>CM044435.1:57817919-57846339 GCA_024363595.1 Xenopus borealis
TATATATATAGTGTCAACCAAGTTCTAGTGTCATTTATAACAATAGAGTAATCTGTGAGTAATATCACAAAAGAGTAAAAAGGAAGAACAGATGTGACATTCATCATCTATGAACGAAATGACAAGATTTTAAACTAGATAATGCTCATATATCTTCAAGTAATTTCCTGTTTTCCACTTCAATGTTCATTCTCATTAACAATCATCAGCCCCATCACAGAATCCAACCCTTCGAAATACAGTTGAGCACATAAGTTTACATACCCTGGCACAATGTATGATTTCTTAACAATTTTTCAGAGAATATGTATGATAGCACAAAAACTTTTCTTTCACTCATAGCTAGTGGTTAGTTATGATTTAAAAAGAGTAAACACAGTTGTTTGACAATAAATTGCTTCAGCCAACTACTAACCATGAGTGAAAGAAAAGTTTTTGTGTTATCATTCATATTCTCTGAAAATGGTTAAGAAATCACAAATTCAGCCAGGGTATCTAAACTTATTAGCAAAACTGTAGTTATCTCATGATCGCTTGGCATGCAGGACTACTTTTGACGCTTATAGAAGATCTATAGAAAAATATATTTTTGGGTCAAGGTAACTTAATTTAAAAAAAAATGTATTGCTTTTGTACATTACAAAAGAAAACCACAAAAAATAGGATGTTTGTATAAGTATCCAATACATACAATATAATAATTTGTAGAGCATTATCAGCTGCAAGTCTTTGTGCAAAGCTGGTAAATATGATACATGCTCACCAGTGCTTTTAGACTATACAATTAATTTGTCTCCTGATACAGAGGCATCCAAACCTATCTTGCAAATATCAATCCACATACCTCAATCAGACCAGATAGATAAGTAATGTTTTAAATAGTTTACTGTACAACCTGCTTGTATATTTATAAAGAACGGATAATCCAGGATTCGGTTTGGGATTCGGCTTTTTTCAGCAGGATTCGGATTTGGCCGAATTCTCCTGCCCAGCCAAACCTTTTGACTTTTTGTCACAAAACAAAGAAGTAAAAAATGTTTTCAAAAATGTTATTCATTATTATCTTTAGCGAAGGATTCGGGTGTTGCCTAGAGCTTTGACTCTTTATTTGTCACAGAAAGTAGAATCTACAGTATGTTCTGTAAATAAAAGTACCTTAGATTCTACATTCCGCAGCACATCTGGATGGGTGAGTAGGTTTTAAAGTGAGCTCCTTCCCTGCTCACTTAGAAGCACCTAGGTAATGAGTGGGGGGGGGGGGGAGTGGGCCCTGGGTTGCAATCACCACATAGTTTGGTAAATGTACGTGTATTGGGCATCAAACTGTTCAATAGACCCTTAGGATGTTTTACGCTGGTACATTACAAAATGTGAAGCATATATGGGGTACAATGCGAAATTTGTGTTGATATTTCGAAATTTCATCAGGGACGGAAGTAGGGGTAGGCAGAGTAGGCAACTGCCTGGGGTGCAAAGCAGAGGGGCACCAGGCAGGCACCTTCTCTGCCTCTCCTACCCCATAGTATGGTCCCCGCTCGCTGCTCTGGCCAGCTTGTGCGGTACAGATGAAGCCACTTTGGATTGTGTGTTTGACACAGATTAACTTAACTCAGAAATCCCATTTTTCCCATTTATCACAGAATATTGTGTCACAGCATCCCATCCAATTAAAGAGTTCACCATTGAAAACAATGGTGCTTTGGCATGCTAATGAAAAGGTTAAATGCATTAAATGAGTTAAGATAACACAGTTTCTTCAATTAACCCTGAGTCACGACGCATTTAACACACAAATCCAGGAGGCTGCAGTATGTCCCTTTTGTGGCCTCTCTCTGTTTCGTGTGCAGACATCTGTTTGCAAATGAACACAAGTTTTTCACACGTATGTGCTAGTGTTTTCAATCGCACAATCGCTCATTTTTTTACATGCATGCATGCTCATGTATTTTTACACAAGCGCGTTGTGGGGCGCTATGGCCGGCCAGGCTGTCTAGGGCGCCTTGCTGGGTTGGCCCGGCTCTGAATTTAATAAACACTGCTATGATTAGCATGGCTTTGCAGTTTCATAGTTTACAGTAGACTCCAAATGTTGCCTACAAACTAGGCAACGTTTCGACTAACGCTCTTTCTCATGGCTTGAGAAAGGGAGTTATCCCGAAACGTTGACTAGTTTGTTGGCACATTAAACCACTGTCACAGGATTGAGAGTGCTGCAGCATTTGTTTCTGTGGGTCCCTGGCAGGGGGACCAGCAGCTCACTATACAAGTGGAGAGTTATAATTGAGCATCGCCAACATTTGATTGTACTATAGTTTATAGTAGAAAGACAGATCTACCCATTTTTGATTCGTCAAAATGTGTGCTTTCCGAAAAGAAATGATTTTCTAGGGTCTTATGGCACAATACACATACAGGGTGCTTATATTGCAGTAGCCAGAGTTTCAGTTGTGGGAATTCATTTGTGATATTTTGATTTGGGTGCTTCTGCATGCCACATAGTTTGGTAAATCTATGAATATTGAGAATCAAATTATTCAGTAGACACCCTGGCTTTCATATTTAATAATATTAATAATATTTAATAATATTGATTCAACATAATCTGTACTTTTAAAACAAATTGATGGTTTCCTGGGGTAAACTTACTGTTCCAGGAGGTAATGGCTTTGGAATCCAAATTATGTCATATTCTACTGTAGTGCTTCAAAATTCAGAGTTTTTGATCTATTAAAGTCAGAAATCTTCATAAAACTACACGTATGTATAGTTTCCTAGGTAGACTAAAAATACCCCCCCCCTAGGAATTGATAGAGCACAAAATGTTAAAAAAAAGTCTGTGGAATACGAAATTCTGCTGGCACTTAAAGGGTTAAAGTCACAATACTTCAGTTAAGCTCACAACTAAGGAATCAGCTGAATCCAAGTCTTGTAAGAAGAAGTACAGAGTTTTGACTGAATTCTAGAGTTGGTGCATATCTAGTACACAGTGATCATATTGCACTCTAATGGAGGACTCTACAAAAACACAACTTAAGCTTTTTGAAAAGTAAACATAAGTTCAAGAAACTTTGCAATATACAACAATTAAAAATATGCAAATATGGTTTTCCATGGTTTCTGACAGTTCCCGAAGCCTAGCGTCCTGCTCTCCTGCTGATCTCTGGGACTACTTTGCTGAGCTTGAATCCTCCACACCCCATAATTCCCTGCACATGTGACTTCATTAAGGATAGGAACCTTGTAGTGCAATGCATTGTCAGTTATGTAGTTCCTGCATGCTGTCTGTAAGCTGTGGAGTTGTTACAATTTGTAAAATTAGTGTTTTAGTCCCTCTTTCCCTGCCAGGATTTCAAATTATGCAGAAAGAGAAGAACTGTTAAACAGCTGGATTTCAGCATATAAAATGGCATTTAGTTATACTTAGTCATACATTTAGTCATATTTTGTTATTAGGGGTTTTTCTGTTATTTTGGGCCTCTTTGTCAGATTTTTGTTTGGAAGCCTGAGTTCCCCTTTAAGTTCTCATTTAATGCAGGCAGTGTATTAATGCCCTCATTGCTGCTGTTGACTGGCCTTCTTGCTACAGTTACATTTATCATCCACAATTACTCACATGTCATTCTACATCAAAGGCTCACCTATCTGAGACCCATCAGGCATATGATTTTTACATTTCATTATTCATACATATATCAATATGGAATGTTAGCTGCCACTTAGCCACCCAGATCTCACTGCAGGAACAGCATCTCCTGAATGGATTCAGTTGTTTTGCACAGTTTTGTGTTAGGGACACAGACACATTTCTTGTTTTCTAGTTTCAAAGTCAATAACATTGTGGAATGATTCAGATGCAGCAACAGTATTGTTAAAGAAATTCATAAGTAAGCGACAGGAAAATAATTGCTGACCTAGAAAAAAAATGCTATTGGATATATTACACGGGACACAATACAGGGCGTTTGTACTTCCAAGGGCAAACACATACCCTATTAAAAAGACTGCATCATTTACATGCCAAGAAAAATCTAAGGAAGGTCTTTAGGACACAGCATAATAAACATATTTTACCAGACCTGTCTTCTGCAACCATCTAAATATGCTGCACATATAGGATAAACAACAAATACCATCCAAATAAATGCAACGGTACGGTTTAATAAAACCCAGTCTTTATCAACTAAACTTCCAAAGGCAAAAAATACTCTAAAGTTGCCCACTTGACTTGTTACAGACCTCTGTATACATCTGTATACCTTCAGTGTACATATGTGTGTTTGAGTAGTACACACTACCAACATTACAATGGAGGATCAATGACACTACATGTGCAGGGAAGTGATGTGGGTGTGATCTATTTGGTGTGAACTGAATGTTCGCTGCACATGCACACATCTTAAACTAGCCCTTCTCAAGTCACTGAATGCTCTCACACATACAAATGGCTTACATAGAGTGGAAAATTACAAACGGGGACTGCAGGTAGTTGACAGGTGTGTGCCCTAGACACACCAGTTTATAAGTACAGTCCTAATACACACAAACACGTTTATGGCTAAAAGGTAACACAACAATATATTTGTCTAAAGAGCTAATTTCTCATTGCAATTCAGCATCACAAATTCTCATCATTAACAGCCTAGAAATCAGCACCCACTGAGACCCAAACATAGCCGTATCAATCAGCCAAGCAACAGCTTGAAATACTTCAGGTCCTAGCAAGGTTTCAAGTATTTCCAATGGTTCTTGCTGCTTGAATATCCACTTTTCAAAAAACACACAATACACAGTTTCCCCTCACTGCACGGATTTTGCATTCATAACCCACAAAACAAAGGATGAAATTAATGTTAGCAAAACATTTCTTGATTAGAAAAGGAAAATAAAGTCAAGAGCAAGCAGGATTTTGATTAGTAATGGAAATCAATCATAAGCCTCACCTAAAACATACAAGTGACTCATTAATTAGGATTAACTTTCTTACTCAACGATAAGTTGTTAGAATACATTATTACAGATAAAAGACCTACACACAGTTTGGCATTATTGCCCTGACTTTATACAAGTGCCAGTTTATTACAAGGTGCTGCACAATAAGTTAAATAAAAGGCAATATAAACTATAATAAGCAATAACATGAGTTAAACCGGACCTTTGCTTTAATAAAATGGTTTGAATGAAAAGAGAACAAATGGAACCTAAAGTATAAGGGGAGTACTTCTAGTGATGTTCAGTGATCAATGACTACGACCAGGATATACTGTTGAGAGCAATTAGGGGGAAATGAAATGCGCTTTTTTGAAGATACTGGTCTTTAGGGAGCATATGAAGATGGCAAAGGTTGGAGACAGACTGTCAGTGAGAAGTTGTGAGTTCTACAGGTGTGGAGCAGCACAAGACACAAATTAGAGGGGGAACGGAGATAAGTCAGGCAGAGAGCAAGAGATCCTGACAGAAAAATTATCTTGGGTGCAAGAATGAAAGTGAAGTCATTATAAGAGGGATTCCAGTTAGTAAGTTGGATGAGAGTGGAAGAAATCAAAACAATTAGTAGTTTTTTTTTGCCAAAGTATTTCTCTTATTGTTAAAATAATAATATCCAATTTATTATTTTTAAAGCATCACAGAAATGTTGCTTATTTCAAGTACAGGTATAGGATCCACTCTCTGGAAACCTGGTATCCAGAAAACTCCAAATTATGGGAAGGTCATATTCTATAGACTCCATTTTGATAAAACAATTCAAAATGTTAAAATATATTTCCTTTTCTCTGTAATAATAAAATAATAGCTCACACTTGATCTCAACTAAGATATGATTAATCCTCATTGGTGGAAAAACAATCCTAATAATTGAAATGTTTTTTCAATAGACAAGGTATGGAAATCCAAATTATGTAAATATCCCTTATCCAGAAAATCCCAGGTCCTGAATATTCTGTATAAAAGGTCATATACGTGTATACTGTATGTATATAAATTTGAAGACTAGTTTTAAAAGAAGAATACCATTTTTAGAAGTATACTTTTAAAAATTCATTTTTAAACAGGTATAAAATTGTTGATTTGGTGATTATATGCTTACTAATTTATTTGCACAATAGCTCATGCTTCCAATTTTGGGTCAAAATACAGCAGTTTGCAATGTTTTTCCTCATAATTCATGCAATTTGTGACTATAATACAGAGATGCTGCAAATGCATAGGAGGGTTGTACTGGCATATTCACAAAACTTAAGTAGGAGCATGGGCCTTGTGATTATGTCTATTCTGTGCCAAATTTAGGATAAATGAGAAAGATGTAAGAACAACACAAAAAAGTTGACTTCATGCTGAAATAATAAAATATTTTCAAATGCAATGACTATTTCTACAATATTTTCATATTCTTTATACTCAACAATTTAACATATAGTATTTTGAGTGGCAGAGGACATACTAGCACTTAGTGCTACTGTGCCTTCCCCATAGGCACAATCACAAAAGCCTCTATGTGCAATGTTGAACAGCAATATTTTTTTTTTATTGTCACTTCCCAACCAAACCATAAGAACTCCTACTTACAAAAAAAACTAGTCTGCTCATTATGTGCATGTATGCAACATCACATAGTTAAATTGGGTTGGAAAAAATACAAAGTCCATCAAGTTCAACTCCACTAAATGAAAACCCCGCATCCATACACACACCCCTCCATACTTTCCCATAAATTATATATGCCCATATCTATACTAACTGTAGAGTTTAGTATCACAATAGCCTTTGATATTATGTCTGTCCAAGAAATCATCCAAGCCCCTCTAAAAAGCATTAACAGAATCAGCCATCACATCATCACCCGGCAGTGCATTCCACAACCTCACTGTCCTCACTGTGAAGAACCACCTACGCTGCTTCAAATGAAAGTCCTTTTCTTCTAGTCTGAAGGGGTGGTCTCTGGTGCGGTGATCCTCTTTATGGGTAAAAAGGTCCCCTGCTATTTGTCTATAATGTCCTCTAATATATTCGTAAAGTGTAATCATGTCCTCTTGCAAGCACCTTTATTCCAGAGAAAACAACCCCAACTTGGACATACCCTCATCATTTAAGTCTTCCATCCCTCTTACCAGCTTATTTGCATTTCTCTGCAATCTCTCCAGCTCATTTACATCCTTTTTAAGGACTGGAATCCAAAACATGCATGTACATAAATGAAATCGGAACTCTGTCACTGACATGCAATCATGCCAAACAGGACAGATTAAGTCACACTCCATGGATCAGTTTTCTGAGGGCAATTTTAAGAAGGTCCTAAAGGAAATGATATTCCTGTGGATACCCCTGTATATAATATTTGCAACTACGTAATCTGTCAAGATAGAAAAGAAAGAGAATATCCCTATAATGGCCCCAACTACGGTCTAATATTTTCGTACTTTCATTTTTGTTCATCTATTGAAAATATAATGTATAACTGAAAGTTTAGCTTTGTATTTTAAAAGCGAAAGTTATATTTTTCTCTTAAAATCAAATTGATGAATAATGATCTAACAACTATGTGCATTGTAGGGGTGACCTGGCAGATGGCTTAATTATCAGAAGCAATGGTAAACATGGCAGAGATCAAGTATCAAGTAGTTGCAGAATGCAAATATGCAAAAGTAAATGGTATTCTCCATAGAGTTCAGCACAGCACCAAAACTCAATTCAGATCATTAAATAGTGATATTACATTGGTGTACATCTTCTGAGTACCCCAAAACCAAATTTCCATTCTAATAAACTGTTCTATGCACACAATCAGGAGTCCATGAAATGTTTTCCAAGTTTATTTTAATGAGTTGCAGTGCAACAATATATATATATTTCTCAACAACATGAAATGTCTCCATATTAAAAATTGTGTAGGTTTCTATAAATCAGATGATGGATGTCAGGGTTTCCTTCTGACAGCTAAAACAGCCTCTGGAGATTTTCTAAATATAAAAATCTCTGTTGGCTGCAAAACCAATGTTGAGTTCATGAAATATGACTAAAAATTATATATTTTGTCCTGATTAGATTTCTTTTGAGGGATGAATAATTCTCACTCAGTTAATCGAAACACAATTATCTGCTGAGAAGAAATTGTTCAAAATTATCACTGCATTATTTACATTTGTTCATGAATGTGTCAAGGCTTTACGTAATCTTTTCTGTTTTTGTTTTACTTCATAAACCCACTCAGCTACTTACGGTTGTTAAGACCTCTAACTGCAATTATAGCAATATCTTAAGCCAATCATTATGTTGGTGTCTATCACTCTTGACATGAAAAATGAAAGTGATTTAGAGGTGGTGTGGTTATTTATTGGTGAAGATAACCACAGTAACCTTTTATTACATGACGTTTTTTCAGTATGATAAGAATTCTGTGGAACTTTCAGAGGTCATCATTGCTTTAATCCAAACACAAATCTAGTGTGATGCAAAAGAAACATGCATATTCAAATCTTGAGGTTCAAACAAAACAACATACAGATCAAAAAGATTATGCAGAACAGAAGAAGAAATGTTGAAATGAATCTGATAAAGGCAAGCAAATGTTTAAAGGAAAATTACCCTTTGAACAATGTAGGTCTCTATAAAAAGATATTGCATAAAACTACTCATGTGTAAAACCCTGCTTCGTGTAAATAAACCATTTTCATAATAATACACTTTTTTAGTAGCATGTGCCATTGGGTAATGCTAAATAGAAAATTGCCATTTTAAAAAATAAGGACAGCCTCCTGGGATCCTAGGATTCAACGGTGCCTACAAACATAGCAAACAAACTAGAACGTTAGGTCACTCGAGCCAATTAACAGACAGAGTTGTGTCTTTTGCTTCCATTCTTCTTCCTGTTACAGTTAGAGTTGAAATATTTCTGGTCAGGTGATCTCTGAGGCAGCACACAGACCATCACGAAATGGTGGTTCAAGGCAAGAGATGAAAAAGGTCAATATTTACTTGAATATATATACTGTACCAGTTTGGTAAGATTCTTTAATACGACACTTAATTTGATATAAACTGTTGCTCAAGTATTCATTTTCGGGGTATAGTTTTCCTTTAAGGTTCAACAATGACTGAACATATACCAAGTGGTCAAGATTCACTTCTGGCAGGATTTCTAAAGAAGGAATACTTATTTTGATCATTTGAAATTAAACCCAAGTTCTTTGTTTAGAGCAGTGCTGCCCATCAAGACATTTTTATGGCCCTCAATCTGCCAATGAGCGATATGTCCTTTTTTATGATATCAGCATTTTAATAGATTTTTGCTCTCAAACACATATATACAGCCTGGTACATGTTAGACAGCATTAGTCTAGAAAACAAGGTTTTTGCCCTAGGGGATACCAGGTCTTTTGAAATACTTCTCAACCATTTATAGTAGAGAGAAAAGTTTTGTCCAAACGCTTCATCAATGCCTAGTAAAGTTACTCTGTATCAAGAGTAATTAAGCATCCCGAATCCCAGTGTTAGTGTTCCTGACAATTAATCATGGCTGAACTCTGTTGACCACAGTCAGCCTATCACTTGCTAGTATGATATGGTTAACAACACATATTCTTTTATTCTCAAGATCTGTAGCTGTCTATTTAAGTTTGTTTTTTTTATTAATAATATTTTCGTTCTGCAGGGCTTATTTTCCTAGAAGCCAGTGGGTAGCTTAAAATAAAAATAAAAACAGAAGATGAATAGTAAAGTTTGAAAGCGATAAAGTAAAAAAACAATAAGTTTAAGGTATCACAGAAGCCTTAAGACAATACAAAAGAAATAACTAAGACTATCTGAAAAATGCTCACAACCATTTCATCTAAAACATACAAAAAGAAATTTAAAGGTAAACTGTCACGGGAAAACATGTTTCTTTCAATTTTGAAGTTTGGCATGTGGCTAGACATATTGTCAGTTTCCCAGGAGCCCTCAAGTCATGTGAATTGTGTTTTGACAAACTTCAGTCACCCTTTACTGGTACATTGCATGTTGAAGTGATAGCACCTCTCCCTTCCCTCCCCAACCGCCCATCAACAGCCTATCAACAGAGCAATAGCAGATATCAGACACCTCTGCTGAAGGATTTGTTTGCATTGCTCGTGGTAGACATGAGAATAGTGTCTTGCTTGGGTGCTATTCTCATGTCTACTACTAGGGAGCACTTTTAGCATTTCAAACATGACCCATGTTATGGTAAATACAATGAGAAGAGTAGAATCAATAGTTGTCTAAAAGCAGTTTGATCCTGAAGAGCTGGTTTCTTCTAAAAGCTCAGGCACAATGCATAGAGATGGCTGCCTCTACATCAATATTATATTCAATATTCAATATTCAAGAATAACATTATAAATAGTAGAGTGAATTATTTGAAATGTAAAAAGTATAATTTAGAAATAAAAAATAAACCATAAAAATAATGACAGAATCCCTTTAATGTAAATATGATCGTCCCTTTAAAAAGGTTGTAATAATATTACTAATTCTAATATTAGAAACACGGAAAATAGTATTAATTGTAGAAAGTCTTTATTTCTGCAAACAACTGGACTGGAAAAAGTTTTGGAAGGCAAATAACCCCTTTAAGGAACAAACCATCCAACCTGCCTTGGATAAAAAGTATAGCACTTTAATACAAACCATAGCACTTAAGATATTAGTGGTTATGCAGGAAGCAAATGTGTGCTTGTATAAAAACACAATGCTACAGCTTGGAGTGTCACACCATACTGCAGATTTCCATCACTGATAGCAAAATTGTGGTTCAAAATTCTTATGCAGGGCTAAGGTGTTGCACTTCCTTGACAGAACTGCTTTCCTTTGTTTATATTTTTTTTGGTCAGAATAGTCAGCATGTGCCAAAGCATACCATAGGTCTCTGGCAGAATTAATCAAACACTATTACATTGTCCTGATGAGCAAATATCTGCAAACCTCTCAGCTAATGAGCTTGAGCATCACTGACCCAATGACACCTCTGCCTGAAAAACTGCTGTTAACTGCAAAACAGTTATCAATGTTTAAGTACTCACTGTAACCATAACTTGTGATTTCAAAAGAGATACGAAAAATAACGCTGTAGACAAAGCCTTTTTATTGTGATAACTATGCATTTAGCTTAAAGGGATTTAAAATACAAATAATTCACTCTACAATATAAAACTTCACTCCTGGACCAGCTAGTGTATTTTTTTAGTTGTAATATTGGCGTGTAGGCAGTCATCTCAGGTAATTTTGCCTGGCCAGGTGCTTTCAGAAAAAGCCAGCTCTTTAGGATGGAACTGCTTTCTGGCAGGCCGTTTCTCCTATTCCTACTTTACTATTAAGTACTGTTCTTATATCTACCAGACAGCTGTTATATTGTGTCATGGAGCTGCTATCTGGACACCTTCCCATTGTTGTGTTATTAGGCTACTGGTGGGGAAAGGGAGGGGTGATATCTCTCCAACTTGCAGCACAGAAGTAAAGAGAGACTGAAGTTTATCAGAACACAAGTCGCATGACTTTTGAGAAACGTATTTCAGTGCAGAATTCTGCTGCAGCACCACTATTAACTGATGCATTCTGAAAAAAAAAATTTCCATGACAGTATCTCTTTGAAGCAGAATTATACCCTCAGAATGAATACTTCACAGACAATACATAACATTGGCTCTTTTAAACCTTTTCCCTTGAGCCACCATCTTGTGATAGGGTCCTTGCACTTCCTCAGAGATCACCTGGCAGGAAATAATACAGCTCTAACTGTAACAGGAAGAAGTGTGTGTTTAAAAAACATTCCATTTATTGGTTGATAACAACATGATGTAATCTAACATGTCTCCATGCCCTTTGTTTGTGTGTGCGTACAGTGCTTTATAAGAGACATAGTATATGCCATCATTCAGTGGCACACACTACTAGAAAAGGATATTTTTTTACAAAAAAAGGTTTTAATTATTGCCTGTTTTTGTATTTTTACAGAGATCTGCAATGTTTAGGAGTAAATTCATTAGGAGTAAATTCCTCTTTATGATAAATGAAAACATCCTTCCATATTAGGAGTTTGTTCTAGAAGAAAAACACAAGGAGGTTCAAGATACTTATGGCAATATAGAAAATATATATGCTAAAAGCAAAAGATTTGTGCGAAAGGAATATCCCTTATTCTGCTCGTTCTCCTCGAGCAAACAGATTCAACCAAAAAGGGCCACAAACAATGGGGGTAAGAGCTAAATCAGCTAAGGAAAAAAAAAAATAGCAGAAAAAAAAACTTATGGTGTAGCATTTCTCATATAATGTTGTAGTTCAACACCTCCAACTTTTTGCAACTTTACAAACTGGTGTTCATAATCTCACAAACTTTTTAAATTGTGTGTAGCATATAATACAAATGGTCTCCCAACAGGATCTTTGCTGTAAGTGAAATATGGAGTGCAGCGATAGTGTAAAACCTTTTATTTAATTAAAAATAATTCTTAAAATTTTGCACTCACAATTTTGTATTATATATTTCTTTTTTTTCCCTTAGCTGATTTAGTGCTGACCTATTTTTGATTGGTTAAAATCGTTTTTATTGAATATTTACTATTCGATTGTTTGAATTGCAGTAAAATCCTTTGAATTCAATATACGAATTTGATGGAATTTAATTCCCTTTAAATTTGATGGTCGAATTAGAGGGTTTTTCAACCCTCAAATTCAACCATTAGTAAATCTGCCCCTAAAAGTTGCAACAATTTGATTTAAAAGGAGTGTTTTTTCTGGCGCAAAGCACTTTTTACATTCACTGCACACTAGCATAAATGACAAACAATGGAAAAATTACTGCAGAATGTGTTTGCAAAGCATATCTTAACTGTGCACAAAGAGAATACTATTCATCTGTCTTTGGGTCTCTTTAAAAGGAAATCTTCATTAGCTGGTTCATCACTTATGAACACATTTAACTAATTCTCTCTCTTTTTTGGCAAACAGATGCTATTTTATGGAAGGGGTTTTATGAAAGCCTTGTGTTAGTTTCCATACCATGAATGGTTTCGTACCAGAAGAAAAGCTTGGCAATCTTCCTAAGTTTTCCCGAACAGGCTTTTGTTACCAAGAAAAACTTCAGCTTTTTGGTGCTGAAGATTTTCATCTTTATTTCATAACTGGGCCCCTTAGGATCAGAACAAGTAAACAGTAACTAACATCTATAACACTTAGGGGCAAATTTACTATTATTCACCAATTCGAGGGTTTCGGCTGAAATTCGATAAGTGTTCGACTATCGAATGCTTATTGAAGAGTTTTAGGCTAGTTTTACCTCGATATTCGATTCCTTGATGAAATCGTACAATCTAATCCGATCGCTCAAAAAATTTGTACGATTCGAACGATGGATCGTACGAATGGTATTCGAACAGTGATAGAAAAAAAGCCTATGGGGGATTCCCATAGGCTCCTATTGCAATTCCGGTAGGTTCAATCTGGCGAAGTAGGCAGTCGAAGAAAATTTTAAAGCTAAAGTACTTCGATCACTAAATGGTCGAATTATCGAAAATCCGATCATTCGATACGGTCAAATTTTTCGGTATTCGATGAACCAAGTGGCCAAATTTGCATATTCGGATATCCGATTAAATCGTACGAACTTCGATCTATTCACGTGAATTTCGTAAATCTGCCCCTTATAGTCAACTCCTACTAGTATTGCCTTACACAACTTTGGGTAATGCATTGAAACATATAGCATGTGTGTCCCTTTGGTGCATCTGTGCTGTGCCTATTGACACAGGACACTGTGTGTACTCTGAAGCTGCAGCCTGGATTCAGAACAGGAGGCAGACAGCAGTGCAGAGTGCAAGGAACACATGTTAACATGAGCACATTTAATGAATGGAATTTTTTTTTCTTCTGTATCTAGCTTCAATACATTTTGCAGCCCACAACTGTGTGGCAAATAAATAAATCCTTCTGTCTTCATTGGGGATGCAAGAAAACTTAACTCAATTTTTTCCTATCTTTTCAATCATTTTATAGGTCTTCCATACCACCAGAGTTGTACTTCTCTCCTCCCGTTACCATAAAGTAGCGCAGTTAGTCCAATGGTGTGGTGTGCAGGGTTGTTTTTTTTTTTGTTTTTTTTAAATAAAATAGCTTTTTCACTTATATGCTGATGATACTCAAATCTATCTTTCTGCCTATATTTACTCTCAGTGTAAAAATCAATAAAATACAGCTGGTAATCTTCCAACCTTACAATTCTGTATCTTTGCACGACAATGTTATCAATGCAGAATACCACCATATTACCCCTTTTGGTTCTCTCATTCATTACCTACAATCAAATGAACACAAACTCATAACACCTTCCCCTTAGAACATTTCCCATATTCACCCCTCCTCACTTAAGAGACCGCTAAAACTCTCATCTCATTCTATCCTATTTAGACTACTCTTAACACACGGCTCTTTGGATTCTTTCCATTTAAAGTGACCCCCCACCCACTCCATTCCATAATGAATACTGCTGGCAGACTCATTCATTGTTTCTGCTCCAAAACAGCTGTCCCTCTTTGTCAATCCTTCAAATGATGACTTAAACCCACCTTTTTATTCAAGCCTTTCCTCAGACCTACCTATCAAGCCTTTCCTCAACCCACATATGCTCCCTACTCCTTACTCATAGACAAATAAACTGCTGCTTTTTCACTTTTAAGTATGCACTTACAATTACTATCAATGACAATACAATGACATAGGTCAACTTCATTAGCACACTTCCTCTCACTTTAAAATAGGAATTTCCAACATAGCAAGGCCCCCCAACAATATATAGTGTTAAGTGTGCATTAGGTCTGGTGAAGCATAGGTCTGAGAAAGGGCGTAGTGACGTGGTCAAACCAAAAAAGTTTAGCAGAGCCTGCATGTGTTTTCAGTTCAATTTACATGTTCCTGAAATAATAAAAACTTGCATACAATAGTAAAAAATATACAGTATGAGATTTTAATTGTTTATAGCAGTGCTATTTAACAATCCCTGTACTCGGTCTCAAATGGTTAAGCAGTCTGTAATTATGTCTGCTATCCATTTACTTATTTATTGATGAAAGAATTTAGCTATGAATTTTATAGTTTTCAGACTTACTGATAAAAAATCTACTCTCCATTCTGCTACACAAAGCCTATTCAAACTGGTAACATAAATCACATAATATGCATTCTCCTTCACTGATAAATGTCCTTTAGCTTTCCTAAATCTTTCCACAACATACACTGGGTGCCCTGCATACAGATTTGCTTACTTCTGTGATGAAATCTGTATAAACACCAACTCTTCTGAATTGTTGTTTCTGTAGTCTCCCATATTTATACCCTTACTCGTGACGAGGAAGAGATTCTCCCAAAATTACCCCAAAGAAAGATTGATGTATCTGCTAATGTTGCAAAAGGCAGACTTCATGCAGAAATAAAATATAGATTCTATATATATACATATGATGTATATGATTTCAAAATCCTGATTCTGCCTGGAATTTACCAAAGGCCAAACATCCCCCCCCCCATTACAATCAAAATGGAGTTACATACTTTGAATCATTGATTAACATACTGTAAAAATTGTATCAAAGCTTTTACCTATATTAACCAATGTCAACAGGGACAACACTTGGGCATTTGGCCCCTCCCCAGACCTAAAGCAAAACGAATTCCCCCCACCCTTTACTTGCATAGTATATGGTGTAGGCATGGATGGGGGTAAGATTGCAAAATAATAAAGTTGCTTTCTTCTTCCTTACTGGGTTTCACTTTAACTCCCAGGACTGCCCATCAGCAGTTGAGTATCCCTCTATGGTTAAGCCATTAATTAGATTTTTTTTGTCTAATTAGCAGCAGTCAGATGAGAGCGGATTTGCTGCTGTGGGTTAATGCAATAATGTAATATAGCTCATAAGCCCCGTGGAATTGAGAAAACATTAAAAATATATAGAACATGAATTGCATATTTATATAAATGAAGTTAATGCAGGTAGTTGGCTTTTTCACCAGTCTCTACAGTAACAATTTTAAGGGCTCCCAGGAATCTATGCATATAAACAAAATATGCAGATTATTTACATGTATTTATTTTAAATACTGACCAAATCAGTCTGGTTTTCTCCAGCTGTGACATGATCTTACAGGTTTACATGTTACTGCTTGCAGTGAAACAAAGCCATTTAGAGCAGCTTCATATTAAAATGTCTTACTTCATAAAAATGGATGAGAATTAGTAACTATAGCAACTATAAGGATGACAAAGCAGTACCTACAATAACATTTCCTGTTCTTTTCTACAATAACTATTGTACATCTCATATAAAAACTAGAAAAAAGGTTTATCTGCTAAATTTGCACCCTATCACCACAATATTCAGGTTGGCTTTGTAAACACTGCATAAAAGAAGACAAGTGGCCATCATGTATTGTTATTATGCATCCTTTAATTAGTTATTCCACAATCACTATTGGCAGGTTAACTCTGTCTCTATTTGGATGTAAGATCAGAAGAACACATGCAAAATACCAAGAGCCCTACTGCAATAAATATAATTTGCAGGAAAAAGCACCTAACCTTTTGCCTAATAAAGGACAGGGTTTGTGGGTGCATAAAAAAGCGGACTGGGCATAATAAGGTTTGGCCATGTCAGATTAAGGCCATAAAATACCCCCTTTCAATCAAATTGGTCATTGTAGGGGCATACATAACTAGGCCAGTTTTTACCATACATTTCTTTCTCACCTCTCATGTGCACCAGTGATATTCCAATAAAGAAATAAATGAGCTACCTGATTGTAAACACAGAATGAACCTGTAGACAGGAGCATATTCCAATGCGTATGACTGGTGGGATATTTACTTCTAAACATACGTTCTAAAACTTAAAAAATATATATTTTTGTTATATTTTTTAAATAAAAAATATAAGTTATGTCTATTAATATTACTATTTATAATATTTGTAATAAAAATGATTTGCTTAAAAGGTAAACATTAATCTCAGTAAATACATAATAACAAAGGACATAACATTAATGACGAAGATGCACATATTCCTTGATTCTGTGTTGGTAGTCTAGCCAAAATGCTACATCGCTATTAATGTAATATAATCCCTGATGGTCTTGTATATTTCTTTTTTAATGTGTGAAACAAGTATTTAATGAATGACCATTTTACTTGGAGTCGGTTGAACGCGCATTTTGTAAAGTGCTAATTATTGCTGCCACCCTGTGATATCCTTGAGAGCACGAGGCTGCCCATATGTTCTTTGGTTAAAAAGTACACCCTAATGACAAAGGAAAGAGCATGTCAATTTATCATCAGATCTTACCCTTTTGTTAAGTATGGAAGGTAGACTTAATTGTGAAACAGCTGTTCCAAAAACACACTTAAACTATAATGTAAGCTAAGACTAGGCAATAATTATATTTGTTGGGTGGTAGGAAAAATCTCATTTACTGGTGTTCAGATCGCACTGAGAACATGCCTGCAGCTTTAACGTACCACAGATGTATGCACTATCCAGAAGGCTAGAATACTTTCTTTCTTCCCAAAGTTAGATATGGAATTGAAACCACTTAAACTGTACTTATAGTAAGATAGTAGAAGAATTAAGTAATAAACACAATAAAATGTTTAATGGCCACATCTAGGGTCCTCAATTTTTTCTAGTTGAGTTTTTGGGGAAACAGCTCATATTTTTAGAGTAAATAAAATTAGAATTTTTATTATAGCCCAAAGCTGCTAAAAAAAAAAAAACGGAATCTCACTCCAGCTAAAACCTGTCAAGATCATCTAGAAGTCAATGGCAGATGTACCTGAAGATGTTTCTTGACAGTGTGATCTACGTTGGATAATCAAAAAAAGTCCTTTTTTTCAGATGACAACTCAAAAAAAAGTCATATGATTTGGGAGTCAAATTCGAAAAAGTCACATAATCCGAGACTTTTCCCATTCTAACTTTATCGAGCTGATTATTTGTGGATGAGTTAGGTTGACTGTTTTAATTCAAAAAAATTATATACATTCGTAAAAAAAAACCAGTGTCAAGAACAAATATCCTTTGGGGCAAATTCACAAAGATCCGAAAATTTGCTAGCGTTGGCTTCGCTAGCGTTCGTCGCACTTCGCCAGACGAATTTTAGCCAGCGCTAAGCAAATTCACTATATACAGACAATATATTCGTCTGTGTGAGGTCAAAGCTTTTATTGGCTACCTGCAATCCTACTGTGTTTTCAGGAAATTACCATTAGGACATGTCCACCACTTATTCTGAAAAACAGGGACAACATTACCTATGGAAAGCTCCAATAAATGTGCATTTTTCAAAAGGTAATTTATTTTATCCAAAACACTCTAAAAAAAAAACCCTCTAACATCTTGCAGGCTAACATCTTCAAATGGTTCAAGGGACCTCTGCCATTGACTCCTACATGACATCAGTACACCCTTATTCAAATCAAGTAAATGTTACCTGGTGCTCAAAAAGGTAGAGGCTTGGCCACCTCACATACAGTCCAGCAAAAAATACCAATGGCACACAGGATCAATGCAAGCAAGTGCTTTTCGTGTTTATTGCTGATGCAACATTTCGGGAAACGTTCCCGAAATGTTGCATCAGCAATAAACACGCAAAGCACTTGCTTCCATTGATCCTGTGTGCCATTGGTATTTTTTCCTTCATGACATCGACAGGTTTTAGATGGTGTATTTCAGGTTCAAGCTATTTCCACGTTGGGGTATAATAAATCTCAATATTCACTTTTGTAAAGAAAAAAATCTCAAAATTCAAGTTTTTCTTTTAACAGGAAAATGTGATTTTTGACCAAAAATAGCCTAGAATTTTTTTTGTGGAAAAGACAACTCAATCCTAAATAAATCCGCTCCTTAAAATGTTATAGGCATTGCACGTCACATGAGGTACAACCTTGATTTTTCTTTGTCTTCTTATCTGCTCCAAGTGTCTCTGCACCGAAAGATTAAGAGAAAAATTGAAGCAACACTGTTGAAAGAATAACATTTATTTAGTCCATAAAAAAAGACAACCACTAGGCCAATCCCTTAAGAGTTTCTGGGTTTAGTTGTGGACTGCTTTATATGGACTGCTTTATATGGACTACATAATAGTGTTATTTTTTTTAAAAGCACAGTGTCGTTGCTTCAGATTTGTGGAACCTTAAGTCTTGAGAAAACAAGAAGTCCAGTCCAAACCTGTACTTCATTGATGCAGGAACACATCTGGAGCTGGGAGTGGCAATTCTGTCTTCTGGAGAGTTGGCCTGTGTGCAGACACATGGAGGCGATACTGGTGTAGAAACAAGAAATTATGCATTTTGAAGTGGATATCTGATCCATTTGTCTGCGCATAGGCCGACTTTGTGCCTGTCAGTGCAGAGACTCAGGGAGGAGCAGATGGTATCATCAGTTCCTCTCTGCCTGCAGCAAAAACTCAGGTGTAGAGAAGCCAAGACTGCACTTTGTGAGCCATTAACCTAACCACTTACCAATATCCAAATTTTACAATAGCAAAACATCATAAAAAGCTAAAGGAACATGGTATAAGCACAGTTTACCTGTCCTACAGATGGCTAGGATATTATTAATTATAATTTAATATATAATATAATATAATTAGTTAAAATAGAATATATTTTCTCAAATATACTGTACCTTAGATGTATCCTAGAAGCTATTCTGTTACTGCATTACTTTCTGCATATGGAAACATTGATTTCAAACAGTAACACATAAAAACATGGACTGTTACATCTACACATAAAATATTACCTAGCTATATTCCTACTTAGCCATCAAGTAATAAAAAATACATTTTTAAGCCCCCAACGGCAGATAACTCTGCAGTTATTCAAAAATTCCTTTTCATCACAAATTCTTTTTTTGCTTTGCAAACTCCTTCTCTCGACTTTGATATTCCACTGAGCTTGGAATACTGATTTTAAGCAAATATCATAATTGTTTTTTTAAGTTTTGCAGAGTATCAAAGAAAATCCAATTGTAGCATGTTTGGTTTGAAGATCAAAATGTACAGTACAACATAAACAGCTTGATAAAATTCTTGCCAGTATGTAAGTAGCAAACTATTATACAATTATTTCAGAAACTTCCCTGGAGACTTCCAAGTTTGCATGTATTCATATCACCGAAATATAAGCAAGAACACATTATGTTTACAGTTATCTCCACTTTGTAAGGTCACTTCCTGCAGTTCCCATTTCACTGCATCACTGCTGAGGTTAAAAACAATTAAGGTCAGATTTCTAAAATTATAATTATAGAGAAATTGAAATCAATCAATCCATAATGATTTTGTCATTTATCATCTTGGTTAATATATCTGATCCCACAGGATCAATTTAGAACTAGGCAAATGTGACTACAGTTCAGTTCAATTAATTAATATTTAGGTTGATCTAATAAATGATCTCATAAATAAGAATAACACTTTTAAAAATAAAATAAATAATTCATCTCAGACCATTCATTCAAGCTGGAAAGAATAATGCAGGATTCCCAGTTCAAACATGGATACATTTGTGAGTTTGAGAACAAGTCAGGCCTGTGACATAGGGGTTCAAGTTACAGTCAGAACCGAGTCTGGTTAGGGTGTAATAGGCTTCAAAATGAGGCAAGGTAAGAGAAACATATGGCGAAATTGTGTTACATAACAGTATTGACAATTAATAAAGGTTATTTTGTAGGCGTTTGGAACCTTCCTTACTACACTCTTTTAGTATCCCAAATGCCACTTACCAACTGCAGAAGTTCTGAATATTGCATTCAGTGAAAGCAGGGTCATACAAGAGTCCATAAATGTTCTAGACTAGAAAATGGACATCCTGGGGAAAATGCTGAGGGCACAAATATAAAAAGAGACTGCCATTATGAGCAATCTCTTGCTTTTCATTAAAGGAAGGAGTATAGAGAGCATAAAACTGTTTTAGATGGATGGTGCTAAAACTAATTAGCTTATTCCATTGTTTCTGATTCAATTTAACTGCAACATTAATTTATTTCCACATTTCCATATATTTGGTTAAACAGTTTTTAGTTTTACTACCATTAACAATGCACTGCTTTTGTATCCGTTAATTAAAGGAAAACTATACCCCCATAACAATGTGGGTCTCTATAAACAGATATTGCATAAAACAAATCATATGTAAAACCCTGCTTCATGTAAATAAACCATTTTCATAATAATATACTTTTTCAGTAGCATGTGCAATTGGCCATCCTAAATAGAAAATTGCCATTTTAAAAAAAAAGGACAGCCTCCTGGGATTCAACAGTGCACACAAACATACCAAACAAACTATAAAGTTAGGTCACATGAGCCAATTAACAGACAGAGTTGTGTCTTTAACTTTCACACTACTTCCTGTTACAGTTAAGATTTGAAATATTTCTGGTCAGGTGATCTCTGAGGCAGCACACAGACCACACAGACTTAAATATAATATATTTACTTAAATATACATACTAGGTTGTTAAGATTCTTAATGTCACTTAATATGATATAAACTACCTGTTACTCAAGTATTCATTTTCAGGGTATAGTTTTCCTTTAAGAAATTTTTGGTATATTCAATGGTCGACGAAGCCCAAAATTACTTCAAATTTGAAATTAAAAAATTTTAATTTTATTCGAATTTTCACTTCAACCTTTAGTAAATGTTCCCCGTAAAGAAAAACTATACCCCCAAAATGAATACTTGAGCAACGGATAGTTTATGTCAAATTAAGTGGCATATTAAAGAATTTTACCAAATATATATTTAAGTAAATATTGTCCTTTTACATCTCTTCCCTTTAACCACCATTTCATGATGGTCTGTGTGCTGCCTCAGAGATCACCTGACCAGAAATATTTAAACTCTAACAGGAAGAAGTGTAGAAGCAAAAGATACAACTCTGTCTGTTAATTGGCTCATGTGACCTAACTTTATTTTTATTTTGTTTGGTATGTTTGTGTGCACCGTTGAATCATACAATCCCAGGAGGCTGTCCTTATTTTTTAAAATGGCTATTTTCTATTTATGATGGCCCAATGGCACATGCTAATAAGTATATTATTATGAAAATGGTTTATTTACATGAAGCAGGGTTTTACATATGAGTTGTTTTATGCAATATCTTTTTATAGAGACCTACATTGTTCGGGGGCTATAGTTTTCCTTTAAAAATAAGTGCCCTATACATGTGAAAGCAGGAGGAGTGCATAAGTAAATTGTAAAATATACTAAGAAAGGATTAAAGCTGTACAGCAAGTGTAAATTGCATTTGAGTTTTTCTGCCAAATGCCACAAACCTTTGGGAGAAGATGTGCTACAAACTATTTTCTAATGCACACAGGTTTTCCAAGATTTACCAATAGAAATGGGAATTCTTTGTAATGTCACTTTGTCATACCCCAGCAAAGCATTTTCTAGCTCATAATTCCACATTGTACACTTGACATTTCCTATTCCACGTTCCTTCCTGGGGTGAGGACAAACTACCTGGAAATCAAGCAATGGTGCGTTATCCACATATGCACCTACAGTACTATTAAAATTAAAGCACAGAAACATGAACATGGACTTTGTCTGATTCAGGAACACCGAGTTCTACTAAAAATCTGCATGTTCAAAATTTGGTGCTCTGGAATAATCTAAAAAATACCATGTCAATATTGCATACATATTCTTCACATTAATACTTATTTTATTCTAGTGGTCCAGTTTGATGATTTATAGTTCATTCGTTTGCTGTAGGAAATAGCCTGTCCTTACTATATATTCCTCCTCTTTATCTTAACTTTTAGACCTGTAGCTTTTTCTTTTTCTCCATTATTTAATGCTAAGATTGCTCATGCTCCTAAAGCATAAAAGCTGCCAAAGCTTTGTTTTTGTTCTTCTTTCTCTGAGACGAATTTCACACCAGGCCTAAGCACATGAAGCAGCGAACACACATAAAAAAAGAACAAGTGCAAAGTTGCAGAGAAATATCCTGGATTATGGGACTCTTATGCCTACCGGTCATTATTTGATCAACGTAACCATGCACTTTAAGGTGTAAAAAATATCCAGCAGTATAATGTGGCTTTAAAAATGAAATGGCAACCCCAGCACTCAGTGTGGGCCATATGTAATATAGTGACAAAAATAAACTGCATTTACAACAAACAGTGAGCTGCTGTGCAACGTTGCTGCTAAAACTGAGGGACATAGAGACTAGTGGCTGTAACTATTCACTTGCTACTTTGTTAAATTTAATAGACCTAACTAGCTGGTGAACTGTTCCTGAATTGCTTTTTAAAATCCCAAGATTTGTGACACTACTTTTCATCTTTTTTCTTAAATTGTAGAGACACATTTCAGTATTTCTACAAAAACAACAGAAATAACCAGTGTTTCTCATTATAGAAAAATAAAGCCTGCCCAGCACTCACTGTTCCAATAAAACACAAAGCATCATTCTCACACAAAATAGAAACAAAGACATGCAATTCTAGTTTTTTTTTTCAGCTAGGAGAAATTAAAATTAATTTAATTAACAGGACATATATTTTAGTAATTTAATGATGTCTATGCACTAGGAAGCTCATTTTGAATGTCAGAAAACACACACATGTAAACAAGCAAACCACAAACAACATTTATATATGGGAATTGGCAACACATTTTTGCTGCCAAAGTCCTATAAACATGTGAACTTGACACTTTATTTATGCCTGTGTTTTTACAATAAACAAATGTTTGCAAAAAGTAGACAGCTCTTAGCATGTTCCACCTGTTGTGGGAAAATCTACTGTAAAAAAAAAAAAGTACTTGGAAAAGCAGAAAATATGCTGCTATGTTAGGAATGATTATTATAACCAGTATGCACTTGAATAATTACCACACTGTCTCACTTTACAAAGAAATTAGTAGTGCTAATTACTGTTACACCAAATAACATTCAGCAAAGATAGAGTGTTTTTTTTTTTTTAAACAAATTAATTAGGGTTTCAGAATTTATGTTTCAAGCGTTTTCTTTGGTGTTGAACAGGACTACAAAGACCAAGAGGCTAAGGACTGTAATTTGCTTTTCTGTCTAGATGTTGCTTTTGTACTACTTTTGGCTTGAACTCAAATCACCATGTTTGAGTCACAATACTTAGAATTTCTTTGTTTTCATTATGCCTGTTTAAGCAATACATCATTTTTCTACAATACATGCCAGAAGCAGCTAAAAAATGTCTAACATGGATCCAGCACACACATTGTCACAATACAGCAATGCACATTGTGAACTAGAATTATGTGAAGAGATGCTTGTATAACCAAGTCCATGGTAAAAGAAATAAAATGTTTGTGAAAAAAAACTGGATAAGGAAGCAGTATATAAACACATGTATTGACATTTTCACAATCAAATCATATCACAATTGTTTACTTGTAGGGATGCAATGAATCCAAACAGTTTTGAATTAGCCAAATACATTTATCACCAACAATTTAAATGAATAATCAGAACCCTATCTTGAATATTCAAATTTGGGGGGGAATCACATTGACAATACATTGTGCATTCAATTGTCCAGAGCTTAAAGGTGAACTAAAGTCTAAAATAGAATAATGTTAGAAATGTTGTATTGTGTATACTATATACTTATATAAGCATGTACTTACTGCACCAGAAGCTGAATAATTGGCTGCAGGGGGGTCACCATCTTGTAAGTATGTTAAACATTTTTGCAAGACCAAGACCTTGCAAATGCTCAGTGTGGTCTGGACTTCTGTTGGGAGGTTAAGCTTAGGGATCCTCATAAATTATCAAAACAGCACAAGTCAAATAATTTCTGGCATAAAAGCCTATACAGCAAGACTGATTAATAATCAAAATATGCAGACTGCAGTGGGTCTCCAGATACAGATCTCTACACAGCTGCCAGCTGTTCTACAGGGAAACAAACAAAGCTGCTTGAGTTCTGGGAAGTAAGGTGGGGGGAGCTCCCCCCATCCTGACATTTGAATGTATGATTGTTTCTCTACAGAGCAGTTAGGGACCATCTAAAGTTTCCTATCCGCAGCTGTCAGAGCAAGTAAAAAGAAGGGGAAATGTCACTGCATACTTTTAGGTTTCTTATAAAAACAGTAGATGTTTTTTAATTAAATTATATTTCATTAAAGAAAGTAAAAATGGGATTTTATTTTTTTGCCTTTACGTTGCCTTTAAAGATGTTTGTATGTGGTTCGGTTCAACTGAATCTGAATACTGCAAGAAGTGCATTTGATAAAGACAAGGTAGAGATATATATCAAGGTGAACTTGTGAGGGTGTAGGCAGCTACTGTAGGCACCAAACACTGGATAGACACTGCTTAAGCAGAAAACCTGAAGAATGTATAGCAATAATGAAAACTTATTCCAGGAAAAGCCTACAATATTCCATCCCATACAAGGTACATACCATTTATGGTCTGTACCTTGGTAGTCTCAAAATTGCCCCCTGCACACCACTCATGACTGGTGATACTGAATCTCTTTCCCCTATCTAACAATCCCTTATTTTTCTGTGCAACACTGCCCCAAAGCTAGAACTAATTTCTTGGGATGCACCAAATCCAGGATTCGGTTTGGTATTCGGCCAGGTTTCGGCCATTTTCAGCAGGATTCGGCCGAACCCTAGTGCCTGGCTGAACCGAATCCTTAAAATCATGCGACTTTTCGCTACAAAACAAGAAAGTAAAATATTTTTTAGCGGCTGGCTTTTGCCCTACCTCTGACTAATTTGCATATAGAAATTAGGGTTTGGATTTGGTTATGTATTCGGACAAATCTTTTGCAATGGATTTGGGGGTTCGGATGAATCCAAACCAGTGGATTCGGTGCATCCCTACTTGTTACAGAATATGCTTCTGGCTGGGGTTTCTTTCTCTCAGCAATATTTTTTCTTTGTTTTCTAATGCATTCAATAGCACATTAAAATATCCTAGTTCTAAAGCAACTTTTCTGTGATGGTTGTCATTACTATACAAGAAAAAGCATGAATAAAGCATACTACAGATTCACTCTGGCTGGCCTTTATATGCCACTGTGTGCTAAAATTGCTTTTGAAAGTGCTGGATAATCAAGTCATAATTTATAATTCTGAAGTCAAGATTGTGCATCAGTCAATTAAAGATAAATGACCAATGCTGAAAAAGTGAAGGTATGCTCCAGCTTTATCACAAAGCTGGGTATTATTGACTTTTCAGAAAAACACGAAAGCATGAATTGCTCCTAAATAAAAGCACAGACAAAGAAAGTTTCTAAATCATCATGTTTAGAAAATAATGTAAACTGAGCAGCACTTCATACCATAAATTAACACACCATACAGACCAGAAGTAAAAGAGATAAAAAGGGGTTGTTCCTTTTAGTATTATTCACAGTGATATTGAGACAATTTGCAGTTGGGATTCATTCTTTATTATTTGTGTTTTTAGCTTTTTATTAAGCAGCTCTCCAGTTTACAATTTCAGGAGGATGGGGAATATGAATAGGAGAGGGCCTAAACAGAAAGATGAGTAATAAAAACCAACAATAAATTTACAGCCATACAGGGCATCTGTCTTTTAGATGGAGTCAGTAACTCCCATTTGAAAGCAAGTCAGTAGATGTTAGCAGATAATTAAAAAAACGATAAAAAAGTTAAACTTAAAGGTTGCTTAGAATAATATACTAAAATATAACTTTAAAGTGATACTGGCACTAAAAAATGAATTTTAACATAGGAATGTACATTAAATGTTACTTATAGGTCATGTTGATCATTTTTTGCTTAGAGGTTTGTTTTTGTATATAACTGTTAGCTGAAAAGTCTAAGCCTGACTGTCTGACACTCTGACACTCTGACTTTGCCAACCTAACAGTCCCATCTCAGTCTGTTAGTTACAGTTTGTAATGATAACAGATGCCTGCTGCACAAATATGGCAGCCCCCTCATACAGGAACATGGGGGATCAGACAGGTAATGTAAAATCATCATGCAAATACTTTATGGCAAAGTTAGAAGTAGCTTTCAAAGCCAATATTATAATAGATGTGAAAAAGAGTTTAATTTCAGGTGTCAGCATCTCTTTAAGATAAACCACCCCTTTAATGGGGTCACCTTCACAAACCTAAGAGCCAGATGTAAACATCATCATGTAATTAATTAATTATCAATCTATAAATAATAATACAGACCAAATCAGCTCTATTAGGAATGAATCCTCCAAATCCTTGATCTAATTGAGGCTTATCCCCAGAGAAGGTGCATGTACTTCATAATGATCAGTATCGATTTTGGTTGACTAAACAGTAAAAAAAAAAAAAAAAACAATCAACAGTGCCCATAGTTCAATATAGGATTCAAAAGTTCTCACTTTTCTCCTTTTGTGGTCTGAGGTATCAGATCAGAGAAGCAGGGGTGTCCAAACTGCAGCCCAGGATGGATATGGATGCGGCCACATTTCCCAAGGAAATGTCATAATAGTATACTAAAGTCTATTTACTGTAATATCCAGGTGTCCCACATTCCAGTGTATAGCTCCAACTTGTTAGCCAACTGGTATTGTTGTTATTTTATGTGTATTTTCTTTACTCTTATAAATCAAAAGTGTTTGTGTCTCTAATGTGTGGCTCTAGACAATTTTTATTTTTCCAATGTAGGCTATGGATTTTGATCAAAATTTATATAACAATCCAAATATATTTCTGAACTAATTTCAACATATCAGTATGACATACTGTATTATATTACAACCTTATACATTTCTCGATCATCCCTACCTCAGACTTAGACTCATGTACAATAAATTAAAATCTGATTGTTACATTTTTTTCAGGAAAGTAAAATATCCTTTGTAATCCAACTAATTTTGCTTCACACTGATTTCACTGGCTGACAATTTTTTACATGACTTTGGCTAATGATGCTGGATCATATGAAGGAAAGCAGCAAAGGGCAAAGGAGAAGAAAATGATGTAGTTCTGCACCCACAGTTTGAAAGATGTTTAGTGAGACTAATAAAAATATACGTACAAAACGCAGGTCGTTATTAAGTTCAATGGCCAATACAGCAGATGGGGGTATAATATAATGGTTTAATTTCATAGATCATCATAGAGAGGCATTGCCAGTGTTTGGATACGACATACTACAAGTATAAAACCTCTGCATAATCATTCCTGTAAATTTGGTTGCCAAACTGTGTTGCAAGCCAAAACCCCTGTAATAAAAGCACCAAGTCAAATTGGGTGGATAAGGGTTTTAGCTGCATTATCGACAGGCAAACAACCATTAAGTACACAGAAGAGGTAGTCAGTAGGGAATAAGATACTGGAGTAGCTGCAAGAAATATATCCATTGGCAGTATACAACAGGGGCACAAAAAAAAAAAAAAAA
>CM044435.1:57846374-57880523 GCA_024363595.1 Xenopus borealis
AAAAAAAAAAAAAAGAGTCAGGAAAAACTGACAAACTGAAAAAAAAAACTGAAAAACTCTAAACGTTTTTACAAAGCTTTGTATTGTCTGAAAGAACATACAAAACAGTTTTTTACAAAACAATTTTTTTTAAAGCACATTAATTGGTGTGGAGCTACCAAAATGTATACTATGTAATAAGCAGAGGGCCATAACATAGTAAATTTTCCACTCTGTGGGGGAGATTCATCAAAGAGTGAAGTTCCACCACTAGAGGGAAATTCCGCAGCTCTCAGTTCATTTCTATGGGATTTTGAAAGGCCTATTTATCAATGGGTGAAGTGAAATTTCACCCTTTGATAAATACACCTTTCAAAATCCCATAGAAATGAATGGAGAGCTGCGGAATTTCCCTCTAGTGGCGGAACTTCACTCTTCACTTCAATCTTTGATGAATCTACCCCTATATGAGAGGACAAATTATCCATACAGTGCTGCACCTCTAAATCTATAGTGTGCAAATGGAGGACACATGTTATGCGGTGGGGGATAAGGCAGAAATGCACTCCTCCATCCATACTAACATATATATGAAGCATTTATATGCATATTATAAAATGCAGAATAAACAAGCCGCTGGAATTCAGTCACATGTTATGGATCTACCAAAAAGTAAAACAGATATAGTGTTAAATAATATGAATGAATGAATGAATGAATGAATGAATGAAAAAGGAAAAACAAAAAAAATAGTTATACTTCCAAAAGTTATAAAAGGAAGATTTTCTTACCTGAAAAATCCTTTTCTCATAGGCCCGTACTGTCAGTGCAAGACGACTTGGGTTAAGTTGCTCCTCCTGGAGGCAGGACAAACTGAATAAACTTTTTCCAATCTCTCTTGTCCCTCTGATTAGTTTTTGTTCCAAAGTCTGCTGGTGGAGACAGAAGAACCTTACTCCATTGCTATGATGTCGTGCAGCAAAAACCGGCACCCCATGGGAGGGATGCTGCACTGACAGTACGGGCCTATGAGAAAAGGATTTTTCAGGTAAGAAAATCTTCCTTTCTCAGTAGACCCTACCTGTCAGTGCAAGACGACTGGGGATGTCCCAGAGCCGTCAAAAATTAGGGTGGGCACTAAAAATAAAAAATGTAACTGTAACAGGACAGCAGTAGGTTTGAACTATAACGGTATAACTAGGCCGGAACTAACTATGTGCTACAGCTGCTTGTAGCACTTTCCTGCCAAAAGGATGCTTCCGAAGAAGCTGTTACATCTAACTTGTAAAATCTTGAGAACGTTTGTACTAAACTCCACGTTGCTGCTTTGCATACTGCTTCCAAAGGAGCTTGATTGTGAAATGCCCATGAGGCACTCACCTTCCTAGTGGAATGTGCCTTTATCGGAAATAGTATCTCTTTTCCCATAGTTTTATAAGACTCAAGGATAGCTCTCACTAATCATCTAGCTATAGTACGCTTTGAAGCAGGTAAGCCTTTTTTGTTGGCTCCTAACAGGACTAGCAATGCTTCTGATTTGCGAAAATCTGAGGTTCGTGAATAAAGAATTTCAGGGCTCGTACTGTATCCAATGAATGCAATTGTTTTTCCTTTGGCCCCTCTGGATTTGGACAAAATGAAGGTATAATCTCTTGGTTGAGATGGAACTTTGAAGTTACTTTTGGAAGGTGTGAAGGAACTGTATGGAGAACTACCTTGTCTTTATGATTGCCCATGGCTGATGGTGAGAAAGCGCTGCAAGATCTGATACTCGTCTGGCTGAACAGATAGCTAATAAAAATACCACTTTTAAAGTTAGAAATTTTAAACTGACCGAGCCAAGTGGCTCAAATGGTGGTCTTTGTATAGCTCGAAATACTAATATGAGGTCCCAAGGGGGAACTGGATTATTTCTTGGTGGTCGCAGTCGATTTAATGCCTGGAAAAACTGTCTAATCTCTGGTACTAAGGCCCATTGTTTGTAACAAAGGGTGGATTAGTGCAGAAATTTTAACCTTCAGGGCTGTTTTTATTGAGGCCTTTGTCTACCCCTTCTTGCAAAAATTCTAAGATGTGAGTAGAAAAAATTGATTGCCACTGGACTTTGTTAGTTTTGCTCCAAGTGACAAATCGTTCCCATATTCTATAATATGTTGTGGATGCAGATTTCTTCAGTGCCACTAATAGGGTGCAAACTACTCTGTCGGAGAAGCCTTACTTTTTCCAAATGCTGGATTCAAGAGCCACGCCTTCAAATTTAACTTGTGTATGTGATCTGCTAATGTTGAACCTTGAGATAGTAGATCTGGTAGCATTGGGAGAGACCAAGGCTGTGCTGCCGACAACAAACCATGCTCTGCGAGGCCACCATGGAGCAATGAGGATGGTTGGGGCGTTTTCCATTCTTATTTTGTGTAATAGTCAAGGAATGAGAGGTATGGGAGGAAATGCATATGCTAGGTGACATTGCCATGGGCAAGTGAGTGCATCTACCCCTGTCGCTCTGGGGTCCTGTGTTTTTGCAAAGAAACGAGGAAGCCGAGTGTTGAATCGTGATGTCATGATATCCACTTCGAGAATTCCCAATCTGTGGGTGATCTGGTGGAATACTGCTGGTTTTAACTGCCATTCCCAGGGATCCAGTGTGTTGCGACTTAGGTAGTCTGCTTCCCAGTTTTGGACTCCGGGAATGAAGATTGCAGAAAGTGTGACTTGGTGCAATTCTGCCCATGACATATAATGCTGACTACTACTTTCAGTGCTGATGCACTTCTTGTCCCTCCATGTCGATTGATGTATGCGACTGTGGTGCTGTTGTCCGACTGAATCCTGATGCGTTTTCCTCGTATTTCCTGTTGCCAGTGAATTAGTGCATAATAAACTGCTTTTAATTCTAGTGCATTGATGTGAAGCTTTTGTTCTTGTTGGGACCATGTTCCTTGACACACTCAAGGTGGCCAAGTCGCCCCCAGCCTTTGCGACTGGCATCTGTTGTGATTACCTCCTGTACTGGACAATCCCAAACTCTGCCTCTCTTGAGGTTGTATAACGGAGTCCACCATGTGAGACTTTGTTTTGTGTTTGTGGAGAATTGTATCATTTGAGATAGGTCTTGATGATCTTTGTTCCACATCTTCAGGAACTCCCATTGGATGTGCCTGAAGTGGATATGTGCGAAAGGCACTGCTTCTATTCTGGCCACCATGAGACCGAGTAGACTGAGTATCTCGAGGGCCGAAGACTGAGATTGGTTAAGAACCTTTTGAGCCATTTGTTGTAGTGCAATTGCTTTTGGATGTGGTAGAGTTACCGTCCTGTCTTGTGAATTGATTATCATGCCTAGGAATTCTAGACTTAGTGTCGGTTTGAGTAGACTTTTTTTGTGATTGATTAGCCAACCATGGTGCTACAAAGTGTTTAGACATTCTTTTGTGCGTAGTATGGCCTCCGCTTCCGAGTCTGCTACTACTATGAGGTTGTCTAGATAAGCCGTCACTTGAATTCCTCATAGCCGAAGAGTTGCTAGCATTGCGCCTAAGACTTTGGTGAAGACTCAGGGTGCAGAAGTCAATCCGAACGGAAGGGCTTGGAACTGAAAGTGTTGTGTTTGTATTGCAAAGTGTAGAAAACGCTGATGAGCTTGATGGATGGGTATATTTATGTCTATTTTGGACATGAACATTCCTGGTTTTAAACTTTTTATGATTGACGGAAGAGATTCCATCTTGAAACAGTCGTACTTCACATATTTGTTTAAACTATGGAGATTGAGTACTGGGCGAAAGCCTCCGTCTCTTTTTGGCACTAGGAAAAGGCTTGAGTAGAATCCCTGAAAACGGAAGTCTCTTGGAACTGGTGTGTTAACCTTGTTTATTTGTAGATCGGTGATATCGATGAGAGCTTTGTGTTTGGTTGGACTGGAAGGGTTGAGTGACTTTATAAAACTATATTTTGTTGGTATTTCTTTGAAAGGAATGGTGTAGCCGTGTTCTAAGATGTTTAACACCCAAGAGTCGGTTGTAGATATTCTCCATTGGTTTGTAAAGTCGCCCAGTCTTATTCCTACGTGGGTCTGAGTGTTTGTTTGGGAGTCAGGAATCCTGACCTTTAACTGGTGTACTCTTTTGGGTAGGTCTAGACTGAGTTTGCAAAGAACTTTTAAATTGTCTGTTTGATTGATGTTGAGATTGGGATCTAGGAGATCTTTGTTGCTGCCTGGTTGAAGAAGACCAGGATTGTCCCATAGGATTGTATCTGTGATGATAATTCCGTCCGAAAATCTCGCCGCGATCGTCTGCCTTGTTGTAGAAAGGCACCTTTGCCACCTGTGACCACCGCTATTATTTGTTTAAGCGCATGTCCAAACAATTGTGTTCCATTAAATTTAAGCTATGTGAGCTTATGCTTTTATGCTGTGTCTCCCGACCATTGTCTTAGTCACAATGCTCTGCGTGCAGATATTGATTCTGCAGAAGCTTTTGCAGCCAGTTTGGTTGTTTCTGTAGCTGCGTCTCCTAAGAAGGATAAGGCTGACTTTATCTTTTCTAGTACTGCCGTGAATTGTTCTGGAGAATCTGGTGGTTGTTTTAAAATCTCCTGACACCAATATTTTGCTGTCTTTTACTACTGTTGTAGATGCTGCTGCCGGTCTTAATATGGCTGCTGCACTCTGAAAGTCCAGTTTAAGAGCTGTATCAATTTTTTTATCCATAGGGTCCTTCAGGGAACCCGTATCTTCTGCTGGTAACGTAGTGTTACGTGCTAGCCTAACTATAGGTAGGTCTACTTTGGGAATTTTGTCCCAATGTTTGTACTCGTCCGGTATTTGGTACATATTAAAAAAATTTTGCGGAATATTTGATTTCCGTTCTGGTTGTTGCCATTGTGCTTCAACATAATTGCCTATGGATTTACAGACAGGAAATGCCTTGGGTTTTTTGCACTATTGCCTAAAACCTTATCCACCTTGGACACTAAAATCTGTTCTTCCTTGATTTCTAGAGTAGAAAAAATGTCCTTGAGAATGTTTTTTATTTCGTCTGGTTGTCTAGATGTTTCATTAGAACCAGTAGATTGGCTGTCTGAAGAAGAATATGTGTCTGAATCTAAGTCACTTAGCTCTTCTGAAGAGTGAAATGAATGAGAATCAGAATCTTGTGTAGGTGAAGGAGAACGTTTTTTTGTTGTGTTCTGATGTGGGATGTGCAGAAACTGCCTGTTGTACCGATGACTGTATAGTGGACTGTTTCCATGACATTATCTGTGAAAAGTCAGTGCCTGGAGGTATAGTGCTAGCCTCTGCTTGTACTGTTTGTGAGGACTGTGGGTCCTGGGGAGCATGTACTATTGCCGTGATTGCGCCACGTTACTTCCGTTTTTTTTTTACCAGGTACTACGCTGGGGCTCAACCTGATCAACAGAATAATCTGTGCGGGAGCTCTCTAAAGCATATTTATAGATTCGGGCTCAACCTTGTATGCTTTGTCTCTTAGGAGCGCACACGGAGGGGCTCAACTAAGTTGCTGGATCTCTTCTGGGAGCTCACAAGTTGTACAAACTAGGGATCAAACTTTCTCGATCCCATCCTGTAGCGTGGACCAGAAAAAATTAATAAATTCTTGATTGCTGCATTCTTTTAGAGACTAGGTAGTTGCTGCCTCCAAGCAGGACAAACTGAAAAAACTGATCAGAAGGCGGAGCCAGAGCGACAAGAGAGATTGGAAAAAGTTTATTCAGTTTGTCCCGCCTCCAGGAGGAGCAACTTAACCCAAGTCACCTTGCACTGACAAGTAGGGCCGACTGAGAAATACAAGGCTTACTATCTTACATCTAATCGCCCCTGAAGAAGCAGGTATAATACATCTGCAAAACATGTTCAACATACCTACCTCCCCACATTCCTGGATTAAAACATTGTTGAGTTTACCCCTGATCCAAATGATCTAATAGCAAAGGGCAAAGTTGAGCTCACCACTATATTTAAAATAGGAGGTCCTAACAAGTTGTGACGATATCATTTATGCAAACAGATTTGCAAACAGATACGTATAAGAAATATCTGTAAACTAAGGGGTTAGAATTTGAAAAACTTGAATTACAAATGCAATAAATCAATAAAATTCAAGTTTTTTTATTCTAATTTGAAATTGTGAGTTTAAGCTCAAACAAATTTGACATCTAAAATCTTCCAAGTTTATGTAGAAGTCATGTCAGTCAAGTTTTCCTATGCAAATTAAGTTTTTTTGAGTTACAGTAGCTGAACCATTTGAAAATGATTAGAATACAAATTTGATGCATTTATATATTTCATGTTTTATTGTGACCTAATAGCAAAGGGCAAAGTTGTGCTCACCACTATATTTAAAATAGGAGGTCCTAACAAGTTGTGACAATATCATTTATGCAAACAGATACGTATAAGAAATATCTGTAAACTAAGGGGTTGATTTAATTTTTTTTTTTTAGTTTAAAAATAGTTTCTAATTAGAATTTGAAAAACGAATTACAAATGCAATAAATCTCTAAAATTCAAGTTTTTTAAATTCTAATTTGAAATTTTGAGTTTAAGCTCAAACAAATTTGACATCTAAAATCTAAGTTTATGTAGAAGTCATGTTAGTTAGTATGTAAATTAAGTTTTTTTGAGTTAGCTGAACCATTTGAAAATGATTAGAATACAAATTTGATGCATTCATATATTTCATGTTTTATTCAATTTAGTTTATTAGATTATTTTTAAATACATAATAAATAAGCAAACATTTGAGTCTGGTAAAATTGAGTTTATTCAAATAAATAAACTCTACACTTCACAATTTTACAAATATATCTGATAAATAAGTCTCTAGGAAAATATTGGGGCAGATATATGAATTATCTTGTTTCATCTAAATAGCGGCAAAAGCATATATATATATATATATATATATATATATATATATATATATATATATATATATATATATATATATATATATATATAATCTAGCCACCTAAAACCTGTCAAGATTTTAGTTTTTTTTTAAAAAAGTTCCCCAATTTCACAGCAAAACACAATTACGGCTATGTCTGAAAAGCAAATATAATGTTTTCCTCTTTCAACAAACAGATCGTTTGTCCATATATTGTAATATATTCAAACTGGCCGACAATATAAAATCCACTACTGGTAGAACCCATCCTACTTTCATCTTTTTTATTATATTAGCATTTTCTTTATGCACTTTTACAGGCACACAGGATTTAATAGTCACGAAATATCAATGGAAAATGCAGAAGGATTCTTAGCAGTTCAATATTTTTCCCATTTAACAAAACGTTCCTTACTGCTAGGAACAATTTCCCATTAAATTCAATATCAAATTAGATACCTATGTCAGTTTGTCAGAATGTGATCAACTTTTTAAGCAGCCACACACTATACTCTTCTAAGGGGGAACGCACAAACTGAAAAATGTTCCTCTGAACTTGCATGTATCAGTTTTCTGACCAGTTAATCCATGAAATAGGTTGTTTCAAATATGAAGAGTAAATGAATAAACACTGGCAATGATCTATGAAATTAAACCATTGTATTATACCCCCATCTGCTTTATTGGCCATTGAACATAATAACGACCTGTATTTTGTACGTTTGTTTTTGTTAGTCTCACTAAACATCTTGCAAACTGTGGGTGCAGAACTACATCATCTTCTTATCCTTTGCTGCTTTCCATCATACGAGCCAGAATCATTAGCCAAAGTCATGTAAAAAAAAGTCAGCCAGTGAAATCAGTGTGAAGCAAAATTAGATTGGCTGGATTACAAAGGATATGTTACTTTCCTGAAAAAAGGTAACAATCAGATTTTAATTTATTGTACATGCATGAGTCTAAGTCTGAGGTAGGGATGATTGAGAAATGTATAAGGTTGTAATATATAATACAGCATGTCATACTGATATCTTCTGGGTTATCCAATCAAACTGTTGAAATTAGTTCAGAAATGTATTTGGATTGTTATATTAATTTTGATCAAAATACAAAGTCTTTAGGGCAGGGGTGTCTAAACTTTTGGCTTCCCTGGGCCACATTGGAAAAATAAAAATTGTCTAGGGCCACACAGAGACACAAACACTTTTGATTTATAAGAGTAAAGAAAATACACATAAAATAACAACACCAGTTGGATAACCAGTTTGAGCTATACACTGGAATATGGGATACCTGGATATTACAGTAAATGAATAAGGTGCATTTCTCAGAAAACAATATTTTTATTACAAACAACTTCGAATTTATCTCTGTTCAACCTAGTGTAATATTTATTAAACATTAAATATGAAGTCCCTTTGGGTCATATTTACTAAAAACAAAAACATAAAAGCAGACTTCAGAGATGTGAGAGATGATTAAGTGAAGTACATGTAGATTTCCAGTTGGTAATATTCTGCTGGCTATTCTCGTGATCTGGGCACCAGAATCACTGTATGCTAATGAATGAATATCTCCTCCAAAGCACTTATGAGCTCTCCCTGGGCAGGCCTTTCTTTTTTATTACAAAAAATGTAATGCATAAATTATATGGAAAATTTAATAGAAAATAAAATGAAACAATTGTGCTGCTGAAATTTCACACTGACTGTTTTTCCCCGAGTTCAAAAACATGGTTTCTGCCAAAGTTCAATTATTCATGTTTTTTTCTGAACCTTTAATGTTTACGAGTCCTTACATTTTTTTGTTTAAGCACATCAACAAGGGAATTCAATAAAGAATATCTGAAAAACCTGGATTGAGAATGAATTTATTATTCTAACTGGACCAAAAACCCCAGCAGCTCTAAGGTTTAAAATATAAGATACAGAAAAACATAATGGAATAAAAAAAATTTTGCCACTGAAAATGGAGTGGCAAAAGAAACTGCTGGTGCCTGGGGTATTTTGTTTTTCCAAGGGTGAACAACAGGGATAAAGTTAGGGTGGAAGCAAGGTACAGAGACAAAAGGAATGTTCTCTGTTCTGCAGGTGATTGATAGCATTTTTAATATGTCTAGCATTTATTTAACCCACTCTGCAGAAAAGACCCTTCATAAGAAATGTCAACCTCCCGCAAATGGAATCAAGTTTATTTTTGGCCCTGACTACACCGTTACAACCCACAAATCCTCAGCTGTGTTCAACCAGGCCCTTGCTCCACCCCACCATGTGAGACGAACAAGGGTGACTTACGATAAATCAAGAAGTGCTCCCAGGTGTGTATGTAGTCGGATGAGATGGATGACATTTGTATTTTGGGAAGGCTAGATGATTTCCATTGTAGAGCTTATAATTATATGAATATCAAGGGGCAGCACTCTATACTTGAAGTATGACTGCCTGGGTACTTATATAATCAAAGTCATAAACATTCAAAAAAGTAAAGCAGTCAACAGGGCTTCATAAAATATAAAGAGCAAATTATTTAACTAAAGCTTAACTTAAGAAGTAGGCTAGAAATGCTGTACGTTATATGTTTAAGGTTTCTGTACCAGCCAAAAGATATCACAACCTTTTAGCAGAGATCTGTGCCTCCAAAAAAGGATCAAATCGAATTGTGTTCGAATTTCAAACCTTCAAATTCAAATATAAAAAAATTTTGATCAAACGATGAAATTGTTTGAATCGAACGATTTTAACCATTGGATCGAATTTTTTTTTATTTGATCAAAAAAAGTTTAAAAAACCCTATGGGAGCTTCCCATAGGGTTTGATAGCAATTCGGTAGGTTTAATCTGGCGAACTAGGCAGTCGAATAAAAATTTAAAGGGCAAGTAATTCGACTGACGAATATTCAAATAGAATTTTATTCTAATTATTCAAATAATTCGATTGTTGAAGTCGCCTTCAAAAATATACGAGAATTCAATCAAATTTCGAATCATTCATGTAAATAGTAAATCTGCCCCTTAGTGGGGGTTTTTTTTAGAAAACGTAGGGACAGAATTATCTAAAATGTGATTCATTCCTATGGGATTTTCAGAATTTTATTCATCAATGGGTATAAGTTAACCATATCAAAAAAAAAAACCCATAGGCGTTTTTCTGTGATAAACGCTGTTACATTTCTATAAATTTGCCCGCGAATGCATGGTGATCTAAATTATGGAAAAAATCCTTATCCTGAATATCTAGGTCCCAAGAATACTGGATAATAGTTCCCATACCTGTATTTAAACTAGAAATTCCAAATGGCTCCTTTGCAAAACATCTGCTCACGGAACATCTTAGGCCTGAATTATGTTTTACAATGATTTGCAGCTAAAAATGCATTTATGGTGTATTTTTGCAGTGGCTTCATTTCTTTTGGGTTGATTTTTTTTAAATGGAAAAAATAAAAATCCCCCCAAGATGCAAGTTTTAGAGAAAAGAATCAGACTGACAACAAAAAAACACAATCTCCTGACAGAGATAAAATGAATAGCTATAAAACTCAAATGTTACTAAATCAGCCATAATTTTAATGAGTCCATGACGGGATTGTAAAAAAAAAATGTGAAAGTTGGGTTTTATAAATTAGTGGTTATTAAAGGTTCCATTTTGGCTGTTGATTCTATTTAAATAAAAGTTGCAGCATAAGGTTCCTGTCAAGCAAAGTAATAAGGTGATGACAGTTCCTCCTGCTGTACCACAAACAACCATAAGTAGCTACTAATATAAAAAAATAACAAATTATTTACTTTCAAACAGCATTTTTCATGATGTATCAAACAATAATTAACAAGATAGCGGACCTATGCCACTTCATCTTATCAAAGTTCCCATATGCTGCTGTAGGATGGAATGTGCTGACTTTACTATTTGAATATATTTAATCATGTGCATTCAATAAGCAATACAAATGCTGTTTTTAGCCACAATATTTATCCTGCAGGCAAGATGAACTGAGCATTGGCAGCCTGGTCAATTCAGATAACAAGCCCCAAACTGAATGTTACAGCATTGACAAATATGAACACTTTTTCTTCACAATGAGACATACTGTAAATATATCTGCCTTTAAACTATATTATCCAGATGAATGTTTCCAATCGCTGTTATGACAGATATTTATATCAATTTTAAAACCAACATACTATTTAACAAGCATGAATTGCATGTTTTAAAAGTGTTGGTTATTAATTCGAATTCTGCTTCAGATTATTTCTAGTTTCTAAAAATCTTCTACATTTAAAAAGTGATATGTCCTATCACTATACAGTACTATATTTATAATATTTAAAGCATTTCTAAAAAAAAAATGATATTTGGAATAGGAGTATCATGAACATTACTGAGTGTAAAAACATATATACTGTGGAAATGTGTGATAGTATAATCTAATTAAACAGCACAGAAACAATGCTGAAAATATAATTTACATTTTTAATTGTTTTTAAAAACTGTTCAGCATCACTCCCTTCTTCGAATGAGTGCAGCCACATTAAGGGCTCTTCCCCCGATCACTGCAGTTCCCATATGTAAAACACTGCTTCATATACATAACTCTTTCATAAAAATTTTATTTTCTAGTATGTGCCACTGAGTAATTCGAAAAAGAAAACTGCCACCTTAAAGGCAAACTATCATGAAAATTAAATATAAGCTTCATCATACTGAAATAAGACATTTTTAAATACAATCAATTAAAAATTCTTCATCATGGTTCAGAATTTTTTATTGTTTATATTTAGAAAGTTTCTTTTTTCAATATGATGAAGCTTACAGTATATTATTTTTTATTTTTGTGATATTTCCCCTTTAAGTAACAAGGGCCACCCCCTGGCTTGTGTAAGTTATTGTGCTCACACACAGCCAAAGTTCTGTCCTTTACTCCAATACTTCTTACTGTTATAATTACAGCTGCATTATTTAGTGTAAAGTGATCTCTGGGAGCACACAGGCAATAAGAAAATGTTTACACAAGGGATAAGATGCAAAAGGGCAATATTTAGTGGTATATACAAAACTTCACTAATTTAAGATTCTTTAATATTGACTTTTTTTTATGCTATACATACATTATCTGTGGGTAAAGTATTCATTGTGAAGTCATAGTTTGCCTTCAAGTGTGGTGTTGGTATTTCTTCAGGTGTGCTCGACTTCCCTGGGAAATAACAAGTGAGATTATATGTGCCATATGAAAATGTATTTACTAACCATTGTAATTGATGTTTAAATGAATAAAAATAAAAACTAGGAAAACAGACAGCCTGGGCAAAATAAAACATGTTTCTAATATAGTTAGCTAAAAATGTAATGTATAAAGGCTGGAGTGACTGGATGTCAGTTAATAGCCAGAACGCAACTTCGTGCTTTTCAGCTCTCTTGGTTTCTACTGTTTCCACTGGTTATGTGGGTCATAAATGTTGCTTTTGAATCTGAGCTGAATTCCGAGGATCAATTGCAAACTCACTGAACAGTTATGTCCCAATGTAGCCACTGTTCAAGTCGTTGACTGAGTTAGAGAGCTGAAAAGCAGGAAGTAGTATTCTGTTCTGTAATTTCAGACATCCAGTCACTCCAGCCTTTATACATTACATATTAAAAACATTTTTTATTTTGCACAGCTATAAGTAATTATTATTTTGTGTCCACTTGAGGCAAGCTGTGGTACCCTTGTGATTTCATAATGTAAAAACTTGGACATACTACATTAAAAGGTCATGTGTTGAAGACAGCTGAAAGGAATTCGTTTTTTTCCTGTAGTGCAAAGGTTTACTATTTATCCATTATCTTGCATCTGCTCAGAGTTGTGTTTTATCTACATACTGTGGAGCTCAAAGATGAAGAGATTAAATTCCAAGCTTGAGAGAACCTGAATATGAAACTAATAGGCACATCACTATGTATATGAATATTACTCATTCATTTGTGAATTTTCAGATGTCTATGGGACCCTTGCATAATGCAACATTAAAAGTATCGCAATGAGAAAATGCAAGTGACAATCATACCTACCTCAGAAAAGAAAATGCAGAAGTCCAGAATCTGTAGCATGTCTCACATGCTAGATTTGCCAAGAAAATCAAAATCAATTGAACAAACTTTGCCTTATGGATCAGATTGAGAATGTTAAGAAAAAATATTACTTTATATTCCCATTTTATCACCAGTGAAAATAGTCAAGACATTTTTCTGTATTTATATGTCTTTTCCATAGGAACTCAGTTGAACATTTCTCACTGCGAGAAAGCCTTTGGCGCAGTTGACAACCATCAAAATTTGCCGTTGGTTATCTATATCGTACTGCTCCATAAAAATACAAAAGTGTTCCATGCAAGTTTAAAGTGTAGTGTGTAAATTTGCAAATTTATAAAATATATTGATAAAACTTTTTTACCTTGAGAAATGCACCACTATGGATTTTGCTTTCTATTGCCAAGTCTGTACACATATGAGCATTGGGAAAAGCAGGGTAATGCTTTTTAAGATGTCTGATGCCATCTTCAAAGGCAGACAAGAACATAGCAGGCAAATCAAGTAGTAATAAACTCACACCTCCTTTCTTACAGGAAATGTTTAGCCATCAGTACTGTGGTTCGAAGTGTACATATTTGCACTTTTATTGCTAATTTAGCTGCATTTTTTCCCCAATGTCTTAACATCTTTTCTGTGTTATGACAACTTGTTTGCAACTGCCTCATAAACACCTCTGTAAAGTGGTTCTGTCACTGGATCTTAGGTTCTACCTTCACAGCTAATTAGTTAACTAGCTAAAATCTGTTCTACTTCTCCAGTGCTGTGTCCATGAGTTTGTCATTTCCCTACATATATGTAGACACTTTCAGGAGGAAGGAGAGCAGGAGGAACCATTCACAAGGAGAGGAAGGAACCATTTACAAGATGAGAAAGAAACTCTTAGAAGATATATGCACAGACAACTACAATCTGATTGGTAAAACACTGTTAAAAAATTAGCACCATTTCTCTGCTGTGTTTCCAATGGTATTTTCTCTTCTTCACTGCTTCCACCATTCATATACAGCATACAATGTTCTAAAAAATGGAACACTTACTGTAATGGATTCATGGAAGCACAGTTTTCCTGGCTTGAGTTAGTCTTGGATGCCATTGCCAATAGTCTTTTGCTTTCCCCTAAGGAAGAATATATTGCTCTTCTATTAAAATCATTATCATGGCTCACTTTCAAACAAAGAATAAAATATAAAATCCTTCTGATAACCTTCAAAGGCCTTCACTCCTCCACACCTCACTATATATTTGTAATTGTGTATCATTATCTTCCTAGCGGTCACCTCCTTTCCTCTAATCTCTTATTAGCACATCACCCAGACCCAATGCCATATCCCTTCTTTAAACCTTTCTTCATTTAGTGCTACATAAAGATATACATACATACACGCACACACACACACACACACACACCAAGGAGTGAAAAAAAGAGCTTGCCATGTAGGGTTGCCACTTTTTGCTGTGGCTGAACCCGAACATGGGGGGCGGGGCCATGACGTCTGTGGGCGGGCCCGTGATGTCGGTGGGCGGCCCCGTGACATCATGGGCGGAGCTATGATGACGTGATCGTCGATTGGCCGACCGCTGCGTCAATCAAGCTAATCCCGGGCAGCCCTTCAAAATACCGGGCTGTCCGGGTCAAAACCGGACAGGTCGCAACCCTATTGCCATGGCTTACCTGAGGGCAACATCAAAGCATTCTATTCACTAGCATAGATGTGTAGAATCAAAAATATCTCGTCTGAATGACAAATACATTAATAGAAGACAACACAAAATTGTTTACTCAATTTTTTACAGGTTCCTGAAGACATAAGCAAGAGTAGTATACAACAGTATACAAATGACCACACCAAAAACACATAAGACATACAAGAAAATAAAAAATATATCAAGCTTGCAGCTGTCAAATATATTTTGCAAAATATTTATATATTACAATATATTTTAAAGATACTGCTTTTACATTTTATTGGATGAAAATATGTTTAGAACTATGAACTTAGTAGTAAAGTAGTATTTTTGAGGAATAATGTAAATCTAGAAATGAATACGCTCTCAGTTTCCCTTTAAACACATAGGGGTATATTTATAAAAAAAATGTAAAGGCTGGCATGATTATTAACCCAAGGAGAAGATTCAAAACAATGTGTAAGAAAGTTGCATAGAAAGCGGTGTTGCCAATAAAAACTGTGCAAGATGTACATTTGTGTGCAATTCTTGTAACTACACTGGTTTTTGTGTTTACTAGACTTGTGTCAGGTTTTTCCGAATGTTGCATTTAATGTCTTTAAGGTAATGTGATGTGTCTCACATCCTTAACATACAGTATGCTTTCTATTATATTTATGTCACTGGTTGCTTTGAGTCTACATGTTAATCATTTTTAGCAGGAGACTAAATTACAGAATCGATTCTGATGAGAATGAACCTTTACTTATTCTTGAGGTAGAAGATGCATAATCAGTCACTGATGTTTTATATGATCCCACTAGCCTGCTTGAGTGCATGAAATTCAGTGGTTTGTTAATTATTAAGCGCAGATAGACCCTGAATTTTTCTCCAGCAAATGTATAAACGATAGGATTTAAACAGCAGTGGACCAGAGATAAGGTGTGTGCTATATCTGTAGCAGTTTGCAACTGTTCACTGTTAAGATCAATTGCACCATAGCTTTGCAAGATGCTTAAAAAAACAACTATATTGTAGGGGGTCCAAAAAAGGAAAAATACAATGCCTACAATAAGAATTAATCTAATGGCACATCTTTTCTGCTTGCATTTACTGTTCTGTAATGTTTTAATGATGTGTACATAACTGAATAACAATATAAAAAGTGGAATAAGTAAACCAAAAATATTGATTAAGAGACTGCAGAAAAGTTTCCAATTTTGCTCACTGTTCTCTGGATAAGAGAGGACACACTCTGTATAATTATCTGTCACGATTCCATGAAACATAAAGTTAGGAGTAGAAATGGAAATTGCCATAACCCAAACTATGATACTAACAGTAAACCCCCATTTCACATTTCTAACTTTAAGGGCAAATACAACATGGACAATTGCAAAATAGCGGTCTACACTCATAACAGTTATAAAGAAGATACTGCTAAAGAAACCAACAAAATAAATTGTAGATAATATTTTACACATGACATTTCCAAATATCCACTCATTGATGATTGTGTAGGCAATAAATGGAAGTGAGACTACAAACAGTAGATCTGAGACTGCCATGTTAAAGAGATAAACATCAGTGGTTGTTTGTAATTTCTTATAATATACCAGTACCAAGATGACCAAAACATTTCCCACCAGTCCAAAGGAAAATGCTAGGCAATAAAGTGCAGGCAAAAAGTGAAAAGTGAAAGCTCCAAAATTCTCAAACGTTTCAGTGGACTCGGAATACATATAGTCATATGTTGTATCTAGTATGCTGCTGTCTGTAACATTCATTTTGGCTCCTTCTGTGCCACAAAACAGATCTGTAAACAGAGACAGAAAACTTTTACAGTAAAGTAAAATGCAACTGTAAATGTATCTAAAGGTTCATAGAAAAAAACATGCCATGAATGCATATGTATTTCTTTTCCTTAATATTCTATTACTAGAAAGGGATCAAAATTTACACTGACATTAGCTGCTATTTAACAAAACATACTACAACCAGAGGCAAAACTTGCAACTGTTGAGGACAAGTTTAGAGTAAATCTTATTTAGCTCTGGGGTCCAGCAGTGTATAGTTATGACACAGACTATGGAAATAAACTTTTTAAAGGGGAACTAATGTCTAAAATAAAACAATGCTAAAAATGCTGTATTTTGTATACTAAACATAAACATGAACTTACTGCACCAGAAGCCTCATAAAACAAATTATTTATGCTTTAGAAGTCTTGTAGCTTTGTTAAATATCTGTGCAAGACCAAGAACATGCATATGCTTCGTGTGGTCTGAGCTGCTGTTGGGAGGCTAACTTTAGGGATCATCATAAAAACGTGACGCGCGTCAAAAGCGACGCGCGACTCGTTTCGCAAATTTTTTCGCCAATTCGCGAATTTCGCTGGAAATTCGCAAATTTTTCGGCGAAGCGAAACAGGTGAGATTCGCCCATCACTACTGTACATCTGTAATTTTCTGTTGTTTTTATGCACCCTCAGACTGGGGTGAACAGTGGCATTACCCCTAGCTTTACTGCATTACTGAACTGGTGAGTATACATGGAATGATGCCCTTACTTTTGATGTGGGTTTTATCCACAGAGTTTCTCTTTTTTGCCCAGTTATCAATCCATCCTTCTTTCCTTTAGGCTGGTAGCCGACTGGGGGAGATAAGTTGCCCAGTGTCAAATCTCCTCTTCTTTTGGCGACGAATCTCGCCTAAATGCCTTCCTGCCTTCTAGAATGTTTCTGCATGAGGCAACTTTGAGTGACTTTGGAAAACGAAGCGTTCTGAGTGCCAGCGGGAAGGCATTTAGGAGAGATTAGTCGGTCTGTGACTAATCTCCCCCAGTAGCCACTTCTGCCACCACCCTTAGGCTAAGGCCAGACGGGGAGATTCGGGGGCATTTTGTCGCCTGGCGACTTCTCGCCGTGACTTGTAGCCCCCGAACCTCCCCGAATAGCCACTTACCCAAGCGCACCGGCGTTGCTTGAAAACGCCGGCGCGTATCCACACGGAGCGGCGCGCTTTTTGAAATTGCTCCAAATTGCCTGGCGAGGCAATTTGGAGCAATTTCAAAAAGCGCGCCGCACTGTGTGGATACGCGCCGGCGTTTTCAAGCAACGCCGGTGCGCTTGCTTACTTGGCTATTCGGGGAGGTTCGGGGGCTACAAGTCGCGGCGAGAAGTCGCCAGGAGACAAAATGCCCCCGAATCTCCCGTCTGGCCTAGCCCTTAAGCAGTTTCTCCAGAGATCCTTTATTTCTAATATTAGTGTAATTGTTTTGGATTTAAATCCTTGTGATAAAAGCGAAGAATATATGAAGTATATTAAATGTTATTTAATATACAAAAACAAGTATGTTTTGGAAAAAATTACATTTAAAAAGATGTTATTTATTAAAATGCAGAGCTTTTATGCCTCCAAAGTTAAACCAATATTAGGTGTATGGTATTCTGAATTCCGTTTCATGTCTACACCATTTGTATTTTGACAGAACATGGTGGGTTGTGGGTAGTTTTTTATGCTGTTTAAAATACAAGTAAGTACATGTTGACACAGCTAATGAAAGCTCTGTGGCCAAAACTTTTTAAAGCAATGCACAATGCATTTTTGAAGTGTAGTACCACTGTTTTAAACAGTCTCTGCAAAGTGGTCTGACTGATTAAAGGGATTCTGTCATGGGAAAAAAAAAAATTTCAAAATGCATCAGTTAATAGTGCTGTTCTAGAAGAATTCTGCATTGAAATCCATTTCTCAAAAGAGCATTATATTATATTTCATTTTGAAATCTGACATGGGGCTAGATATATTGTCAATTTCCCAGCTGCCCCAAGTCATGTGACTTGTGCTCTGATAAACTTCAATCATTCTTTACTGCTGTACTGCAAGTTGGAGTGATATCACCCCCTCCCTTTCCCCCACCCAACAGCCTAACAAAAGAACAATGAGAAGGTAAACAGATAACAGCTTCCTAACACAAGATAACAGCTGCCTGGTAGATCTAAGAACAGCACTCAATAGTAAAATCCCATGTCCCACTGCGTACTATTCAGTTACACTGAGAAGGAAAAACAACAGCCTGTCAGAAAGCAGTTGCCTCCTGAAGTGCTGGCACAAGTCACATGACCAGGGCAGCTGGGAAATTGACAAAATGGCTTGCCCCATGTCAGATTTCAAAACTGAATATAAAAAAATCTGTTTGCTCTTTTGAGAAATGGATTTCAGTGCAGAAGTCTACTGGAGCAGCACTATTAACTGATGCGTTTAAAAAAAATGTTTTCCCATGACAGTTTCCGTTTAACTTATTTTGTTGTAGCTCTTGCTGTACCATACTATACATTTTAAACCTGCACTATAATACCTAAAAGAAAATTATACATTTTCTAATGATTATTTTTCTTGCTATGTACATTTACTTTTATTTATTTATATAGATTTAAACTAATTGATAAATATTAACTGTTTCTGTGTTCTGCAGAAAACACAAAATGTTGAATCCTTAAAAGCTCTATACAACAATGAGCATTTATGACTCCCTTATAGACGAACAATAATACCATCCAGGAGGATCCCTAGACTACTTAAAAAAATCAATGACCCCAAAAAATTAAACTGCTTACTGTGCATTTAAAACAAATGTTGTCCTTTATTTGTACAAATTAAATATTTGATATGTAAACTGCATAGATAATAAAACTAAGGAGCTGTGTAGGAGGCAGTCATTCAAGTTAAAATAGAACAATGAGGCACAAGTCTACAGATAAGCTGGGTAGAATCAGTTTTAGGGTGGTGTCATACAGAGAGATTTAGTCGGCTGAGATACAGTACATCTTTAATACTGCGGGCAACTAATCTCCCCTAAGGTTTCAGTACCAAAATTGCATGAATGTTTTCGGGCTTAAATTCATTACGTGAGGCTAGTGACAATCAAATTCCAAACTTGTCAATCAGCAAAATATGGCCCGAATGGGGAGAAATCTGCATTTTTTTCCATCATACTGTACAGGCTCGGGAAATAGCTACTAATACAAAAGTGTATGGTTACACACATAGAGCAGAGGGCTTCTGACTGGCTATACAATTAAATCCTTGAAGATAAGTAAAAGAAGACACCGTACAGCCTGCCAATAAAGAAAAGAAAATATAAACTGCTCATGACTACTGTAAAGCTAGACTACTGAGTAACAGTTACTGCCAAAATTAGTTTACCAGAACTTTAATTGCTTAAAGCACAAATTGTATTTTACTAGAGAATACAGCAAATTTAAAATAATTATAGGTTTGTATTATTATACACAAAATCATCAGTCTGTAAATTATAGTACAGATTTGGTTACATACCAAATTGAGAATTGGATTTTAATCTTTGGAGCTTTAATTAAGCTTTGCAAAAGAGACAGTGTTCATTGAAGACATATATATATATATATATATATATATATATACACACACAAAAGACTTACTATTCTGTTTTAATTTCTGTTACATATAACATTCAGTATTTACAAATTACCAGATAAATTCATTAATAAATCATAACATTTTAGCAATATAGTTATTTGAAAATGCTCTCCCTCTTAGGCTAAATTAAATGGAATCCCATACATGTCTTACCAAAACTTACATGTTAAATTCTTATCTGTACATATATACTTCCTTTCTGTAGGTCTCTTCCACACTGAAGCAAACTCGTTACTGAGATGACAGAGGGACAAAACCTTCATCAAAAGGCTCTAATTTACGTCAGATATATTTTTCTCATAAGGTGTGAAGATAAAATAGATAAAGCAGGTGCTATAAATAGCCATATAAGACTATTTGCAAAACACAAGGCAAAAACACCAAGTCTTTAAAGGGACCACTCCTATAAATAATAAAGGTTGTATTTTAGAAAAGTAAACTATTTACCATCTTTTGGTAGTATAATTTTGAAAATAAAAAGGATCTCCTTTGAGCTTTTTTTGTGTTTGAAAACATGTCACATTAAAAACACATATACAGTGGAGCTTTCATTATAATAATTTTTCACAGGAAAAAATCAGGAAATGTAAAATAAGCCAAATATGTCAAAGCAACTTACTCTTCAGGTACCCAAAGGATACAAGCACAGGAGTCAGTTTTACTTTAGGTTAAGCATAGCAGCATTAATGTTACACTATGAAGGGGGGGGGCAATGCGAGTGGGCCAATACATTTAGGTGCACAAAAAAAACCCACGTTGTAACAGTTATTACAGCTGAATAAGGCTTGCATCAAATATCAAAAGTAAAATTACTTTAAGCACATAATATAAATAATTAGCACCTCTTAGATTGCAGCTGGGCGGCATGCCATCCCTACAATCTTGCTGCCCTTGTCCCAGACCTTTGTCGCCTAGACACAAATCAGGGCCTGCCTGGCATGATTTCTCCCCTTCAATTTCACAGTGAAATCCAGAGGTGCCACTACTAAGGTACATTAAAAGGATGGTTCAACTTTAAACAAACTCTTATGGTGGCCATACACTGGGAGATCCGCTTGTTTTGCGAGGTCTCCCCAATATGCCCACATTGAAGTGGGCGATATTGGCCTGATCTTATCGTGGGCCCTAGGGCCCAACGATCACATCAGAATGGAGGCCAAACAGGTGGTCAGATCGTGGGACCGCATAAACGAAAAGATACAGCCGCTATCCGATGGGATATTTTAACCTGCCCGATTGTATGGATATTGATTAGGGACGCTCCACATATGGGCCAATAAGCTGCTGGCTTAGTCTGTCAGCGGCTTTTATTTTTTATTCAAATGAAACATAGCATCCTACTCAATAAAAACTTTGACACCAAAATTCGTCCAAGTAACATTCTGTAACATCATACAATATATCATACCTCCCAACATTTTGGAAACGGAAAGAAGGACAAAAAGATTTGCCACGCAGCACGTGGTTAATATTTTTTACCACTCCCATTTGTGTGGTCACACCCCTAATTACCATGTTAATTTTACACAATTTGCCAGATTATTAAAGTCTGAACACATTTATGTGGTTTTTATATGTCATTAGTTTTGCAAATGAAGGTGAATTGCCCTTTAAGCTGGGAGTCTAAGTTCTCCCAAGAGACTTTCTTAACTTAAACTGTTACAAAAGTATCTAAGTTTCTATTCTGGACTCTCTGCCAATTAAGTTAGATTTTTTGTAAACATCAGTTACTGCTCCCAAAGTGAAATACAAAAAATACTGGAGGAAAATGTGCACTCATCAGCCCTGGAAGCTGCGCATGGGATGTAATTGGACATTCCAACATAACAATGATCCAAAACACAAGGCCAAGTCGACCTGTCATTGGCTACAGCAAAATAAAGTGAAGGTTCTGGAGTGGCCATCTCAGTCTCCTGACCTCAATATCATTGAGCCACTCTGGGGAGACCTCAAACGTGCAGTTCATGCAAGACATCCCAAGAATTTATGGGAACTGGAGGCTTTTTGCCAGGAAGAATGGACAGCTTTACCAACTGAGAGGATAAAGAGCCTCCTCCACAACTACCACAAAAGACTTCAAGCATGTTAAAGGGGGCAATACACCGTATTAAGAACTGGGGTATGTAAACTTTTGATCAATGAAAAACCTTTCCAGATATCCCTGCACCAATATACAATTACCCATCAAACCTAAGTTTTACTTGTTGTTGAATGTTAAAATGTATAATTAGTTTAGAAGCCACTACTTATGTTTATTCCAATATGTGTCATTCCAGGAAAAAAAGCATAATTAATAACTCTCTTGCAAGAAAATTGGTCAAAGTACATCACTGTCAGAAAAGCAATTTCAGCCAAATAATGACTTCCAATAAATGCAATCATTTGATATTCCCTTTTAAAAGACACTTTTTATTTTAATCTTAGCTAGTCGCGTAATAAAAAATAAAAGAAAATTCATTTAAATGTTCTGTTGTTGGTAGGAAACAATAAATTGCAATTTTGATTACCATGTAATTGGATGTAGAACACATTATTCAGGGATACTGTAGAATAAATGGTTTCATTATTAAGGATGGAGATCTATTGGATAGGAAACCATCTGAATTAGAATGTGCATTACACTATATTTTAGATAAACTGTACATAAGGAAAATCTTAACTGGGTATGTTTTGCAGGTAGCACGGCAAATTGAGCTTTATGAGTAATACTAGAGAAGGTCTGCATGGTTTCATGCTGAGTAAACAGTATACTTTATAATAGTATACTTTCAAATGTTGAACTGTTTTTACATGTGACCTAAGTAAGAGTTTTACTTAATGCTCAGATATTGGACATTTAGAGTGTTGCTTTTTACATGGGCAGAAAAAGCAATCTGACAATTTTCACACATATTGCTAACTAGAAATAGGATTACAGGTGTGGGATAGTTTATTTGGAAACCCAATGTCCAGAAGGTTCCAAATAATGGGAGGGCCATCTTCCATTTTAAGAAAATGTAATTCTTTTTAGTTTCCTTTTTCTGTGTAATAACATAGCATAATTCCATATTAAAGGGGTGGTTCACCTTCAAGTTAAATTTTTGTATATTGTAGAAGGGCCAATTCTAAGAAACTTTTCAATTGGTCTTCATTATTTATTTTTCATAGTTTTTTAATGATTTGCAATTTTCTTCTGTTTCTTTGCAGCTTTCAAATGGGGGTCACTGACACCATCTAAAAACAAATGCTGTGTAAGGCTACAAATGTATTGTTATTGCCACTTTTTATTACTTATCATTCTATTCAGTACATCTATTCATATTCCAGTCTCATTCAAATAAATGCAGGGTTGCTAGGGTAATTTGTACCCTAGAAACCAAATTGCTGACACTGCAAACTAAAGAGCTGCTGAATAAAAAGCTAAATAACTATAAAACCACAAACAATAAAAAATGAAAACCAATTGCAAATTGTCTCAGAATATCCCTCTCTACATTCTACTAAAAGTTAACTCAAAGCTGAACAACCCCTTTAATGGCAAAACAATCATATCTAGGGCTATTAACTTTTCCCTGGGGTGCAAGTTCTAGAGTACGAAGGGCTGCAATTTTAACCATTTCAAACAGTTAATTCTAAAACGGAGACCTTTGCAAGGTAGAATGATTTCAACACAATTTTCTATCATTTGACAGTATTACACTTGGTACCAGACACCTTCCTGAATCATATCACTGCCAACTGTCTGAAATTAACTGTGCCCCTCTAGTTCACAGAGATGTGAAAAGCTGTGTAGTGGTCTTGGTGGCTGTCATCTTGTCAATTATGCAGCTCACGGTGGGTGACAGAGAACCATTGTAATAATGTAAAACAATGTAAGGTACTGTAGCCCTGCACGGGTAAAACATCTGTTTGCTTCAGAAAAAGTACTATAGTTTTTATAAATAATCTTTGCAGCAGTGGAGGCAACACAGGTTAATAGTAGATCACAGATAAGCTCTGTAGAATACCATTATATTCTACATATTTTATGTGATATTGGCTTTGTAACCAGAGACGTGTGTGTGTGTGTGTATTTGCTTTCATAATGCAGTCTACATGGATATCACCAAAGCTTTTGACAAATTGCCACATGAAGGTTTAAAGCATTTCAGCGCTACAAAATAAGTTGGCGCTATAGAAATACATGTTAATAATAATAATAATTTTGGTCTTGGTTATGCTGTTTCATCTAATTAGTGTACTAGCTAAAATATTCTGTATATGGAGAAGTTGTAAATGATCCGTTATTCAGTTTATGCGTTCTTCAATTTTAAGTGGTGCACTATGAGGTTCTGTTTTATGCACATATAGTTGTTTACTCAGTGCCTGTCAATTAATACACTGCATACAGTATGTGTTTGCGGATGACACAAAATTATGAGGATGTCAGATGTGATTCAGTGTTGATAAACAGAAAAGTGTATGCACTTGGGATTTTCAAATATCCAGTCTTCTTATTCCCATAATAAGGCTAAGTTATACAAGACCTTTATTTGTCAATATACCTAGTTGTAGAAAGCAATGCAATCCAGCAGCAGCAAGGTATTGCACTACATTAAAATGATTAATGAGTTAAAAGGGTAATTTGCCCACTTAGAAAGCATTGTAAATGCTAGAATATGCAATACAGTTTAGGTCACCAACACTCAAAAAGGACAAAGGATATGGAAAATAACCCCTTCTATATTTTTGGGTGTAAAGGGGTTTTAACAGTGAAAAATTTGAAGTTGCACAATTTTCTCCCTCACCAGATTAGACATTTTTTAACAAACACAAGGCTGCTTAATTAAAGGGTAAAATAAATATACCCTGTTTGGTACATGAGCTCATTCACATCAACAAATGTAGAAATGCAAAAAACACTGAACTCCCAAAATAAATATATACATAGATATAGGCTCTATTATACAAAATGTTTCAGGCCTGGGGTTTTACAGATAAGGTATCCTTCGACATTTAAACTTTGAAAAAAATAAATATAAATTGGGTTGCTTTGTCACCAATATGAAATCGTGCAGATAAGGCTGGCCATACATTATAAGGTTCTTTACTCGCCCACTAACGACAAGGCTATATCGGGGTAGGCCGAACGATGTATGGCCACCTTTAGGTAGGGTCAAGTAAAATGCAGTCTTTTATTTTTACAAAGAAAAGGTAAACAAATTAAAAAAGATATTTGCTTATAATGTATTCTATGGGAGATACACTTCCCACACTTTGAATCTTTCTGGATAATAGGTTTCTGGATAAGGGATCACATATATAGAAGCTCACAGTGTAGTGCATTATAGAATAATAGACTTACACTATTTAAGCTCAAGATTTACACCCAAAGAAATGGACAGTGTAGAATAATTCACGTTATGTACTTTGAGATACAGGTATGGGATCGGTTATCCAGAATGCTTGGAACCTGGGGTTTTCCAGATAATGAATCTTTGTACCAAAAGTCTACTAGAAAATGATTTAAACATTAAATAAACCCAATAGACTGGTTTTGCTTCCAATAAGGATTAATTACATCTTAGTTGGGATCAAGTACAAGCTACTGTTTTATTATTAGCTGGTAAAAAAGAAATTTAAAATTTGGATTATTTGGATAAAAATGGGACTATGGGAGATGGCTCGGTTATTCAGAGTTTTTTGGATAATGGGTTTCTGAATAACCGATCTCATACCTGTATATATTTTACTATACGCTTGCCCATACTTGCACTGTGCCTACTAAAGCAAAGTCTTAATAAGGAAGCATAAACAAAGGTTTCTTTATACTATAAGGCTTAATCATAACTATTTATTATTCATTTGGAAGCATACTTGCCTTATTGCTCATTCTGGCAAACAATAGGCTATACAACAGCTTTGTGTCACTATGACAGCTTGTCATGTTCTCTAATATTGCAGGCTGGGAATAATTTTGTCACTGATCATTACAGTGTCACAGGGTTTTGATTAAAAGGTGTATTTCTACTAAGAAAATATTTATGAATCCAGCAGGTGTCCAAAATATTATACAAACTTAAGAGATCAAGATTTTTCTTTACTGAAATTCTACTCCAAAAATTACGAATTCATTTTACTTCAGTTTAGATTACAGACTAAGGATTTCTGTAATAGACTTTACAGATAAGAAGGTTTGCATTATGGACCCTGTCTCCCTAGAGAGATCCATTTTCTTGGCATTTCACAACTTAACATTGTAGAGAATAAACTGAACAAGAGAAAATATGATGCTGGGTATAAAATAGACAGTAACTGATTGAACAAGAATTCTAATTTTATTCACAAGCAGTTAAGGCACCAGTCTTGTAAAATATGGCATTTGACAAATCAACAAAGGCATTGAATGCAGTGTGTTCTTCTTGAAAGAATTACCATGTCAAACTGGTAACCTGCTGTAAGGAAGCTTTTTGCCTTACCACTTCCTTAGTCAGGCAGGTGTTTCTACCTGAAGTTACATTAGATTTAGGAGCTGTCTCTTTAAAATTCCTTAGATTTTTTTACTTCGCCAAATAAAAGCTGGCAAAGTGCTAGGTTAGCCTATGGGGACCTTTTAGACCATTTTTCTAAGGTTTTGTTTATCGAAGAAAAATCCTTCAATCATACACTAAATTCCTTCAAATCATTCGATTCAAGGGATTTTTTCATTTGATCGAACGATTTTTCTTCAACCGCAGAAATTTGAAGTCAAAGGATTTTAATTCGATAGTCGAATTTTCGAAGTATTTTCTACTTCGAAATTCGACCTTTAGTAAATCAGCCCCTTAATGTTTTTATTTAGAAGGTGCATAATGAAGTTACCAGAATGAGCAATTAGAAAAAAAGCATTACACAAGACTTAAACGTGGATATCAGGTGCAAAGTTAAAAAAAAAAAAAGCATGACCCAATAAGCATAAGTAGGTTATTTCAGAATTATTTCTCTAAGAAAAGTCATTATGTGAAAGTGCTAATACAGCTTTGTTCAGCTTCTCCAGTGGCCCATTAACCTTTTGGTCATTAGAAAAATAGCATAATTAATGGTGCCTTATCCCTTGAAATATACACATTCTGCAGTATTAAGCAATAGTGAAACACATTATTAGTCCTGAAACACAGACATAAGCAATATTCATAATGTAATGTTCTGGTTCAATATTTGTGCAACTTAACCGTCAGAAAATTCCCTGCACTGTAGAAAAATTATATCAACATATGGATGTTACCAGGTGTAGAACACATAAAAGGCAAAATAAAACTATGAAACATGGCCAATTTTTGCATGACCAGATCATTTGACCAATATATTGATTGACTGGATTATGTACAACTGGCCACACACACACACACACACACACTGAAGTGACTGTTGGCCAATTTGAGCAGAAAGCAAAAATCAGTTAATACTACTGCTCCAGTAGACTTCTGCACTGAAATCCATTTCTCAAAAGAGCAAACAGATTTTATTATATTCAGTTTTGAAATCTGACATGGGGATATACATTTTGTCAATTTCCCAGCTGCCCCTGGTCATGTGACTTGTGCCAGCACTATAGGAGGCAACTGCTTTCTGGCAGTCTGTTTTTCCTTCTCATTGTAAATGAATAGTACACAGTGGGACACAGGTTTTACTATTGAGTGCTGTTCTTAGATTTACCAGGCAGCTGTTATCTTGTGTTAGGGAGCGGTTATCTGGTTACCTTCCTATTGTTCTGTTGTTAGGTTGCTGGGGGGGGGTGATATCACTACAACTTGCTGTACAGCAGTAAAGTTTATCAGAGCACAAGTCACATGACTTGGGGCAGCTGGGAAATTGACAAAATGTCTAGCCCCATGTCAGATTTCAAAATGAAATATAAAAAAATCTGTTTGCTCTTTTGAGAAATGGATTTCAGAGCAGAATTCTTCTGGAACAGCACTATTAACTGATTAACACCCCATTAGGCATCAGTGGGTAAAACTTTGAAATGTGAACAATTTTTTATAAACAAGAATTGTTTTTGTGTAAAGTTAAGACACACTTTGTAAACACCTTGCACCTCTACTGGCAATGGAAACAATTGTGCAAAATAACAAAATGTAATAAAATGAGTTAATGACATGCAAATCTTTAAAAAAAAGCAGGTTGCATCAAGTTGCTCTTTACTCAGGTATGATAAAGCCTTCTGCAGAATAAATTTAGTCTTAAAGCTTGCACTATTATAGCTAAGCTATTGGCAATAAACTGCTTCGATAGCTTTCCTTCTTCTTTAAAAATCCATTTATTTCCTCTATAAAAGTAGACCAAGACAACCACAGACCATTTGCATGGAATATATATGAATCTGAAGATGCCTCCCGGTAGCTACCCATTTACTTTTTTCGCTGATTCACATTACAAGCTCTGTGCTGCTACCAGTTACCTAAGTTTAGGGAAGGATTCAATATACTATACATTAGGGATTGACCAAATCCAGTTTTTTTCAGCAGTATCTGTATTCAGCCGAATCCAAGTGTCTGGCCCAAACTAGAAAAATCATGTGACTTTTCATCACACAAACTGCGAGTGCAGTCCTCATTTCCCCTGATTTTCCTATTTTTTTTAATGCAATTTAGGGTTCAGATCCCTACTATAAATAAAGAATATAAAAGTAACAATACAATTTAGTAATTAATTCATATTCTCATTGTGTGGCAGCTCAGAAACCAGTGCATCAGTAAATAATGATCAGCCCTATAAACATCAGCTTATATGATATGCAAAACTAATTTCCTTCTTAAAGATTTGCGACAACTCTTGAGCTTAGCTTCTCAAGTTCAATACATAAAAACAGCATTGTTTCTTCGGATTTTGTTCTCCTTCAACATGCAAGTGAACATAGTAGAGCCATAAGAAAATTTTAGTTGGAAGACATTTTACTTATTAAACTTATAACTTAGCATTATCATGTTGTACTGTAGCTGCACCGACAACTTTTATTTTTTTTTAAGCAGACTTAACATCCATTCTTTTATGTAGAAATGGGTTTGTATTGTAATTTCTAGAACACGTTTAGCTGATAAGTTTATTCCCACTATAACTTCATAAGACTTTATCATACCATTCTGCTGCATAATATAATGGCCGAGTCCCCAAAATAGTTGATCATTATGCTACATGTCCATATGGAAGCAAAATTATTCTAAAAAAATTTCCCTTTTGAAAAATATATTTTCATAAAAACAAAACTTCAAGTAACACTTACTTATAGTAATGATCTTGTTAGATAAATGGAGTATGCTACAATTGGAAGATAATAAGCACCCTCACAATTTGTGTTGTATTTTTGGATTTAGATCAATATAAACTTCTGAACTCGGACTAGGACTTCATTTCATGTATATAAGTTAAATGCAATTTTAATACTATGGTTATGGTCAACATGTATCCTAGAAGTAGACCATAAAAGGCTGAGTGACTACCTTCTCCTTTAACTTCATTTTCTTTCTAACTTTTTACTTCTTTCATTCCCTTTCTCCTTACTTCTCCTTTACTACACCTTTACCATTCTTTACAGATCTTTGATTGGTATGGTCTATAATTTGTTCCTTTTAACAAGTTACAAGCATATTTCAGCTATAGCTGGTTTCTAGTCAGTAAACAATGAATATGTGATTCAATTTTATATCATACAGAATAATTAACAAGCTTCTTTTTATTGAAAAGACTATGAATAGTCTACTATGTAAGACTGACAACTGTTTATGTTATAGTATGCTGAGATTTTTGAAATTTTCACATTGTGTACTAAATGCTCAATATTTCTGATAAAACATAATATCATAACATGCACCCTCACAAAAGGACAATGGAACTTGCAATCACATGCAGTGGCCAAAGAATACAGTAATTAACTGAATGTGTTCTTCTCTGTAGGGACTGTACCCATGAGAGTGCACTGAGACCACAAATAGAAAATGCATTTCACCTCCACGTTACCTTTACACCCCACAATACTTCCCCTTTATTCAAGCTTTTTGGTATCACTATACCTTAACACTATGTAACTCTTCCTGTTCTCCCTGTATTGTGCACCAATCAATAACTGTTCTGTAACTAACAAAGGTACTTTGATCCCTAACTTTTTCTTCTTCAAAGTCATTTAATCTCTGTACCCTAATTTATAATGACAGTATCATTGAGGCTGCATTTCCAAATTTTGGTCTCTCTCTTTCATACCTCATGAAAGAAAAGAGATGGTGGCGAGATTGTCCTCTCTACTTACTGTCATTCCAATCACATCCCTAGACCTCTGTTCTTCTCATTTTACCCTCTCGCCAAACTCATGGTAATGATTTACAGTACTCATTATTTTACTGATTTATTCCTCTCACTATAACTTCACTTGACTTTCACCTTAAGAAGTCATCCATTAATGCTTTCAGATCATCGACTTGACACCTTTCCCTCCCTTCTTACTCCCTCCTCGTTCATCTAATTCTCCATCCAAAGTTTTAGTTCAGATTTCAAATTTTGAAACAAAACTTTTCAGGGAAGTGCAAATATATGTACTATGGTTCAGTACCCTTAATTATGTAAAATAATGTGTCAAGTGCAACATAAAGCTCTATGTAAATTTTTTGAGACTTGTTTTAGAAGTGCCATGTGCTGTAGCCCCTTGAGTTAGACCAAGGATGATAAGTCAGCAACCCCATGGTAAAATTACCTACTCATCAAACTTTCAAAGTAAGTACACATAAAGTAAGTTCATGCTGAGTCTGTGGTGTACTCAAGTATTTTTCATAATTTAGAAACCATTTGAGTTGTGAGTTCATTCAAGGTCTAAAAACTCTAAAATTTGATAAATTGACTTGATAAATAGCCCCCTATAAAGGCTTGAGTGACTGGATGCCTAACATAATAGCCAGAACCCAACTTCCTGCTTTGAAGCTCTCTGACGGGGGGGGGGGGGGGGGGGGGGGGCATAAGCTCATAGTGGTTTGCTTTTGAATCTGACTTGAGTGCCAAGGACCAAAATGCAAACTAACATCAGTTATGTTCCATGTGTCCCACCTTTGAGTCCATGACAAACAGAGTTAGAGAACTGCAAACCTAGTTTTTATTTTAAGCTGAATTGTTCCTTAATCATCGACCCCAACTGCCACACAGATGCTCCTTTTGATATCAATTTACAAATAACTTCAAAACCTCAAGCATTGTAATCAATGCATATTGGAAAATTGCTTAGAATGACACTTTCAAAATACAAACATCAGTCATGGGGGTCATTTGACTTGTCCATCTTCAACATTACTTAAATTGGATATACATATCCACAACTGGACAAGCAGTTTGCGGATTTTGATCATATGGTGCTGGTTTAACTTTTGGGTATAGATTAATATCTTCAAAAATGGGACTTGGACAAATACTGAACCAAATCCCAACCCTAGTTTGCATATACAAATTAGTGAGAAAGGAAACCAAGGGCACAGCACAGCACATGGTTATGAATTTTTTGAGTTCTTGTGTGTAATAAAAAGTTCTGTAATTTTTTTGATTCAGTGCATCCCTATAAAAAAAAAAAAAAAGTCTATGGATTTAAAAGAGAACTAAACCCTAATTACAAATAAAGCTCACCAGTAGCTTTCTTTTACCAGAGTTCTGCTGTTCCAGCATTCAAATTTAAAGTTAAAAATATTGTAAAATTTTGTGATACAATCTAGCATCCCTGATGATGTTCAGATTACATGTACATAGTTAATGTAATCGCTGAGCAGGTCGTCTTTCTGAGGTATGTACTTTGCAATTAAGTATTGTAAGTATTATAACAAGCTGTGATCTGTGCATGATGGCTTTATACTCACTCTTTGTTTACAAATAGAACCCTTCACAGTGAGGAGTAGGAGTCAGGAGGCAGGACCTTTTAGGTATATGGGCAGTGGGTATTGTAATCCACAAGGAAGTGATGCCAAAGCAGAAAAGATGGTCACCACATGTAAAATCGCAGGTGAAAAGAACTCATGCTTGGGGCAGTCGAGAATTTCAGTTTGAGAATTTTAAAAACTTGGGCTTCTTTAGTTTCTGATCACCAGGTAAGTTTAATGAAACCACCATTTTCTTTTTTATAAATTTGTAGTAATTCAATGTTCTGCTTCAATATCAGTGTTCACAAGTTGCTGTAAAATATAATCATGACATACAGCATTTATGCATATAAACACCACCTTTGCTGCTGTGACATTTCAGTTTGTCAGGGTTCATTGGCCTAAGTAAATGTCATTTGAGTTCTCGGGACAAAGAATTGGAGAGTCTGTAACTTAAAAGCATGAAATAAGGTTATACTGTATGACAAATGTATCAAAATAGAATTAATAAAGGTCCACTGTGATCTATGAATGGGCTATAAATGCAAGGTGAGTTTTGTGTATCTGAAATTGCAGTGCGAAAGGGACAGTTAAATGTTCTTTAATTATAAAGTTACAGATTTTCTTTTTCTCCAAACATTTTCCAACAATTACAATATTCAGCTTTCCTTACAGGGTTGTTGGTATTCTCTGTATTTTTATTTTTTATTGCTAACACCTTTTTTTATAGCAAATAATTGTAATTAGGTGTGAATTTTACAAAAGCTTGCCTTATACATTAGTGTTTTTATAAACAGACTTTGCAATCACTTAACACTGTTATAAATGGTTCAAACATAAGCATAAGTTAATCTAAAGAGTGATAGGAAACAAATTAAGAAGTACAATTAAATATATGGTAAGATTTTCTTGACAAAACACAACAGCAAACTATTCAAAACCGCAAAACAAACCAAAACACTACTAATAGCTCAAATCAATGAACTGGCAGAGGCCAGTAAAGTTGTCTTGGAAAAACAACAGGTTAACCTCCAAACATGCATCAAACAGCACACTATTTGCATACTTTAATACGGGTCAGATTCGGTTCAAGATTTCTTCAAATTCTTCACAACGGATTCATCCAAATGCCAAAAGAGAGTAATTGGTGCATCAACAAAGGATGGACTGTGCTCAGCGTGTATCAAATATTACCAGACAGCACAGTCCCTCCTTTGCTGACTTGTTTCTGAGTGTTCCACCATCTAGTCCCACAATGAGAAAAATTAGTTCAATCAAAACCCCTTACGATGTACTAACAATTCGTAAGCCCTAGAAGACCCCCTACTCCTTGTTCCCTTACGTCAAACATGGCTACTGCACACAGGTATATTTAACTAGCAGGAGATAAAACTGTTTGATGAAGGTTGATGTGGTGCAGGAGCTTATCTATGCTATGTTTTATTGTTTTGGTATGCTGGGACTTTCCCTAGCTTGACTTTGGGTTGCTCATCTTGCCTCATGCTTTTATTGATTGAGTATATGGGCTACTCTACTTGTTTCACCCTTTCGATGACTGATTCACATAAACACACACACAAAGATCTGATGGCAGATCTGGAATTATACAGATGAAGCCATTTTTGTTTGTGTGTTTGACACAGAATAACTAAACCCAGATATCCCACTTAACCCATTTAACACAGAATTTTTTTTCCAGCATCCCATCTAAAGTGTTCAACATTGACTTTATATAACACAGTTTCCCAAGTTAATCCCAAGTCATGACGCATTCAACACACAAATCAAAGTGGCTACATCTTTATGTATGTATACATATATATATATATATATATATATATATCTATCTTTGGGCTGCATAGCAAAAATGTCTCTCATTTTAGATATATTACTTAGCTCAGCCATTGATAGACATTTGTAGATTAGCTGTTAAAATTTTTCTTTGATATCCTGCTGAACTGTGTGGATACTGAGGGGATTAATGGTGCCATCATGTTTGTCTCACAATCCTTCCCTCTACTGTGTGTTTATCAGGACATTCCGTGTTTGCATTTGCACTATGACAAAAATCTGAATGCAGGTGGTCTGCCTTTGTTGAGTGGCGATTTCTTGGTGATGTAATTTATGTTTGGCCACAGAGAAAGATTAACAAAATGGATAAAACTCTTGCAGCATGAAACACCATGGGTAAAAGTGTGTGCACCTGTTTGGATCTTTGTACTATATATATATATATATATATATATATATATAT
>CM044435.1:57887524-57924550 GCA_024363595.1 Xenopus borealis
AATCTGAGAAAATCATAAATAGGGGCTGGTCTAAAACTGAACTAAGCTCTCTTAGAACCCATGTATTAATGCAAGGAATTAGGCTGGTAAAACGGGAAAGGCTTGATAACTCTAAAATGTCAGGAATGCAAACTTTAGCACTTAAAAACAGTAAGACATGTAAAATTGTAAAGGATGACCCTAAATCAGATGTTTAAAAAAGAAAGAATAGGAATGATAAGGAAAGCATTTAAATGGGACCAGTTACCCAGATAAGAAAACTGTATACTTAAAGTACATTTTAGATTTAACATTAAACATAAAACCCAAATTCTTTTTTTTATTAAAGCATTCATAGCTGTTGTAAACTCATTTTAAAATCTCGTCTGTTAATCAAATATTCCCTGCCTTAGGCATAAAGGCAGGGCAGGCAATTACTTTGACTTTACATTCAGCACTGCACTCCCCATATTGCCGCTTTCTCTTTACAATTTCATTGTGTAGCCAGTGCATAGGAATGGTAAGCAGGTCCCCCATTCTGTAGCACAAATAAGATAGAGATGATGCAAATCTTGCCTTAACAGTGACCACAAAATGGCTCCTGCCCGGACCGAAACAAGAGTAATTTTTATAATGTAATTAAAGTTCATTTTGCTTGACTAACATGGTAAAATAGGATTAGGAATTATTTTTTTTTTTGGTGATGTGGTTTGTGTTGCTTGTGTTAAAAAACACAAACCACATTCCTCAATATATATACACAAGCTTCTTTTAAGACCTATAAATTCTGCAACAGGTGCTGTAAAGCAGCAACCAAGAAGGCAAATAAAGAAAATAGAGAATGTATGGCAACCCGAGCAAACACGAATATAAAATAAGAAAACAAAGATGTTTTGTTTACAAGAGATGCTGACGCAAATGTGTTTAATAGGTTCCTTTCTTGAGGGCCAGCTCGGTAAAGGTGCTAAGGGCTCATTTCAAGGCAATGGCAGACAACTATATGGTATTTAAATACTGAAATTATTGTGAACAAGGAGCCATCTTAGCTTTTACTGATTTTCCTAGACTCACTTTCATTAGAGTAAGGGATGGAGAGTCACAGGAGAAGTCAAACGCCTCTTTAAAAAAAACTGGTAATGCCCCATCTACAATATGCAGTGTTGGTTTGGTCCCCAAACATTAGAAAGAATATTAATGAAATAAAGAAGTCAGAAGAATAGTTAATAAGTTGATAAAGAGCATGGAAGGTCTCAGTTATGAGGAAAGGGAGGCTAAGTTGGGGCTGTTATCACTAATGAAGAGGTGTTTCAGGGGGATATGATTACTTTGTAAAAATAAACAAGGGGTTCATAAAGCTCTTGGATGCTTTATTCACCAGTTAGTCCACCATGACTGCATCCATTCCGAGTGAAAGAAAGGGGGCTTCATGTTAAGTTGCAGAAAGGGTTCTTACAGTAAGGACAATGAAGTTATTGAACTCTCCCCACCTTTAGAATTACAGTTCTTACCAACTGCCAGTTTCTGCTTTCATCTGAAGTAGGTCAATGGAACAGAAAAAAGAAAATAAACAATCCAAGAAAATATAAACTGAAAAGATTCTTAAGTTGTTTCACTAAAATTATCAAGCTAGTGCCAGCATCTGTCAACATATGGTTATGCAGAAAAAAAATCAATAGTGCATGGACAGAAAATCATTAGCCTTCCTAATAAAGTTCATGATGAAACTTTATGCAAGCTATTGGAAAGGTCATGCGTTGGTTGTATTAGAAATGATGGCATATTCCTCAGTGGCATGCAGACACCCTTAAAAACCATATAATTTATTTGTCTATGCAGAAGCAACAATACATTTCCTTATTCCAAGTATAAAAAAAGACATTTGTTATAAGTGCATTTTTTCTCAGTAGAAACGCATAGTTATTATTAAAGTGGACCCGTCACCCAGACACAAAAATCTGTATAATAAAAGTCCTTTTCAAATCAAACATGAAATCCAATTTCTATTTTTTATTAAAGCATTCATAGCTGTTTTAAGCTCATTTAAAAATCTCAGCTGCCAATCAAATATTGTCTGCCACTCCTCTATGCCTTAGGCATAGAGGCGGGGCAGATAATTACTTTCACTTTCCATTCAGCACTTCCTAGATGCCGCTGCTCCCCACACATTCTCCCAGTTCTCTTAACCATTTAATTGTGTAGCCAGGACATGGATATAGACATTGGGTCCCCCATTCTGGTGCACAAACAAGAGTCTGAGATGATGCAAGGTGCTTTAATAACAGTGTCCACAAAATGGCTCCTGCCTGCTTGCTATAATTATGAATTCCCAGACTGAAGGAAACAAGATTAAAATAATTTATATAGTGTAATTAATGTCCATTTTGCTTGACTAATGTGATAAAATATGATTTTGAATATTTTTTTGGGTTGACAGGTCCACTTTAAGGAGAGGCAGTATGGGTTCAATTACATAATTGTGATGTGAGCAGTTATAACGCAATTATGAAAAATCTGCACTGGTCTAAAGGAAACAAGTGCAGTTTCCAAATTGCATTTGAGCTATTAGCCTAAAGGTACTATAGAACAGACATTCTGATCCAGAACTAGAACAGTTGGCTATAACGACATTCGCCCACTGTTCTTTACATTTAGGGAAAGTGAAATCTGAAGCTAATTTATTAGTAGAGATTATCTTGTGGCAAAATTACAATGTCTAGTTTGAGCAAGGGGTACAATGGACAAAATCAGCCCAACCAACTATGTGCCTGTACTGCAATTACTAAACTGACAGAAGATCTTTAAGATTTGAAAACAAGCTTGATTTTGATATGGCCGCACATGTATATTGTAAGACTGCAATGATCTGCTTTTTCAGCCTAAAGTAAAGCTGGCCATAGACGCAAAGATCCGATCGTAAGATGATTCCAACGATCGGATCTTTGCATCTCCCGACCTGTCACTAACCTTCAGATCAACTAAAGTAGTAAAAAGCACAGACAGCTGACGTGATCGTACGAAAGTTGTACGATTAAAAACCTAGTGACGGTCTCCCACTGAAAATCGTACGATCTGCAATAGACGCAAAGATATTATCGCCAGCCGACAAAAATTTTCTAACCTGGCCGATTGAACAAACGACCAATCGGCATGGCACGACAAATGTCGGAACACTCCACACACGATCCGAAAATTGTACATCGGATCGTTGCGTCTATGGCCAGCTTAAGAGAGAAGAAATGCCCCTGTCCTGGATAATGATCCTGCATACATAACTATTCTAGACAGATTGTCTGCCTCTGTATTCAATCAATTGTCTGTGAAAGCAGCTTCATAATAGGGCCACACAGGCAGTAAGTGTGTAGGAAAATTTTATTATTGATACTCTGATTACAAGGGAAGAGGAGTGGAATTAACTTCATTCACACTTTCTTTTGTCTTGCACGAACCAGACCCGCATTCTTACCTGCCTGGACCCACTACCCAACCCTGACCCACAGGTACCTTATCAGCAACCCGGACCCACTGACCATCAAGAATCAGGAAGTGTTGTCATTGTAACTGGAAGTGACTGGAAGTAGGCGTGATTAGAAAAAATGAGTAAAAATCAGTAGAGAAAACTCACGGCCCGACCTGCGTCTATAGCTGGACCCCGTCTTCCACCCGCAGGATACTGCAGGTTTTTGCAGGTAACCTGTGGGTACCAGACACTCTGCAAGACTCTACTAGGGAGGGTCCAAACTGGTATTTGGCAGCGGTGTGTGGCAGGGTGAGTAGTGCAGTGATGGGGGGTAAGGTCTGGAGTGGTGTAGCGTGGTGGTGTGTAGGGGGTGCCCTTAACTCAACTCACTGATTAGGAGAGCACAGTAGCTCAGTGGCTGGTACTGCTTCTTTGAATTCTGATCTGTTACTGGCCCAATGCACATGCCTTTATAAACACCAGGCAAAGCTGCATCTGCCTGAAAAACGATAGTCACTGATGCCTACGGTGTAATGGAGTGGGGGGGGGGGTGGAAAGTAAGAATGCAATCAACCAGTGGTAGATGTTTGTGTGAAGGGGAGGGATGTTACTTCTAAAACCTTCTCCTTGAGTATAACCTTCATTTTATACACAGAAGTTGATTATACTCTAAGAACAGATTGAATGAGCGATTCATGTAAAATTAACAGGCTGTTTCATGATGCAAGGGTGATTTTTGCATCCGCAAGCATTGAATCTCATTGTATTTGCTCAATACTTAAAGCAAAGCACAACAGTTACTTCCTAAATGTTTTAGAGAAGATTGGACTCGACAGAATAAAATGGGGATCATTAAGTAAATAGAACTGATATCAGCACATTGTAATTTAAAGAAATTTGTGGAACTGATCAAAAGGAGTAGTGACAAGAACAAGTAATGGCACAAATAGTATCTTTACAGACACATTGAAGGCAAAATGGGTATTACCTTTCACCACATCCCTTGTTTGTGCCTCTGTTAACTCATATAGAAACTTTAAAAGACTGTGACTATCAAGATATATAACAATGATATTAACTATTCAATACTTTTACATTATAAAGTAGTTAGGCTAAGAGCACAATGTGTCTGTACTGACTGTAACACTTCCTCAAGAAGTCATGTGTTCATTCCAGGGCTCCATTTGCATCCATTCACTTTGTTCCTCGTGCACAATTGGAAAGGCAGTCTAAATCAGAGCAGTGGTGCTAGACATAAGTCACAAGTAGAATGCATATGCACAAGTACCTTGCAAATATTGTAAATAAGTTACCCTGTAAGTTACCCTGTAAATATTGTTTTGGGTAACAGTTTGCATTTCTAGCTTCTGTTCATAGTGTGCCCCCTCTGACAAAATACATACATTTTTATGAATTTTTAAAAGTTTATGAATAGGCAAAAATGTTCAACATTTAATCCACAAACAGAGCTCATGGTAAGACTAGCTTGGCTTTCATTCACCAACACAGATGCAAAAGTTGGTGCAGCATATAGATATGCAGGTATTGAAGTCATGTACACATACAACAAATGAAATAATGAATGAATGAATGAAAAAGCTTTATTACATTTACCACATATTTCATTTATTGAAACATATTAATGAACCATAGAGATACAGTTGTACTCATAAGTTTACATACCCTGGCAGAATTTATGATTTCTTAACCATTTTTCAGAGAATATGAATGATAACACACAAACTTTTCTTTCACTCATGGTTAGTGGTTGGCTGAAGTCATTTATTGTCAAACAACTGTATTTACTCTTTTTAAATCATAATCCCTACACAAACTACTCAAATGACCCTGATCAGAAGTTTACATACCCTGGGGTGATTTGGTCTTATTACAAGGCTTAGAATGGTATTAAAGGTAACCATCTTCACCTGTGATCTGTTTGCTTGTAATTAGTAGGTGTGTATAATCCACCCAGTGCTGCAATTATGTTTTTTGGATTCTAAGTCATGGGGAAAGCAAAAGAATTGTCAACGGATCAGCAGAAAAAGGTAGGTTGAACTCTATAAAACAGGAAAGGGATATAGGAAAATATGAAAGAAATTGAGAATGCCAACCAGCAGTGTTCAAACTCTACTTAAGAAGTGAAAAATTAGGGGTTCTGTTGAAACCAAACCACAATCAGGTAGGCCAACTAAAATATCAGCCACAACTGCCAAAAACATTGTTAGGGATGCAAGGAAAACCCCACAAATAACTTCAGGTGAAATACAAAAAAATACTGAAGGAAAATTTGCAATCATCAGCATGGAAGTTGCACATTGGACATACTTCGACATTCCAACATGACAATGATCCAAAACACAAGGCCAAGTCGACCTGTCATTGGCTACAGCAAAATAAAGTGAAGGTTCTGGAGTGGCCATCTCAGTCTCCTGACCTCAATATCATTGAGACACTCTGGGGAGACCTCAAAGTGCAGTTCATGCAAGACATCCCAAGAATTTACAGGTAACTGGAGGCTTTTTGCAAGGAAGAATGGGCAGCTTTACCATCTGAAAGGATAAATAGCCTCATTCACAACTACCACAAAAGACTTTAAGCTGTCATTGATGTTAAAGGGGCAATACACGTATTAAGAACTGGGGTATGTAAACTTTTAATCAGGGCCATTTGGGTAGTTTGTGTAGTGATTATGATTTAAAAAGAGTAAACACAGGTGTTTGACAATAAATGGCTTCAGCCAACCACTAACCATGAGTGAAAGAAAGGTTTTTGTGTTATCATACATTTTCTCTGACAAATGGTTAAGAAATCATAAATTCTGCCAGGGTATCTAAACTTATGAGCACAGCTGTATGTAACTTTTAAGATTAAGAGACTGTCATTTTAAAATGTGACAAAATAGTGATCATTCCACATGATAAAGCTTTTGCGTGTAATTAATTTTAGCTTAGCTGTAACTAGTAATGAGAACTCAGAGACCTTCTCTGGTTTGTAAAAGCAGCACTGCTTAACTACTACAGCTGCCAGTCTATCGGCAATGTACAAAAATATTTTGTTGAAAAATTACATTTGTTAAAAAATTTGTTAAATTCCAATTCTAGCTACTGAAGTTTCTATTTTCAATTTAAAGAAAATTCAGTTTAGAAAGAAAACCTTACCAAAACACAAGTAGCACTAAGAAAATGCTACAATAAAGAAAAGCTTTGAATATCATCTTAGATTGACAAGATATGTTTTTACATTTTTTTGGTGTGCCAGCAAATCATTTTCCTTGAAAGGTTAGCTCTTGATAGGTAGTGAGAAATGAATTGGCTTAACTGTAAAAAGGATAACAATCTACAACTTACCCACCAATGACATATGGATGCTGGAAGCATAGTTCAGAAATGAATATTAAAGCAAAGTATTGTGTGTGGGTTTTATCTTTTTTTTGGCAGTGTAAAGCATAACGAAAAGAAGCTTTTTTTTTTTAGAACTTGAAGGGTGAAGAATTAAGAACAGTATTCAGAGTGTTTTTAAAACTAGTTAATCTAATAGCAGTATGAGCAGAACTGCAAATATATATATATATATATATATATATATATATATACATACACACACACACATTTTTTATATGACTTGTGTGTCATATTCAATTGCATTTCAATTATGGAAATATTTCATGACAAGTCGATTTTACACAGAATACCATGGTGTAAATATGGCATTTAGTGAATCTCATTTGCACCTTAATTCCACAAAGAAACTTATATTTAACTAAATGCTCAACAGACATTTAATACTGGATGTTTCTTTATATATCACTTAGCAAAAAAACACTATGGCTTAATTTTGAAGTAGCTACAAACACCACCCTCCCATTACAGTCTAAAACTATATCACACTTTCCAGGAGAGCTGGATTTGTTGGATGGTGGCCAGGACATCTTTCCAGTAGCATGAAGTACTGATCTGCAAAATGTCACAGTTCAAAGTTCAGTGGGACCATCAGACCCATTGCATCTAGGAAGCACAGCCGAAGATGTCAGGCAGGTCGCAGTCTACCAGGAAAAGTACGGCGATCGACTGGTGGACCGCGATCGACGTTGTGGGCACCCCTGCTTTAAACTGTCAAATAGCACTGGTGATAAATCAGTATTTAACTTCCAACCAGATGAATAGCAGGGCACTGCATGGATAGCAAAGTCAGGAGCTACTGTACTAATAAAAATACCTCAGCCCTCGGTGTGCCTACCTGTGCTGTGGGAGTAGGTGTGGCAGCATCAGAGACAGGAGGAGGGCCCCTTTCACAGAATCAGCAGTTCAGAAGCAATGTCCCACAAAGAAATGACTGCAAGAGAATTTCTTACCTACTGGATAGCAATAGTAAGGGTAATGATTCTGTGCTCCCCGTTGCATTGATTGTACCTTCTGCATCTGTCTCTCACCAACTTTCAGTACAGCCTTTAATACCAGTGACAAGTCTTCATTAGCCTCTGGCTGGCTTCATGTGCTATCTTTTTAAATCCACTACTTTCTCTGGACACTTCCATCTTACAATTAACAATGCAAACAACATGTCTCTAAATTTCCAGCACCTCGCTATTGTCCTGGTCATGGTTTAAGATGGATTTGATGATCATTCCTAAGCTGCCACTGTCACACCAACATTATGCTCATCTTGTTTTGGCTCTGCTGTGTGTTTAGGGACGTTAATGAAATTGGCACTACTTTTATACAGCTGTGTATTCTGTTAGCAAGAATCATGAAGCTGGCATTGCATTTATGCTTATGTGTTTTCTGTGGGCAATACAAAGGAATCTGGCACTACATATAAACAGCTATATATATTCTGTGGGCATTAAACAGGAGGATGGCACTAGATACATTACAGATGCACCAAATCCACCATTTGGTTGAAGAGTCTGCATTTCTAAACAGGGCTGGCCTTAAAGAACACCAATAAAACATATTTTATCAGTGGCACTATAAAATTAACATTGGAATATTGCTTGTAGTGCTGCAGTTATATATACACAAATTCATCACATTGCAGCATCTGTGGAGAAATGTGAAGAAAAAGCATTCATTGGCACTGCGTTTGCAGAAGGAATGGACAAAATGTAAATGTGGACTAAGACAATACATGTTTGCAAGGTGCTTTGAATACCACACCTCTCTGCCAAGTTTTCAATGTAAGAGAGGGGTTAAATATCAGCCAGTACAGAATCTCTCTCTCTCTCTCAGTGGGTGAGACCTGCAACTTTTGTTTGGGTACACTTCATTTGCACATACCACACATCTTTTTTTTTGTGGGGGGGGGGGGGAAGTACTGCTCTATCAAGGTCCCTGTTTAAGCTTAAACTAATTCTTGCTTTACCTGTATATGTGCTATATTTGGACGTCTTTCTATTCAGCTCATTTCTAGTAGAAAGCTTGCGGCAGAATTTAACTATATCATGTAAAGACAAACACAAACTAAAAATTAACTTTGTAGCTGCCTTTATTCAATATATGTAACTATTTAACATCACTTTGAAACCATCAAACAACAGTCAAGCAAAAAGTTGAAAGGGAATCGGGATAAAAGGCCAGGTGCCATAAAAAGCTTCATGATAAACACAGCAAGCCACCACTTTTTCTAAATTTTCTAAAAGTAATTAGACACTGGAATTACTGTCTTCTTTTGCAACCATGTATAGTTAATATACAAAGCTTCATTTCAAAAAGGAAAAGATTGTAAAAGGCTGCAAGTAGCATGTTACAGCAAATCAGATTAAAAATAAAACAATTTCCAGGGACACCTTGTGCGTCACGGAGTAAGAAAAGAATTCACAATATGAGATACTTATTAATATATGACATGCTTAGGGGTACTGGTGCATGGTGTGCTTTCATGTACTTTGTTCTTAAGTAGCCAAGAAACATGGCACCAAAGCAGTCAAAAATGTCCCCCTACAGACCTGTATTGATAACTCTCAAACATACCTTTTTCTACACAGTTACAAAGTCCACAAAGGTTTTCTTCATTACCATATGTTAAACTATAGTAAAAAGACATGGAGACAGTGGGTTGCATAACTGGCTTATGTTAAGTTGCATAACTGTAAGGGCCAAAGTCTTAAAAAGCAATCACCAATGAAAATTTATTTTGACAGCTAAAATTTTTTTTGTGGTGGTGATTTTTTTTTTAAATGGGTTCAAATACACAGTACAACCCATAACCTATAACTAACTAATTGAAAATAAAGGGAAGTACCTCCACATTCCAGGCCAACAGCGCAATGCTTTCTTCTGCAAAACACCTATTGCCATTACAGGGCAACCTCCCCCAATTCTTCCTTAAGCATTTAATTCAAATCCCTGGTCTGATTAGGGTTTAGAGTCTCTATCAAAAAAGACATAAGATAAAATACCAGGCTGGAAAGATACAGAACATTACAGCTAATAAAAGAGGTAAACCAAGAACATTTGCACAGTATGTTAAATTACCAATTTCTATGGCACAGGATTTAGCTAAAATAGTCTAACTATTATACTTCATGTATTATTTATCAATGCCTGGGGGGTTATAAAAAGCTGTCTAAACTCTGTCTATACATTGTTGGTAAAGAGCTTTTTCACAATGCACTCTCTAATTGCCTTGAAGAACAAAAGGTTCAATGTATCTTCAGCTGAGTAAGCAATGCTGACAGATTTCCTCAGACCGGTTCGAAGATATGACAGTTATCTCTGAATATCCAAGAAGGTCACAGAAATCAACAGTGACTGTAAAGATTCAATTCAGTACTTTTATTCATGTTATAAACTGATAAAAATCTTTTTACACAAATTATGACTATATATGTGTACATTAAAATGATTACTTCATTATGTCAGGAAGATCAAGAGACATTTTAGTTTTATTAGACAGTAAAAACAGGACATTTGTCACTATATATATATAATAATGTATTCAAGATTTACAGCTCTATGTTGTAATTAACAATGCAAGCTTGAAAGCATTCATCAAGCTATAAAAAGAGATAGCATCATTATACTCTAACAAAGACAGATATTCACTTGATAGTCTTCTGTCACCTTTAGGGCTGGTGCAAACAGGGAGATTCGGGGAGTTTCTGTCGTCTGGCGATTCTGCGAGGCGATTCTGAAGGCGATTCTCCCCGAACTGCCTTCTCCATGTCCACAGCCTGTTTAAGTCAAAAAGCGCCAGCGCCAATGCACATGCGGCGCAGCGATTTCCAGAATCGCACGAAGTCGCAGAAGAGGCGATAAGTCGCCAGGCAACAGAATCTCCCCGAATCTCCCTGTCAGCACCCTTATCTCTTAACATCCAAGAAGTGCAGACTGGAGATTAATAAATGAATATTATGTTTTAAACAGCATATAATGCCAAACCAGAGAAGATAATTAAAGACTTGAAAGTCAAAAAAAAAAACCTTTTACGCATGTAACAATGTCTGCAAAATGTTTAATTTGTCTTCTTTCTTTATATAGTGTTGAAATATTTTGCAGTGCTTTTACAATGATTAGCTCTCACTCACATCAGCCCTTGGCCAGTGGAACTAACAATATAAAGTCCCTAATGCATTGCACGGACTATGGTAATTTTCATGAGCCAGTTTGCCTGCCTCTAAATTTTTTAAAGTGTGTTATAATAATAATAGTCAATCAAAGAGCCCCTTAAACACAGAGACAGAAATATGGTAATGTCTTTTTAGTTGAAAGGGTGAACACTCTGGTACAAAAGCTCAAAACAGAGCAACATAGCTGTATAAGCTATATATGTTATAGGCTGTATAGGAAGCATTGGTATAACTACCATACTGCAGAATGGGGACTGTATGGTTCACCCTTAAATGGGATTGAGATTGGCAAGGTGCAACTCAGTGGTTGAGGCTGAGACTGGTTTTCGGTGAGAGTCTGGCTGACTCACGTAGCAGATACAAAAATACCCTTATTAAATACCAATACACTAGTAGTGTGGAATTTTAATAAGCATTATTTAATTTTGGAAATTTCCACTTGCAATGCCTTCTATAGATTGGTTACCAATATACTGAGAACTTAGATGCTGATGGAAGCTTTTTCAGGCCTAGGCCTGATGTCACAAAATGTGTGGGAGGGGAGAGTTTAAAACTTTCACCACAAGCATTTCACAAGGAAAACAGAAAAAGTATAACATAGTTTATGCATATAGCGTACTTTCCCTGTAACTACTAGGAAATAATAATACTGTTTATATTGTCTAAAATGTCCATTTAATTTATATTAACATATTACACAAGAAGCAAGAATATGGTTTGAAAATAAGCATGTCCTGTGCACCATTGTAAAAATGTTTCACTTAGTCAAAAACAGCACAGTATTTGAGGATCAATTAAGGAAATATTTTTCATTAGTAGCCGAACTTCTCTGCTTTGCTCAACCAACCCTTGGCCCAGGAATGGGTGACTTAAAAAGACAGCAATAATGACAATTATTTGATCCTACCCAAAAAAACACTACAAGGCGCAGAGAATTTACTTGGGGGTAAGAAAGTAGTTAGAGATTATGGGGGTTTTTGTAACATCTGCCATAACATTGTCTTTGTATGCTTCCTAGAATTTGGCTGCCATATTAATTGTGCATCAACAGTCCTGTAGCAAGTTAAGAAGGGACAGTCAGGTTTGCAAAACAGTCAAGCTTAGAAAATTCAAATAATTACTTACAATAGCACCCCTATTGGAGAAAAACAGCAACCTTTATGCCTCTGAGGAAGCCGATCCTGCTCGGTGAAACGTGTAAGGTGAAAATGGGGTCACGGTGAGCTGTGAGCAAATATTTTGAAGTTTTAAGGTTTTTTAATAAATCAGTATTATACTAAGGCAAATTTGTAACTTTTTTGGAGCCTGTTGTTGGCTGGTGAAGAGGAGGAGAGGGAATCATTGCGCTAAGACTACTGACATCCTGTAAGTAGGCATTTCTTCCAAACTTGGTGAAGGCACTAAAGGACACCAAGTTGAACTTGTGCACTGATCTGGGACACAAAGAAAAAGTCTCTATTTAAAGGGGAACTCACACTAGTGAATCATGCTTCAAAAACACAGGGTGTTCCCAAGAGAAACTAAAAATACTGCACAATATTTTGTTCCTGTATCTCTCTTTTTTGCTTTCCCCGTTTGTTACAGGCGCTGTTCCCAGAAAAATACTTGTATAGTTTATATTGTGGCATTTTGCATGCAGTTGAGAGACTGAAGAGAAATGGCAGGGGAGAGACATTCTAAAGGACTAACTAATCCTAAAGTATATTTATTTTTTGTATTAACCTTTATGTGGTTATTTATTAAGGTTCCAGTTGTGTTTTCCATGAAAATTCACATTTTTGAGGATTTTTTATTGGTCAAAAATAAAATTTTCTCATTAAAAAAAACTTGAATTTCTCAAGATTAATTATACCCAGAAGCTGGAAATAGCTCAAATGCGAAAATACTCCACCCAAAATCTGTCAAGGCCATGTAGAAGTCAATGGCAGACGTCCATTGAACCATTTGACGATAATAGCCTTCATGATGTTCAAGCTTTTTTTCCAGTGGGTTTTGTTCAAAAACTTGAACAAAAGGAATGATTCAAGTTATTTCTTGCTAAATACTTGAATAATTTGAGTTTTCGGGTTGTTAACCCTGAACTCACAGTTTTTTCCATTCAAGTTTTTTTTTTTAAATTAGAAACCATTCGAGTTGTGTGGTCATTTAAAATATGACCGTGATAAATAACCCTCTTAATGTACATTAATATTTCCCAAGTCACCATGGCAGCACCTCACCAACATGGGTAATACCTCCCCTTTAGGTCATTGGACAGGAAACACAAAATCATACTATAAAGCTCCTTCCCCCTCATACCTCCACCATCCACCCTTCGGTCATTTGGATGGAGTGGTGTAGCTTGCCCATCCAAAAGGTTTTTTTCCTCTCTCCCCCCCCCCCGATGCCTCCCTTGTGCTCCCTGCTAGGATCGCCATGGGAGAGGGGCCACTAGGTGGCAAGGCAAAGCACCTGTGTCTTTTGCCCCTTAGAGCTCTGTTGCAGGGCAGGGGGGTCTGGAAGCTTATCAGGCTGTATGCAGTGGGTGGCACCACTTAGCATGATGTTCCGGAGTGCACACGGTCCAAGATGGCGCACGTGTTCCAAAGACCAGAAATTGCGCTTAACTCTCGGGAAGTGCCTTTAGGAGCAGAAAAATGCAGAATTTAGACGCGTGCATAATGAAGTCATAACTAAGCACCTATATTTTGAATCTTGGAGTTTTCATTTGTCTTTGTCACCATTACTTCAGAAGGACTAGAAAGTGTGATCAAGGATCTGTCTCATTTAGCATGACCTGGCTAGCTCTAGGAAAGGAGCACAGTCTAAAGGTCCTGCGTAAGTGATAATAATTGATAAAAAGAAAAAAAAAAGAGAGACAAAGGTATGGACAGTTCCAGCCTCCAGTAACACTCAAAGGGATGCTTTGGGGTCCAAGAAGTCAGCAGTACAATCTTCTAGTAGACAGCTGCAAGTTATGGGAATGCCTCAGTTGGATGCTCGTGTCGCTGATTTTCAAGGGGTACAGGAAGCATCAGCATCAACCTCCACACTTGTATCTGTTAGAAAATCTAAGAGGATCGGAGACTTAATACACTCTGAATGGAAAAATACAGAAAAGAGGGTAGTGGTACAGGGGAAGTTTTCAAAGAAATGTCTGTTTGAAAACCATTTAAGGTGGATGTAGCAATTGTGTACTACTTTGCCAGTGGATAATGATGTAAAGTTCCGTGAACCCAAAACACAGAAGAGAACAGAGAAATTTGGCAGAGATGATCCATAGCTTCGATGGTATGTATCTCTCTGAAAGCAAACATTTTAGGTAATAAAGATAAATGACAAAAAGTTTTTTTATGACATGGGCTTTTAAACTAGCTTTATTGTCCCAAAGGTGAACAAACCCTTTAAGGATTTATGGGTCTTGAAAATAATACAATAGGGATATGGACTGGAATTGCACAAGATCTCAAAACACAACATTTTTTAATTTTTCAACTTTTCTGAAGTCTTCAGGTGATTTTTCAAGACTCTCTTCAACAGCTCAGGATATCTGGAGCAGTGGAGTGCCAGTCTCTCAACAATGCTTGGGCTTCGACTTGAAGCTGTTTTTAGTAAAGAAAGCATCAGGAGCCTTTGGGACAGTCCTGGATGAGACCTTCAATCAATTAATCTTGTGCAGGGAGTTCAAGATGGAGTCCCTAGACCTGAATGACGCATATTTCCATCTGCCAACCTTCAAACCACACAGAATGTTTCTTTGTTTTTCAGTGGGGGATCAACATGTGCAATTCACTTGCCTCCCCTTTGGCCTATCAGCATCACCAAGAACATTCTCAAAGGTTCTGATAAATATTGCATTCTTGACGGAAGCAGGAATATCAGCATATCACTATTTAGACGATATTGTGTTGGTAGCCGAGTCAGCAGAAGCAGCAAGAAACAGATACAAAGCGGTTCAGACATTGCAGGAGCTGGGTTGGGCGATAAATTGGCAGAAGAGTTGCCTTAATTAGGTAATAGTGTAACCACAGTTCCCGGGGTTCCGACTCAGTAGTTCCCGTCGGTGTAAATTTGCATTAAGTCTGTATGAGTCAACGCTAAAAAGCTCAGGGAGTTGCCTTGTTCCAACCTAAAGTTTTGTATTTCTGGGGGCTCAAATATATTCCACCAGAGATTGGGTAAATATTCCTCAAGAAAAGGTTTTTTAGCCTTAATGACATTAACCATTCAGATGGTAAAGTGAGCAAGGTGGCATCTGAGACTCCTGCAGCGATTTCGGAATCTTTATTAGTCAGAGGGAGTTTGGTCAAATTTAAGATGATGGATGGAGCAATGAAATATTACCAGAGGTATGCCCCTGTCTGAGCCCCAGTGGGTTACAGTCACAACGGATGCATCAGAGTCAGGTTGGGGCACAGTCATGCTTGGCAGATCATTTACGGAATTTGGAATCTGCGTACTCTGCCTTCCAATGTTCTAGAGTTAAGGGCCATAGACCAAACGCTGTTGTCTCTGTTCACAAACAAGGGGGAACAAGAGGTTCCAGCCTGATAATTAGTTTGACCCCATAATGTTTTGGGAAGAACAGAATTTGGATATTTTGATATTCATAGTGAAAATTCATAACTAAACATTCAAAAGTCACTTGAAAAATATAATATTAAATAGTATTTTGCATAGGAAGTTTCACCTGAGATAATTATTACACATTTGAAACAATATTAATTGATTGGAAACGTGTTCACAAAATACATCATATTAGGAAAATTTTATTTTTTTCTATATTTTTTGCCTTCTACAATGAATGGTCAACTTTTAGGTGTAATATTTTCTGGAACACTTGCTCAATGCTAGTTTATAGTAAGTAGCTCTTGCAATTAAATCTATGAATTTAGGTGTGATATTAGGCGTGGAAAACTGTGAAGAACAACACTTATTTAACCAGTACTTTTTCAGTTATCACACTGCCTAACCTCTGCAGAAGAAAAACACTGTTTTCAACATTTCATCAAATGCTTAATTCACTGTTAGCAATCAAGAGTGTAGCACCCATTTATTGACTCTTTATTGCCTACCATAATTTTATGAGCTGTTACAGACTTCACTTGTACCACATTTGTTACTTAGGGCACACATTCTGCTGTGTTAGGTACATGTTTTTTTCTCAGGATATGCAAAAATTACAATTTAAAGCCAATAAAGCCTCTTAATCTCATATTTGTCAACAACTATTGTTCTGGATAAAACGTAAGTTCAGATGCAAGTATTTGTGCATTCATAAAAAGGGAACCACTGCAACTGGAGTATAAAGTATTTTCTCACCTAGTTCCTATAATAAAGCAGGGAACTCATAACAAATGTCATTTGTATTGCCTTTTTATTTGTTGAAAATAGCAACCAAACGTTATGCCATATTTATGACACCATTTTTCTACTTATGGCAGCAGACATAACTTTGGCATTGCAGAATTCTAATATATATATATTTTAGGACTCTCAAATATTAAAGCCTTCCCACTGAGGTGGCACAATTTAAAATGTTATGTTTGAAGTGAATCTGAGGGGTTTTCACAAGAATTGCAGGTTAAGTACCATAGTAATAATGAGTACTAATTTAACAAAAAATGCACAAAGGGAACTTGATTTACAAAGTGAGCACTTTAACTGGAAATTCTGTTGGTTTATCTTCTGTTGTAAATGTCAATAAAATGTCAAACAAAACTGTATTATGTTACCTAAAACTATTCATATTTCTCAAGTGCTTAGGTTCTATTATATCTGGGCAGGGCTTTGAGGGAACAGACTGGTTTTTCAAGAATGATCATGTTTATAAAAATAAAAAAAAAACAGATCTTAAGAAAAACAAATGTTTTGCAGCCAATGTTATAATATCCTCTTAATATAATTCAACTTTTTGCCACTCCATATAAATGGGTGGGTTTAATAGGACATCCCTAGTTGCCTTTTATCCTCATTGAATGTCCAGGCCTGCAAAGAATTACTAAATATTAATTCACTAATGCAATAAAAGGTGCTTCCACACAACTCATAGCAACTAATCAGCTGTTTGATTTGGGTTGCTAGATCTGGTAACTGGATCTGTAGCAAACTTTGTGAATGTTATTAACCATCAGTTAAAGATGCAAACTTTGCAGGTCAATGACTGTAGTGATGACTATTTTGTAGATCACTTCTGTGCAAGCCGTTGCTCAGAAAATAAGCAGCAATAGAATAAAACTTCAATAATGCATCATAAAACACATGTTAAAAACTTACTTATAGAGTAAACAGCACAGACAGAGAATGCTAGACTGATTTGGAAAAAGGATAGATAAGTTCAGTTGCAAAAGCTGTTCACCTTAAATAATTAGAAAGCAAAGCATACCACAGTCACACAAAGATGCACAATTGGCACAATTCCACCTGATATTTTCCCCTACTCAAGAACCCTTTACTTAGCTACATTTGTAAGTGTCTGCATTATATATACAAGCTAGGACTAGCTTTACCACCCCTAATACTCAGAAGACCAGCAATGATATTCACTGATATATCCCCACTGCATGGAACACCAAATGTTTGGCACAATTTCACCTGATAGTTTTCCCTACTCAATGTATAGGTTTATGCATTATATATAAAAGCTCTAGCTTTTCCACCCCTAATTCTCAGAAGAGCAGCTATGATATTCATCAATTAATAGTGGATGCACAGAGTATTCAACAACACACAAAGCAATTGGAGAAATTGAAAACTGCGAAAAAAAATAAAAGAACATTTTCAACTGATTCCAAAAATCCTGTCCTCTTGGCAGCCACCTCTGCAGTTCTGCATATAAAACAGTTTAACAAAAGCAGGCAAGGTCAATTCAACTAGCTTCAGTCATATTATTATCTCAACCCGTGTTGAAGTAGAAATCAAGAGGGACCACAAACACTCAATACAGAAACTTGGGAGGCAGGTAATTCCTCTTGTAACCTGAAGTGGATTCACAGCACGTATTCAACCACAGACATGAGAAACAAGTGTAATAACAAATTCTAACATTTGTTTGCCCCAGAGCCAAACTAACCTTGACCAATCTGCAAAACACTGAATAATAGCAATATATCATTTTAAGAATGTGTACAGAAAATGGAAAGGGATATTTGTCAAAGCAAAAACTGATTTGACATTCAGTATAGATCCAAAGTTGTAAAAGCACCAAACAAGCTCTGAAAAAGAGAACACCATTGGTCTTCACTCTGGTTTGGCAGCTGGTCAGACTGTATACTGGTACATTAAGAGTATGTCCTCTTACTCTGTACCCTAACCGGTTAGTTGATAAAACATAAAACAGTATCCAGTTTGCAGTCCTTTAAGCTACAGCTTAACTTTCATGTCAGATTAATGTAACTGCTTAAAAATAATGATCGACCTATACAACCTGCAGTAAATAAAAAGGATATTAGATAATAGAAGTATATTAAAAAAAACAGGGGGCCTGTTACTTTTATTAAAAAGCTTTTTATGGCTGGCTTATAGATCTCCTTTTAGTTTAAAAATATTAATTCTGTTTTTAAGCACAGAATAATTTAAATGTGTCTGGAGTAATACCTTATATCCCTGAAGTTCTAACTTTCCACTACAACTACATAGACAAGTGACACTAGAGAAATTTTCTGAGAACGTTGCAGGCAACGAGATTTACTATGTCCAGTGGCAGTCTATGATCAGTGGTGTACTTTTGTCTTCTTAGGGATACAGAGGCCCACTAGTTGCCGTGAACCTTCCAGCGAGACTACTGCTCCTGAGGCCGAGACACACTGTAAGCCATGAGCACCAGATTATACTGCCCAAACTTCTGGAATATGATCTGACTTAAGCTCCTTCAGCCTCATTAATGATTCAAAATGTACCCTTCCCCTGACAGTCATCCAAAATACTGCTTCAGTCATGCTTGCACTAGCAACATAAATTATCGTTACTTCATCATCAAAGTTGATGTCTCCATCTCCACTGCTCTTACTTATTACACATTCATGACAGGATTGATAGAAAGGATACAAGTCAGTGCATCAATAATGTAAAACATTAGTAACAAGCCAGTATGTAAACACTTTCAACTTTTATAACCTTCAAACATTACGACATTGATAACCATAGATCCAAGGCCAGTGCTCCCCTATGAATATTCCTTTTGTGAGCGACCCTCTGGGCTCTCTCACTTGTGATCAACCACCTGACCCTTATCTTCCCTGTAGTGGCTGATTTATTATTTAATTCTCTATATTCTCCTTTTCACATATGCATTGCTAGCACTTGTATAATCGTACAAAGTGTATACTACTACCACTCTTCTGTGCTGCAGATAAATGAAGCAAAATGCTATTGCTAATTGTGACTGAAGCAAACTGAGTACACTTCTCTTTCTGTACTTTACTGCCCTTTCCTGCACTGCTGGCAAGACTTTAGATTACGCGACCCACTGCTACTAAAAGCTTTGTGCTGAAATAAGCGCACATTACAATTTAGGTAAAACAGCAATCGCCATATTTGTGGCTTGTGTGTGGGTTCATGCACTCTATACTCCTGCCCTAATGCGGTTTCCAAGCTGGCTTGGCAACATAAAAGGTAAGCATGGGAAAACGTTGATCTTCCCTTTCCCCCAAATTTGCATTCAACTTTCCCGGCATATTACAAGGAATCACAAACCGAGGATTCCAAAACCTACATAACACAAAGGTCAAGAGTTCTCCTTCAATTCTCTACGGGTAGCGATTAAGACACAGCCTTAACAGGGGACAGTGTGAATGTAAACCAATAAATGAGTGCACCAATAGGTTATAAAAACACCTCGGTAATGCTCAGAGAAGGAAGTTTATTGTTTGTGAACCAAGCTCAGAATTCTAACGTAGCATTCAGCAAATCCGGACAAATTTTTAAGGTTTTAAGGTTTCCCTTACATCATACCTTTTATACCCTTACACAAACATCAACATATTTTAATTACTTACATTAGCTAAACAGTTCATTGGATCTTGATAAAGTTATTTAAGTACTGTTTTTATGATTGGTTATTAGTTATGACTGGTGGGAATACTTATCACATTAAAACTATTTTAATTATGTGAACATTTAGCAGAAATATTACGCTGACCTTCTTTTTATTTGAAACTTCTAGGACTTTCCAGAACTGCGGGCCAACCCTCCCCTTCTGTGGCCTTCCATGAGAGCCTGCCTGCTGTGAAAGCTTTAAAAGGTATCACTACATAGAGTTAACTGGTAACTGGCCCCTGGATTGTACAAGACTCAAATTCAGACTAATCCCCTGTATTGTTCAGACCTGTGATCCCCCTTCATTGTTCACGCTGGTTGTGGTTTGCAGTGGCTGTGGTTTAAAAGGGGAAATGGTCAACACTGACTTCCATTATCGGCCCTCAACCACGTAGGCCAGAAAAAGTCCAGCCCTCTGTACCACAGAAGTTAGAAGGCACTGCACTATATGAAATACATATAGTATCATATAAAGTTACTCTGATTATAAACTATATGTAACATATAGTATTTTCAGTTTATTTTCAACATTCATTTTCAATCTGCCCTATTTAGTATATACAATGACATATTTATGAATTAATTCTGTCCTTTCTTATACTCTTATTTATAATAGGAATCCTTGCCATTTTTATTGTTGGCAGTTGTTATATGGCTTCGTCACTCACTGCCAAGGAAGAAAGGGTATAAAACCTGGTGAGAAAGGTTTCTTATAGGATATCTAAACCCCAAAAAACAAATTGGTGTAAACTTAATCAGTGTCATCCTCTTGAGCAGTTTTGCAATTTACATACATTTTCTATTTTAAGTGGTTTCTAAGATATTAGCATAGTCTAATATGATTTTATACTGCTATGCAGGCTTTAGTTCAAATGTTTTTTTGAAGGTCCAGAGTGTCAGTGACTCAAACTATCTATGCAATACCTGGATTCAGTTAACCCTTAAGAAACAAAGACCGAATAGTGCATATAAGGATGTACTGCAAATACTATGATAAAAGTACATCAATAACAAAATCTAAGGCAAAGTGCATTTAGAATTTTGGGAGTGGTGCAATGCAGAAGACAGAAATTAAATGTCATTAATAGTATAAACCAATAATAAGGTATTGTGCATCACTGACACTTGACCATGTTTAACATTGCCGTTCTAGAGTTTTTCCATTATAATTGTAACTTATTATTTGTGAAACAGTGCCATCTTTTGGTCCTGACCTTAGACCACATAACGTAATAGGGCAGAGATATGTTTATTTTGTTTTATTTTTTCTGTTATATGGAAACTTAACAGCAAAAGCATAGCTTGGTTTAATTTGCCTCAGAACACATTAAGTTAAATTAAGCTATACAACCACACATGAATTCAGATGTAGAAAAATGTTCTTTGGAAAATTCCCTAAAACAATAAAGAAAGATTATAAAGACACTGTGTTGCTAATTATTTAAAATCAAGTAGTTTAATAAAATAAAACTCTTTTTTTCAGTTCAGAAAGGGAAGAGTGCAAGCCTCAATAATAAATCAAGTTTGGGCACAAATGAATATAAAAGGTAGGACTATTGTGTCAGCAATTTTAATTGTATAAAGTTAATGAAAAAGCATACAAAATGCAATACAAAGTGTTTGTAATGTATCTTGTGGTCTTCAAAATGACAAAAGAAAAATGAATAAAGGCAAACTGCAAAAACCAGCACTTTTTTTGTAACGCCTTACTGCTAAGGGCCTCAAACAATCGCTTAGGCTGGTTTTTCCACACTAATTTCAATGTATTTGGCACAACCAAATGAGGACTTGTGATAGAGATATAATGAGGGCATATCCAGGTAGTGTTGCAAGGAATTCAGTGCATAATATAGGCATGCAGTATTTTCAATAGATTCTACTACATCATCCGAAACTCAAATTCTACAAAATTGTGTTTTGCATCCATCAGAGCTGGATCATTTTTTCACTAGCATAGAAAAAAAGAATTATGCTTGGACAGTCAAAAATCTCACATTTCACAGACAAGCATGGATAAATTTCAGTCTAATAGAGGACCAATGAGAACCCAACATGTGTATGGCATGAATCACAAATATAATTTTGAAGATAGCATATGTATTTACAATGTTTTACTTACACTAAAGACACAATATCCCCACGTTGAACGTCATAATTTCGAGCGAGCCATCGGTTTAAGAGTACTACATCTGATTCACCTCTTCCATTTGGATTCAAGGATGGCTAAAAATAAAAGGCAACAGTTTAATACAAGAACCCATATAGGGTGCCCCCTTTGTGTAATCTATTGTGGGTTTATAAATAAAACACTGCATCATATCTACTGTACGCTACTACCTGAAAGTCAGAGTGGAAATGAAGAAAGTATTTCAGTTTGAGAGGTAATAAATGCAGCAGTATACAGAGTTTTTTCCCCATGCCAGTGGCAGCATCTCAGCCAATAGGGATGCTTACATACTGTATGTGGAGGAAAAAACAACATTGCAAATTAAAAAAGGTATGAAGCAGAGAACAGTATATATACTTCATAGCTAAGAAAAGGAGATGAGATTTAATATTCTATGGTTCTATGTGGTTCTTAAGATACTTGGCAATCATATGTAGTATGTTTTATACTTGTACATAAGTATGTGATGGAGTTAGGGTGTTTTAGATTGCAACATTATCGGCAAGTATGAAAAAGTACAAAAATACCAACATCGATTTCCAGTTTGGTAGGTGGTTTGAAGTAGAAAGACCATTCATTCACTCATGGGATTTAATTTGAAAGTGTACTTTGCAGAAGTCATCTTATTTACATAAAGCAGGCAGTTTGTCAGTTTTCTACAAAATACAGCTCAGCTTATAGAACAAATGCCATGGCTTACGTGCTCCATTGATGGTCTTGTGAAGGATTGTTATTTTGTGCTCCTTACGGCTCCAGCACATGGGAACTTGGGATTTATAAATACAAAATATTCCAAACCAAACTATCCACAGGTGTGGTCTTTTACAAGGCAGGCTACTGAAAAAGACCAAATTTCTGCTGTACAAAATACGATAAGTAGCCCTGCAAATAGCCCCACCCCTTGAAGCAACGCAGCGTTGAAGGCTGCGACCTGAACATCGGTCACAAGCTATCACCAGCCAGGAGTATGCGCAGTGGAAGTTGATCTGGTTATGATTCTCTTGTACATGCTCCTGGTCAGCAATATCTGTCCAGGTCAGAAACCAGAGTCCAAAGATGACACTAACCTGAAAACCGCCCCTGAAACTTTTTCTCATCACATAAGATGTCACTCAGCGCTACACAACAAGTTGGCGCTATAGAAATACATGTTAATAATAATACATTTTTAAAAATGTCCTTTTCTTTTTGACAGAACTTTTAATTTCAAACACAGCAAGAGACGAGATAATGAGAGCACAACACTGCTGGCAGCCGAAGAGGTTTATTAGAAATCAAACTTTCAGGGATCACACAGAGCAAGCTTGAAGTTAAAACTATTGAGTGCCCTGTGGGAAAATGCAGCCTATCAATAAAAGGCAACACACTGACCGTATTTCTCCTTCCTTCACACCCTAGTTCTTTCAAGTGTTCAACATAAATCATGCCAATATACAATTGAGTGTTTTGGATAATCTGTTAGGTTTGTGTCTTATAGCTAGAATAAAATTAATCTGTTCCACAAGTAAGCATAAGCAAGATTTTTCTGCCAATTGACATTCCTTTCTTTCTTATCTTTCTGCCTCTCTTAAAGGAACAGTAACCAACATTTTTTTTTTAAAAGTTTGTTACTATACAACGAAAAAACAACACCAATGCAAATTGAAATTTTAAATAGCAAAGCCTTTATTAAGAAATAAATTACAGAAACTCAACTTCCTGTCCTCTCCAGAAAAGGACAAAGGGCGACCATCCATCTGTCGGCACTTGACTTCTCCTGCCTGACTTCCCTCTCCCTTGCTCCTCCAGCTGATGCTGCAGCCCCAGGATGACAGCACCCCCTGCCCATTGGAAAGGCTTTCCCTGGGGAAGGAAAGAGTCATTAAACAAACTAATCCAAAATAGTGCCCGTGTGAGCATCCATGTGCAGAGACTCCTGTGTCTGGGAAAGCATATCTGGCACCCAGTGAGGCGCATATGCATGGTCAGCCAGATCTGTCCCGCTGGGAAAAGATTCTCTTGCTGCCGCTCACATCTGCTACTTAGTTGCTGCTGATTTGCTACTACTTCAATTATCACCACTAGCATCAGCATATATGCACCCTTACAGTGTCCGCGATCGGCAGCCTACCACTTGGTGGCTGCTGCAGCTCAGATCGCATTAAAAGCGCTCTCTGGAAAAAATACAGCTCCAGCGCTAATCTATCAACCTCCTGCCTGCACCACAGTATCAGCACTAATCAGATCGCCCAGTTTGCGCACCGCATAACAGGCGCTACCATACAGTGAAACCGACAGATCCACATGAGCGGACAGACAGGCAGGAGGTTGATAGATTAGCGCTGGAGCTGTATTTTTTCCACTCCAGCAAGCGATTCTTAACGCGATCTGAGCTGCAGCAGCCACCAAGTGGTAGGCTGCCGATCGAGGACACTGGAAGCGTGCATGACTAATGCTGATGCTAGTGGTGTTAACTAAAGTAGTAGCAAATCAGCAGCAACTAAGAAACAGATGTGAGCGGCAGCAAGAGACTATTTTCCCAGCGGGATAGATGTGGCTGACCATGTATATGCGCCGTAGTGGGTGCACATGGATGCTCACCCGGGCACTATTTTGGATTAGTTAGTTCAATGACTCTTTCCTTCCCCAGGGAAAGCCTTTCCAATGGGCAGGGGGTGCTGTCATCCTGGGGCTGGAGGAGCAAGGTAGAGGGAAGTCAGGGAGGAGGAATCAAGTGCCGACAGATGGATGGTCGACCTTTCGCCTTTTCTGAAGAGGACAGGAAGTGGAGTTTCTGTAAGTTTTTTCTTAATAAAGGCTTTGCTATTTAAAATTTTAATTTGCATTTGTTTTTTCGTTGTATTGTAACAATTTTTTTTTTATGTTACTGTTCCTTTAAGTAATACAATTTAAATGTTGACAAACGCAACCTTCATTTCCTTGGTTTTGCTGGTCTGGGGCATCTGAAATCTACTTCTTACCTTATCTTTCAAAATAATAATTACATGTCTGCTATTTACTTGCTGTTCACAATTGAAAAAGAACTGCATTATGGAGCAATTCCCAACAATTAAGGTATCAGACTGAATGTGTTGGACAAAGACAAATTTGCCAGAGTATTGGGAAACTAGTCAACATTAAATACTATAAAAAGCAGCAGGAAGTGTTTTGGTGCTGAAAAACATTCCAGAAATGCATCCCTTGTGCTTATAGGGTAGTTTATTTCCGGTTAGCCTTGTGACTTACTGACATGGCATGAATGTGCAGTCAAGACAGGGGTTACACAAGCACTTTAGGGGCTCATCACTACTTTGAGGCTTAAAAAAAAAAAAAAAACAATATTTAGCAAGTCTAGCAGAATTTGCTATTGGTCGAATTCGAGGGTGAATTAACCCTCGAATTCGACCAATCGAATTGTGGCAGAATTGAAGGGTTTTAGCACAATTCGATCGAATAATTTTTTTTTTGATCAAACGATTAATTCGTAAGAATTGAACGATTTCAAACTATTTTAACCATTCGATCGATTTTTTTTTATTCAATCTAAAAAACCCTATGGGAGCTTTCCAAAGGGCTTAATAGCAATTCGGTAGGTTTAATCTGGCGAACTAGGCAGTCCAATTAAAATTTAAAGGCCAAGTAATTCGACTGTCGAATATTCGAATTTTCAAAATTCGGTGGTCGAAGTGGCCACAAAAAATACTGTAAGCTCTATGTGGTAGGGACCTTTCACTTGCCACATAGCACTTAAGCTCTTTGACCTATGATGCTGTATATATGTATTGTGTGATTTGTCTCCACGATGAAGTATATATATTGAAAACAAAAACAAATCGCACTCCAAGGACTTCGTGTTTCAAAAGCCAAGTGAAGGTTTATTCTTGCTCAACGTTTTGGCGCTCCAACTGAGGCCGTCTTCAGGAGGGTGAATACACACACAACAGTGAAACACATTTAAAGTGTAAATTAGGCCTCAAACCGCATAAGGATGATGTCATCAACAAGTGCCAGACAGCTCAGCACAGTTGCTTAACTATCACTGGGTGCCATAATGCAATAGTGCATGAATAAGTATCTGTAAAAGTGATATTAAATTACTGTGCACAAAACCAAAGTCTTAACGTATATGGTGTTTTATCAGTGTTTGCTACGTGCCCGTACTGGCTGGTGTGGCAATTTTGAGCGACTTTTAAAATCGCGCCGCCGTGTGTGTGAATAAGCGCAGGCGACTATACGTATAGCGGGTGCGCACCGCTACAAAGCTATTCGGGGAGATTCATCGTGGCGATTAGTCACCAGATCTCCCTGAAATCTCTACGTGTGGCCTTACCCTAAAAGTGCTGAAACAAATCCAATTCAGAACATAAAAGCAGTGTCTAAAAATGTGTATAGTATAAACAGATGTGTTTTTGTTCTCTCAGTTGCTATAGTAACAAAGTATTGGATGCAAGAAACAAAGAATACAAATGCGAGGAACCACAGAGGTTATAAAAATGCTTTGGCTATACAGTATCCAATTTGGGAAACAAGTTATATATTAAGAAAGAATGTAACACATTATGAGAAAGTCAGAGGTAAAAATAGATTGGCCTACCTAGAGCAATCAGTGTGGATCGTGAACAATAAAGGGAAATATCAAGAAGGTTATAAGGCTAGAGAAATACACTGTGAGCGTCAAGATACCTTATGAAGCAACTGCTTGGCTAAACCGGAAGAAGTGCCCCATCACTGATGGCTGAAGGGATAAATGGAGGGGTCCCAGGCTGGTTAATTCCCTGTATTTGCGGGGTGTCTGGCTGGTTATTTCCCTGTGTTTGCGGGAAAAGTAAGACATTATGAGGAGATAACGGCACAGTTTTCCTGCAAATAGGGAAATAACCAGCCATTGGTGATGGGGGAACTTCTTCCACTTTAGCCAAGCAGTTGCTTAGTAAGGTATCTGATATATTTCTCTTTATTGTTCATGATCCACACTGATCTAAGTAGGCTGATCTATTTTTACCTCTGACTTTTTTATAATGTGCTACATGTTTTCTTAATGTATAACTTCTTTCCCACATTGGATTCTGCATAACCAAAGTGTTTTTATAACCTCTATGGTTCCTCGCATTTGTATTCTTTGTTTCTAGCATCTGATACTTTGTAACTATAGCCACTGAGTGATACAACACATCTGTTTATACTGACACATTTTTAGATACACTGCTTTTATGTTCTGAATTGGATTTGTTTCAGCACTTTTACATATATGTTTACCTTGCAGTCCTTGTATTTGCATAATTGATTAAGCCACACACTCCCCTGCACGTCATGATTTTGTTCCCGCCATTTGTTGTATTTAAGATGGTGGTAGTGTTTTTGTTTGTACTTTGATAAAGGCTGTGGATTCAGCTGAAAGTTTGAGGGCTAGGCCACATGGGAAGATTCAGGGAGATTAGTCGCCAGGCGACTAAACGACCCTTCTTTGGGGCGACTAATCTCCCTGAATTGCTTATCCATGTCTCGCACCAGCTAGAAATGTAAAGTCGCCTGTGCTGCCATGCAGTAATTATCTGTATTAATTACTAATCAGACTTATACTGTGACATTCATATTCCATGTCTACTGTATATTTTGAGTCATCACTAAGCTCAGTAAGTGACAGCAGCACAGAGAATGTGTAATGAACCAGTAGAAAAGAAGATGGGGAGCTACGGGAGAATTTTTGGAGACACCGATCCTCCCTGCTAAAGGGCTGTACGGACATTTCTAGCCTACTTCTTTAGTTTAATGTTCCTTTAAAAACATACAAATTAAGGAAAGGAAGGACATGGGCAGTAGCTCTTCTTCTTCTAGAGGCTTCCTGTACACTAAACCCTGCCTCCAGAGAATCATATATTTTCCTGACTGGCAATGCACTGCTTCATATATCTTCACAGTTCTAGTGACAGGAGTTGTTCATGTGTGTTTGAAGGTGAACGCCCACTTTAATAGATTATGCATACAAAGGAAAATAAAAATACAGATGTAAATAAGATGACTACTTAGTGAATTTCAAACTTGATAAATCCACCAGAAACACAGTTAATAGCCATACATAGAATAGTTTTTATAAACAAGCTGCTGTTTAGCCATGGAGGCAAATAAAAAAAGCTAAATGGCACAGGTTAAATAGCTCTGTAAAACAGCATTATAGTGTAATATATTCTGCGCCTTTAAGTTGGCTTTTAATATGTTACAGAATGGTTAATTCTAAGCAACTTTTCAATTGGCCTTTATTATTTATTTTTATAGTTTTTGAAATATTTGCCTTCTTCCAACTCTTTCCAGCTTTCAAATGGGGGTCACTGACCCCATCTAAATAAACAAATGCTCCATAAGGCTACAAATGTATTGTTATTGCCAAGTTTTATTATCTCGTAGTCATGCTCCAGTTCTTTACAAAAATCAGTGCTTGGTTGCTAGGGCAAACTGGACCATACCAACCAGATTGCTGAAATTGCAAGCTGAAGGGAGGCTGAATAAAAAGCTCAACAAAACAATAAATTATATAAAATGAAAAATAATTGCAAATTGTCTCAGAATATCATCCTCTACAACATCATACTAAAAGTTAATTTAAAGGTGAACAACCCCTTTAAGCCAATTAGATCAATTCATAATTTCATTAAAGCCAAATATCTTGGATACCTCCCAGATCCAACTCTCATAAATATTAGTTGGATAAATGGATAAACTTATCAGCTAAAATAAACTTAAAAAATTACAGAAAAGGTAGGTCATATAGGCAGGTCAAATTGCTGATGTATGCGTTAGCTTTAGCTCTCTTTTTTTTCTAAATTCAGATGTGTTTGTGCAGTTTTAGTTAAGTCAGTCTTTAGCATTATGGCAAAGGAAAGAACTTGAACAAATCAGACAAACAATAGAAGTTGTGCTCAATATACCTGCATCGATACACCTTCCACTCTTGCTATGCATGCTACTCGGTCAAGAAAAGTCACAGTGACTGGAACAGCCACAAAAAAGCCACTTATGAAGGCTCGAACATATCTTCTTCCATGAAGCTGTGCCATGGCCTGTAAAATAAAAGCATTAGAATCAGTTGATTTTCATGATTGGAAACAAGATTACAAAATGAACTTTTTTAAATTAGGGTATCAAAGATTTGTTTGGTGATTAAAATACTTTGAAAGTATAAGGGGCAGATTTACGAAGGGTAGAATTTCGAATATATAAAAAAAATTCAAAATTTTGGGGTGGTCATTTTCGATCGAATCGTTCGAATCGAAAGATTCGAATGATTTCCCTTTCAACAATTCCATTTATCAAAACTTTACCTAATTGCCTTTAAAGGCTATTGGAGGTCCCCAATAGGCTATAATGGCAATTCAGCATGTTTAAGGTGGCGAATGGTGGAATTTGAATTTTTTTTGAAGGGACAGTACTTCGAAATTAAAAAAAAATTTCAATTCAAATCGAATTTTGGGCTATTCAATAGTCAAAGTAGCCCAAAATTACTTTGAAATTCGAATTTCTAAAATTTGCATTTTATTCGAAAATTCACTTCAACCTTTAGTAAATGTTCCCCTAAATGTATACAGGATAGCTGTTGGAAAAATTTAAGTATCGAATCCCTTATCTAGAAATAGGTTATTTAGACAGCTATAGATTATGGGTAGGCCAAATCCCATAGAGACTATTTTAAGATAATTCTAAATTGTGTATGGTTTTCTTTTTGCTTACAATACCTTGTACTTTATCCAAACTACGTTGCATAAATCCATATAGTAATCCAAACAATCTAATTTATTTAACATTTACATTTTTTAGTAGACTTAAAAGATCACTTATCTGGAAAACCCCAGGTTTTAAGCATTCCAGATAATAGATCCCATACCAGCATAACAACATAAAAACAAAAAAGCCCAGGGCTAAAACTGCAGATTACATTTTAAACTATATTGTCTGTCAGCAATTGCAGATTAAAAACTTGCAAAATAGAGCCCATGGGCTGGGCGGCACTATTTTTCCAATGGCACATATAAGGTACATCAGCAGAGAAAAAACAATATGCTAATTCACTGGAAGAACTTTGCATGCAGCCCAACCAACTTTTTTCTTGCTCACTCATGCAACAAAATCTACACGTCACAAAATACAAAAGCTTCTTTTAAAAGCTGGAGTGAACAGATTTCTAACAGAATAGCCAAAACACAACGTCCTGCAGGTAAACAAGCTCAGGATATATACATTTGATGTTTCACTGTAGCTGAAAGGAGGGGATGGGTGGCTTTTTAATAAGTGAGAAAATACAGGTTAACAAAAATTAGTTTTTCACACAAAGTTGATTCAGAAACTGCTACAATTGCCCTCTTGGTGTCAGAAAGGAATGTGTCCCCATCAGAAGCAAATAAAAACACTTTAGATGGGGGTTTTCCCCTTTGTCTAGATTAGTGGTCCCTGGCTTTTTTTTTTACCTGTAGCCCACATTCAAAAGTAAAAAGAATCGGAGAGCAACACAAGCACCCTGGGATGCCAAATAAGGGCTATGTTTGGCTATTTGGTAGCCCCTACCTGGACTGGCAGCCTACATGTGGCTCTACTTGACTGTATACTTAGTTTTTGCGCAACCAAAACTTGTCTCCAAGCCAGGAATTCAAAAATAAACACCTGCTTTGTGGCCACTAAGAGTTACATCCAAGGGGTTGGTGAACAACATGTTGCACACAAACAATTGGTTAGGGATCTCTGGTCTAGATCAGTGATCCCCAACCAGTAGCTCGCGAGCAACATGTTGCTCTCCAACCCCTTGGATGTTGCTCCCAGTGGCCTCAAAGCAGGTGCTTATTTTTGAATTACTGGCTTAGAGGCAAGTTTTGGTTCCATAAAAAACAGATGTCCTGCCAAACATTCTCTCCTGTAGGCTGCCAGTCCATATAGGGGTTACCAAAAAGCCAATCAGAGTGCTTACTTGACATCCCCATGGACTTTTTCATGCTTGTGTTGCTCTCCAACTCTTTTTTAAATTTAAATGTGGCTCACGAGCAAAAAAGGTTGGGGACCCCTGGTCTAGATCAGGCAGTTTTCATTTCGACCAAAAGGTTGAACTCGATGTGTATTGTTTTCCAACCTAAATTACTTTGCCATAGATATAGAGCGCTATGTTTGGCAAAAGCTGGTAAAAAGCTAGTAATAAGCTATACTGCAGTTCTGAAGTCTGTAGAAAAATCTGTTTTTATAAAATATTGCTTGTTCTGGAGTTGAGTTGTTGGATTTTTGGCCAATACATGAATTCAATCATCGTCTCTACAGAGCCACACGTAAGGGGATCTATAAACTGGAAACCTGCTGTCCAAAAAGCTGTGACATGTAAGAGTTCCATGTCCAATAGTGCCATAGAAAGTCATACTGTTACAAAAAATGGGAATTGATAGGTAACCAATTAGCTGATTCACAAACCAATCTATGCTGTTGTCAGGGTACGCTGAGTATAAAAGGAGTTTATGGGAAACAAAAAAAGACACAGTTACAGCACGAGTATATGCATAAGAACCAATGCTTTTCCTGCAGCTGAATAATACAAGGAGGACTCACGAAAAGTCCTGCAAACCAGAGGAATGGTAAACAGTCACTAAAGAGTAAGTTCTTGATAGTTTGCATGGGGCAGACTCCTCCCACAAATCGAGACACATGTGCAAGTAAAGAACATGCATGCACCCTTGCTCCTTTCCTTCCTTCCGGTTTGTGCGTCTCACAGAGAGCAGGGACGGTAATACTAGCAAATGCATACTTCCCAACATCCCAGCCTCTTAATACAGCCAACAGATCGCTACTTACTCCGCCAGGACAATTAACTGCAGGCTCCTTGCAGGTTCCCCCTACATAAAGGTAGCGGCTAGTTCCTATTCTCAGAAAGGACCTTGGTGATGTCACGATCACGTGATCTCGCCACGTGATGGCCCTGTCAAAGCAAAGTTATTATTTAGCGGTGGATTCAAAGGGGGAAAATATTCTTGGCAGCCTGCAAACTCCGACCTCATGTGACCGGCAACTTGTTCCCTGGAGTCTGTGCTTTGGCTATTTCGCTAAATGTTTTACGTTGTCCTCTTTTTCTTTATCATCACAAATTGGGACAATAATTCTTTTGGGGCACAAACTACTATGTCTTTTAAAAGATCAGTAACTCCAAAACATCCTAGTGTTTTAAAGTAATACAAATATAATATACGGTTGTTAAACTGCACGGCTAAACCTGGTGTGTTTGCTATCACTATTATTGTTTATGTAAATAAGCTGCTATGTTATACCTCCCAAATTTTGAGAACAAGGAAGAAGGACAAAATCAACCGCTGTGGGCTGCAGGGCAACAATTTGGACACTTGATGGGCACCCCCCCAAAGCACGCCTATTTTACAAAAACACACCCCTTCGAGGTTAATGTAATATTGAAAGAAAGAAAAAACTTTGAGTAATTTCCCTTTATTTATTTTTTACCTTTCAAAATTACATTAACTGACAACAAACCACATAAAAATCTAGCCTCCTGTTTTGCTCAAAGTTTGACTCATGCCAAAGTTGATCTTCTTCAAGTTTGTGAAAAGAGAAAAGCAGCCAGCAGTGACACTTTTCTCAGTACTGAGCTTTTCCTAACAGCACTGCAGCAGAACAGCTTTAGACTGCAGCAGAAACAATGCCTTGGACACAGCGGAAATAAATTTGCTGCTGGCAGATCTAGAGAGAGATCAACTCAATTCAGCGCAATAAGATTTCTTGGGTCTGAGATGAGAAGCGGCAAAGTACCACCTACACACCGCACTGGAAGGAGAGAATGAGGTGGAAGAAGCCAGAAAGACTCAAAGAGTGACAAGTTGCTCCGGATAGTGCAGAGAAAACCCGCAAGAAGCCGCTGCCGGGAAGATCCGATCAACAAGAGCCGGCACTAAAGCCGGCCCTGCAGGACATCTTCACTAGTATGCAGGACAGGCAGGGCCAGAACTAGGGGAAGGCAGGACAGGCAGGGCCAGAACTAGGGGAAGGCAGAAGAGGCATGTCCCTAGGGCACAAAGATGGAGGGGCGCCAGGCCGTACTTATTCTTGCCCCTAAATCAGACCCTCGTTTCCCCACCTGTGTCAGCAATTGGCACTTCCTGCTTGAACGCTTGTCTGTGTGTGCGCATAGCAGTGTGGCTTGTGCGCCTGTATGTGTGCAACACGCACATCCGGAGGGGGCGATGGCAACCCGGCAGACTTGGCCCGAGACTAGGGACAGGCACCAAAAATCCAGACTGTCCTGTGTAATGTGGGACAGTTGGGAGGTATGTTGTGTGGCTAAATGGCACAGGGTAAACAGCAGATAGTAAATAACATTTCAACCCGAAAAAAAAGCTTAATACAAGAAAACACAATTATAAGCAACTTTCCAATTTGAATGTATTAAAAATTGTTAGTGATTTAAAAGTTATTTGTAAATGTAATTGCCATTGAAAGCAGCATTTACATAATTCCTGGTTGTTATAGTTTAAACAATGTTGCAAAAGCCAGTCTCCTCCAGCAAGACAGGTCTGTTAATCTGTTGGTTTGTTACATTGTTTCAAAAGCCAGAGCCACCAGGGCAGTGGATAGAAAGGGACACACTGCTTTCAATAGCAATACATATACAAATATAACATAGAAGGTTTGTAATGCAAAAAGTTATTTTTTTGGGTTGACATGTCCAATAAAGTTCTTAAAGAGAATTAAAGCCTAAAAATTAATATGGCTAAAAAGTCCATATTTTATATACTGACTTTGTTGCACCTAAAGTTTCATCTTTCAATAGCAGCAATGATCCAGGACTTCAAACTTGTCACAGGGGGTCACCATCTTGGAAAGTGTCTGTGACACTCACATGCTGAGTGGGCTCTGATAAGCTGTTGAGAAGCTAAGCTTAGGGGTTGTTGCAAATGATTAAATTCTTAGCTAGTTGGCAGTAGTTTCTAAGATGCCATGTAGTAATGATCCTTATTAATTACTAATCAGCCTTATATTGTGATATTTCTATTCAAAGTGTATTGTATATTGTGAGTGGGTCACTAAGCTCAGTAAGTGACAGCAGCACAGAACATGTGCAGTGAATCAGCTGAAAAGAAGACGGGGAGCTACTGAGGCATCTTTGGAGACTCAATTATTTCCTGCTAAAGGGCTGTGGTTGCCTTGGGCTGAAACAGAAGCCCAAAGTACAACACTTCTAGCCTACTTCTTTAGTTCTCCTTTAAATTCTAATAGGTTAGGATTCCTTTGTAAGAACGAAACCCATTGTATTCTGCAGAGCATATCTGCATACCTCCCAAAAGACTGGAAATAGAAAGAGGGACCATGTTCATTTTACAAAATTTGCCAGGTTATAAAAGTTTGAACCCATTTCTGTGGTTGTTATTACAATTTTGCTTATGAAGGTGAATCGTCCTTTAATCTACAACTCACAGTTTACCCAATAGACTTGCTTATCTTAAATAGTTACCATTGCTCCTTTGCGTATCTTAGTATCTAAGTGCACCTGTCATGTAATTCTGATCTCTCTGCCAAAAGGCAATTAAGTTTCTGAAACTTTGTATCTTTTTCTGTCTGTTCAGTGCAGGAGATCAAAAGCGAAGTCAGGACATTTCAGTAACAATCCAGGAATGTGGATTGAGCTGTCAAAATAGGGACTGCCCCACTAAAAATGGAACATTTGGGAGGTATGAATTTGTTATCTACTACAATTTCTCCTTTTTCAGACTGAATGACTTCCCCATGGCTACATTGCAGCTTATCTATAAACTATAGTAGTGCTTCTGGAGCAAACACACCAGGTTCAGAAGTGCAGCATAACAGTATAATATATTTTTTGATGTTACTGATCTTTTAAGGGACATCTGTACTTAATTTTAATTACATTAGAACACTTCTCTTACTTTAAATATCATCCAGTTACCCCAAGCTTTATTGTATATTGTATGTATATTATTTATTGTGTATTTCCATGCCTTAGTAGTGACTGACTAAATCAGTTGCAAAAACCATTGGACCTTAAAATCGAATCTGAATGGTGTGTCTGCTATCTTAAAGGACCATTAACATCAAAAAATGAAATTGTTTTAAAGTAATAAAAATATAATGTAGAGTTGCCCTGTACTGGTAAAACTGCAGTGTTTGGTTCAGAAACACTACTATATATATAAGCTGCTGTGTAGCCATGGGGGCAGCCATTCAAATGAGAAAAGGCTCAAGTTACACAGCAGATAGCAGATAAGCTCTGTAGAACATAATGTTATCTGTTATCCATTATTTATCCTGTGCCATTTAGCCATTTTTCAATTTCCGCCATTGCTACATAGCAGCTTGTTTATATGAACTATAGTAGTGTTTCTGAAGCAAACAGATCAGTTTTAACAGCGCAGGGCAACACTACATGATATTTTCTTTACGTTAAAACACTTAAATTTTTTGGTGTTACTGTTCCTTTAACATGGAGATGCAGCTCTGAAAGTTACATTACCCTAAGTACAAAGAATAACCAGTCTCTTAATAAGGTTAGCTACCGGCATGGGGGATAAAGAGATATTATTCTTTATGATTAGCTCTTTTTTTTCATAGTTCTAGGGCCATTGTATTCCTACAAAAATGCATTTTGTAGCAATACATACTGTTTGATTGCCATAAATACCCTAATCTTGTTATTTTATTTTTACATGTGCTATAGCTGTTTTCATCGGCTAGATTACTCTACATGCAAAGTTTACAAGCACCAACAATCACTGCAATGCATGTAATGCAAAATGCAATGTTAATTTATGTGCATGTTTACCTAGCCTTCTGGGCCTCTCTACCTTGTCTATAACCAACCTGCAAAATCCTCTTACTGACACCTCAATGCCAAGAAAGGAGCTTCAATGATTCAAAATTCTGTTATTTTCCTTGGCTAGAAGGACACCACATTCCTCCAATATTAAAGGAGAACCACAACCCTAAGAACAACAGACCCCTTGAACTGCCTTCCATCTTTCCCCTTCACCTCTCCCACCCTAAACAGTGTATTACATAGAAAGGCGGCAGAGGAAAGGCAGTTATGGTAGTCTGTTTTTCCTAGTGTGGTGTAACTGGTTCATTTAATAGTCTAACACAATGCGCACCTTCTTTTTACCAACCAGCAAACGAATCTTCCAAGTAGGCACCAGTGTAGGAAGTAGCAAAATATCTCAAGTGCACAAAATTGTGCAATTCATGGGCAGACATATAAAAATGTAGTACCCCCATCAAAGAAACAACCAGTTAGTTTAAAGCTTTAGGGGTGCAGATGAAACAGCCTGAATGTCTGATTTAGCCTTTTCTGCTTCACAGCCATGGCTTTTACCATTTCAACAGTAGCATCAAATTATTGACCATTGATTCAAAGACTTGCCTTTTTTCTTTGGCAAGTGCTGAATTATGGTGGCCATACACGGTGTGGTGGGCTTACACATTGAGGTGGGCGATCATCGGGCAGATATCAAACGGGTAAGCCTGTCGGAGGGCCCCACGCATGGGCCGATAAGCTGCCGACTCAATCTGCCGGCAGCTTTTATTGGCCCGTGTATGGCCACCTTAAGTCTAAATATTCCTTCTTCCTTTTGTATACTATCCCTATGAGCAAAATTCTCAATTTTGGATTCTTTAACTAGGCCTTGATTCTACCTACATTTATTTCTTTTCACGTTGGTTTTTAACTTCACAAAGTTTGTAGGTTTTTATTTGCTCCCTACTTCTTGGCCTGGACTGGAATTTTAAACCCTTGATCAAAAAATTTTAAAAAAATCAGTATTTTATTTTACATTCAAACTTAAAGGAGAATTCAACCCCTTTGGGCAAACCCCCTCCCCATGT
>CM044435.1:57925944-58003062 GCA_024363595.1 Xenopus borealis
ACTGTCCCATCTTAGCCTGTTAGTTACAGTTTCTAATGCTAACAGACTCCTGCTGCACAACTATGACAGCCCCCTCATACAGAAAAATGGCTGCCAGGCGAAAGCTGCTATTAGTTTTAGGAAAATGTGATGGTGATGGTAAATAGAGGGGGGGGGTACTGTACATGCAGTACACATGATGTGGTTTGGGTTGGGATGATATGGCCGACTTATATACATGGGAGGAAAAAGTAGACTTTACATGTCCTTTAGCTCAGCGGCCCCTAACCTTTTTTGGCCCAGGGATCAGTGTGCAGGCAGAATTTTTTGCAAGGACCGGGGGGGCGTCAACTGGGCCCACCAGAGTTAAATACAGGTGCGTCAGAAACAAATTTGCACATGCGAGCATCAAATTCTGGTGCGCCCGGCATCTAATTCAGCACGCCTGTGTCAAAAGAGCACTCCACATTAACGTTATACTGACATTAAAATATGACTTTTTAACATATGAATGTACATTAAATGTTACCTCTAGGTCATGTTGATCATTTTTTGCTGAGAGGTTTGTTTTTGTATACAGTTGTTAGTTGTTAAGTTCCTAAGCCTGACTCTCTGACACTCTGAATTTGCCAAACTGACTGTCCCATCTCAGCCTGTTGGTTACAGTTTCTAATGCTAACGGACTCCTGCTGCACAAATATGGCAGCCCCGTCATACAGGAACATGGGGGATCAGACAGGTAGTGTAAAAGCATTGTGTAAATACAGTACTTGGAAATAAAATGGCAAAATTAGAAGTAGCTTTCACAGCCAATATTATAATAGAGTTTAATTTCAGGTGTCAGTATCTCTTTAAATGTGGGCTCGGTTCAGCAGCACAGTTCAGGTATGTCTATGGCCCGGTATTGGGCCTCCGGAGGTTGGGAACCCCTGCTTTAACTAACATCAGAGTTGATCCTAAAGGATATATGCTGCGAGTGCACCCTTCTTTTCATTGCAATCCACTACTGTTTGGTTACCCATACAGCAAGTAAATACATGTTCAAATTTATAAACTGTACCTCTTCTGCACTTATTCAAATTGAATGCTTAACATTCTCTTTTATTGCTAGTTTGCATTTGACCTGCTCTATTATGCCCTTAATAAAAAATCCCCTGTTCTGCAAAGGACTAAAAAGGGTAAGAAGATGCTTTTTTAAAACAGAAATTTGCCTAGGTGAGCAAAATTGAACTCATTGTACTACCAACTCCTAGATCTGCTTCAAAACTCAAGGCAAGGTGGGGGCAGCATTCGGGCTTGAGTTGTCAGAAACTCCCTGACAACCCGTCACTTACAAATGTTGACTTGTAAGGTTACTTAATCATTTGTCGTGCAAGGCTATAGTTCCTGGTAACATGGGTAAGCCACGATATCTTCAGGGTCTGAGGCAGCTTGTTTAAGGAGAGTATGCATCTTCCAAATAAAATAGGGTGTCTTCTTTGACTTTTCTCCCTCCCTCTTACCATATCATTCTTAAGACAAAGTAAAAGTAGCTGCTGCTTGGTGGTGCTTGAATATTAGTACATTATTGTTCACCTTGAAAGAAAGAAAATGGCTATTGGACTCCAGCAGAGGTGCTTCTGATTTTTAAACTGATTATTGTAGTGCACTAGTGTTATTTATAAATAGAATATTACTTATTCCACCATAAGTAATATTAATGCCATGAAAACAGGGTGAGAACTACACCAAATCACAAATGGAGTGGGTCAATGCACAACTGCACTTGAGTACTTATATATTGGCAAGTTGTTCCCTCTGTTTTATAGTCAATATAAACATTTATCTGCAGGTTTTTTTTTTAATAAGAGGTATGTAGTTTGTTCACAGGATGTCGTACTGAGAAAGCATGGTACAGGTAGGATAGTACTTCTCGAAACATCTAGTGTTGTGGTTTGTTTTGTTGATAAGCATGTTATCTCTGTTTATACTTTTTCCTGTTAATATTTGTGGTTTTACACCTACTTTCAAGCAAATGATTAAGTTTAACAAAATATGTATTACTGTTGTGGGATAGTACTTTCGTATCTCTTCCTTGATCATATCACTCTGTTAGAACTGACTATATACCTCCTGTGTTATAAAATGCCATCTCCACTGCTAAGCATCTTCTTAAACGGCACTAATGACAGCCAAAGTCAAACACAATTTTAACAATCTGACCAGTACAACGTAAACACATTTAATCAAACTACACATACAGTTTTTTGAAACAAAAAAAAAGCAGTTTTTAAAAAATTCCATACCTTGTAAAATGGGTTCTTTCACTGAGGGAGTCCATACTGTGACTACAACATGCAAATGAGTTCACGAGCATGCTCAGATTGTAGCACTGCCTTGAGTATTCTACCCAGAATGCCTACTTTTAGTAAGCTTCCACAAGAATTATCACAAGATTTCCCTAACTTATCCCCTGCTGGTGATGTCACTATGCAAATGAAGGGCAAACACTAACTTCCAGAAGGTGGCAGCACTACTGAACAGCAGGTAACACAGAAGCTGATTTGAAAATAGCTTATAAGGTTTATTAGGCAACCAAGAAATTTCAACTGAGCATGTGCAAGATTTCAGAGCTTCGGAGATGCCTTCCTCAACTAGAACTGCAGTGGAGATTTTGAAGGTATAGAGAGCTGCTGATTTACATTATACAAACAATTGTAAAATTGGATTTCTTGAACTTTTGCATAGTGTATTTAAAGCATATATAGCTGGAAAAATTATTAAAAGGAGGTGCAACATTTATATGAAAAAAATGATGTTGTAGACATACCTTTAAAAGTTTTATTTGCTCAAATCATATTTTTTCAACATTTTTGCATCTGTATGGGAATGTTCATTTGCCAGCCTGATGGAAGCATTCTGAAAGGTGCAGAGTGACTTCCACATTGCTAATGCAATAGCATTATTCAAAAAACATCCTGTTCTGTATACTGAATTCATTTCTGAAGCACTGGAAGTGAGATCAAACGGACTTAGAATTTAAGGTGCCATTGCATCTGATTTGAGCTGAAGAGCAAGTGCACTGCATTAGTTTTGATGCACAGACCACAATTATGTAGGGGTAAATGAAATATTTAGTGTTGTTAGAGGAGTACTGCAGAGATCTGTCCTTAACCCTTTACATTTTAAACGTGTTTATTAATAACCTTGAGGTTGGTATTTGAAGTACTGCCTCTGTTTTTACTGATGATACTAAATTGTGCAAAACTATAAGGATGCTGGCACTTTGCAGAGAGGTTTCTCTACATTGAAGAACTGGGCAGCAAATTGGCAAATGGAGTTTACTGTTGATAAAAACAAGGTTATGCACTTCAGCGTGATGGGGGTCTCTTTAATTTAGAAGGATTTGGAGTTTTTTGTGGATAACAAATTGTGTAATTCTAGACAGTGTCAGCCAGTGGATACTAAAGCAAATAAAGTCCCATCTAGCATAAAAATGTCATTCACTTAAGAGGATTAAAGCATAATTTTGCCTCTTTATATCCCTGGTAAGCCTCACTTTGAGGATGCAGTGCAATCATGGGCTCCAGTCAGTCAGACTGGGGGGGTCAGGGCCCACCGGGGCTGGCACATCAGGGCCCCTGCACCCCCCAAGGGCCCCCTCCCCAGTTGCAGTCCTCCCTCCCCAGCAAACCACCCTCTGTCCTCTCCCGTCCCCCTCGGGGCATACCTACTTCACGAGTGAGCAGATGGGTCAAGTGGGCAGGGTAAGTGGGTGGGGCAAGTGGGCAGGGTAAGTGGGTGGGGTAAGTTGGCAGGGTAAGTGGGTGGGGCAAGTGGGCAGGGTAAGTGGGTGGCGTTTTTTCCCCGGTGTCCTGCTGGCCCAGTCCAATGCTGGCTCAAGACCTTAGGAAGGCTATTAATGGGTAGGAAAGAGTGCAGAGATGTGCAAGTAAACTGGAAAAAGGATTGGAAGTAACTGTTATGAAAGATTATCAAGGATGGGGTTGTATTCTCTGTAGAAAAGGTGCTTGCAAGGATACATGATTCCTCATTAGGACATAGAAAAGAACAAGAGACCACTCTTAGAACTGAGGTAATTCACTGCAAGGGTAGTAAGGACATGGTTTGTTATTGTGATGGCAGCTTCTAATATTGCATTTAACAGTAGCTTGGATGACTTTGACAGACAGCAACCAATGCTACAGTGGTAAAATATCTACAGTGTGCTTAGTATAGGTAATGTGTGTGTGTGTGTATATGTGTGTATGCAAATAGGCCCTGGGCGTCAGTTAACAAAATAATCTTGTGTTATCATGGGTCGTTTTTTGCTTCACTCCTGGTCTCTGCTCTGCTTACATATACTGTACAATAGCTTCCAAAATTAATTCCACACTTATTAAGCAAGGAGTTTAAATCTGTGCATTCCTCCTGTTCTTGTGAGAACAACAGTATATTTTGTCCCTGGGAAAATGGGGTTCTGAAGACTTAGGTAAACATTATTGTCCTTCAGTTTCATTAGTGCAAATCCTCTTTCAGCAGGTTGAACACTGTCATCAGATTTCAGAAGGAGATAAATGCATTTTTAGAAGATTACTATTCAAACTAGAGGCTTGTAGGCCCCCTATGACCCTCTGACCCCAGGGTCACTTACAATTTTGCTGCTATTTAGGCACATAAAAAGTACTCACCAATAGTACTTCCCCATTTATAAATATGCAAAGAATATCCTTAAAGGTCAATGCACCATACTGCATACCTTGCCAGCATGACTCATACAATAAGCCACGTGGCAAAACGAATAATAATATTATACAACATGCATAAAATGGTGATACCATAATATAAGTAAGCATATGAAAACTGTGATGGAAAACCTTTTCCATATGTATTTCAAACTAATTTAATACTGATGCAGAAATGTCAAATATGTGCATATGTTCTTATTTCTGTAGATTTTTTTTCCTTAGGTAGAAGAGTACCCATCCATCAAGACAGATGCTGCTATAGTATAGTCACTAAGATTGAAAAAAAAGACACATATCCAAGTTCATCCTTTTCTGAATGTATAAAAACACCCTAACTGCTGATCCAGAGGAAGGTAAAACGCCCATTTGATGTATTTGCTTCAGAGGGGGGGAAATTCCTTCTTTCAAAATGGCAATTTCTCTAGTTTCTGGATCAAGTTTGCACTAAGAGCTACTTTCAATAAACCTCACTGACTGTCTGAGGTGGCAAAGTAAACACTGGCGAAAGATGTAATGTTAAGTAAAATTCACGTTTGTGAATTTGCGGAGTAATGACCGCTCGCCAGAGCAAAATATCGACTGGCGATAGGGTGTGAACGAATGCTAGCAACAGTTCGCTAGCCAATTTTCCTCTACGCCTGGTAGTGAATTTGTGATGTCCCTGTGGATGAGATTTCTGGCGAATTGTCGCTTTTGATGCCACTTCTTCCTTTAGTGAATTCACCCCAATGTGTCTCTAGCCCTTTTTCTATACTGTATTCCTTATATGTACTTTACGGGCCGAAAGTAAATTGTTTTACACTATTGCTGCTGCATATCAAACACCATGTCAGGACTCCCAAAAAGTCAACTAATGAGGTGTAAACGGATAATATCTAATGAAAGGGATTATAATCATAAGAATAGTGGTGTTCTTAAAATGTTTAAAAGAAAGGGGTATCCCAGTGTGATTTTGCAGAAAGCCGAAGGAAGGTTGAAAGATTGCCACATGAATCATTATTGATCATTAGAGAAAGAATACCCTTTGTTACAACATATGACATGCACTCTAAGAAAGTGAGGAAGGTGATCAAGAAATACTGGCCAATAATTATGAATGATCCCTCCTCATGTTTTTCATCTTTAAAGAATTTCCTCTGCATATAAAAGGGGAAAGAACTTCAGTGATTTTTTTTGGTCAGGTCCGGTATCAAATCCCCAAAGACGGTGAAACAGCGTTTTTTATGTAAGCTTTAATAGGGACTCATCCATGCTTATCCTGCCAAAACTGTAGTAGTATCATAAAGGGGGAAGCAATGTTACATTCAACGTGTTGTGCATTTGGATTCACACCCTATGATCATACTGTATGTCTATGAAGGTTTTCATTCATCCAGGTCATGGTATATCTAGTAAAAGTAAATCTAGAGCAACTGAACTTGCTGAGTAATCATTGACAATATTTCACTACTCATCCGAGCCATTCATGCAACTCTCACAAGTCTCGTTGACTTGCACGACACAGTTAATTCTATCACAGTAACTACACAGCATTCACATACTATGTCAGTTTCAGTGGTCACCTTTCTGCACCATTGTGATAAGATTATTGGAAGATTTTATATGCAGAGGATTTCCAATTCCAGTCAGTAGAACTAAAGAAGCTTCTCAAATGAGTAATGAAACTTCTTCAATGATTACTCAGTAAGTCCAGTTGCTCTAGATTTACTTCTCCTAGATACCCTGTGGTCAGTTTCTTGAGAAGCTAACCTGCCTGTATTTAATATTTGTTTGTATTTGGGTTTAAAAGCTGCTTAGCTGTTAACTACTGGCTAATATGAGGAAAAACATAAATAAATATATAAATACAAGGAAAGCCCCAAAATAATAAATATGCAACCACCTGTCCTCCATAGCCATTTGCCAACCTTTATATATTTATTTTGCTTCCAACCCTATATTTTACTATAGAGATTCCTGAGAATTTTTACTCGCATTATCCTTCATGCAAGTATCTTCAATCATAGCATGCATGGAAAAGTGAGGCTTTCATGTAATGTACACTGCCTGGCAGCGGTTTGCATTTGCTAAAAAACAAAGTACTAAGATAAATTCCATTTTTTTTAACACAATCAGTAGGAATTAGCAGTGCGAGTATCCTTAGAAACAGTGTACTTGGACTTCTATTGGCAGGGATATTGTTAAAGATGGGTAGTCAGGGTCTACTATACAACATGATCTGCATTTCTTTGGAAAAGCTTAGAAAGCATAATAATGTTTTAATAGGACATGTATTCATGTATTGGGTCTAAGTCTGACTTAATGAGTGCAATTAAAGAAAAAGAGGGTGCAAAAGGTCAGTTAGTAGCACTACCAAGTAATAAAAAAATAGTCAATGGGTATAGTAGAGAATGAAAAATTACTCAGTTTAACCCAATCTGTGGGGTTTTGTACCTATTGGGGCACTTACTCATAGGCATTCACCTTTATTGTCCTACTAAATGGATTAGAACTTTCAACCATTTTTGGTTTATTATTTTTGAAAAAATCTTATATTTGTTTTGCATTCATGTGGAGGATATTTTAAAATAGTCAAAAGAGACTATTGAGGCTACTAGACAAATGTTTCAAGCAAAGATTGATCTTTTGTATATTTTGAAGAAAAAACCCAAATGTCACCGTACTTAACTTGCTAATTACATGTTTGGGGTGTTACATTGCCTCATTTGAGGTTGTGTGTTATAGGTTCTCATAAAAATGCTCTACAACTGTTTTAATTCCAAGTTTATAAAAAAATGCATTGATTATAAAACAATAATTTGGTAAGTTAATGTATATAATTTTACACTCAATAATAATATATATATTTCCTCTGTAGTCAAATTTGGATGGCACAGGTTGTCAGAGATGGATTGTAATGGCATTATATCCCTTTTGAATCAACCTTACTGTACAACAGCATGAAGTATAAATTACTTTCCAACTTAGTCTTGTAAATCACAACCATCCTTTTCCATGTGAATAGTTTTGATTGCCAATTTCATAGCTAACACCTTAACCATTCTGACAAGGTTATTGTATTTCTTTTGCAAACTATATCTTTGAACAGCATTTTAGCAAACTTATACATTTATCCTTTTTGTAATAAAACATGTTGAGCAGAGGAATACTTTAGTTTATGTGGCATATCTAGTACCATCCTGCAAGCCAGTCTATGAAACAAACCTAAGATATGCTCCAGAAATTAATGCAAATTAAAAAGGCCATCAAATGATCAACCTGATGACAAGAAATTGACTTACCAGCATTGAGTTGGCCACTGTCAAATGTAACAGAGGAACTGAATTTGGCCCAGACTTTACTGGACAATAAAAGTTGTCCTTCCACCTAAATGAAGCAGCAATGTTGCCCAGATGATCAGTGAGCAGTGCTGGGTTTGTGCTTTGGTGACATAGAAGCAATAGATGAAGTTGGGTAACATTTGGGTGCATTGTTTCCCCATAAGGACCAGGGGTGGTTGTTAGAATGTAGAAAGTGGTTTAAGAATTTGGATTTGCAAGTTGGTTTCCAAAGTGCTTCAAAAAACCTAAGGGAAAGTGCATACAAAGTCATACTATCATGCTATACATTTTGAAAGGACTATGGGGGGGGGGCATAAATAATACTCCACCCAATGCTGAACCCAAAATGTGTCCAGAGTAAACACTACAGGGTAACTACATGTTGTTTTCATCCCAATACAAGCATGATTGGGGTTTTATAGATAACAAATTGTCTAATTCTGGGCAGTGTCATTCTCTAGCTACTAAAGCAAATACATTTCTGTCTTGCATAAAAATGGGCATAAACTCAAGGGATGAAAACAAAACAGTAAAGGTGGCTAAGTGTGGGTTAATTGTAGGCTCGATTTTCCAGTACACACCCCTGCCACAGGTGTAATTGCAATAAGCATTCAGAGAACAGGAACTGTGAATGAGCCACTGGAGCAGTACTAGCTGCAAAATGTGTTTATTGAAATAAACACATTTTGCAGCTAGTACTGCTCCAGTGGCTCATTCACAGTTCCTGTTCAAGGGATGAAAACGTTATTATACCTCTTTATAGATCCCTAGTAAGACCTCATCTGGAGTATGCAGTGCAGTTTTGGACTCCAGTCCTTAGGAGGGATGTAAATGAGCTGGAGAGAGTGCAGAGACGTGCAACTAAACTGGTTAGAGGGATGGAAGACTTAAATTATGAGGTAGACTGTCCAGGTTGGGGACATTATAAGCAAACAACAGGGGACCTTTTTACCCATAAAGAGGATCACAGCAGCAGAGGCCACCCCTTCAGACTAGGAGAAAAGGACTTTCATTTGAAGCAGTGTATGTGGTTCTTCACAGTGAGGACAGTGAGGTTGTGGAATGCACTGCCGGGTGATGTTGTGATGGCTGATTCTTTTAAAAGGGGCTTGGATGATTTTTTGGACAGACATAATATCAAAGGCTATTTTGATGTTTAACTAACTATAGTTAGTAAATGGGCATATATAATTAATGTGAAGGTATGGATGGTATGGAGGGGTGTTTGTGTATGGATGCTGGGTTTTCATTTGGAGGGGTTGAACTTGATGGTCTTTTTTCAATCCAATTTAACTTTGTAAATATGTAAGCAGCACATCTCAGTTCAGAAGCCTCTCTTCTCCCAATTATGTATATAATGCTGAATAAACAAGAGAAAAAAAATATGTATAGTGCAGAATGCATTTATAAACTTAAGATGAAACTAAAGCCAATTGGTTACTCACAGACATAGGAAGTCAGGGAGGAGAAATTCAGCGCTGCACGATGGATCACTTTTTCGGAAACGGAGTTTCAGTAAGTTATTTGTTAATAAAAACTTAGAGATTTCAAAGTTTAATTTGTCTTTGTGGGGGTTTTTTTTGTTGTTGTATAGTACCGAATTTAAAAAACAAAAATGATGTTGCTGGTCCTTTAATGCCAGCTTTATTGTGGGACTTAATTTGTTTTGGTTTTTATTTTGATTGCTTGCTTCTAGTTTTCCCCTCTTATAATCACGAATGTGTTCCAATGAACACATTTATCAAAGAAAATATATGAGTCAGTTTGTCAGAATGTACTCAGCTGCTTTGAGAAGTCAAACACTATTCTCCTTTATGGGGTATTACTGCTGAGCTCTATAACATCTCTGAATCATTAAACCCAACTAAAGGGGGACTGTCATTCCATAATCTTATTTTATGATTGTCATGTAAAATGACTTACACATATTTTACTATTATAATCTTATTTCTTTTAGGGTAAAACTACACAGACGATTTTACCTGTGCTTCCATCCGTTCCAACGCAACAAAGCGCAAGCATCACGTTGGATGCGACAAATCTAATGTAAGTAATAGGAATGTTGCACATAGAAGCTGATTTCATCCAACACAACTGTCAGATGCGAACGATGCATGTTGCGTCTTCATCCGACAGTCGTATCGCGTCGGATAAAATCAGCTTCTACGTGCGTCATTCCTATTACTTACATTAGATTTGTCGCATCAGAACGGATGGAAGTGCAGGTAAAATCGTCCCTGTAGTTCTAACCTTTCTTTTGGAATTCTCACATACAGGCATGCACCATTTTGTGGACACTGTTTTTAAGGTAAGCTTTGTATCATGCCCAAATCTTTTTTACACTACAATGGGGCACCTCATGCCAGTGCACTGGCTACACATTTAGATGGTGAGGAGGGGGAATGTGAGGAGGATAGTGACATCTATAAAGTGCAGAATGGAAAGTGAAAGTAATGATCTGCCCCGCCTCTATCCCTAAGGCACAGGTATGAATGTCTTAATTAAAAAAAAAAAGAATGTTGGCGTCATGTTTAATATGAAAAGGACCTTTATTATACACCTTTTTAGGAGAATGTAATAAAAAGTCACAAGCGTAATTTAAAATGGTGTCTTTGCGAAAGTTTAGCACTGCTCACAATATAAAAAAGTCGCTGGAGATTATTACATTGCATATTTTCATAAATCAAAAGTTTAGCATTAACACCTGCTCTGGAATTTCATTAAATATTTTGTTGCTAAAAATACTTTTAAATTAAATGTAATTACATATGTTGTGAATGTTTGCAAAAGCCATTTGTTGGCCAACTTTGCCATGAAGTTGTTGAGGTCTTAAATCAGTCAAAAAAGACACTTACATCGTCACTAAAATGATAAGTCCCCTTTAACAATTCTAACATATTTTTACTAGGGAATATAATATAAAATACACAAATTATGTACATAGTGAAAACACTCAATAGCAGTCATTAAAGAATGTAAAACAATGATAAATCTACCCAACACTTTTCACAATAAAAATATTTTTTCATCTTAAAAGGGACCTGCCACCCAGACATAAAAATCTGTATGATAAAACTTCTTTTACTTGGATTCATATTTTATATACAATACCTTATTTTTAAAATGTAGATATGAAAATGGAAAACAAGAAGGGTGTTGGAGATATCCCAAAACCTGCTATATAGAATCTTTGGTTGGCAAGTGCCCTGGGCTGGAACCGAGGGGCTGTAGTCTCAATTTTTACCTTGTCTAAGACTGGTATAGGTGTGACCGGAAAATGCCTTAGCAGATATATATGGAATATGGAGGAGCACTCACCAAACAAAAAACACAGCATGCCTGGGTGTTAGGGTTGCCACCTTTTCTTAAAAAAAATACCGGCCTTCCACTATATTTGGCCTTTTTTCCAATTAATAACATTGGGATCAGCCATCAAAAATACCGGTCAGGCCGGTAAACCGGCCATGTGGCAACCCTACTGGGTGTAGGTAAAATGTGTACAAAATAGCAAAAAAATACTGCACTCAACAGGCTCAGTTAGAGTAACTGATTTTTCTATTAAAAGTGCAGTATTTGTTTGCTATTTTATATACAATATACAGTATACACTAGTAAGTATATATATATTTTTTTAAAGGACACCGTAGGGATCACCTGACTGAATTTAGAGTGCTGGGAGCTGCAACATGCAGCTAGCCACTGCTTCTACATAACCTATAGCAAAAGGGAAAGATGTGCTTATTTTTTTTGGTGCGATAGGGGCGCATTAAGGGTTTGACTACAAAATGCACTCAACCATATCACTATATTTAGGCCATTTAGACATTTTGGGGCAAATTCACTAAGATGTGCAAATTCGCTAGCGTTCACCGCACTTTGCCAGTCTAATTTTGGCAGCACTACGCAAATTCACTAAAGTGCGAATTTACGCTCAGGTCGGCGAAACAGTAGCGTAGTTGCGCTAGTGTTACTTCACTAGGCAGGGCGCAGTTACACTAGCGAAGCCTAATTTGCATACGGCGGGAACTTTAACGTATGATACATTCTACTACACAAGCCCAGGAAACCTTTAATAAATTAAATAAAGTTGTCCTATTGCCCGACATGTGCCCCCTGTATAGTTGTGTTGCCATATGTTAGGAAATGTAGGGGGGAAGGAGGGTAAACCCCCCCCCCCAAAAAAAATCGATCTTTTTCAGACTATCACCCTACAATGGTAAAACACGCCAGCGTTTTTTTGGGACTTAGAAAAAATTTTACATTTTTTTTTTCAAACTCTTCAAACTATTGTATTGAACTTCGCCTGGTCTGACCAGGTGAAGTAATGTCTAACGTAAGTGCTAACATTCAGGAAAAAGTTGATCTTAGTGAATTTGCATAATTACGATCCTTTGTCAGTGCGCAACTTTGCCTGGCATAAGGGTGCGAAGTTGCGCAAGTCTATCTAATTCGCTAGCAAAAATTCACCAGAGTCGGTGTTAGTGAATTTCCGTAAGTTACGAAATTACGTCACTCTGGCGAATTAGCACTAGCGTTAGCCGCTTCGAGCTTTAGTGTATTTGCCCCTTTGCGCTTTAGTGAATTGCCTCTTTGTTCCTACAGCTATTTGTTTAAAACCGGGATTTTGTCCATATATTGCAACCCCACTTAATCATTTTAAATGGTTCTGTGTTGAGCATAATAGAAGCAGTGGCCAGATCAAGGTTGCAGCTCCATATTCTGGTGGTACCTCTTCTGTCCATTTTATTTTAATTCAGTGTAGGTGTGAACCTATGTAAGACACTGTATTTTGTATTAATAATTGTGGTGGTAGTCCTTACCAATCAATTTGTCCACCTTTCAACTAGAGGGCTTAAGAAACAATTTTTTAATTGCAGTTTGCCCATTCACTATATTTAGGGGTATGAAAGCCTTTTGAATAAGGCAGGTGAAAATGATAATATTTTGTAGTGATTATAAGCATTTGATATCTGAACACTGTTATTCGACCTACAGAATGTCAGCTTTTTTAAAATGTTTTGTAATAAAACTTATTATTGGATCAGTGTCTTGCATTAGGTGAGTTACCAACACAATATATTCAGTACACATAGATCTAAATGACATATATAAACTGTCCTTTTTGGAAAGGACTGTGAAAGTCAAGTAGTACAACAACCGAATGTTCCATTAGAGACATCCAAGGTTTTAAAATATATAATTAGACTTTGGAACAACCTTTTTTCCATTGTCACTTTAACCTTCTTTCACAGCATTCAAACTTTTTTTACAAATGTTTCTAAAAATTCTAGAACCCCAAAAATGTCCTTGTGTGTAATCATTAGGAGGCACATTTAATAAGGGTTGAATTTCGAATTCATGTGAGTTTTTTTCACCTCTAATAAAATAGATTTTTATTAAACACATTGAATATTTTAAGTTCTGACCTAAAAACTCAAATCGAATTCGACCAAACTCAAATCAAGTTTTTTTCCTCCAAAAAAACCTCAAATGTCACGAAAGCTTAAAATTGGTCACTGATCTTCTCCCATTGATTTACAGAATAAATTATTTCAGCAGGTTTTAGTTGTCGAATAATCCTTAAAGGGCTAGGGTTTGACAAAAAATTGAATTAGAATTTTTTACATAATTCTGATCGTGTTTGGATAATTCACGAATTTGACAGTTTTGACCGTTCAAAAAATTTTTTAATTGAAATTCTGGGTGTGAATTTGAATTTTCAATTTGACCCTTAATAAATCTGCAATAGATAAATCTGGACCACTAACTGGTTCTTGTCCAAAAACTAAAAATAAATTTCATTTACATGACTTTTTTTTTTTACCAAATGAGCTAAAATCAGGTACAACTTAAATTAACATTAAATGCTATTATTCCATTTTCTGCTACGACTTATTCTTAATATGAGGTTGTAAGAAGTCTCTGAACTGCACATTTTAAAATCAAGTCAGTATCCCAGCAACCAAGGTGAATGCACATGCCTTGCGAATAAATATTAGAAGAATGACAGCAAGCCTTTGAGAAAATGTATTGCACTCATGAATTTCATCATTGTAAACATAATACAGCTCAGCCTCTGCCTTTAAATGAAGCTTTATGCAGATTTCACTTTGGAAGTCCATAGTATTTCAGTAACATTCCATTGGTGTATAATAAATGGCCAGTGATGTGACCTTTGCTGCATTCATCATCAGGAAAGTTTGGCAATTTTAGATGATGTGTGGCTTATGCTGGAACTGTAAACCTTGCAACTCTCTGTGCTGCCTTCTCCATTAATCTTGTTTTGCAGCCCACTTGAAATGATAATCTACCTTGGAATAACTTGTAAAAAAAAGTGCTTGCACAAAACAGGTCAGAGTACAAACAAGCTTCTATTATGTAGCACTGAGATAAAGGCACAAGGAGGACAGAGTTATCTGGACAGAAGAACACTCCATACAAAAGGTCCAGGGATTTATAATGAGTCTCTGTGGATTGTTGAGAATAGGATACATCCCATTCACATCCATTTATATGTTTACTCTAAATGAATATACTTGCACATATGATATATACATATAAAAAGTTCAAATGTAACAGTTAGGGGCAGATTTACTATTATTCCCCAAAAAATCTTCGAATTTCGAAGCATTCGACTATCGAATGCTTATCGAATAGTTTTAGACAATTTTTTCCTCGATATTCGATCCCTCCATAAAATCGCACGATCGAATACCGAACCTTCGATTTCACAAAAAAATTGTACGATTCAAATGATCGAGGAGTTCGATCATATGAATGGTATTCGAGCAGGTGATTGAAAAAAAAGCCTATGGGGGGATTCCCATAGGCTTCTATTGCAATTCGGTAGGTTCAATCTGGCGAAGTAGGCAGTCGAAGAAAATTTTAAAGATAAAGTCCTTCGATCATCGAATGGTCGAATTATCGAATATACGATTATTCAATCTATTTGATCATTAGAATTTTTGGTATTCGATAATCGATCTAGTCACGTGAATTTCGTAAATCTGCCCCGAATTGCTCATCATAAAAAAATGAAAATGGTGAAGACGTCTTTATGTTCTCTGTGTCTTTAAGTGGCAAAGCCAATGTGACCGGTCACCATGACGACTCAATGCAACTTGGGTCCCTACGTCACAACCTGAGCGATCTCGGCACAGCAGTATGCACAATATTTTTGATGAACATAAGATCAAGGAAGATGTAGCTTCGTTTTATCAGTTTTCCTGGTCTGAGGTGGCGAACTAAAGTCTGGTGAAAGAGACGTTCAGTAAAATTTGCATCTTAGTGAATTTGCGGAGTAACAAGCGTTTAATTATTCCTCAAATTCACCCCTCTAGGTTGAATTAAAACCCCTCAAATTGGAATCTCGAATTCGAGGGGTTTTAAAGCAATTCGATTTTTCGAACGATCGAATTTTAAAAATTCGATCAAACTATAAAATGATTCATATCGATCGATTTGAACAATTTGAAGCTTTCAATCAAATTTTTTTATTCAATCCAAAAAACTTCCCATACGGTTATATAGCAATTTGGCAGGTTTAATCTGCCAAATTGTTATATTGAATTTTTTTAAAGGGCCAGTACTTCGACAATTGAATTCGAATTTGGCCAATTCGAATCGAAGTTTGGGTTATTCAATAGTCGAATAAGCCCAAAATAAATTCTAATTTGAATTTGATTCTAATTTTCACTTCAAATCAATTTGAACCTTAGTAAATGTGCCCCTATGTCTACTATAAAATCATTTAAACATTAAATAAACCCAGTAGGATGGTTTTGCTTCCAATAAGGATTCATTATCTGTATATCTAATTGGGATCAAGTACAATGTACTATTTTATTATTACAGAGAAAAGGAAAATCATTTTTACAAATTTGCATTATTTGGATAAAATTGCCATATCTCAGAGCTTTCTGGATAACAGGTTTCTGGATAACTGATCCCATACTGGAATCACATTGTTCAAACTGCAACTTTCTTTGGAAGCACCAAAAGTTGCTTTATGCAAAAACAGCAGCACAAGTGTACCTATGTCTCCTCACCCAGCTGCACAGTTAAAGGATCAGTAACATCAAAAAATGAAATTGTTTTAAAGTAATAAAAATATAATGCAGTGTTGCCCTGCACTGGTAAAACTGCAGTGTTTGCTTCAAAAGCACTACTATTGTTTATATAAATAAGTTGTTGTGTAGCTATGGGGGCAGCCATTCAAAGGAGAAAAGGCTCAAGTTACACAGCAGATAAGCTCTGTAGAACATAATGTTATCTGTTATCCATTACTTATCCTGTGCCATGTAGCCGTTTTTCTATTTCCGACATTGCTACTTAGCAGCTTGTTTATATGAACTATAGTAGTGTTTCTGAAGCAAACACATCAGTTTTAAGGACCCTTACACACGGGCGTTTTGGACCTGTGCTCCTGCTCCTGGGCCTGCATTGGCGCCTACATGCGTTCGTGTGAGTACAGCCCCATTGAAAATAATTGAGTGCGTCTATACCCCTCCCCCTGCGGCTGAACGCAGTAAAACAGAACGCAGGGGAGCGCAGGTAAAAACGCCCGTGTGTAAGGGCCCTAACAGCGCAGGGCAACACTACATGATATTTTCTTCACTTTAAAACACTTTCATTTTTTGGTGTTACTGTTCCTTTTAAAGCTCTCTATTATTATAATTATAATATTTATACTACAGCTCTAAAAATTCCAATTTGTTATGTAACTAATTTTAAAAAATGGTTTATGCTGTGTGGCAGTCATCTTATCAGGCAACTTACTTTGTTCTATTTCTGAATTCTGATTACTGTGGCAACAGAAGCATCTGTACACTGTTCAGAGACAGCAGAAAGGTCTGCAGCTTCACACAATCTGAAAGGTTTTACTTTTATCCACAACTGAAAGTGTTTTGCTGAATGGACCAAAGACTTTGTGCTGCATGGTTCATTTGAAAAACAGTTATCTGACATCTACAATTACAGGTGCATTTTTATATCATAGATAACGAAAAAGAGAATTTGTCAAAATACTAAATCTTTGGATTGGATGGCTCCTAAAGTGTTTCCTGGAAGCGGTTACCATGGTAATGCTCATCCAGTTATTTGGACAGCTGCAGAAATATCACATTTATCTTTTTCCATTTGAAATATTTGTGAAGTCTTACATATAAATGGCACAGTTAGGGGAATAAAATATTCTCTTACGAGAATATGAATACACTGCGCATGCACACAACTACAGATACTGTATTTTGTTCTTCATTGTTTTCTGAGAGATTTTGTAAACATACTGCAGCAATTCACAGAAGTAAAAATGCAGCGAAAAAGGAAATGTTTAATAGGTAAGCAATTAACTAGCTTCTCACACAACTGGTGAGTAGTCATCAAAATAATGTTTCATCCATAATAAGCCTGTAAAATAAAAATTAATTAAAAAAAATGTACAGTGAAGATGAAAAGGCATGAGGTTTAAAAGAAGATAACAAAATAATATTTGTGCTGAAGCAACAACAATCGTGAAAAGGTGGAGTGTAAATAAAACCATTCAATTCTTCCAAGCAAGACTTATGTAAATAAACATAGAAAAGTTGGTCTGTAAAACAAACTTTTGATACGCTGCTGTGTCATTGGTAATTCCAACAAAACAGACTATATAGGCCCAGGTGATTTGCCACTATTTAGTCCTTGGTAACATGCTTTATTAGCAGGTTCATGCATCCATTACACATCAACAGTAACTTGTACTCTAACCCTTTTAAAGGAAAACTATACCCCAGAACAATGTAGGTCTCTATAAACAGATATTGCATAAAACAACTCATATGTAAAACCCTGCTTCATGTAAATAAACCATTTCCATAATAATATACTTTTTCAGTAGCATGTGCCATTGGGTCATCCTAAATAGAAAATAGCCATTTTAAAAAATAAGGATAGCCTCCTGGGATCCTAGGATTCAACGGTGCACACAAACATACCAAACAAACTATAAAGTTAGGTCACATGAGCCAATTAACAGAGAGAGTTGTGTCTTTTGCTTCCACACTTCTTCCTGTTACAGTTAGAGTTGAAATATATCTGGTCAGGTGATCTCTGAGGCAGCACACAGACCATCATGAAATGGGGGTTCAAGGCAAGAGATGTAAAAGGGCAATATTTACTTAAATATATATACCAGGTAGGTAAGATTCTTTAATATGTCACTTGATTTGATATAAACTGTTGCTCAAAAATTCATTTTTGGGGTATAGTTTTCCTTTAAACAGTATAGAAAGTACAGTGTATGCACAGTGTACTTTTGTTCACAGTGACACCTACAGGCACCTTGCACAAACACCACATATACCCCTATAGTAGAAAAGCATTTAGGAAAATGTAACAGCATTCTTCACAACACATAGGGGCATATTTACTATTATTCCCCAAAATTTGCTCAATCCTACTCGAAATCGAATGCTTATCGAATTGTTTTAGGCTATCAGTTTGCTAGCGATGAATTCGTACTATCGGATACTGATTATTCGATTTCACAAAAAAATCGTAGAATTTCCTTCAAGCATTGTAAAAATTCGTACGATTCGAACAATTGAAGCGTTCGATTGTACGAATGGTATTGGAGCAGGACTTAGGGGCAAATTTACTATTATTCCCAGAAATCAGCTCGACCAAATTCACAATTCGATAAGTATTCGACCATCGTTTTGTTTTAGGCTATCATTTTGCTCGATATCCGATTTCTCTATGAATTTGTACGATTGGATACCGATCGTTCGATTTCACGGAACAATCGTGAAATTTCCTTCAAGAGTCCGAAAAATTAGTACAATTCGAATGATTGAACGCTACGATCGTATGAATGGTATTCGAGCAGGACAATTTGGTAGGTTCAATCTGGTGAAGTAGGCAGTCGAATAATTTTAAAATTTTGAATCCTTTGATCATCGAATGATCGAATTATCGAATATCTGATCATTCGATCAATTCAATCATTCGGTATTCGATGATCGAAGAGGCCAAATTAGAATATCCGATTTTACGAAAAATTTGTACCATCGTTATTCGATCGAATTCGATCGAACTTCGATCATTTCACGTGAATTTCATAAATCATAGTCCTTGGTTCATGCAGGTAGTTTTCTGGTTTTCTCAGTATGCGTCATAGGTTCACTTTCTTCAGGCCTATTGCAGCTGGCATCTGGAGTAGGGAAATGTCCTTCATTAAATGGAACGTCTCAAAAGTCATATCTAGCAGGAGCAAGACGACTTGCATTCCATATGCTTCCATCAGACAGTTCATATGTGTATGGTCCTCGTTGGCGTCTCACTTCAAGTGGTGTAGTAAATTTAGATTGTCCTTGTTTCAGTAGTCCTGGTTTCTTAAAGGAAAACTATACTCCGAAAATGAATACTTGAGCAACAGATATTTATATCAAATTAAGTGACATATTAAAGAATCTTACCAACCTGATATATATATTCAAATAAATGTTGCCCTTTTACATCTCTTGCCTTGAACCACAATTTCGTGATGGTCTGTGTGAAGCAAGGTTTTACAAATGAGTTGTTTTATGCAATATCTTTTTATAAAGACCTACATTGTTCGGGGGTATAGTTTTCCTTTAACTCTGTCTAAAGGTCCAGGCTGAAAGTGCACTTATCTTGCACCCCGTTTTCTGTCAGTATAAGTCTTGCATTTGCCTTGTTGATGTTTGACAATGTCAGCAGTAGATGATTTGGTAGGAAAAGTATTTGGTGGAAGTTCGATGTCTCCAACATGTAAATTAGTGCGCATCTGTCTGTCATGTAATAATTCAGCTTAGGTTGTTGCATGGGTCGTTGTTCTGTAGTTATGTAGAACTCTGTTGTAAATACTTTCCTAGCTTTCCCAATAAGGAGTGCTGTGGGTAATACACTAAAGATTTTCTATGCACAATATTCCTCTCTCTCAGAAAGATTTCAAACTCAGATGAAACAAACTGTGGTCCGTTGTCTGATATTAATCCTTTGGATTACCTTCTCTGCTGAAGACTGTAGACAGAAATATTATTACTGTAGCTGATATGAGAAACAAATGCAATTTGCAATCAGAGTTATAGCAAATCATAATTCATGGTCGGATTGGTCCTTATAATGGCCCACCTGGCCTATCATGTGATTGGGGCTTCTGGTTGGCAGAAGGAATCAAACCCTGTTCTGCATTTATGACAGGGGATGTTCCCTTATAGCTTATAAAGGTGGCTGTTAAGAATTCCAATGTGTTAGTCTTTAAACATACATGGAGGATAACAGAGACTGCCCAGCTGTAAACCATCACAGCTGTAATTGCATGCGCCAGTAACCAACAATAGCAGTGCTCCACCCTGGCATCATCCTCAAGCAGAACCACTGAATGCTGGGTGGCTACCATCTAAACCTGTAATTTCCATTGCCATATTACAATAATCTACGGAAACACAATATCCAGTATGCTCTGAATTACTGAAACGTTACTGCTGGTACATAACCAGCACTGTAAGTAAAAAGGGACAGACAGATGTTGCTTTCAATTTCAATTCAATCCATTTTTGCGCAAAAAACAAACTTGATGGTTGAATTTCGAAGTTTTTTAACTTCTAAATTCGAACCTTAGGGGCAGATTTACTAATGGTCGAATAAAAAAATTCTAAATTCAGCCATCATATTTTTTTGGGGACCATTTTCAATTGAAAATGGACCGATTCCGATTGAATAGGTCCATTTCCGATTGAATTCAAATCGTTCAATTGCATCATTCTAATTGAACGATTCGAACGATTTTAAAAAAAAAATTAGATTTTAACGGAAAAAAATTCTGGAAAGCTTCTAGAAGGTCCCCCATGGGCTACAATGGCAGTTCAGAAAATAGTCAAATTCAATGTTTTTTAAAGGGCCAGTACTTTGAAATTCTAATTTTCGAATTTTTTTCAATTCAAAGATAATTTTGGGCTGTTCCAATTTTATTCGAAAATTCACTTCGACCTTTATGAAATGTGCCCCTTAGTAAATATGCCCCTGATTGTAATGTTAGTCAGGGAAACAGAGCAGAAGGAGAAGAACTCAGCTTTGTCCATGTTCATTTTTAGGGAACATAAATGCAGATTTCTGTTCGAAAGATTGTAACATGACTTACAAAGTAGAACTTTAGGAACTGAAGAGGTATTTTTTTTGTATTTTTGTTAATCTCCCGACATTTGTGGCCTATCACTTTTTTTAGTAGAAAATATGCCAAGATGATCGACTTTCTAGTCAGGTAACTGTATTGTTATCAAGCACCATTCAAGTAAGAAGCAAAACTGGTAAATAATTAGATCTTAATAATTTGTAGAACAAATGGACGAGGAGAAAATTAAATGTTTCTCTTTGTTTAAGAAGGGAAGTTTTGAGAAGGGAAATTTAGAAAAGGTTCTCAAGGACAGTTGTTACGCTTGTGTTGGAGGCATAGACTGTGGATTAATTGTATGTACAAATTGAATTTTCCATTTTCAAGTATATGACTCGGGTAATAAACTTATTTCATATAACTAATATATATAACTAATTTTATTAGCTGAAGATATACAGCTCTTATGTAAACAGATTATTAATTTTAATTAATATCACAAATATTTTGGTGCAAAAGTGGACCTGTCACCCAGACCCAAAAATCTGTATAATAAAAGTCCCTTTCAAATTAAACATGAAATCCAATTTCATTTTTCTATTAAAGCATTCATAGCTGGTTTAAGCTAATTAAAAAATCTCAGCTGTCAATCAAATATTGTCTGCCACTCCTCTATGGCTAGGCATAGAGGCGGGGCAGACAATTACTTTAACTTTCCATTTAGCACTTCCTAGATGTCACTGCAGGGACAGTCATTCAAGCACAGAAGACACAGTGCATAAAAGTTAAGTTCTGAAGAATCCCTTTGAATTCTACAGAGCTTAACTGTTATCTACTGAATATCCTGTGCCTATCCTGTGGCTATAATGTAAAATCACTAATGCTATGGCACTCGCTTTGTTTTCCGAAGTCGCCTGAAGTTGCCTCATGAGGCAGTTCGGGAAGATTGTCACCCCGAAGAAGAGGCTATTAAGAGGCTAGGAATAGGGAATTCTGTATGTATTTTCGTGTAAATTCCTAAATGCAAAGCTTAAGAAAACCATATTTAAAAAAAAAAAGACATTCTGATTAATTCAAACCAGGTAAATATGTCTTTCTACTCCAAACTACAATTTTTATGAAGATCTAAAAACCTTAAAATGGGGAATGTATTTAAAAATCACAAGCAATGTTTAAAATGGCGTGTTTGCAAATGTTTAGCACTGCTTGCAATGTAAAATCATTTGTTGGTTAATATTACATCGCAAACAAAGATTAGCGTTAACATCTTCTATGGAGTCTCGTTTAATATCTCATTGCAAAATACACTTTTATTACATACACTGCAAATAATTGGTCGCAAACTTTGAAAGGAAGCTGATGAGGTCTGCTCAAAATGGACACAAATATGCTCGCTAATATTTGCAATGGTTTGTCCTAACAAACATACATTCCCCCAAAAGTGTTCGCTTTACAACATCTCCCACATTTTCTTGGGTACAAATACAAATCTTACTTAATATAAATACCATGTATTAATATGGACAATTGTATATTCAATATGCAATATACCCATGTGTAGACAACCCTAAATATATGAATTTTCATATCAGACATTTCTGCTCATGGGGGAAAAATGCAGTGCCTCGATTATATTTGTCATAACAGCCCCTAAATAGTTAGGTTAAGAAAATGGCTAACAGGTGCCTCTTTTTAATCTCATTACACGGAGCATGGTCCCTGCAGACTGGAAATAGTGCAAACTTGTTAAAGACTGAAGACACTTTGCATAAGTACTCCAGTTTATCACAGCCAGTGACTAGTCAATGTAAACCCCACATGGTGGTCCCTAACTTATCTACCTCTGGTCAGAATATAAAAGGTCATACACCTATCCGCTTAATAGTATCCGCTTAATAGCATTACTTGGAGTAAATGTCTCCTGAAGCTTGGTTTCAATCTGTGGGCTAGATCCTCCCCTGCCACCTGCTTATGCAGCTTTTAAGAGACAGACACTGCCCAAACCAACACCCATTTTTTTAAGTGTGATAATGAAGAGACTATGATATCACATTTATTTTTTTAAAAATGGGTGTTGGTCTGGGCAGTCTTTCTCTCTTAAAAGCCACATAAGCCGGTGGTCAGATCGTGCCCACAGAGTAATGCTATTAAGCAGAGGAACTTTTATATCCTGACCAGAGGTAAACAATTTAGGGACCACCATGTGGGTTTTACCTTGATGTGGTATGGTGGCTTATCAACTTTATGATCATATCTTTGAAACAAAAAAACCCTGTTTTTCTTTTCTTTTTAAAATACATGCACTTGCATATTCATTGGATTACTAAAACAGGGGACTAGGGAATGTGCATTGATTAACTGGCTAAGCCAGTGGCAGTTCCATTGTATTTAAATATATTTTAATTTAGCCTTAGGGGTGCACCCACAACCCTCCTTTTCTTTACACTTTTATTATTACAGAGAAAAGGGAAATAATTGTTCAAAATTTCATTTCATTAAAATATGGGAGATAACCCTACTGTGTAATTCAGAGCTTTTTGGAAAACTGATCCAATAAAAAAATAAAAAGCTTACTAAATGCCTTTGGACAGTTTTTTTTGTGTTTGGTTTTGCAAGATGACCATTTAGTTTTTTTAGATAAACATTAAAGATGATCCACTTTTGCTTAAATTTTATGTCTGGAAACAAGTAAAGGGATTTTACAAGTGTAGTATTTGTTTTATTATTAGGTATTTATTATATGTAGCTCAAATAGCAGTGTTAGATACAGTACTGAAAAGAGAAATCTTTTTCAACATGCACATTTCCCAATATTAAGCACAAATGTTAGCGTATGTCTGAAGGTGTTACAAGATATGGAGGTTGACATTGAATGCAAGACAAAAACATGTATTTAGTGCAAGTAGAGTGAATTTCAGAAGGCAGCAAGCCAGGAAAAAACACATATAAGGGCCTGTTTTTCATACTGTGTAAAACAATTATGCCAGAAAAATGGTGTAAAAGCTGTGTAAAATAAATGGTGAGTTTATTAAGGAGTGTGGTTTATCTTATACTGCAGAACACCATATTTGGAGCCATTAGTTAACACCACTTCAGACCTCTTATAATCCATTAAAGTGAATGAGAAAAATGAAAGTGGTGAATAAAGATCAGGCAGGGAAAAAAACATAACAATTAAGGCACAAAAACCAGAATGGAAGAATCAAATTTTCAAACAGCTGTTTTTTTTTTACTTTGCGATCACTGAAAATCAATACACAGCTTGATAAATACTGTTTTTTATAATGTGTAGTGCATCTTGTCAATGTTTTTTACATAGTATGATAAATAGGCCCCGTAATGTACATCCTTTATTAACTGAATAGGCTAATGTATAGTGCTTGTGATTCATGATCTACAGAACTACATAATGACATAAAACGTAATTCCACAAAACTTTTCAGTATACATTATACATTTTCCGTGGTTTTGAAGTTCTTATTGAAAGCAGTATTTGTCTGGCTGTAAAGTCCACTAATGAACAGAGCTAAACTTTTTATGTTTGAATTTGGGAAAGGAGGAGTGGCACATAAAGACTTGAACCTCTCCCCACATATCACTTTTATGGGCATTAGTTGTTGGTGTAAGGCCCTTTGAAATCTGTAATTTTGCTTTCTCTTATACCTAATCACACATAGATCTCCTTGGGTAACAGGGCAATAAATGTATACTAGATTAGTTAACTGGTCATAAGCTATTTGCTGAAAACCTGGGTGCATGTTTGGATTCCCTTGTCATAAAATAGTATACAAAAAAGAGGAATATTTCGGAGCACTCCAAGGCCAAATAAAAATACAATGGAAGTGCAGCTGATCAGGCCAGGATAGTTACAAACAAACAAAAAGGAAGAAAATTCCCTGGTCCCCTGTTTCACAAATTAATTTAGTATCTAAGCAAATGCATGTACATTATTTTGTAAAACAGGGGTTTCTAGTTACAAAATTATGATCATAAAATTGATAAGCCACCATACTACGTCAAGGTAAATTTCATATAGAGGTTCTAATTATTTACCTCTGGTCAAGGTTTTTCTGGGTTGGCAGCATTACTGCATGTCTCAGGGTCAGTGTCTCCAGACCAAGGCATCCGCCTACATGAGGAGAGGTTGCCAACCCAAAAGCATTGATTATTTACTCAGGCTTGTTCCTTCCTCCCCGCTTAAGGGAAATGAGAGTAAATGAGAGTGATTGCCCAATGAAGATACTGGCCTGTTCAATCATGTGACCAGCTTCTTTACAACTAATCAACTATGTCTCCACTCGTCTCTTCATTTTTTCCAACAGAATTCTTTCACACCTCTGGGATTTCTAGGACATTCCCTACTGGTCAAAGGAACACACAGTATCATACATTCACCCAAAAGATATGATTAGAGGACAGGGGATCTAATTTTCTGTTATTTAGACATGCATTTAAAGTACAGTTCTTAATACTAAACCCTAACTTCCCTATATTTGAAGGTATATTGGGAGACACCATTTTGGTAAAGCTTTTAACAATTGCCAAAATTCTTTACACTGTAAAGCTGGCCATAGACGTAAAGATTTTTGAAAGATCCAATGGTTATCGTGAGACCACGATTGTCTCAAAACGATCGTTTAAATGCCTGATGTGTCCATCAACTAAAAAGACCATTTCAGGAGATATTGCAGCAAAACTGAAGGATCGCAGCCTGCTTGCCCTGCAAACATAGGTAGATTGAGTGGGGACCGATAAAGATTTTCTAACCTGGCCGATCAATCATCAGACCAATGTCGGACGAAAAATCGTAAGACGAACGATCGTTTGTATCCCACTAACCACACGATAATTTGACAGATTGGTCGGACTTCCCTAAGATCGGTCGTTCGGCAGGGAAAAATCGTTGCGTCTATGGGGAGATTTACTGAGGAGTAATAGGAAGAAGCGGCTCATTCTGTTCAAGTTCTTTACATTACACTCCTCAACTTTATAATTTCGTTAGGGCCAGGAATTCTTAAAGCTATCTGGACCCTTTATAATCAGTCCTAACAATAGCTATTTCATTTAACATAAGAAAGAGTTATCATCATGTCTAAGAACAATTGTTAATAGCCTGCTAGCTACAGTATCTAAAATTATACAGATGCACATAACAATGATTAAGTAATCACATAATTATACACATACATACATTTAGAGAAGTTGGAAATGAAGGTGAAAACTGTTGTACAGTAATCAATTAATAACATATGTAAATGAATATGATTTGATATTAGAAGTGAAATCATAGTGACAAATAAATCAGAAACCAATACATCACAATTATGATAAGGTTATACGATAATGTTGTTTTCTATATGGTATAAATACTTGTGTAATTGTCAGCTAGAGAGAGATCTCTTCGAGCTGCTGAATGCTTTTGTATTCTGCACTTGTCATAAAAATAAACTTCCTTCTCTGAGAAAGTACAATTTTCAAGGCTCTGACCACAAGTACTTTGATATACCGACCGGACATAACAATTGTAGGCCTCAATCATGTAGCTAGATGTCCTTGATGTAGTATAACATGTTCTTCTTTCCTTTTATATTACCTGGCATTGCCCATAATTGAATAAGTACTGGGGAAAAAGTATTAGAATTATTGGCCAGTCATATGACCTTTCCTAGACCTTGTTTCCAAAAGTTTGTCTATTGGGCTTTGTGGAAGACTTCCTGCAACTAAACCAAACTGCTCTATGTATAATACTGTTGTCAGTAAGGTGAATGGGTCAGCAGGGACCCCTTGATGAATAAATCCATTAGATCAAGCACACTTATGAAGCTATGGGTTGCCCAAAGAAATCTGGAAAAATCTCCTTTACTGACATTAAACTGATTTAATTACTCACCAACCAAATTGGAAAATGGCATATTGGAAAACTTTAGATTTTGCTGACATTCTGATATGAACGGAATTGTTTCCTTTGTTTTCTAAAGAAATCTTTTTAAAATGTTTTAAACGTCAGCGATTGGGAAAAGTCAGGATTTTGTGTCAATGGATTTTCAAACCTATATTTGAAGCACTTCCATTATTTTCTGAAGGTTTAAACACATTAAAACTATTGTAAAATACTAGAACCTATTACGGTACCACACAACCTTTATCTTTTGAATCCTGTTGTGTTCATAAGCAAGATTTTTATTTAGATTTTTATTGACAATATACCATCTCACGATAACAAATGCTGTAAAAGGCTAGCCCTTCTGCTTTTGTTTTAGAAAATATTGCAGAGACCTTTTTCTTTTATTCAGGTAATGAAAATGAACATTCAAAATAAAACAAAAGAAGTTCTTTTTAACCAGTGTGTAGGTAGAAAGTAAACTGTAAAAGTTTAAAGGTTTATGCTACTGTTTGAATAACAATGCAAATGTAAAGGAGAACTAAATCTCAGACAAAAATCAGACAAAAATTACATGCTACATGTTATATTTTGGGCTTCTGAACTAGCCTAAAGCCTTTACAGTCCTGTAGCAGTGAAGATCTATGTTTCTAGAGACATGATAGAACACAGAAGCAATGCACTGACACTTTATATTATCTTATGGACTGCACTCTCTCCTTTTATGGGATGCACATTTATCACAACACTGGCATTTTATATGATGAAGTTTTATTTTGTAAGAAGGAAATCGGCTGCTTTGTATATACTGTATATGATATTGACACTTTATATGATGCATATAAATTCCTCCGCTACAGTTTCTGAATGGCTAACCATAATAGAAGATACCAGGAAAAAGAAGAGATAAATTCTGTTATGAGAAATCAAAGTTGGGGTAATGAAAGACAGTCATATTGGTCTGTATGGTGAATTGATTCAATTAAGTCTAACCACGACAATCATTAATAGTCATACAATTATTTATAAATAAAACTTTACTGATATATGTATAAAATGATTTACCCTTACTAAGTTCTAAATCTAACTTTTCATAGTTTTATGAGAGATGTTACTGAGAATGTTAAGTAATGATTCATTAACTCCACATGCTTCCTCTTCTTTGCTTCTGTACCCTTTCTGAATGTTCATAAAGTTTATAAAAAAAAAAAAGAATAGTTATATTTAGGGTTGCACTGAATCCATTATTTGAGATTTGGCCAAATCCAGCCAAATACTGAACTGTAAGATCCAGCCAAATACCGAACCGAATCCAAATCCTAATTTGAATATGGAAATTAGAAACAAGTAAGGAAAAAGTGTGAACAATTTTTTCTACCTTGTTTTGTGATGAAAAATCACAAGATTTCCCTCCTGTACAAGATTTTCATCCTACTGGTGAGGGTCATGGATGATACAGTATATGACATTTATCCAGGCTGCCATTAGAAATCACAGGGCACCGCACAACAACATTTATAGGGGCCCTTGGGCTCCGCCCACCCAAGCCCCACCTCTGATCCCGCCCACTCCACATCAAACTTAAAATACCACACAGACATCAGTGCTAGAAAAGTAACCCCACCCCCACACATATTGATGGTCAGGGCTCCCTTATAAGTAAAACAAAAACATTGGCACCAGGGCACAAGTTAAAAAAATTGGGGCCCCAAAAAATTTTTAAACTTGGTGGAAAGGGGCCTATAGAGTATTAAAATAAAACATGGTGGCCAGGGGATTAAAAAAAAAACCCACATTGGTGTCAGTAGAATTGAACTCATGGCTTCAGGACTTCAGTGTCGGCTGCTTTCGTGACATTGGGTATTTTTGCCGCTTCAGGACTTCAGTGTCGGCTCCTTCATGACTTTGGGTCTTTCCGCCGCTCCAGGACTTTGACTGTTCGGCACTTTCGCATTCTGCTGGGAGGGCAGGCAGCACTCCTTCAGCGCTTGTAAGGGGGGCCCGGCTCTTCAAAAAGTGCAGCACTGCAGGGCCCCCTTTCAAGCCTGGGACACTTGTCCCCCCTGTCCTCCCCTGATGGCCGCCCTGCATTTATCTGCATCACTGTGCTATAATTATTTTGGTCAGAATATCTTCTCTCTCATCTGCTATGCAGCTGTAGGCTATGCAGCAGTATTGGAGCTTAAATCACAGCCTCCATAGCTACACAGGATCTTATTTATATAAACTATATTGGAGCTTCTAAAGCAGACCTATATTTTAGGATAACGGTATATTTTTTAATGGGTACAAAACTCTTTAAATCATATACTAATGCCCAAGAGTTTGCTGCTTACATTCAGTTAAGAATGTGTGTTTTTATGTATTTTTCAAAATTGCAAAATACCAACGACACATACAGCCTTTTAAGCATTTTATTGAAAGTGAGATAATAAAATGAAAGCTTTTATACAATCTGAAAACATTCTAATGTTAACACAGCAGCTCTTAGATAGCATTTCATTTCATCATAATGCTTTGTCTCATTTTTCTACTTTTGAAAGTTTTTACGTCTCTATTTATGAGTTATATGGTTTGTTTATGGATTTATTACCACAGTTTAGTATATAAGTGTAGTCAATGGAAAAACCACATGCGAATTTAAAGATTAGCGATATTGCTAGTTATAATACATTAGTGCCTTTTTAAGTGACATCTTATAATGAAAATGACTGCACTGTTACTGTAAGTTCAAAACAGCTTGCACTAGTTTTTATTAGTCAGTGTGGAGAAATATATAGAAAGAAAAAGGCCTGTATAAAATGAAGTCTTTCTTTTAACTGTGCACAAATTGTTCTGTGTTACTGTTTCGGGGCATTACTGACCATTAGGCAAGGACTAAATTGGCACCAAATATGATAACTTGACTGAGGTCCAAATGACTAGATCAGCGGATTGAGCCCATGAAGCTGAAGGTCGAATTGGGCAAAATTTGCTTGTTTGGGGACCTAAACAAATTGATCTTTTTGAAAGCTTCCAGAAATGTCATACTCTTTGCATGGATATAAAGATTTAAATAATTTCTTTTTTCAAGAAAAACATTGGCAAGAAGAACAAATTAAAAAAAAAAGAGATAAGTTGTGCTTTTTTTCCTATATATGATGAAATAAGTAAGAAACAAAAACATGTTGTGCATGAATGGTAGTCTGTTATGAAGCAATACTATTGCACTTTACATACTGAAATGCCCGTGTGGATTAGCCTATGTTTGGCAAACCATTTCAGCACTATAAAGAAGAGTGGGCATCATAAATGATACATTTAGAGCCATAGTCCAGGAAACAATGATTAAGTAATCTATACTCATGTACAGTGTTTGAGTAATCTATCCTCAACACCTTGTGGTTAAGTTTACTAGATACAACAGCTAGCAGAGTATCAACAATTAGATATTATACACTTACTCAGAATATGCATTAAGTGGGCAACATATACTTTATCCATGTGCATCTGTTCACAGAGTTTATTATATTACTTTATTTAAACACATGCAAATGGAGTGCAAGGAAAAATGCCTAACTATTGGTCCTAGCTTGCCTTTGCTACTTAATTCTAGTCTCCAAAGTCTCTAAAGTTATCACCTAAGATCAGAATGTGGAGTCTTCTACAATTTTTACAAGTACATTCCTGGTATGTCAGGTTGGGTTTAACTGTAATCAAGTCAAACAACTAGTTGACAGTCTTTACAATACATGACGGTCTTTACAATACATGATCCTTCCCACTGCATCAGTTGTAATACCTCCCACTTTGTGTACCTCTAGAACTGAGCCCTTTACAGAAACTTACAAGAAGCTTACTAACAAATCCCTATAAAATTGTCCACCAGACTTTTACAGTTATGTGAAACACTTAGGGGCACATATACTAAGGGTTGAAGTGAAAATTCAAATAAAATTTGAATTTTAAAAATCTGGATTGCCCAAAATTCAATTTGAATTGAAAAAATTTTAAAATCCGAAGTACTGTCTCTGGGGGACCTCCTGGAAGCTTTCCTAAAAAGTCCTAAATAATCGAATTTTTTTTTGGAAAATCATTCTATTTGAATTAAAATTGAAAACGGTCCATTTTCGATTGAAAACCCCTCCAAAAAAATTTGATGATAAATATGCCCCTTATTGCGGTTAGTCCATTTAACATACATTCAGGATAACTAACTGAATGCATCATATATTCAAATGATAATGATTTATAAACGTTTTGATTTCAAGTTTAGTTTACAATTGTCTTCCCATTGGATACCATTGTTAGCTATCATATTAGTTGATGCTGACACAGAGATATTTATCCAATTACAGGTTCAAAAATCAATAATTCAGCTTAAAGGCAAATATTCCACACTGTGGAATTTGAGCCAAAATAGGGGTTTCTACATTAGAGAGAATGGAGCGGTATCATTTACATGCTGTATGCATTCTTCTTTGCTAAGAACATCATCACCTGTCTTTTTTGTGCTAAGCTTTGATTTACTCACTATATTTCTATATAATTTTTAAATTCTTTTTATATGCTTCCTCTCCTTCTAATGCTACTTTGCTTGAAGGGAACAGTTAATTAGCGTTCCATAGAACTTGCATGATGAATAGCAGTGCACCTGCTTGAGGCTGAAAGAGGCCCTCTTACTCTGCCAGGGCTTATAATGCAGAATATATTTAATGCCTTTCTTAGATCATTTTGCACTATTAGCTTTCTCCCAGCCAAGGCTAAGGACAATTCTATATTCTTTTTTGGAGCAGTAAGAGGAATTATTTCTTATAACTGCATTTGTATTTATAACCATCACTTTCATCCCTTTGCAGTACTTTAAGGGACCATTATAAATATCCTGGCAGTGAAACTAAAAACCTACTTCTCTTGTTATAGTAAACCAGTTGTGGTTTTTCTACTCTTAAAACGCACACTGTACACATTATACACACTATACAGCTATTTCAAATATAACAGCCTCTGTAAAATGGTTTGGATCAGTGAATAAGTACATTACATTATATCAGTGTCGGACTGGCCCACCGGAGTACCAGGAAAACTCCCGGTGGGCCAAGGTGTCAATGGGCCCTCTTGCTGCTAAATCATGGCCTATTTCATGGCCATTCCCTATTTCTATGAGAACAAGGAGGCTAAATATATGGAATAATTGATTATAGTATATAAAGAAAACAAACTAGGAGAACAGAGTTTGATTGAGGAGATGAAGAATATTAGTATTGAGAGTGGGCCCCTGGCCTAAGGTTTTATGGTGGGCCGCTGGTCTAAGGTTTTTGGGTGGGCCCCTGGTGTCCCAGTCCGATACTGCATTATATTATTATGTTCCTATCTGTTAGTTTATACATCTACATACATTTTCTAACTTGTGTTAAACTTCTTTTTCAACATAAAGTAATGACTTGTTTATAATACACCTAAATTTACTTCTGACACATTTAAATAAAACTGAACCTGATGGTGACACCAATAATACAAGTAATAAGTGACACCAATAACACAAGTAATACCAAAGTCATAATCAGTGTTCATTTAGTTCACTCAATCTCACCCAAGCTATTCTATTAAAGGAAAACTATACCCCTTGAACAATGTAGGTCTCTATAAAAAGATATTGCATAAAACAACTCATATGTAAAACCCTGCTTCATGTAAATAAACCATTTTCATAATAATACACTTTTTTAGTAGCATGTGCCATTGGGTAATCATAAATAGAAAATAACCATTTAAAAAAATGACAGCCTCCTGGGATCCTAGGATCCAACTGTGCACACAAACATACCAAACAAACTATAAAGTTAGGTCACTGTCATGATCGGCACCCAATACCAGAACAAACGCCAAGCACCCTGGTCTCGGCTCATGCTTCACCAGTAGTGTGACCGCCTTTGGCGTTGGGAGGAGCCCTCAGCTACTCAGATGCCACCTAGACTTAAACGAGAGGTGCAGAGCGGGAGTTCTGGCTGGCAATGGGGCATGACTGTAGAAAGAGTCTATTAAGGCTGAAGGTCACGGTACAGACGGAATTAGGCAGATTCGTGGTCAAACAGGCTGGAACATCAGGCAGGCGAGGGTCAAAACCGGGTAATCAATCAGATAGGGATGAGGCAAAATCGGTGGTCAGATAACAGGATCGGGTCAGGATACAGATAACGGCGTAGTCAAGAATCAGGCAGGGTCAAACACAGAATCAGGCACTAGGAACAGAAGCTAATAGCACAGAAAGGCACCAGGGTAAAACCTATAATGGGCAATGCAATAAACCAAACTGCCCCTTTAAATATATTTGAAATTCGCACCATTGCGCGCTGGCGTCATCACGCCAGGCACGCATACACTATAAAAACAGAAAGTGCGTGCCGCCCGCGCACTAAGAAGGCTGCCGAGGGGAAGGGAAGCGCGAAGCGGGCGGTGTCTTTTGCTTCCACACTTCTTCCTGTTACAGTTAGAGTTTAAATATTTCTGGTCAGGTGATCTCTGAGGCAGCACACAGACCATCACGAAATGGTGGTTCATGGCAAGAGATGTAAAAGGGCAATATTTACATAAATCTATATACCAGGTAGGTAAGATTCTTTAATATTTCACTTAATTTGATATAAACTATCTGTTGCTCAAGTATTCAATTTGGGGGTATAGTTTTCCTTTAAATAAAAATGTGCTGACCAGGTTTCTATACATACAAGTTAGACTTTGTTATTTGCATATTTAAATTATTTATTTGTCTCTTGTGACAATAATGTTTTCACAAAGACCAGATTATGTTTTTTTATAACTGAACCAAAATGCCAGGCCAGATATTGGTGAAAATTTGTAATTTCTGTCTTGAAAACTGATTTGATTTAAGTACTTCATAATCCCGCATATATTTCCAAATAAACATACAAATCTGCCTGGTTACCTGGTAGCTCCATTTTAATCCAAGCAGAAATTACATAGCTATAAAATGTAAAAGCATTTCTTTAATACTCCTATTTATTAGCAATAGATAACTGGGACCTGGGGAATAGTAAAGACTCTATAAAATGTTTTAGAATAAAACCTTTTATAAACACAAATGTTAAGAGAAGTGATTAAAGAAATTAGAAATAAACAAATTTCTTTGTAGAAAAGCCCTTGTGGGAGTTTCATTGAAGCAGAATGCTTCAAAAAGAATGATGTGCAGTATTTTGAGAGTGGATTTAAAGGAGAAATAAAGCTTAAACAAACAAGTAAGGTATAAATGCTGTATACTATGGGGCAAATTTACTATTATTCACTAAAAAATCCCTCGAATTTGTTCAAAATTCGATAAGCATTCGATAGCCGGTTTTGGCAATTTTTTCCGCTATATTCGATTTCTCGATGAAATCGTACGATCAAATACCGATCGTTTCATTTCACGAAAAAATCGTAAAATTTCCTTCAAGAGCTCGAAAAATTTGTATGATTTGAACGATTGAGGCGTTCGATCATACGAATGGTATTTGAGCAGTTGTTTGAAAAAGAAGCCTATGGTAGGATTCCCATAGGCTTCTATTGCAATTCGGTAGGTTCAATCTGGCGAAGTAGGCAGTCGAATAAAATTTTAAAGATAAAGTCCTTCGATCATCGAATGGAATGATTGAATATTCGATCATTCGATCTATTCGATACGCTCAAATTTGCATATTAGAATATCTGAAAAAATCGTACGATCGGAATTCAATCGAATTTGCCCCCAAGTGTTGGGCTTCTGCACCAGCCAAGTGGAGCCATGGCCCTTTAGCAGTAAAGATCTGTGCCTCCAAATATGCCCACGTTAACTTCCCATCTTCTTTTTTGCTGACTCACTGCACATGTTCATACTGCTTTCAGTTACTGAGCTTAGTGACTGACACACAAGATACCAAATATATATATTATAAAATGTCACAATATAAGGCTGATTAGTAAATAATTATTGGTACATGGCAGTTTAGAAACCAGAACAATTAGCATCAGAATTTAAAGGGGAACCATCACAAAAATGAAAATTCAATCTAAGTTTCAGCAAACTCAAATAAGAAACTTGTAAATACAATCAATTAAATATTCTGCATTGTTTCTGAAATAATTACATTTATCTTTGCTATCCCTCTCTCAGCATCTATTTATTTTCATTTGGGTGTAAGATATTTGTTAGACAGTTAGATCCAATATATCTTATGGGGGGCTTCCTTTCCTAGCAGATAAATTAGAGCTCATTCAAATAACTGATTCCAGTACAAACAAAATCTAACAAAACAACTACCTTTTGCACAAATCTGCCTGTAGAGAGACATGATTTCTGGTGATTTTAATAGCGTGAGCTCTAATAAATCTTCTAATCATAAGATATACTGTATCTAACTGTCAATAATTATCTGACACCCAATTGCTGCAAGAAGAAAGAATGAGGAGAAACAGATGCTGAATGAGGAATAGTGAAGATGATCTTGATTATTTCAGAATATTTAATTGATTGTACTTAGAAAGTTTCTTATTTCAGTATGCTGAAGCTTATATTACATTTAAATGTTTACCATAGTTCCCCTTTAATAATCAGCCTTGTAGCATAAGTTTATTTGACAGACAAACCTCATTTTATACTTGATGATATGCGACAACCCCTAAGCTTAACTGCTCAAAGCACACCGAGCATGTGTGTCTCTCAGACACTTCTAACAAAATTCAAGATGATAAACTCCTGTGACAACTTTGAAGGTCTGAATCATTACTAATATAGAGATGCTGAATATTTAAGCTTGTTCAGTAAGTTCAATATATAAAGTATGGAATTTCTAGCTACAAGTATTTTTATGGTTTAGTTCTCCCTGAAGCTTTGGGACATACAAACATTTTTGGAAATGCTGAATATTGAATATGACCTCCAAGACAGCTTTAAGTAATTGATACAAGTGACTGCTGCTACTAGTAAGTACAGTAGCATATTGCCTATGTGATGTTACAGACATCTATTTCAGTGTAATAGGATATAAACCTGTTTAAACCTAATTTCGTACCTTAGCTACATTTGCACCTGTGGTGTTTATACAAATGGCACCCACTTTACCAGTATAGCCACAAAGGAAGGTAACATTCCCAACATTTTTATCCAGTACATTTTCCTCTGGTCTGGAGGCCTGAAAGGTGAAGTATCCCTCCTTTTTTTCCCTCTGGCATTTCAGCATATTCCTGTTATAGACATAAGGCATCCAGACTTCAGATAGAAACATACTGATTAATACTGAATTCATTAATAAACCAGTTTTATCTAAAGACATGAGTTTGTCTATCTTCAATTTGAATTTATATCATCTTTTTCCTATTCTATACATTCAGTAAATAATTGCATTGTGCGAGCTGATGAAGTTTAGAGAAGGGCATCTCTTTTTAAGAAGGGATTAGGTGACTTTATATACAGTAAGTAATAAATAGATATTTTCAAGGAGAACTTGATTAATCTGAAAAACATATTCAAGGTCACTAGGGATTTTTCAATAGCATATTTAATAACAAGCACATGCAAATGACCACCCTTGAGAATGAAATGAAGGTGATTTAAGCAGCCACAAAATATAGTTCTCTATGAAGTATGGATACTACAGTATGTTTGTAGAGTGCCAAGTTGCACAACATGCAGGCACTTAACTAAGAAAGTACATGCTTGCAGGTTTAGGATCAGGACATATACTGTATATATTTTTTTTCATTTCTTTAAGCTACATTGACACAAGCTGATGATTCTTTATTGTTTTCCTTGTCTTTTTCTGATTTACATGTTTCCAAGCTGGTGGCCTTTCTGTTAAAACAAGACCCCTGGAAAGTGGGAACAGGCTGAATAACTATTTGGTATCCTAGATACTGCAAAAACTTTAGCAGTATAACTTATGATAATGTTCTGTAGCCCTGCTGTGATCTATGCTGGTGATATAAGCAGGTGCAAGACTAGAAATGGGACTTTAAAACAAGCAAGTCTTAAAATCTCTGTAAATGAACTGGATCTGCATACACATACAAATAATAGAAATATTAGTGTGTGTATGGTTGCCCACCAATCCTGACCGATGTCTATGTACTACGGATATCAGTAGCTTAGGAATTGGACAGGTTAAACTTGATGGGAACTTTATTTATTCTTCTGCCAATGCACCATGATAGCCAGTTGATGGTGAATGGGTGAAGAGAAACCACAGCTTCTGCTGCTCCAGTCATTTTTTCACTTTGCCCGATTACCACCGGATCAATGTTTTTTGAAAACGCATACCTAGAATGCAACTATTACTGATTAAGGGTCTCTATAGTCAAAAGGACTCATTTACAAAAACAGACATAGGGCTATTTTGCTAATAGGCTATTTAAATGCCATACACATAGCACCTGCTTATTCTTAGCTATACAAGCACTGTGCGTTAGATTCATTTGACTTTAAGGCAATGGCACACAGAAATTTTGTCAACCATGGTAAATCTATAATATCACTGTCTAGCACAATGTCCTTAGTTTCCTTCCCACTGCCAGTGATTTGAATCGCCTGTGGCAAAACATATGCGCCATTCTGCTTTCCGATATCGCCTGAAGTTTATTCACAAGGAAACTTTGTGCTACCTTGCAACACATATATTTTCCCACTGATAATTCACATTAATGAGAAATTAGGTAGTTTTGTTGTCTGCGTTAGTGCAGCTTTATCGCTGGTGACAAAATATCCCATGTGCCATTGCCCTCAGACAAGCTTGATAATTTTAGGATCACAATGTTTAAACCCCCCTGATCAAATTTTGTGAAAATACTTTATTTCAAATTGTTTTCAATAACCAAATATCTTTCTGACCTTGTTTAGCCTTCTGATGGTGTTGGTTGTCCCTGTGGTTCCTTAGTCTGCCACGGTAGTGGGTTACTGAGAATGGTTGAAAGCATAAACTCATAAATTAATTCGTGGGAGGCCAGAAATAGAGGCAGAGACACTTATTGTCAGAGTTTCTTTGTACATCTGGGCTAGAACTCCAGCTCTAAGCATAAGGCAGTGTTGGACTGGCCCACCGGGAGACCAGGAAAACTCCCAGTGGGCCAAGGTGTCAGTGGACCCTCATGCTGCTAAACATTTGGCCTATTTCATGGAAATTCCCTATTTCTATGAGAACAAAGAGGCTAAATGTATAGAATATAGATTAGAATATGTAAAGAAAAGAGACCAGGTGAAAAGAGGTTGAGTGGAGAGAGGAAGAATAATAGTACTGAGAATAGTCCTCTAGTCTAAGGTTTTTTGGTGGGCCCCTGGCCAAGGTTTTTGGGTAGGCCCCTGGTGTCTCAGTCCGACATTGGCATAAGGCATATGTAATCTAATTATGTGCTAGGCTTTCCACTCAAAGGAGTAGGAGAGGCATACAAAGCCTTTAAAACTGCATAATGTTGTAGGAAGAAATAATCAGTTAAAATACTTAGCATTGTGTTTATATTGTTATAACCTAACTGTGTATTTCAGAGCAAAAATGAACATTTGCAGAGTTCTAATGTTTTGCAGTTAAAGACGGCACACTCTAAATAAAAAAAATTGTTGTCTTCAACGATTTACTGCTAGAATATGCATATTTTTGGCGGCTTGTCCAATTAGGGGCAGAACATTTACACATTGGCTGTCCATAAAACAATATATTTTTCAAGGATCATTCATTTTCTAAAATAAATTGAACACAATTATGATGGTTTTATTTGCCAATTTTTCATTAACAAATGTTTAAAGTTCTGAGTGCCAAATATGGCATTTCCCATATAGAATATATCGGCACTGTAACAACATTCAACAGACCATTCATTGGCATAATCTGAATTGAAACCCATCTGTTATTCATTAATGAAAAGCTTAATGCCTGATGCAGAGCAAATACATCCAAATGTCATAAGCTGGGGTGGCAGTGTAAATTGAATGATTTATAAAGACTGCTAATATAATGAAGAGCCAATCCAGAAACTAATTAAATCAAATGTGTCATGAGTTTATTTCTTTCACATGTTTGTATTTTGTTTTAATTGTTCAATGTTTGAACTGAATAGGTTTAACCTGATATGTTCAACAATATATTAATGCAGGCATGGGATCTATTATCAGAATGCTTGACACCTTACATTCTGTATTTTGGCTTACCATACCTTAAATCTAATAAAAAGCAATACTTTTATCTAATAATAGGCATATTTTGTACCAGATATATATTACCATTATTAACACAATGCAATATACAATATAAACTGACTCTTGGTGTAAAAAATGGCAGTTTTGTAAAAAATAAAATGTATGTAACAAAAATGCATGGCATTGTAATGACCCAGGACCCAGGGTCTGATTTTGGCCACGCCCCTTTCCCAAGCATGGTATAAATACTTATATATGTACCTTGCGCACTGATGAAGTTGCGCAGTTATTGAAGATCCTCTTCTGTTCCGGGCCTGCCTTCTGTGCTCCAGACTGTCTTCCTGTGGTCCCTCCTTCTCCTGCCTTGGTTTCCTCTTCATACTGCTGGTTCGGGTCCTGCGGTGGGTCGGGTACACGCAGGTTGCCCGCAAAAACCTGTGGTACCCTGTGGGTTGCGGGTAGAAGTTCCAGGTACGGTATAGATGTGGGTCTGCGGGTTTGTGGGTCGGGCAACGGGTCTTCTCAATTACGATTTTTACAATTTTTTTTCTGTTCACACTTACTTCCGATGATGTCACTTCCTGTTACAATGACAGCAGTTCCTGATTTTGGATGGTCAGCAGGTCGCAGGTCCAGGTTGCGGATAAGGTAACTGTTGTTCACTCTACACTGTCCAGTGGGGTACTCTGTTAACCTTCTTCAGCATTACAAGCATTTAGAAATTAAATCATGTTTGTCTAGGGTTTGTGTTGATAAAGAATATATATGCCATGTGTTCTAGAGAGATGCACTTTCCTGCTAAGCTTTTCCTCATAGAAAAGTATATAGACTGATGAAAGTCAATGAACACCAGGCTAGTTTATTCCTGATACTGTTTATTTTGGAAATAAGCCAACACACATATAATTTATGTTTTATGTGAAAGTCTTTTCGAGAAGAAAAGTGAAACAAAACATTTATTTCATAAAGACTATAATATACGTCTAACTTTTTTTATGTTTATTTTGTTTGTTTTTTTTTAAGCTTTTCGAGCTTCATTAATGCATGATTTTAGCAAACATGGGTGATGTTCAGAATAGTAATATCCCACTAGTAAACACCTAACTAACAGCCTATAAATTATTCAGTTCAAACCACTTGTGGCCCAGGGCTTAATATTTAACATTTGTTGTTCAAAAGAAAATCTACATTCATCACATCTGGTGGCTCAATTGAATACAGGGTAAATAAACATGTGTTGAAAAGAAAATGATGATACAAGGTGCTGTATTTATACCTTTCAGTGACTATTGCAGTTGCCCTTTTTTTTAATTGTAATAATTGTCTAAATGTACTAAAAAGTCTCATTTCAAATTGTGCTATCTCAAAAGTAGGGTTACGTTTTTAATATTTGAAAGATTATATTCGTTTTTCTTAAGCAGCATTGACCAAAGATACGTAGTGAATTAACTATTTAAAAGAGGAGTGAATATACAAATGCAAGACACTACTAAACTAAAGATACACAATAGCTAAAAATAGAGATTTGACATAATATGGCACATGTCTTTTAAGAGCTCCAGCCCTTTGGACCTGATTAATCCTAACAGATTGCCAATTCTTTGAGGTTAAATAATTTAACTTTGTGTATTAAGATGTCATGTATGGAAGGAATACATTGCTGCAAATAATAAGTTCTGCTGGTATCTATTACATAGATGTATATATTATCTTGATTTGTGATCTAGGGCACCAATAGATTGGATGAGCATCCAAATATTTGTTTTTTGTTTTTTTTGCTTCTACAACAAATATGGAGTAAACAAGGATTTCAAGGTTTTTGTATTCTTATTTGGATTCATTCTGTGTTTGTTTTCCTATGTGCTTTCTTAAAATGTTAGTTTAGTTGTGGTTGATAAACCTAAAAACTACAACAATTATAATGTGGATAAATAGGCATCAAATTGTCAGAATAAAAAGACCTTATCCTGCAATAATCACATAGCTTCAATGGCTATTGTAGTTTACTGTGTGCAGATCCCATGGTGATGAAGATCATCTACCCTGCCATATTAAGTATTAACATGCTTGGCTAGGAATCCTACTGCTATTAAATGTCTTTTGCACTTGAATAATACATTAATTAGTATTTAAGTAAACTGAACCCATTGGAACTACAGGTATGGGACCTGTTATCCAGAATGCTCTGGGGTTTTTTCGGGTAATGGATCTTTCCGTTATTTGGATCTTCTTACCTTAAGTCTACTAGAAAATCATGTAGATATTAAATAAACCCAGTAGGCTGGTTTTGCTTCCAATAAGGAAGAATTATATCTTAGTTTGGATCAAATACAAGGTACTGTTTTATTATTCAGGAGAAAAAAGAAATAGATTTTAAAAAACTGGATTATTTGTATAAAATGGAGTCTATGGGAGACATCATTTCCATAATTCAGAGCCTTCTGTATAATGGGCTTCTGGATAAAGGATCCCCTACCTGTATTTCTAAAAAGTTAGTGACCCCAAAGTTGACTTGTTGGAACTACAATAAAATTCCGATAATTGTTTTTATGTGAGCATCTGTAAGCTAAGAGGCAGAGTTACTGCCATGCAAGACCTAATGCTTTAGGTAAAATAAGGGTTAAATTGCTTGGAAACCTGATATATGAGCCACTATATTAATAAGTCATAATTTAAATAGAATCTACTACAGTGCAAGTTATACATTGCTTGACTAAATGAGTAAATGACCAATTATATCCAGTATTTGCATTGCAATGCGTTTGCCTTTTTCAATACAAACATATGAGGCTGTTTAATATAAATATCATGTCTACGGTATTTTGAATGGAGAGATGTATTTCTTATACATAAACACTCAATTTTAAAGGAATTAATAGCATACTGTAAAATCAGCACAAATGTAGGTTATTATTAAAATGCATTGTAAAAAAGATAATTTAACTGAGTGTTTTAGAAAACAACTTGTAAAAGTAATTTTTGAAGACAAATGTATTTGAAAATTGCCTGCTGTTTTCAATTTGTTCTCTATATGGTTCCTCATTAGAGTTATTTTGAATAACTGAGAAATTGTGATGCAAATCTTTATGTTTGTGTTCTTCGGAGGCATTTAAATGTGTTTTATCCATTATCTCTCTTTGTTGCAAACCATGTGACAGTTTTATTTATAATGTGATAAATGTTGTAAAATAAAAGTTTCTAAAATGAATTTAGAATATGCAGCAAATGTTTAATTCAGTTTTACAGCATTAATTTTAGTATGTATAATAAATGGCAAAGCATTGCTGTAATTATGTGCAGTAGTGCAAGGGTTGACACTGTTTTTAAGTTAATTCCAGACACAAAATGTGTATTTGTGCTGCAGATATTAAAGGAAAACTATACCCCCGAACAATGTAGATCTCTATAAATAGATATTGCATAATACAACTCATATGTAAAATCCTGCTTCATGTAAATAAACCATTAGCATAATAATATACTTTTTTAGTAGCATGTGCCATTGGGTGATCATAAATAGAAAATTGCCATTTTAAAAAATAAGGACAGCCTCCTGGGATCCTAGGATCCAACGGTGCACACAAACATACCAAACAAACTATAAAGTTAGGTCACATGAGCCAATTAACAGACACAGTTGTGTCTTTTGCTTCCAAACTTCTTCCTGTTACAGTTATAGTTGAAATATTTCTGGTCAGGTGATCTCTGAGGCAGCACACAGACCATCACGGAATGGTGGTTCAAGGCAAGAGATCTAAAAGCGCAATATTTACTTAAATATATATACCAGGTAGGTAAGATTCTTTAATATATCACTTGATTTGATATAAACAATCTGTTGCTCAAAAATTCATTTTCGGGGTATAGTTTTCCTTTAAGACCAGAAGTTGTGCTTGGAGCTCATTTTCCATGCATATGGCCAAGTAGGCCCTCAGTAAAGTCAGTGGTCATTCAGGGGCCATTTACACTTAGGACTATGTGCTCCTTTTGAGACAGTTAGATTAGACTAGAAAGGCAGTGGAGGTAAAGGCAAATACAGAGCAGACATTGTAGTGGATTCTGATATTTTTTAGATAGAAATTAATTATTAGGGGCCGATTTACAAAATTCACATGTATGCACGTGAATAAAATTGAATTCGATCAAATTCGATGGAATATTTGATCGTAGGATCTATTCGATTGGTCGAATATGCAAATTAGCCTAAAACTATTCGATTAGCATTCAAAAATCGAATGCTAATCGAATATCGAGGGAATTCGAATTTTTTTTTTTTGAGTGTGCTTCCTCAATCTAATTACAGTGGAACCTCAATTTTACATCCCCTGATTTTAAGTTTTCCCTCATTTTACATTGCTGTTTTGTGATCCCACCTATATATTGGGCATAATACATTTCCCTGATTTTATTTTCCTGGATTTTATACCATTTCTTTCTGGTCCCCTAAAAAATGTAAAATGGGGGTTCTACTGTATCCATCCATTGTTACAGCATGTTTGTTGTTTTGCATTAGGGATGCACCAAATCCAGGATTTGGTTCGGTATTCGGCCAGGATTCGTCCATTTTCAGCACGATTCAGATTCGGCCGAATTCTTGTGCCTGGCCAAACTGAATCCGAATCCAAAAAATCATGTGACTTTTCTTCACAAAACAAGGAAGTTAAAAAAAATGTACCCTCCCCCATGCTAATTTACATATGCAAATTAGGGTTCGGATTCGGTTCGCTATTCGGCCGAATTCTTCACAATGGATTCGGGAGTTCGGCCGAATCCAAAATAGTGTATTCGGTACATCCCTATTTTGCATGCATACAAAGGTTATGATGATGATTAAACTTGTACATGTGATTCTACCATGTCGCTCAGCAACATGTTATGTTGTTCATATAAACCATTGCCAACAGACTAGTTATTTGCATGCGCTATTTTCACCTGAAGTTTCAAGTGCATTCATTTGCATTATCCGGTTACTTTCTATTTGTTGCACAAGCATTTTTGTAATTAATATCTAGTGATGGGCGAATTTGTCCCATTTCACTATACTGAAAAATGTGCAATTTTTTTTGACGCATGTCTATTTTGTCTAATGGCATTAAAGTCTATGGGTGCCCGTTAAATTGCCGTTGGTGTCAAATTTCTTTTGAAATTTTTGTGGCAGTTTTGCGAATTTATTCGCTGGTGGTGATTCACGGAAATTCGTTGCAAATTCGTACCTGGCCAATAAATTTCGCCCATCACTAATTACAGTATATCCTAAACCTAAATTCTCTTGTTGCTACATAAAAAGTGTCATCAAAATATACTTGTATACATTTTTAGAAAGTCATATTTGGTACCATTATGTTACTGTGAACAAAATTAGTTTTAATGTGAACATGGCCCATTTTCTTCAAAATAAGTTCAAGACTGGGTAATATCTCACCTTGTTTTTTTTTTTTCTAAAATAATTTAGGCCTCCATCTATGAAGTCATGGTAGTCTTGCTCACAGAAACCTTTGTTTGATTCCAGATGGTTATGAAAAAAAATTATATTTATATTGTGACAGCAGTTCTAGAGGGTGAGGTATGGGACCTGTTATCTAGAATGCTTTCTGTAATGTGGGTCGCAATGCCATAAGTCTACTAGATTGTCAATGTCAATCAATGATTGATTATTAAAATAATTATTAATATACATTAATATTAATTATTAATAAATTCCAATAAGGATGAACTATATCTTAGTTGGGATCAAGCACAAGTTGCTGTTTTATTATTACAAGGAAACAATTTATAACATTTGGGAGATGAACTTCCTATAATCTGGGGCTTTCTGGATGACTGATTTCTGTTTGATGGAACCAATACCTGTATATGAAATATATATTAATATATATATATTATATTTTTATAATATTAATACCTTTGTAGCAGCTTGAATAGCAATCTCCAGTGGTAAATCATAACACTTGCATAGTCAAGGCAATTTTATAGCCCATGCAGGAGGAGATTAAGGGATGAAGAGATGAACTAATAAATCATATTTTAAAATTCTAATTTCAAGCTAATTTTAGTGTACTTCGACTAGGGAATTAGACTATTTACCATCTAAAATCTGCTGAATTGCTGTTTTAGCCTATCAGGGACCTCCTAGAACCTATTGATTCATTTGAATCGAATTTGATCGAATGCAATCTAAATTTAATTTGAACGATTGAATACATCCTATTCACCTGAAGTAAAAAAATTCACAATAAATTTTGGTTGGGCTTTTTTAATTCGAATTTCGAGTTCATAGAAGTTTAAAAAAAACTTCCATCACCTCGAAAAGCAACACTTGACATACTGTATCTGCCCCTAAGTGCGGGTGACAAAATGTACCATGTACCATTATCCTAAGGAAACTCAAAGAGAATAATCGCTGTTGTGTTTTGTCTTGGAAAAAAAGTCAATCGCAAAAATCACATTCCTCTATTCATTTTCAAAGACTATTTTTACATACTCGAACAAAACTGGAACATAAACTTGCTTGAAATCCTCAGTGACATTTCCCACTGAGGTTTGCCAGCTTTAAGTAGATGTGTTTTGTAATTCAAATTTCCCCCTTTTTCCCCCTCTTAATACATTGCAACTAGTTAAGTTTAAAAAAATCTCAAGCTTGTCAATTGCATTTTTTTACTCACGTTTTTTTTTTTTGACATTACAGCATCTGAAACTGCTCTAGCAAAAGGCAGTTCCTACTAAATATCCCCTGCAGACAATTCGTTTTTGGTTTCAGAACATTTTGCAGTGGTATAAGTAGAATCTTGTGAATTGCACTCAGTGGGACTAAAGTTTGCTCCTGGGCAGGAACCTTTGGAAACCAATCAAATGCTTTCATTATTCGTCCTGTAGCGGTAGCCTGGTTGCTATGAGTTACTGTCCATGAAAAATTTGCCCGGTGTTTATTAATAAACCCCAGTGTGTGTATTGATGCAGGAGAACCCTGCAGCTACCATCACCTTTGGAAGGTACCAAAACAGGCTGTGTCATTAGACACAGTGCACTTGTGTCTAAAGAACTGGGCACACAAATCATTTTGATGCAAAGCACCCAAAGCACCTGAATCTGAACAGGGAAACAACTGTGTCTGTTTCACACAAGCACAATTGTGCATGTTTTAATTGAAATTGGGCCTTAGGAATGCTATTACGTTGGAATAATGTGGAAATCTCTGCATTGTGTAAAACACAGTGAAATTGCTCTCACATTGCATAATGTGCTCATCATCATAATTAAGACCTTATATGTCTGAAATCTAATACCAACTGAATGAATACAGGTGCTGCCAACTTAATTTCTAGTTTCATTCAGCGTCTATCTTAAGTAGTTATACATTTATCATTTAGACGCTCACCAACTTAAAGATGTGCTTCGAGTGCAATGGCCCTGAACCTGCGCTTGCTTTATCTATACACGATTAATAAAAGGGTCACTCACTGCTCTCTGTTGGTGGTCTGGGTGGACACGCACTCCAGGAACTCCTCAGATGCGGTGTAGAGTAAAAGAAAAGCTTTATTTCACATCAGGTAACACAACACCTTACGCATTTCGTGTGTCTCCACACGTAATCATTGTTGACTTATGATTACATGTGGAAACACATGAAACGCGTAAGGTGTTGTGTTACTTGATGTGAAATAAAGCTTATATGTCTCAACCAAGCAGACAGAACAAAAGTGAAAAACTGATTGAAGAGGTGAATCACAACATAAAAACACTGCCTGGGGAGATTTCCGTGGAGCCATTGGATGTCAGAATATGGATTAGGCATGCTGGCAATGCCTGGAAAGTAGATTGAAGCCAAGTATATTTGATGGAATAATTACATTTAGCTATTTTTCACTACATTAATATTGCACCTATCTGTGTCATTCTACTCCGAAACCAATTATAACCTCTGCAAAGGACATCAGTGATGGGCATATTTACTGACAGATTTTTAACATTGATTCTTCCTTTTCTTTTAGTTTTCTTCCTTTAAGTGGAGACAACTGTGCACATCAGATGCATTAAATGACAACTGAATTTTGAAGATGCTCTTTCGCTTAAGGGCTTTTCCTGGGGGAACCTAGGAAGCATACAATATATATATATATATTGCTTTTTTTAGGACAAATTGGGTTTTCAAAATCTAATTCTATTTTTTCAACAAGCTATATGACTCTAAATACATAAAAATGAAAATTCCATAATACAGAGAAATATATCAGAATACAATTTTTATAGCCACAAAAATACAATTGATTTGGAAAGCTCCATATCTCTTATTGTATGTCATTACAGCCATCCACAGTGGTTCCATTGAACTTAATCAGGTAGGTATTGGCTGAAATTCACAAAGAGGTGTGAAAGTGGGATCCAATCACAATGGTACCATGAATTTGGACTGGATCACACTTTCACCCATACTCATACATACTTTAAATATTTAGGGGCAGATTTACTATTGGTCGAATTTTGAATTAAAAAAAATTTGAAATTCGACCATGGGAACAGTGGGTGAAGTAAAATCCTTCGAATTGGAATATCGAATTGGAAGGATTTTACCACAATTTGATCGATCAAAAAAATTCGATTGATCGATCAATCGTTCGAATCGATCAATTTGAATGATTTCATCGATCAATATAAATTTTTTATTCGATCTAAAATAATGATTCCCAATTCGGTAGCTTGGTTCTCGTGAAGTAGGTGGTCGAATAAAAATTTAAAGGGGAAGTAATTTGACCATCGAATAGTCGAATATTCAAATAACATTTTATTTTAATATTCAAATTATTCGAATTTGACTATTTGATGGTCAAATTTGCCTTATTTGCATATTTGAAGATTCAAATTTAATTAAAATTTCATCGAACTTCGAATTCTTCATGTGAATTTTGTAAATCTGCCCCTAAGTGTCCAAATTAAACACAAGTAAACTTTGGCAGGCACAGGTGTCAGAAGTGCAACCCCCACAATGGCGGCACAACGAAAACGCCTCCAGTATGTGACTCCAGCAAGCCCAAAGTAGTGTGGTCCTGGGTGCAGTCACCCCTGTACCCCTGGTAGTTACTCCACAGAATGCCCACCTCCTGCTGCTACTTTTATACCACAATCTGTATTACTGTACATTTAATTCACATTAAAATATTATTTCTTTATTAATTGTTTATAAAATGGGTTAAATAGTTTATTCAAAAAATTGCCTGGATTATTTATTGCATAACCTATTCATTTGTACTGATCAATAGTTTAGCAAATAAACAACATTAATTGAAATATAAACTAATCCATAAAAAAGATGAGCACAAACACTCCTTGAGTTATTCGTTACATCTGGAGAATTCCATTCCTACCGGTGCATTTTTAGTGGATGTTGTTATAAGTGCAGTTATACATACTGTGACACCATGTGGGGAAAATTTGTCTGTGTGGTCTGGAAAACTTCAGAGATGCGTAGATTTGTGGTGCATATTACAGGCTACAGACACTGCACTGGTGAAGACAGAATTCATTTTCCCTAAAAAGGATAGCTGAGTACAATGACTATGCCCAAACCTCTGGGTCTCATCCTTGTGTGTGATAAGAGATTCTGCTCCTCGTGTGGTTGGTTGATATTACCTGAAAAATGGAAAAAAAAACAAATGTTTAAAAGCTTGGGGTTAAGAAATTGAACGTGTATTTGCATGGCTCCCTTTGGCTGGCACTTAATAACAGCATTATCATCTCATTTACTTGATGACTGTTTCAGTTATTGACGTAACCCACTAAAGGAAAGCCTAGAATTACTGCCAGGTCCCAGTCTAATGCTAATTCCAAGGTTCCCTTGTGTACCTTACAGAATGGCATCAATACATGCTCAGTTTTGAGTCAGTTGAAGCTCTTTGTAAATGAACTCTTGCTCCTTAATTATCAGCAAACTAATCCTAACTGTTTTACAAGATTTTGTTTATTGACTTGAACAGGAAAAAAACACTTTCTGAATTTCCTATTGGATAAACATAGTAATTTTGTGTTGGGTTTACAAATATTTTGCAGTTTGATAACGAGTCATTAATCAGCCTAAAATAATAACTTTCTAATTATGTGCAGCTCTGAAAGCAGAACCATTTTTCTATCTGCCACCAACCAAAGCACGAATGCAGATTCTCGTCTTTCAGGTCATGCCATTTTCTCTGTGTCGTTCACTGATTTCAAGAGAGGCTCCAGATTTCCCAGTTTTCAAGCCAAGTTTCACATACTTATTTTTAGGCTCTTTGCTTTCCATGTGTTTTTAATGGCAGATGATCAAAATAAACTGTACTGTGCAGTATATACAGGAATTGTACTGATTTACTCATCTCTCACCATGTTCACTTGGTTGTGTTGAAAACAGAAACAGAAATGTTTTATGCTCGGTTGGAATTACATTATAGTGGCACTACAAGCTTTCCTTTCTTTAAAGGTTTATATAAATGTAAACCATCCATCAAGAATACGCTCAATATTTTTGTTTAAATTTTTAACTATGCTTGAGTTCTCCATTTGAAAGAATTCTGTAATAGAAAAGTTTACCCCTAAGGTTTATAATTAGATTACCAGTATACAACCCCTCCCTTTTTGTTGTGACTGATCTGTCACCTGGGGTCTATTATGCAGAAGGATATCTGTGTGATGATAGTTGAATGGGCTAAACATTGAATTGCTTCAATTTTGTGCTGTTAAGCTCAATAAATAATGTCTTATTCCACCCCTTTAAACTACAACCATAAATGTACAATAGTAGGTAGAGCCTATAGTAGAGGACAAAGTAGTTTTCTGGCAGTGGGTGTGGGAGTATAAATGGTGGCTGTAGAGGTTAATATAGATATTGGTGGAAAAACAAATTCCAAAAGGATCCTGATAGGGCCAGTCATATCGTTCACTGGAGGTAAAGGCAAGCCTTTATTTTTTAAATAGGAATTTCTCTCACAGAATTAGAGTGAAATAGTCACATGACCACAGGTACAACATGAAATGCATAGCTCTCATGTAAAATATAAAAAAATATATCTCTACCAAATAGTGCCGATATAATAGTCACTAGGTTGGTAGAGGGATTTCATAAGGTATAAGAGAGGAGAAGTTTAATTCAGTCTATTAATGATGTATGGGCTTGTTTAGGAGTGTCTAAAGGGGTAAAGGCACACATTCTGAATCCCAGTGACTGAGCCTGTAATACCATCACAGAATGAGATCCTAGAGGCTTAAAGTGTTTATTAGTAAAACTATATTCCCACAACAAAGCCAGGAACTATTTTAACCAAACCCAGCTCCGTGCTTGTGAGTCTAGTTGAATGCAGATAGTGCCAAGAATTATATTAGCAAGCGCCAACTCCTTGTTTGCAAAAATAGCTGGATGCAGAACTAGACCTCACAAAAGTGCCAGGAATTGTATAAACAAGCCCCATCTCCTTGCTTGCAAGTATAGTTGGCTGCAGAACTAGAACTCACAACAGTGCCAGAGAGGCAGGGAGTGAGCGGTGTCTCTGAGAACACAGGGAGATGAGGAACGGTCAGACAGACTGGTTTATACACAAGGTAGAGTCCTGCATGGGTCCAATTTTTGCAACCGCAACCTGCAATCCGTGACCCGCATTCTTACCGCATTTGCCTGGACCCGCTACCCAACCTTGACCCGCAAGTACCTTATTCGCAACCCAGACTCGCGACTTGCTGACCATCAAGAATTAGTAAGTGCTGTCATGCTGCTAATCAAGAATTGGGAAGTGCTGTCATTGTAACCAGAAGTTACATCACCGGAAGTAGGCGTGGTCAGAGAAATAAGTAAAGATCGCTGTTGAGAAGACACGTGGCCCAACCTGCAATCAGCAAACCCACCGACCCGCATCTATACCCGCACTGGGAAATTCTACTTGCAACCCACAGGGTACCTCAGGTTTTTGCGGGTAGCCCGCAGGTACCCGACCCACTGCAGGACTCTAACACATGGGAGGAGGTGCGCTTCTAAGGGGTGAGACAGGAGTATAGTCAGGAGGCTAGCAGGATCATACACTAGGAGAAAACAAATAACAGAGTACCTGGAATTAAACAGCGGCAGAAACTAGTATAAAGCTGGGTATTTTCCAATAAGCTAGACAACTCGGTACCCAAGAACCAACACAAATCAAAGTCAGATAGACCAAGGTCAAACACTAACTAATGGCTGGAACTCACTGACTAATTTAAATAAGCTTTCCCCAACACCCTATTTTAACACACAAAACCTGTTTGCTCAGGTTTGAACGAGGAAAAGTCTCTAAAAAGCCTCCCCAGCAGCAGATTGGTGGAAAGCTTCAGGGAAGTTTAACCACTCTCCTTGCCACAGTCACCTTGACAGTGCAAAGGTCAATGCCATAGCTCAGCTTTACCCATTCTGAGACATCTATTAGCCATGTCCTCACCTGCTTGCAGTTTTGTATTATTCAGTTTGGGAATTTTAACTATTGCCCCCTAACTGTAATTATAAGATCTATTCTAGTCCTTTAAAAGCAATACTGTTTATCCTAGGCTTGAGTGTGGGGTATTAATAGGCTCTCCCAATAAGATAAAAATCTGCTATATACAAAAAAGCAAATTTGCTAATAAAAAATCAGTTTTGAACACAGAGAACTTTACCAGGCAGCACATACAATAACAGTACAGCTACAGTAGCAAGTGTAGTATCTGTTCTTATCAGTGGGGTGCATCATAACTAAGGCATGTACACCCAGAACCCCCTCACTGGTGAGGCTGAGAAACACTTGGTCCTTTGGCCAAAGGCCTGCTCAAGAATGAAGCCTGAATGTGCCCCAGTCCTTACAAACACTGATGGGAAGCACTGACATTTTAAGTGCACCTGGCCACTTTCATTAGCACTTGTTCATAAGCTTAGCCTTTTGGTCTGGGGGTATGAGATTTTTTAATATTTGACAAATAGTCTGGGGCAGTACACTACCTACACTTTTATGATATTTATTTATATTAATAATATAGCATTATGCACTGTTTTACACTTACAGGATTGCAATGCAAGACCTCCAGGTCAAGCACAGATCCAGGGGAGGGAATTATACCATGATGGGACCTCTTTGGAGGTCCATTTATTTATCCTGACCCCTTGTAAGTTTTTGGGCTGCAGGGGAATGGATAAAGGGAATGCCCTAGGCTTTGGGCAAAGGGGGAATAAAGCATGCCACCTGTGGGCCTTTTGGCCTGGGGGGTTGGGGATAAAGGAGCGCCCATTAGTCTTCACAAAGGGGAATCCAAAGAAAACTGACTTTTTTTTTAGCCTCTTGGCCAGGAGACCTGGATTTTTTAAGGCTTAGTAATTGCACCTTGGACACTGTGTGTATATTTTACACTTGCACTCTTATGCCAGCTTCTCAACATTGGGCATACAGATGAAGCCACTTTGGATTGTGCATTTGACACAGAAAAACTTAACTCATCTATCCCATTTTTCCCACTTAACACAGAATATTGTGTCACAACATCCCATCCAATTAAAGAGTTCACCATTGAAAACAATGGTGCTTTGGTATGCTAATGAAAAGGTTAAATGCATTAAATGAGTTAAGATAACTTTAGATAACACAGTTTCTTCAATTAACCCTGAGTCATGACGCATTTAACTCACAAATCCAAGTGACTGCATCTGTATTTGCATTTGTGTAGCAACCCATAGCAACCAATCAAAGGTTTATTTTATTGTTCTACCTGCTGCTAGCTGGAAAAGCTAATCACTAATTAGTTGCTATGGGTTATAGGTTCCAATTTACCCAGTGTTGATAACAAAGCCCCCCACACATATTTTTAAACCAGTACAGATAACATTTTTTTGCTCCTGTTGTATTAGAACTGCAAATGAAAGTTATTTTTGAGAATATGGTTAAGAAAAAGAATCAGAAGGAACATTGGTTCTATATTATACTTAGCAGTAGGGAGGACAAAGTGATTTGTTCTTGCATAGCAACACTTGTGTGATGAATTCATTTGGCTTCCAGTTGGTAGTCAGCCATTTTAATTAAAATATTATTCAGTGGAAGACTCAATCACGTGACTTTAATTCTCTGGACAAGCGAACGTGACAATTCTTCGAGCACGGATGAAGCAATTATTTGATTTCTTGCAAATGTGAATATGCAAATGAAAGTTCAGTATTTGGGTATATCTTGTCTGAGGGACTTGGTGTTCAGATGAATAGAGAAATGATGGGTTCAGTGCATTCATATTTATTATTATAATGCTCAGTCCCATCATCTCTGGCCTGAGACAATAATATGATGTCTGTTATAACCATAAGAAACATTTTTCCTCATAGGAAAAAAATTACATTTTACATGTTTGTCCTTGGATAAATGACTTTTCCCAGCATAGCAGCTTTTATTTTCCTAATTTTATCTTCCCTAATGGGTGTCAGACAACAACTGTTTGCCCTTGGCACTGGCCTTGCATTGCTCCAGAGGTAGTACATGTTACCCCGCTGTACTTACAACTATACATCTCTCTAGGTCTAATTGCAAACAAGACTGATGTAACTCTAGCTGTTTTCACATGCCTATTCTGTTTGTTATCAGACCAGCTACTGTACTTTCTGTAAGTTCTATAGAAAACAGATTCTATTGTGCAAATGTAATGCCATGCTTGTAACAAAGTGCCCTGTGAATTGTCTGCAGATAAAACACAACTGATGTACACAAGCCAGAGACACACACAAGTAAATAAACAGCGAACAATATGCCATATTCACATAGCGTACAAACCAGAACACTAACCGTGGCTGAAGTACTGTTTAGAAGGATTCGTAAGGAGATGAATCGCTGCTTCTGATACTCAGGAACAAAAGGAAGCCATGTATGTGCTGAAGCAGGGAAAAGTAATTGTGGGAGAATGATTGAAAAGCTTTAGTCTGGAGGCGTTTTAAAGACTGCTGAAGAATGTTTCTATAGAACAGAAGCCTATGGATAGCTCTTATAATAATTACTCCTGTGACCCATAACCCAAGTGCTTTCCATTAATAACAGTCATCAGCCATTTTCTCAATTGGGATGGTGTGAGTTTTGCTTAAAGAGATACTGACACCAGATATTTGTCTATGTTTCAGGGGCAGAACTAGGGGTAGGCAGAAGAGGCATGTGCCTAGGGCACAAAAGTAGAGGGGTGACAGTTCTTCTGATACCTTCCCCTAGTTTGGACCCTTGTGCCTCACCAACTGCATCTGCAGTGCGCTTCCGTGTTTCCGCTCTTCCGCGCATGAGCACACTTATTTGGGTAGGCACACTAGGAGGGGAGGCATGGTCCGCTGGGTTGCCTAGGGCGCCCAACCAACTTGGCCCAGCACTGCTTTGTTTAAACAGTATCTATCATAACATTGTCTTTGCACATTATTTATAATGTTGCCATATAATTATTTGCCCGATGCTTTTACATTACCCATCTGATCCCCAGGCTTCTCTATGAAGGGACTGCAGTATTTGTGCAGCAGTTGTCCATGAGCATTAGAATCTCTAACTGTCAAGTTGGCAAAACAGTCTGGCTTAGAATCTTCAAGTAACAATTACTTACAAAAGCAGCCCTATCAGTGAAAAACAATCAACATGAATTATAGGCAAGTATTAATGTATATTAAATATTTTATATTTTGAAGTCTTTTGTTAGTGTCAGTATCACTTTAAGGAACATGGCAGCAATCTAACAGCTATGTGTATCAGATATCATTATTTCTAATGTAATGCTAAAGCATTCTTAAAAGATTTTGTTACATTTGTCATGCCCTTATTGTAGGGCTGTAATGCTGTGTAAAGAATAATATTGCACCAGTGTACTTGTAGAAGGGCTTAAGAAATCCTCATTCCCTGTAAAAAAATAATATTATTTTAAGTAATGAATATTGCATTTGCTTAGCCCAAATTAGCCTCACACATTGCATGATAGAAAGCAATTGCCTACTTAACCTATTTATATTTTACAATCAGATACATTTATAGACCTGAATTAACAGGAATTAACAGGAAAGAATGCAATGCAATGCACTGGCAGGGTCACATTTTGAATATGCAGCACAGCTTTGGACTTTAGTATTCAAAAAAAAAAGGCACAGAAAAGTGAGATTCCAGAAAAGGCGCTGCTAAGCATATATAGGAGTTAGGACTGTGTACATTAGATAAATGAAGCTTAACAGGAATGTGATCCCCATTTATAAAGGACACCATCCAGTAAAGTCTGATGCCTCATTTAACAGTAGATATTTACCTAAGGAATACAAGGAAATCCCTCTAGATCAGAAGAAAAGTGGTTTCATCTTAAAGCTAAAGTGCTAAATATTTTTATATTTATAAGAACTGTGAAGACATTAAAATTCTTTTCTGAATTGGTTTTCAGGCAAATACATTATATAATTGGACTGCAAATTAGAAAAGTTAAGTCTACTGACCTTACCGAAGTCATTTAAGAAGACCATGGAGACAAGTGTTAGCGCACCAAGAGCCTCAAGTGCTAAAAAAAAATCAGAGAAATTGCATATGTGCCTCCCCCACCTTGCTTGTGAAGTATACGGAATATATGGAATATATATTTAAATAAAGATTGCCCTTTTACATCTCTTGCCTTGGACCACCATTTCGTGATGGTCTGTGTGCTGCCTCAGAGATCACCTGACCAGAAATATTTCAACTGTAACAGGAAGAAGTGTGGAAGCAAAAGACACAACTCTGTCTGTTAATTGGCTCATGTGACCTAACTTTATAGTTTGTTTGGTATGTTTGTGTGCACCGTTGAATCATACGATCCCAGGAGGCTGTCCTTATTTTTTAAAATGGCAATTTTCTATTTATGATTACCCAATGGCACATGCTACTAAAAAAGTGTATTATTATGAAAATGGTTTATTTACATGAAGCAGGGTTTTACATATGAGCTGTTTTATGCAATATCTTTTTATAGAGACCTACATTGTCCAGGGGGTATAGTTTTCCTTTAACTACTATATACTATATGATAATATATGTATTGTTAGGGATGCACGGAATCCTGGCTTCAGTTCAGGATTCTTCAGCTTTGGCCAAATCCTTGTGTCTGACCGAACTGAATCCGAATCTTAATTTGCATATGTAAATTAGGAGCGGGGAAGGAAAATCACATAACTTTTCATCACAAAACAAGGAAGTGAAAAAAAAAACGTTCACACTTTTTTCTTTTCAGTACCTAATTTACATATGCTATTTAGGATTTGGATTTCCTTTACTGTACCTAATTTGCATATGCTAGTTAAAATTTGGATTTCCTTTCCCATTCCTAATTTGCATATGCAAATTAGTATTCATATTCGGTAAGGTTTTCAGCTGAATCTTTCACGAAGGATTCAACAAAATCCTAAGTAGTGATTCAGTGCATCCCTACTACAAATATCTTCTCCATAAAAGATTTACCTGCAAAGCCTAGTTCAGAGCGTACTTACTGCCTATGTATATTCGTACCTTGCATGTATCCATTCTAGATTTCACCTGTAATTTACACAACCTGCCCTGATCTGTACAAAGTTGACAAGTACCGAAAGTCACTAATGCCTACTTCAAGGTTTTCAGAACATCTTTATAGAACACAAACCCATATGAGAAGTCCAAGAGATGCCACTTACAGTTTCCAGTTTCAGACTTCCAGGTCATTTCAATGTGAATTCAGTTCATCCATTTCTTTAGGCATGCCAAATATCTAGTCATCTTTTAGACAGTATCTTGAATACAGCATTACAGGAGGTGCTAAGGTCACATCTCGCAATATAAGCACCACCCGGATCAGCCCACTTATGTCACGTACCAGCATTAATTCAAATGCAGTCTTGGCACTCATAAGGTTCCTTATAAATATCTTATTCTTACATAGATAAAATATTCCGCTCTGACATTCAAAACCAGATTGGATATACTGTAAACAGTTTAATCCCTATCGTAGCAGAAAATACTGGTTTCAGTCTATTATTAAAAGAAAAATACCTAGTACATCAGGTGAGTAGTTATCAGATAATCCCTGGCATCATTTCACAGTAGGGAAAATGGCTGTTGAGAACAAAGAATAAAAAAAACCCAAACAGCTCTGCATTTACTCATAGCAAATCAGCAGAAAAGTGTCTGGTGGTAGGGTTCCTATTCATCCTTTGCCAACATGCTGCAAAGCCACATCACCTTCCTGACTGAGGGCCAGTGACAGCTCACAGGCCTTTTATCCCTATGGGTAGTCTCTTTGACTGCCTTATTATCGGTGTGTTTTTTATTGTGATGCAGCAAGGACATTGCCCATAGCCTGTGAGATAAATCAAATAATAACAAAAACAGGTTTGCAAAAGCACAGTCTGGCAATTTCAAATACCATATTTAGAACAGACGTATGATACAATCAGAGAGGTTAACCCTCTCTGTAAATACCAGTGTAAATTAAGGATGCATTTAATCCATAGTTTTTGGATTTGGTTGAGTATAGGTATTCCACGTATTATCCAGAGTGCTTGGGGCCTGAGGTTTTCTGGATAAGGGGTCTTTCTATAATTTGGATCTCCATACCTTAAGTCTGCTAAAAACATTAAAGAATTTAGGGGTTTATTTGATAAAAAGTTGAATTTTAGAGCTTTGCGAGCTTTTGCAGACCTCAAATGAACTCATAACTTGAATGGTTTATAATTTAAGAAAAACTTGAATCAGTGTAATCGGGTTAAAAACTCGAATCCTCAAATTGATCGAGTTTTAATCAAAAACATAAATTAAAATCACTCAAATAGATCGAGTTTTGGAGCAAAAATAACTGAAAAAAAACTGTTAATTCATGAAAGCTATTAACCTCTTCAAGGAACCTCTGCCATTGACATCTACATGACCTCAATATTATGTATTTTCAGATTCAAGCTATTTCCAGCTTCGGGGGGGGTATAGTAAATCGCGAAAAAATTGCGTTTTTGTTTACCCAAAAAAACGATTTTTGGCCAGAAAAAATACTCTCGACCTTTGATAAACAACCCCCTTAATGTTAAACATGACCACTAGCATAGATTCATGCAGCTTATTTATAATTAAGTACAAGGCTTTGTTTTGCTTATTACAGAAAAAAAGGAAATAATTTTTAAAAATCATAATTTTATGGGAGATGGCCTATTGACTGGGGAGTTGCCGAATATTTTGACAAATTTAAGGTAATCTCTTGCATTACCCTCAAAGTTATGATGAATTATTTATTTTTTGTTAATTTGAGATATAAACCTAAGTCCCGCTTCAGTTCATGTAGAAGATCCATGTATATTCTCCCTTTCAATTCTGAAAAAAATCTATAATATATTTAGAGACAGTATATATTATATTTTTCTAATTTAAGAGGCAATGCAAGTCCTTCACTTTTACTTCCAAAAGAGCTCCAATAAAAACTGTACTGCAAAAAGAAAGCAACTAAGGTTACCACCTTTATGGAAAACAATACTGACTTTTAGAAAAATATATTTTATGTTTTTCTACTGGTTAATAACATTGGCATCAAGTATCAGACAGAATTTTTATCTTATTATATTTAGAAAGTTTTTTTCCCCATGATATGACCTACACCCACTGCCCACTCTGACTAATTAAGTCAGCCGTTATTGGCACACAAAAGAGGACAAAGCAAAGGTCTTTTCAATGTCTTCCTGTACATAGGCAGCCTTACTTTTGCTCTAGTGAAAAGAAAAATTTGATCTACTAAATTAATAACTAAATATATTATATGATCATGTAAATTTCCTGCTCCACAATTAAATCTCAACGAAATTACATGGTAAACCATGTACTAAAAGGAAGCTTGGAGAGTAGAAAAGAAGGTTTGAAAACATTTACCTCTGTTGCAATAAAACAATGATGCAATAAAGAGATGGCAGGTCCTGAAGATTAGTCAGAGCAATGGGGCATTTGGACTGCTCTTCCCAGGAAAAATGATAGTAAGAATATTACTTTATTGTGTTTACCATATGGGCACTCATGGGTCTGGCCAGTGCAGAAAACAGGTATAAACCTTGTTCACCTTTAACTTAACTTTTAGTATGTTATTGAATGGCCATCACTAAGCATTTGTTCAGTTGGTCTTCATTATATATTTTTGTTACCGTTTTTTAATTATTTGCCATCTTCTTCGGACTAGTTTCCAGCTTTCATATGGGAGTCACTGAGCCATCCAAAAACAAATCCTTTGTAAAGCTACACATTTATTGTTATTGCTACTTTTTATTACTAATGTTTACAGTCAGGCCATCTCCTATCTCCTTGATAAAGGGCTGCTGCCCGAAACATGTCGTGAGAATAAAGAGATTTGCAGTTAATCTGCTTGTGCCAGGCTCTACTTGATTTACTTAGTTACAGAAGCCTTGATCCAGACAGAGGCAGAGCAAGAGGCACGACTAAGGCTTAATTGGAACCAGGGATTGAAACTGAATTTCCTATTCATATTCCAGTTTCTTATTCAAATAAATGCAAGGTTGCTAGGGTAATTTGGACCCTAGCACCAGATTGCTGAAACTGCAAACTGGAGAACTGCTGAATAAAGAGCTAAATAACACAAAAAACAAACCATTTGCAAATTGTCTCAGAATATCACTCTCTATTTCACATTAAAAGTTAACTCAAAGGTGAATAATCCATTTAATAAAATCCATGTCCAAAATTAGCCTCGATCAGTATCCTATGGTATCAGAAATGGTACAAATTCATGTTTTAAAAAGCCATTTATTGGAAGTGTTTTTGCACCATTTTTCAAAAAGCTACACAGAGACCAGCTAAGAAAAACAGGACCAACACCACAAATAGTAATGAATGAACTTTATTTCAGTTTGTTGCATTGGTGCAGCAACTAATATGAACATCTTGAGTGAATCATAGTAGTTGAGCTGCACAAAATAAGTCAAGTAATACACGTATACATTACATTAAACAGTTCTACTGGCTGTTGGGTGCCAATAAGAGAAACAAGCTGCAAAAGCTAAGAAAAATAGGAGAAACATAATAACTGTTAGAAAACACACAATTTAATGCCATGGTCAGCCACTGTACAAGTCATCTAAACTAAACCGCAAAATGTTACATTATTTGATTACAATATTGTAATGCTAAATCTGAAGCAGAGCTACAGAACTTTACAGCAGTACATGTAAATGCATTCGTATGCAGCCATATAGTTTTGTTGCTTTCTACAGTTGAGAAAAGTATGTTACAAATACAATATGTTATATCCCAAAGCCACAAACAGTTCTTTAAAATTCAAACTACAAAATCGCCAGATACAAAGCTAAGGTTATTGTTCTTCTTAAATCTGAATATTAATTTTATTTACCAAACATAAATATTTATTTACCATATATTCTCTTCTGACATTCAAAATTGTAAAGTCAATATGGCTGAATTATTGTTTAAAAAGCACGTATGTACAAATCATTTTCAATACATAAATTATTTGGCATAATTATCACAATCTTACTGCATATGCTTGTCTTTTTTTTTTTTGTTTGTTTGTTTTTTTTTTTTTTAGAGAATGGAATCTTTTATTAAAGTTTACCAGTTATGTACAAAAATACTCAAACATTTACTGTAGAAAACGGCAATAGCCACTTAGCAGCAAACACCTGCTTACAGTTCTCTTGGGGAAAAATATAAAAAGTGGTCATTCTTTGTCAATCAAATGGTCTGTAAAAGCAGAATCCGCAATTTACGAAAAGCAACTTCCCAGCAAAAAGGGAAATTCTTGGGATGCATTTCTATTTTGTTAATTCCTACAAACAACAGGCAGGTAGAAATAATACAATTGAGCGAGGTGGGGTTTTCTATCTATGTGTGTGGGAGCTGCACTATATACAAGATGGCATGTTGATACGGCTGAGCTTGGACTTTTATGATAAAGATGATGCACATTTTCCCAGGAGAATAAGATTACATAGCCAGAGTTAAAAAAGTAAAGGCACTACATTACATTTATGGACATGACTGCAGTGGCAAAATAAAAACCGATGCAGTAGCTTTAGTGATGTTGTTACTGGTATTCTAAATGTTGTGTACATCAATATTTAAGGTGGTTGTATTGCCTTTTAACGAAAACATATATATTATAGACCTCTACAAAATGATTCTAGTGAGTCTAGAGTTCTGGGAGATGCTTTGTTCACAGTTGTTTCCATGTTTGATGTGAGGGTGTTTGTGCTACAGAAATCTGGCTTTGGCACTGTTCTGCTCCATGATGGATGGGGGGGGGTTGTCATAAAGTCCTTCTGTTTTCCATGGCAGGCAGTGTACAAATTCTCTGGAAGCCAGAAAGACATTAAGTCCCAGAATCCATCACTCAAACATAGAACAAGGTGAGAGGGGTCACATGGTCATATTATTAATAATAATAATGGACTCTATGGTGCCCCACGAGCCCAAGCAATAACCATGCACAATGGAGATCAGTCGGTTCTGGAATCGAGCAGGTTAGAAAATGTCATTTTATGTTAATTTGAGATATAAACATAAGCCCAGCTTCAGTTCATGTAGAAAATCCATGTATATTCTCCCTTTTACTGCTGAAATCTATAATCTATTTAGAGACAGTATATTTTTCTAATTTAAGAGGCAATACAAGTCCTTCACTTTTACTTCCAAAAGAGCCCCATTAAAAACTGTACTGCTAAAAAAAAGCAATTGTCTAGAAAACTAGAAGAGAAGAACCACAACTAGGGTACCACCTCTCATGAAATTTTTTTATGCTTTTGTATCTGTTAATAACATTGGCATCAAGTATGAATTCTACCAGCCAGTAACATACAGGTCAGGAGGCAACCATAACCACAATCCCAGTGTGTTTTATTACATGGTCAGTTTGTGTTACTTATTATTTGATGCATGCTCTATTTATGGTACATAGCAAGCTGATCCAAGGAAGCAGCTGGTTTTTATTTCCAGACATGAGCATGTTCATTTCTTTGTATTCCGAGCCTGTCAGTTCTGATAGCTCATATATACCCTCACACGGAAATCTGATCATTTGCAGTATGCAGCAATAGCTGTGTGAAATAGGAATGACTTGGAAATTTCACTTCTGTACAAACAAAGCTGTGTCCTTTTCATTTGCTGCAGTGTTGAAAGGACCTCTGAGCATTCTTATCTGTATACATAGAGACAAGTTGATTTGCAACGACATCTTTAGCACTTTGCAAAAAGCAAATATGGACTCTGACTGAAGCCAACTGCATGTTAGCCATGTTTTTCCCCAGTAGCACTGAAGGTTGTAAAACAGATGCAGAGAAGTGATTACTCATAAAAACCCTGACATCTAAGGGTTTATTTATCAAAGGTTGAGTTTGCGAGGTTTGTGAGTTTTTTTTCTACCTCAAATACTCACAACTGGAATGTTTGCTTATTTATAAAAAACCTTAAATGCAAAAAACTGGATTGAATGCAATCAGGGGAAAAAAATTGAATGCTCACATTTATTGAATTACATGCTAAAAACCTTGAATACATCAAGTTTTTGAATGCAAAACACTGTAAAAAAAAAAAAAACCTGAAAATCATGAAGGCAAAAACAACCAAATGGTTAAAGGGACCTCTGCCATTGACTTCTACATGACCTTGATAGGTTTTAGTTTTGGATTCGGGCTTTTAGCAGCTTCAGGGCATAATAAATCGTGAAAAATTCAACTTGAACTTTAACGTAATCCCCATAATGTGGGGCTCTTACAAATGCCAAGGCTGAAGATTTGTTAAAGGGATTCATGATTTTTATGATGTATTTTTTATTTCTAAATTACACTGTTTACACTGCAAAAATTCACTTTACAATATAAAATGTAATTCCTGAACCAGCAAATATAGGCAGCCATCTCTGGTCATTTTGCCTGGTCATGTGCTTTCAGAAAGCGATAGGTCTGGCTGTTGTTTCTCCCAATCAATGTAACTGAATGTGTTGCAGTGGGACCTGGATTTTATTTTGAGTGATGCTCGTAGATCTATCAGGCAGCTGTTATGTTGTGTTATGGAGCTGCTATCAGGTTACCTACCCATTGTTCTGTTGTTAGGCTGCTGGGCGGGAGGTGGGTGATATCACTCCAACTTGCAGTACAGCAGTAAAGAGTGACTGAAATTTATCAGAGCACAAGTCATCTGACTGGGGACAGCCGGGAAACTGACAATAAATCTAGCCCCATGTCAGATTTCAAAATTAAATATAAAAAAAATCTGTTTGCTCTTTTGAAAAATGGATTTCAGTACAGAATTCTACTGGAACAGAACTATTAACTGATGCGTTTTGAAAAAAAAAACATTTATTCCCATGACAGTATCCCTTTAAGCTATGGCATTTTCTTTTTTTTATCGCAGAAGAAGACGCTCATTTTCTTTTACCCAAGCATTTATACTTACTCAAAACAAAACCTCTTCTTTTCAGTAAATTTACACAAATAAAGACAAACCAGAGCAACTAATATAATAAGTCTGGTTATGGGCTATTTGGTTCATTTGGATGGCAGATGATATGCTAACTTTTTAAATCTGCAATACTATTACAGTGCCTTTAGTGGTAATTATAAACATCACATACAACTGTTGAGATAGGCAATATATGAAAATGTTAACACAGATACTGCACATGACCATCAGAGTTGTTTCCCTATAATCAATGACTGTTTCTGATCACTTCCTATGCACTAACCATGTACAATATTTGACAACCGCAATCTATGAGACATGCTGAGCACCATATTTGTTTCTTCAAAGGGTTTTGAGAAGCAAATCCACTTCCTTCCTCACAGCATATCATTAACCAATATCAAGCAAATAGTAGGTACATACAATATTGTTTGTCAGTCCAGTACATATATCGTTTGGCAGACTGCATAACACGTGTACAAAGAATTTAGGAGTTACATTTCCAAGGATACCATAAAAACAGTATCTAAACAATTATGAAGGACGTTGATGGGGTTGCAATAATTAGTAAATGCAAGGCACTTTCAACAATGGATCAGATGTAGAGGTGGTGGAGTCAATTCTTTTCTATCAGTGTGATTTCAGTATTCACAATAATTCAAAATGATCATACCTTTTCATTTTAAAACAAGATCACTTATTATTTTATTTGCATTTCCTGTACACACTAGAGAGGTGACCCATCAGGCAGACAGGTACATCAAGAGATATTCTTTAGTGAGGAACGCTGCAAAATAGAAACAAAATGAACTATTATGGTATCCCAACTCTCCTTCAGGGTTATTTGGGTCTGTTTTTAGTTACAAACACCCTCTTACTTTGCTTCTAAAACAGGCAACTGTAAATCAGCCTCATGATCACAACATCTTGTCTCAAGGAAACAAATTCAGTACAAATCAAAGAACATGTTTGTTTGTAGATCACCCGAGCAAATAACATTTTTCTGATGCTTCTAAATTGCTCAGGTTGAAGGACAGTTGGAGTGCAAATCCTTGTTAGTACATTTCCCAGGCTCTTGCTTTCTGACCCTACTCTAATCTACCAAAGTTTATTGCATGCAACTGTGAAGAGAAAATAAACAGTTAAACACCATTAAAAATGAGTCTGCAAATACAAAATGCTCAAACCATGTCTGAAAATTTTACCATGGCCCTGCAGACATTTATTTACAATATTTTATATGTCTAAAAATGCCACCTCTGTTTAGGAAAATAAAGGGGAAATACATTACTTCAGAAAAAAAGGAATTGCAGATTATGATGATTATATGTGGGACATTTGAATGTGTTGCCTGATCTAGTTAGATTTTCTCACATGCAATTAATGGTTCAAAAAAGCTTATCAAGTACTTAAAACACATAATCTGAATTTGTAAATTAAACATTTTATACATACACAAAGTAAAACAACACTCACTAAAAATCCATAGAACAAGGATAGACAAGCTTGCTTCCACTGGAGCACCAAAGGCTGTCTATTTGTACTACAGAATACTGGATTGGTAGTCCAGAAACCATAACCATACTGTACATGATAGCTGATTTTATGTGCTTCTGTTTATCTTTAAAGGGCCAGAAACACCTTTGAGTTACATTTTTTTCATTTACATTTAAAAGGTTATATCTGTGTATCCAGCACCTGCACATAAAGGTTAAATCTGTTTGTCCAGCACCTTCAAATAAATGTTATATTGGTTTTCCCAGCAAATAAAATGCAAACAAAATATTTATTGGAATCAACCATCTTATTTAATTCTATGGGAGTGTAGAGTGTAAAATGACCACTGCTTATCATCACTTAAATGCTAAAAAAAAAAACATTGGATGATAAACAGGTAATTTGCTATGCAATATGGGAGCGTGAATGGAAGTTTCCATAGTTAACAATTTATTTATATAAACCATATTAGAGCTTCTGAAGCAAGCCAAGCCTTTTTACACACAGGGTACAGTACAGTATATTTGAATGCATACAAAACCCCTTTTTTATTGTTTGGTGTTTCTGGCCCTTTATGTCTTTAAAAGTGCCTCATGTCAAGTTAATCCTGAATAATATCTAAAACAATGTGCAAAACAATACAAAAAAGTTCACTTCAGTAATTAGGGAACAATATTGTAAACAATTAAAGTGCCCACACTTTCATTAAGTGTATATACCCCTTCTGCAGTGTTTAATCATAACCCCTAAGGGTTAATTTGTTACTTGCTATTACAGTAATGATATTGTTCATTTCAGACACAAAAATAAAACACATTTTCTTTACAGCTGGGAGACTTTCCGTGGGAAAGGTCTAGGCCGTGGTAGTGGCTCAGTCCTTTTGCCATTCTCCAGACTGGTGGGCCGTACTGGGCCAGGTTTGGGTGGCAAAGCTGGAGGGTCAATAGGGGCGGGAATGGAGAGGCATTGAGGTATAGGTACAGGGCGTCGTAAAGTCCGTTCATATACACTATATGGGGGTGGTGTTTTATTCTCCTTCCTCATTGGCTCCTCGGAGATACTGTAACTACTTTGATCGAATATCTGGCTCTCAAAAGCCGACATTTCTGAAACGCTGCAACGACTTAGTGAAGATATTCCGCTGCTGCAGCTTCCCGACAAGACAGGGGAGTTAGACATTGATGGATGGCAATCTACAGGAGATGGTGTGAAAGACTGCACTGAGCCCTGCACAAAAATACATCACACATGTTAAGTAACTGACAGACACTCCCAAAACTACTCGGTATCATGAATGAGGTCACATCAGGCTTTTTGAAGTAGAATTGGCTATACATGTAATAATACAGTTTAACCATAGCTAGGTGTGTACCACTTACTATATGTGCAAAATCACTGGATTCCATTTGATTATCAATGAGCAGAAAATCACTGATGCCTATCCTTGCCATTTGGAAAGCATACACTTTATAAATGCAGTATCATATTCAGTTATCAATTACTATTCTATTAAGGAAATGGAAATTTGCCATTGGTTAGACATTTCTCTTTCTTTAGCTATTGCTATTATTCCATATCCAAGGGTTACACATAGTGAACACTAGATACATCTGGCAGTTGGTGGCTCAACAAGGATTGAAGTAACATATACACTTATCTTGTTTAGCCCCCAATAAGTTAGATGCCTAAGTGACCACATGTACTGTCCAGTGAAATAATTAAGCATGGTGACGCATACATATATTGGGATTTCAAGATAAGTAAAGCATCTAACAGTTAAAAGGCTAAAATCAAATTATTTCTATTTAGCTCCATTCACTGACATATAGTATTACAATTTCTATGGCACAGCAGGTAATATATTGATGGTATGTTTGCGGTCTCTCACAGCATTCACAATTCTGCTTTCATATGCAACAATAATCAGTAAGCAGACTTATTAATTTCCCTCAAAATAAATGCAGAGCTGGCTTTCGTGATATTTTATTTTTCTGCAAATATCAGATTTTGCAAGAAAGAGCACAGTGTTCATTTGTAATGAAGTTCTGCCCTCTTCTGGTTCCACAATGTCTGACATTTGAGCAAGCTTTACAGTTAAGATGTTGATACCAAGCACAGTCGGGATTATTAAACTCAAAGAAGCAACCAAGGCAGTTTTGCCCACACATTTTAGATTTAACAAGAGACATATCCGACTTATGGCACAAAAACAGCTGGAGGGGCACATGTTGCTTAACACACACACACACAAAGTGAAAACCTTCATTTTGATTCTTGTTCAATGTCTATATTTTCACAAAGAAGTAATGGGCATATTATTAACATAAAAACTGATTTACCTTCATTGGAGATCTTCCCATGGGAGAAGGAGACACTGCAGCTATATTCCTAGCAGGAGAAGCTGAGTAAGAGAAGACACATTACACTGTAGAATCTTTGAATGTAACAAACAAGCAAACCAAGGGAGTAATGTAAGAAATAAAGGCACAAGACCTAGCTAGGATATAAAAATATGTCTACCACCTTCCAGTTCCACTGAATGAATGATATTTTTTTTTTGTTTCTCTTATAAGTAAATGTGTTCAGTATTCAGGGGCACAGATCTCTTGCTATGCTGTATTAGGACAACTAGACAGGGATTTTAATAACTTGTTTTAGAAGATTACTTTTCTAGCTTGGAAACATGGGGTGGTAAAACCATTGAAGACATCATTGGTCTTCAGAATTTGGAGGGAAGGTTAAGCCCTTCATTAAGTCAAGGAACCCCTTTGCTCAAACTAAGATTGCAGATATATTAAACACATCAACTTTCTAGCTATCTTTCCAAGAACATACGGGGTTGTAAGCAACTTATCAGATCTAATACTGAATGAAATGGTCTTATCCTCTGCCACCTTATACACTGCTATGCACTTTGTTTTGTACTGTGGCCTAAATTTTGTATTTACGTTATGATCTGACAAAATGTGTGCATTATAATATACAAATTAGAACAAATTATAAATATTTTTAATTTATGCAATTATTTGTGGACTGCTTACAAAGAAAAGTGGAATGTTTGCCATCCCACAGTTGCTCCCTTTTAAAATTGTTACACAAAAATTAGTTGATAGTATCACTCTATAAAAAATGGTTGGACAGAGTTTACAGTGAAAAGGAGACACGTTACAAAGTGAAGAGATGAAGCAAGGCACAGACTTTATTGTAGCAGATTTCCCAGAGATGGTAAATTAAATGCTTAGGCACCGGAAGTCTGACTAAACTGAATAAACTGATCTCCTTCTCACACACATCTATCACACATGTTCCTTCTCACAAAGTTACCAGTGCCAGCTGTAGTATGGAAGTCCACTAGCAGAATGCCATTAGCCATTAGGGGGCCTCTTTGCTACTTTACCTTCTACCTGCTTCTCTGTTGTGTACAGCACTACACCACACAAATGTCTCATTCACTGCAGTACCCATAGTTTCTCGATCAGGTTCAGTCCCTAAATGGTACAAGATCACATGGGATACTACGCCAAAACAGTAACTCCAGGTCTAAGCCACAGACTGTATTCGGTGACTACCCAACCCTGAGGGTTAACTCTGAGGAAAATGCCTACCTAGTACTAACATGATATAACTTCCCACCTGGTCTAGTGCTGAAGTACTTCCCCTGCCGCTTGATGTTAGCAGGCCAAAGAGAATGTTCCTGGCTCTTGTAACTCACTCTAGAAATCCGCTAAAGACCATCCCGCTGACTGAAATAAATACTGGCTTAACTGCAAAAATGTTATTATATTTATATTTAACCTCCCTACAATTAACCAATCAATACATTTTGACTGGCCTACTGCAGTTAGAATATTATTATTATGTGTGACTGTTCCATTATTTTCAATATGTTCTCTAGAACTAAATGGATTAGTATTAAAGTATCCAATTTAGAGAAAGTCTAGTACTCCCACTCTGTATCACTCTCGTATACATATAGATATAGATGTATACATTGCTAAGACATGGTAATTTAATTTTTACTATAAATAGAAACAATAATAGAATAAATAGATCAATAATATAAACAGAACATTAACCACATCTCTAATACATCCCAGTTGGAATCAAAACATATTATTGGTTAAGGATACATTTTACTAAGATTTTATTTGTCCCATTTGCATAAATGACAACATATTACACTATTAAATACTATTACACTGTAGCTATAATTCATCCTATACATCAATAAAACCCTTCTTCAGCCACCCATACTCTGATTGATTGGCCCACGGGGTGAGCATGCAGAGTGTACAAGGGGCTACACACATGGAATCCTTTCTATTGTAATGATAATTTGCAAATCCTGCACAAAAGAAGAGGAAATGCAGTTCCTCCTAATTTCCCAATCTGCCTATGCACCATGCAGTTTTGATGTAGTGCAGTCATGAAATTGGTAACCCAATGGATTCCTAAACAGATCTCGCAGTATCAGCAGACCAGCATACACAAACAATCATAAAAAAACTTTGTTTTATAAGATGTTATGGCCAACTTTAGTGTTCTCAAAGTATATATCTTGTTTGTGTGTTCTACATTAGTAGTAATGCAAAATATGGTGTGTCTAAATGCAATTTATTATTCGTTATTCTACTCTCAGTAGAGAATACAGTAAAATAATAATAAAAAAAATCTAAAACTCATTATATTATCAATTATATTATATTATAAAGCAACTACACGCTCTGCAGAGTTCCAAAGGCTCATTTACTATAAGCAGACAAAGGGCTACGAATAAACATGTTGTGTGAGTTTAAACTCCATGAATTATGTTTGTGAACTAGTGCCAATGCAGCCATTGTGTCTATTCATATAAATAAGAAGCAAAGTGCAGCATGCAGAGGAATATGGGAGCACAATACATTACACCCTCCAGAGATTAGTAACATTAATGTCTCTGCATGCAAAGTTGCACATTATTGAGGGTTTCAAAATTATAGTAGCATGTCTTATCCACATAAAGTCTATTTTTATTACAGACAAAGCCTGAGTGCAATTACATTCTACTTTCTAGCCAATTGTCACAACATTTTGCCACAATGTGACTACATTTAATCATTTTGTGATCTGGGCAGCTGCCACAAAGCTGTCTTGGTCACAATGGATGTAACATCTTTATATTCTTCCATTGAACATACTCTTGGCATATCAGCAATCATGTTTTGGTTAGAACAAAGTAAGTTATACAGAATTAATTTTTGTTACAAATATCTTCTGAATTCTAATTATTTTATGTTTAATGGTACTTTTTATCTCCAGAAACGAGGGGTGGCCATGGGTGCATGATTTGCACCATTGTACGGCAATTTATTTAAGGGATTATGGGAACGTCTCTTTGTTTATGGAGCTCAGAATCCATTTCTAGCCCACATTATTACCTATTTTTTATATACATCGATTATTTGATTTTCATCTGGAATGGTGGTGTTGCTTCGATCAGTTGTTGAATAGTTAGTTTGTTGAATATTGTAATAATACCAAGTGGGGTATATCCTTTACGAATGAGTGTAGTACTACCACTATGTCCTTTTTGGACAGAAGGTTCACGATTGAGGGTTCTAAAATTTTTACTGATTTATATCGCAAGTCCATAACACGTAATACCCTTCTAAATGCCACTAGTTGCCACTAACGTGTTGTGAGGGGTCCCTGTCAGCCAGTTCCTGCATCTACGCAGGATCTTTACTACATGGGATACTTTCAACCACCAAGCATTGCAGTTATGGGATAGGTTTATACATGGATATGGAATTTGGGATGTCAAAGTTGCTTATGATAGAGCGGTTGGCACCAGCAGACATGCCCTTTTGTCCACCAATGATAAGTGTCTCATACATAAATCCAACAAGATCTCTGAAATAAATCGTCAAAACAGCATTGAATGTCCAATAATTGTTCCTACCTATTCCCATAATAATGTTCAGCTATGCAAGGTAGTTTTGAAATATTGGAATATTGTGGGTCAGGATCCCAAATTGAAAGGTTTAATACCTTCACAACCCAATTTCGTCTTTAAGAGAGAGGTCCCAGTCTTGGGTCTATGTTGTCCCCCAGCCTTTTCACAGAGCCTGATACTTCTAAACCTACACAGTAGGTGACCAAGGGCTCCTACAGATGTGGGACCACTCGTTGTGGTACATGTCGTTATATGTCACCATCAAAGGTCTTTAAGGTAAGATCTGATCAAAGAACTTATAACAGCAAAATTATTTATTTAATTACATGTGAGTGTGGTTGGCAAGATGCTTAGACCTTTCAAAAAGTACTATTCAGAACAAGTTGGTTGTGTTAAACGACATGATTTGAGTTCAGCTGTAGCCATAACAACAAAATATGTGTTACAACCCAGATTATTGATAGAGTTATAATGGGTTCACGTAAAGGTAACACAGATATACCCCTTCTTAGGAAAGAAGCCTTCTGGATATACAAACTTAATACCATTAGTCCAAATGGGCTTAATAGAGAGTGAGAACTAAGTTGCTACATTGACTGATGAACACAGGTTATTGTTAGATATTGTTTATATTAAATTATGTGTTAAATTTTTCTTTCAGTATACATTGTATCAATTGTCTTCTCTCCTGATTATGTATCTGCTTTTGTGTATTTATATCCTTATATAAATTTTTATATTTATACATAAGGAATTTCTGATGCTTTTGTTTCTCCTGATTTTGTCGAAATGATTATTCTCTAATTTTTGATTTTTTGGTTGCATATTTTGTTACACTATTTTTTCTGCATTATCATCTTTTTTACTGCATATATGTGTGATTGGATACTAATGCATTTTTTATTTATTGTTTTCCAATACAAATTATTAGTTTGTATTTATACCTATGACTTACTTTTGATATACACATTAAGTCAGTGCAGACGCATGTTATAGTGAGTTTTTACCATTGTTCTGGATGTTCTTAAAGAGGTTGTTCACCTTTGAGACAATAAAGCTAGTTTAAAAGCCTATGTCTTAAAAACGTTTTTTTTGTAATGTATCTTTATTACATAAAATGATTGATTTCAGAGATACATACCATAGAAGCTGATCATCTCTGCAAAATCTATCAGTTCTCTCTCCTATGAATCCAAGATTGTGGGACAGGCTCTGTGTAAAAACAACAGGTTGCCATATAAGGAAGTTGAGGATGGAACCTGCACAGAGCATGCTATCTCTCTCTCTCCTGCTTCATTTGCATATTGTTGATCTGATTGGCTGAATCTTGCCAGACAATGGAATTGAAGATATGCAAATGAAGCAGGAGAAAGAGGTAGCATGCTCTGTATATATGGCAACCTGTAGTTTTTTTTTTTATCACAGAGTGTCAGCGATCCCAAAACACAGAGGAGACCTGAGAGAGATTTGGCAGAGATGATCCATAGCTTCTATGGTATGTATCTCTGAAAGCAAACATTTTAGGTAATAAAGATAAATGACAAAAACGTTTTTTATGACATGGGCTTTTAAACTAGCTTTATTGTCCCAAAGGTGAACAACCCCTTTAATTGTGCATGCTATTTTAGCAACCAACCAACAGAGGGCCCATGCTTCTGATGAAGTGACTCTTACGTCAAGAAACGCGTTGAGCTGTTCTTTCCCCTGCCTGCTATTTTGCTAAATTTTAAGAAATTTCCAATAAAGCTGCTTATGTTTTACTTTATCGGTTTGCACCCGCACTTTACTTGGATCCGGAGGAGCCTTGCTATTGTTTGTTTTTTACATTACTTCACCGCGGCCAGATTGGTCTGTTTTGGCCCCACAGGCTGGCAGAACATCTACGAGGACTTACTCGCCCTCATAATTACGTATCTTTTCTTCTACAAAGCTGTTTAACGTTAGACTATTTTCTCTTTTACATTAATTTAAAATTATCGTGCCCCATTACTGTAGGGCATATACATATATTATTGCTTATGGGTCTACATAATTAAGATCAGCCATAAATTAGATGCATGGTACCTATTCATATTATTATATAAATAGCTCTCTAATTAAGTTTTGCATGATTAGTTAATTCACAGCAAAGTGATAAAATAGGATTTTGTGGATATGCTTCATTTATGAAATGAATTATGGCTATACTGAATGGGTTTAACCGATAATTTTTTTTATTCCATAATATTTAGTGCCTGACAAATCCTAAGTGCCTGGCCAAAACCAGATCCAAACAATGATATGTGCCATTTAATGTAGTGTAAGTATTGTACAAATAAAGTTTACCTTGTTTCAACTTTTTATTTTTTTTAGATTCTGCTCCAATTTGAATATCCAGATTAGGATTGACGTTTGCTTTGGTATTTGTCTACATTTGATTTGAGTATTCCACTGTATCCAAAATGTATGGATTTGTTGCATCCCTAAATGGTACAAACTGGACATGCTTGCTTATTAACTTTTGATTTTCTTAAGCACAAGTAGTTACCCACACAATTTTTCAGGGAATACATCTTTTCCAAGGATTCACATTAAAGGAAAAGTTAAAGTCAAACTTTATATTTTTGCCCATAAATTGAATTAAAAAAAACCCTTGTCTTGTTTATTGTGCATCTAAAGAGGTGTCTACTTCAAAGTTTATGCATGTATGGTTGAATATGGCTGTTAGGATGATAAACACAAGCAGTGTGTCCAGCTTGTAATGTTTGTTGGGAGCACCAGCTTCCAATCTGCATTACAAGTTGGTGATTTATGCAGCATGAAGAAAGGAGTACAGATCTCTAATGTGCCATAGTCAATTTTTTTTCTAGAAGTCACCATTCAGCCAAAGAAAATGGTTATACTGTGAATATCTAACCTGTGGTTTTCCAACTCTTGGGATGTAGTTCCATAACAGCTGCATTGGGACAGAGTGAAGAAGTTTGCACAAAATTTAAGACTTACCCCCAAATGTAATAAAAGGCACTAGGTTTGCCCAGGAGCAGTAACCCATAGCAACCAATGTTTGCTTTTAAACAGGTGACCAGTAAGTGCTACCTGCTGATTGGTTACTAAGGGGTTCTGCCCCTGGGCAAACTTAGTGCCTTTTATTACATAACCCCAATTGCCTTTCTAAATAGGTGAAACCTACCAGATTGTGTAGGCCTGGGTGGCACAGGAGGAATTATAAGCCTTCCATTTTCAGACATGTTCTTGGCTTCTTTTCCACTGTCCAAGCTCCAGCTGCTAGGAGTTGTGTTCACAGCTATAATGAAAAATAAAGTAGATCTGACACATGTAACCTTCACGATCATTGTTGATTTCCATAACAAGATTGTTGTGTTGAATTTCTAACAACAGCAGATCAAATCTCATATTCAATATGTATTAAATGGATAGGCCAACCATACAATATGAACCTATTTGTAAATCTCATACACTAGAGTCTATTGGATTCATGACTAACAATTCCCAGTAACAATTTCTACTGTCATAAACTTATTATTAGTGTTCAGTATTTTAACTGATGTGCAGTAAAATGTGGTGGTAGAAATAGTTATTGTCAAATTGTGCAAAGAAAAAGAATTACCCCTTAGTGTACTATCGATGTTACTCCACGATGGTGTGTTTTATAGTGCTCAAGTCTTATATATTTTATACTTAAAACTTAAAGTGCTTGTGCCTTTAACTAAAGTTGAATTAATTCCTCCACTTTAGTAATTTCCAATGCTACCCGAGTGCGTAAAGCACGATAATATTAAATACAATAAGTGTAGAAGAAAGGGTTAATTATTCCCAAAATTAAAAAAATAACTTAAGTGCGTAATATTGAATATAATTGAATACGTGAAATCAATTAGATCTATCTTATCTATCGATCTTATTCTTGGCTATCTATGGAACCCCACATAGCTGGAGAAGTCAGCAAACACTGGGACTGTGGTCTCGATAATTAACTATTTCTTATGCTGGTAGTAGAGCTAACTATTCTAAAAAACCACAAATCCCATAAATAAATAAATAAAGCTGCTAATTATATACATATTACTGTAATTATTTATATTTGTCTAAATGTTGAATGGACTCTAAAGAGCAGATTTACCATTGGTAATTAATTAACCCTTGAATTCGACCAATATAATTTCGGTCGAATTTTAACCCTTCAAATACGAATATCAAATTTGAAGGGTTTTAGCGAAATTCGATTCGAAGATCAAATAGAAAAAATTTGATCGAACGATTTTAACCATTCGATCGAATTTTTTTTATTCAATCTAAAAATGCTGAAATAACCCCATAGGGTTATACAGCAATTCGGTAGGTTTAATCTGGCGAACTAGGGATTTGAATTTTTTTTTTTAAAGGGCAAGTACTTTGACCATCGAATGATTGAATAGATTTTTATTTGAATAATTAGAATCAATCAAATTTTTTTAATTCGATGGTCGAAGTACCCAAAAAAGTTATTCGAAAATTCGAATCTTTTTGAAAAATCAATCAAATTTCAAACTAATTTAGTAAATATGCCCCTAAGCCTTACATACAAACTCTGCTGTAAAAATGCCATTTCTGTCAGCCCATCGATGGCCAACTATTTGGATTTTGTTTAGTTTTATGAATACGTCAGAATACAATTTTTGCAAACATTTGAAATCATCTTGCGGACTGAATATTACAGTACTCCATCCCAAATTATAGCAAACATTACCCAGTGCACAATGAAGTACTGTAAGTATACATACCTTTTTCAGGGGCAGACAGATTTGGGTCACTACGAGGCAAAGTTGTTTCTCCGATGTGGTTAAACAAAACTCTCTAAAAATATGAAACAGAAAGGTTGTTGGGGTTAAACTGTAAGTGGTAAGTGTAAGTATCTGTAAACAGGAATGTAGTTCAGGACTTTCAATATGATTATACAAAGGAAAACTAAAAAAGAATTTGACTAGAAATACTGTATTGTATATACTGTACAGAATAAAGCCCAAAGGTTAGCAGCCCTTTAAAAGTAAATGATCTTTCATGCCATAAATTATAAATAGCAGTTTTCCATCTTCTGATTTAGTTTGATCACATTTGAATGTAAACTGTGCTTTACATTTGAGCCTTAGTTCTCCCTTATACATTATAAGCTATATTATACCAGTTTCCAAATACACCCACACATACATTTTACACAGATATACAGATTCCTGCAAAATGTTAAGACAGTCACAGCTATCAACCACATTGTTAATTTATCCTAAATTAAGTTTATTCTCAGTTTCACTGATGTATTGTGGTGCAAGCATGTGGTAATTTTTTGAGTCATGACCACATATAGAGAACAATAAACACAAGCTTTTGGCTGGTGAAGTTCCAGCATGTTAAATCAAACCCTGGACATGGCCCTCTTGAGCCCCAAGAGATCAAGTGAAAGACTCAAGAATCAGGAATACCTACATATGTGCAACTTTTAAAACGATTATCATCTTAATATATAATAAGAAAGTTCAAAAAGAAATTTAAGGCACACTTTTAAAAGACAATATAAGCTGGGTAGATTATCTATGACTCATATTTAAAAACTGGGCTTGTACTATTTGGTTCTCAGCCACAGGCCCCTGTTAATACTGTGCATACTTCCATTAAAAAGAGAAATTTAATGTACTGAATATCTCCTCTTCCACAGAAGGTGAATTTCTATTTGAGTAGCAATTTATTTCCTGAACAGATCTTGAAAAAAACAGCACAGTGATTTCTGCCTTAAAATGTTATTAATTATGTTTCATTATTATTCCTTCTATTTCTAACTAAACCATTAGTAGAACTCGATTGCTAGGGTATTTGCAAGCATCAGTCAGTGTAAATGCTACTTCAGGAAATATGAAAGGCTAAAAAGAATATTTTTCAGCAAAATTAGTACTGCAACTGACAAGAGAATAACTGTTTTTCTGGCTAAATTGTGCATCAAACAGTCAACATCAGTCATGTCAAAGAACCCGATGCAATTTCTGCTGGCAATACAACATAACTCTTATTTATAAGGCAATGTTCAATTCCAGCTATAATAACAGCAAACAAATAAAACTGTAAAACTGATATACATTAACCATCTCTTTACGGAAGCCTTA
>CM044435.1:58003072-58016498 GCA_024363595.1 Xenopus borealis
GTGGCAACCGGCAAGGATAAATGTAGCAAAAACAAGGGGATCCGCACGCACAGGGCTTAGATAGGTTCAAAAAGATTTATTCTTCCAATAGTGTGCATATATATATAATTATATATGCTATGTATATCATATTTATCCTAACTGGCAATAGCCCATTTGGCAGACCATGCTTGCAACTCATTTCATCAGTGAAATGTTAGGTTGCTCACATAAAATTGATATTCTCTACTTCCAAACAGAGATTATTATCTTTCTAGCTGTTAGAAGCAAATTGCCCTTTCAGACCACTTGGAAGCAAATGGATAGTTTTTGGGAGGTCAGTTAATCACAGATACAGCATTTGTGTATATACTTATTCCAGCATATAGTCACAATAATAATAATATTCTCTGTCAGTTGTGGGGACAGTGCCATGACTACCTGTGGAGGTTCAGCCGGAATGGGAAATATGGCACTGCATGGCCTCTCTCTGGGGGACAGGCAGGAAGTTTCTCGGGAATGCTTGTGTTTGTCAGATAACAGCGGGGAAGCTAAAAACAAAAGACATATGAATCAGTTACGCATAATAATGAAGCAGTGTGCTTGATGGACATATATCAACTTAAGCTCCATATGCACAGCCAAGAATTGCATTTTGTGAATGATGTAACAAGTCTGAGTTTTAATGTAGCACTCTGTTTTTCAAATTTGCATTTCTAATCATACCCATAATGGTGATTTTGATAAATATTTACAGGGTATACAGTTCTTAAATGCATTATATGAGAACAAAATTATTTTAACTAGCATGTAAGATATGAAAGAAATAGCATTAAGCCTTGGCCAGTACTAAATCCTTAATTTAGAAATACCCTTATGGAGGAATGTAATATTGTTCTGTAACAGAATATGCAATTCATTCATATACATTTTCGCAAAGTTTTCCCCTCACACAACAGTAGGAATACGATTGCAAATGGTATAGTTGGCGATAGTGTGCAGTGTTTGTAATAAAACTTCTTAATTAAAAAGTTGTTTTATGAAAATGTTGTTACAGACATTAAAGGTTCACATTGCAAAATTAATATTCACAACGCAATTACAGCCGAATGAAGAATTTTACATTGCAAATTTTTTTTTTTTTTTTTTCGAAAATGTGTTCCCTTTGTGAATTTTATTACATTTCCCCACTTAGTCTACTATCCATTCTGGACAAAAGAAACTGCTTTGTTTTTGCATGCATTTACTTTTTTGTGCCAGTGCAATGTGCTTTTTCTTACCCTTAAGTTGTACACAGCTGCCCATTTGCATGAGCAAAAATGTCAAGTATTTGTTATTGAAGTAGGTTTTACCTGCCCTGACTGGTACAAAAAAAATCCTTTCAAAAAATTCACCTTCATCATTGGCCTTCTGGTGACTTTATCCTCTAACATTATTCTAGAAAGTGGGGGTGTCTACTTGTATACATTGTATTTTACAATAATTTTATATCCTCTAAACTTGTAAAGTATATCAGGATTTATTAGTTATTGAGCAGCATTATTGGTTGCTTTGTATCTAAATCTATATGTTTAATGTATACACCCATTCCAGGAAATTTTGTAATGAATGGCACATGTATCAAAAAGTGCCAATTCACTAGAACCGATAGGGCTGCTTTGAGCAGTTAAATTTGCTAATGTTAATGCCATCTAATCCATGGGAGACTCATCAAAAGCTATGGATGAAAAATAGGCTGCAGTTCCCCAATATATAAAACAGTTATATGAACTATTTCTATTAACATGAATGAAAAAAACATATTTTAGATTGTTTAAAAGTAATTGTTCAGTATAAAAACTAGGTAATATAGTTAGTTATCCAAAAATGTAATGTATTAAGGCAGGAGTGACTGGATGTCTAACATAATAGCCAGAACATTACTTTGTGCTTTGCAGCTTCCTTGGTTTCCACAGATTGGTAAACAGGCGGTGACCAATCAGTGACTTGAGGGGGGGGGCATGTGGTTGATAACTGTTTGCTTTTGAATCTGAGCTGAATGCCGAGGATCATTTGAAAACTCACTGAACAGTCATGTCCCATGTGGCTCCCCTTCAAGTCGCTGACTAACTCAGAGTTATTATTAACATTAACAACCCAATGAAAAAAACACTTTTTTGATGATAGTGTCCCATTCATTCTAACATGTAATTAAATGCATTAAATAGCTTTGCATCAAAGCAACACATTGGGGCCCATTTACTAAATTAGTGTGAAGAATTAAAAATTTGATTGAATTTAAAAAAAACTGTAATTTTGAATATGCAAATGAGGTAACTGACCATCAAATTTCAAAATTTGACCGATTCGAATAATTCAAATAATTTGATTTTGATCATTTCTATTTGAATATTCGATGGTCGAAGTACTTCCCCTTTAACAAAAAATTCGATAGGCCAGTTTGCCAACTTGGACCTACCAAATTACTTTAAAACTCCCAAAGTTTTTTTTGATCGAATAAAAAAAATTCGATCAAAGGGTTAAAATTGTTCGAATTGTTCGATTCGAATGATTTAATCAATCACATTTTTTTTATTCGATTGGTCGAATTGTGTGAAAAACAATTGAATGTTTTTGAAATTCGACCACTTCCTCTTTAAATTCGAAAATCGAATTTGAGGGTTTATTAACCCTCGAATTTGATTTTTAGTAAATCTGCCCCATTGAAATATCCCTTAAAAGGCATATAACATGCATTTTATTTAAAAGTATGTGGAAATTGTTAATAGGATGTACAAACTGTTATACTTAACATAATTAAAATGATCACACATATAACAAGCTTTTTGTTGATCTATTTAGAATATTGGTGCAACTAGAAATATTCAGAAGCTGGATGTCCAGCATTTTGTAAAAAAAAAAAAAAAACTACCTCTGGCACTTGATGGAGCTGAACTTGTCACATTAGGTGAAGCAGAATGTGTGGAACTCAGACTTGAAGTAGATGGACTTGGCTAGAATTTAGATCAAATATTAAAGTCATAGATAAAATATATACATAATCAACATGATATAACATTTGAAAATAAACAAATCAATACAATCCCCAAAAATGCTTAGAGGCAGTCAGTACACTAACAAGAATACTGGATACAAGAAGAGGCAGTAGCAAATGCTATGTTTCTATTAGTTATTATTGGACTGGGGCAAACAAACCCAATGGCTGTTATATTAAACAAACTATATTGTTTCCCCAAGGGATGCATACATTGAATTATGCTGGATAGTCTTCATCCAGTTTACTAAAAATTTGTATATCTTTCACAATTTTATACAAATCTATTGTTGTATATTGTAAAGCTGTGTTTTGTCACCTATGTTTCTAGTGAGCTTTGACCTCTATTTATGAAAACAGTTTGTGCAACCCTATTATTCTGGTTCATTCTTTATATTTATGTTATAATAATTCAATGTAATCAAATCAACTTTCTAAATAAAATCATATAAAAGCATTCTGTACTATCCCCCCTCTGCAACTTGTCTCTTTAATTGCTGTTTTGTGTTAGAGTTGGTTACACACAGTGAAGTAAGAATAACCAAAAATTGCTTAGTGTCTAAATTGCTAAGTTGATTAGTGTCTGATGTGCACTCAGGTGCCATGAAGGCTTTCATAGAAGAATGATAGAAGACATGGGGGGGATGTAATAAAAGTCACAAAGAGAAAAACAATTTGCACCAATAAGAATAAAAAAAGCACATCTCGCAATGTAATATTGTTCCTTAAACTGTTATTGCATTGTGAATTTTAATTGTGCACTGCAAATTTTAATTGTGCACTGCAAATTTTAATTGTGCACTGCAAATTTTAATTGCACACTCTTAAGAAGTGCTTGAAGGTGGCGTAATCTTTTGGAGCAAACATAACAACTCTTTCAATAAGAAGTGTTATCACATCGACTGGCGCAGGCTGTAAAATTCGCAAACTTTCTTCCACTGTTGGAAGTGGTCGCTAAATAGTTTCTAAGTTCTCAAATACTATATTATATTTGCACAAAGCAAAATTTGTTTCCACAGACTTTTCACATTGCAAATAGTTTTTCCATTACCGACTTTTATTACATTCCCCCAATAGAGAATTAGATCTATTTCAGTGTAGGGTCACAAGATTAACAATTAAAGCTAAAATGAAAATGCAATATTAGCTTCAGCACATTGAAATGAGAACATTTCTAAATACAATAACTTTCTGTAACTTTTTTGAAATAATCAACTTTATCTTCACTATTCCTCTCTCAGCATCTGTTTCTCATCATTCGTTCTTCATTCAGGAGTTGGTTGTCAGATGAATGATCCAATATATCTTATAGGGGAGCTACTATTGCCTAGAAGATTTATTAGCGCTCACTCTATTAAAATCACCAGACATCCTGTCTCTCTACATGCAGAATTTTTGCAAACAACTGTTATTTTGTTAGATTTTGTTTGTACTGGAATCAGCTATTTGAGTGAGCTCTAATACATCTGCTAGGAAAGGAGGAGACTCCCTATAAGATATATTCGATCATTCATCTGTCACCCAACTGCTGCATGAGGACAGAAATGAAGAGAAACAGATGCTGAGAGAGGGATAGTGAATATAAACTTGATAATTTCAGAAGCAATGCAGAATTTTTAAATCATTGTATTTAGAAAGTTTCTTACTTCAGTATGAAGAAGCTTATATTAAATTTTAATTTATGCAAGAGTTCATCTTTAAGCATGAGATGAACAGATAACTTGCTGTTAGCAACAAAACATGCTCACCGTGAATTGGTTTAATATAGTTTCCACTTGAACTTTACTTTTTTTCATATAATTTAAATAAATTTTTTGCTACACTTTTAAAACAATGGACCAAAATATTTACATTTTCTTTGCATGTAATGGTAGTCTAGTCATTTTCTGTTCAGTTGAGCCAGAGTTCAGTATATGTTTTATCTCCATTCTTTAATTAGTTTGTGCACCCATCAGTAGCCAAACAAAACATTAGCAAGAAAATGGCATGAACACTCATTTGATATAGAACACTAAACAAGCAATTTGAAATCATCAGGAGAAAGGTGAAAACTGCAGAAAAGAGCACTCTCTGTGCGCTCTCTCTGTAAAGGTAAATAACTTGTTCAGTATGTTTAGAAAAGTTACTATTCTCTTTCAAGCTTTTGAACAACTAAAGGAAATGTATCCCATATCCTGAGAAACTTTGTTTTATGGTTTATCACATGTATGGACCAGATTCAAATTAAGGAGAAAAAAACTTTTCAGTTCAGTTTTTTGCCATTGACATCAATAGAGTCTTCCTCAGATAAACAGATTCTCACTGAATTGCATACAGCTCTACAGGACAATCTGCAACTGAATTATGAGATAAGGTTTCACCATCAAATTGAATCTGGCCCTATATACCCCACGTTTCAGGAACTGGAGCTGAAATCTTATTAAATATTGCAAAACATCTATCCAGCAGTATGTCACAAAAACATTCTCATTGGTGAATTATCTTGTGTCTGCAATCAAGTTCTGGATTTCTACTTTTGAGAACTAGGGGGACCACGGGACAGCTCTGTGGAGGGTTAAGATCCCCTTTAATAGACTGGCACAACTTATTTCTCCCTATAATTTCAGTGAATTTACAAGCCACACAAGCTGCCATGAAATCTACCTGGTTGCATTGTTTTATTTTTACAGAGTGGTGTGATAGCACACTCTGGAGTTAAAACAACAAAGTGTAATTGTTTACCATCAACACAGTATCTGCATTGCTGGCAAGAAAATTACATAGTACCAACAACGTAGATTCTACATTTCTGCATTCTTTTAAAATGAAAGGAAAAAATCATTACTAGAAAATAAGTTAAGCTACAAGGGTCACAGCTGTTCCCATATAGACAGATGGTCATTCTATTTAGTCTCAAATGACCAGTTAGATGACCTTGTTCATCTGTGGTTATAATTAAGTAGTAAGCAAGTAGTCATCTTAGTATAAATATGTGCTCTCATTATGAAACAGTCATAGAAGGAAGGAATTTTCACCCTCTGAGGCAAATTGGAGAGGCTTCAAATGGGAATCCTCTGGATCAAATAGCAGGTAGGCAGGTTAAAATAGAGTTAAAAGTTTGAACTTCATGGACATGGGTCTTTTTTCAACCTAACTTACTATGTAACTATGTAATATCTGGAGCAATACTGTACCTGCATGTGGAACACTTCATCAGAACTTTCTGACTGCCCTGTAAGATTACTAACTTCTGCCGATGCTTGGGAAGATAGTGAAGAGGAGGAGTATCTGTTAACAGCTGGATAGCTTAATGGACTGAAAAAAAAACAATTTAACATTAATTACACAAAAACATTTCCATAGAAAAATGCATTTTATGTATCCTACTACTGTGTCAAATATTGCTGCTTACGTGAATAATTTCTGTACTATAAGCACCAAATATAAAGGCCAAAAGAACACAAGCCAAGCTAGATAAATGAAGCTTACTAAATGTTATATATGGTAGAACTATGTGTAGTGATACACAGTGGCTAGAACTTTACCTCCGTCTAGGTACCACTCTTGCAGAATCTGGGCCCATGATAGCAGGTGCTGAATTTCTAGGGATACGAGGGCTTCCATTGAGAAAATTAACAGGACTAGGTGGCACACATGTGGGAAAATCCTGTATTTGATAAAGTAAAGGTTAGGAACCATAAGCTATATTTATGTGATGAAGTCATAGGCCACAATTGTTACTTTATAAGGAAAGAAGGACAAAATTATCAATGAAAGATATTCATGAAAAGATATATTTGAAGAAAGTACTATTCCTGGCAGAGGAAATTGTGACACAAATAGAAACATTGTGATTATCCATGCTGTAACCATGTGAAATATGATAAAAGTTAATAGCTAAAAGATGTTACTTTTACATAGATGCATTTTTATTGTTTCTGCCTTACTCCATATTCCCCCTCCCACAGATTTTAAATTAACTTATTTCCATACCTGTATTCCCAAACTTGACTTCATTACAAAGAACTGATCCACCATCTTCTTATGTAGAGGTCTCATATCCTGAGGCACAAATTTTTCATGCACTGCTAAACCAAATTCTAATATCTGAGCCTTAAAATAAAAATAGGTCAAGTTCAAAACATGTTTCATGCTACCATAATGTATGCCTTGCAAGTTATAAATGTAGCCATCTGTTGTATAAAGCGCACAAAGACTTGTGATAAAATATATTACAATAACATATATTTCACAGATAAATACAAGGAAGCAAAGGAATTTGCCTTGCAGGTAAAGTAAAGTTTACAAATAAAGGAAGGGTATAATATCTATAAGTATGGAATTTAATGCAAATTTATAGGACAATAAAATGTTGCAGACCATATAACTGAACCAAGTCTAGTGTTTATATTCCACTCATTTCCTATGAATATCAAATAACTGGTAAATCCATAGCATTACAGGGTATCCTACAGTCATTAGTTCCTGTGAATTAACAAATAAATAATTTTATCCTAAACTCCATCTGCATACAGGTTTAGGGAATCCATCTGGGAACCAATCATCCATAAAGTTCCCAATTACAGGAAGGCCATCTCTAATAGACTCAGACTACATTTTAATTAAATAATTAAAAATTATGAAACAGATTGCCTTTTTCTCTGTAATAATTAAGCAGTACCTTGTAATTTACTTAACTATAACTAAGATGCCAACTTAGATATAACTAATCCTTACTGGAGGCAAAACAATCCTATAGGGTTTATTTAATATTAAGATGATTTTTTTAGCAGACTTATGGTACAATGATCGAAATTACGATCCACGAAGACCAATTATATGGAAAACCCAAGGTCCCAAGCACTCTGCATAACAGGTCCCATACTTGTATTTATTATAAAGATTATATTATATATCTATTATATATGAAAGGAACAGTGCATGTTGCTCATCTCTTAACCAATCAAAAAGTATAATCCCATAATTAAAGATATATGTTTTTTTGAATGGAAGGTTTACTTTTTTATCTGCACTTCCCCTTGGTTAGGTGGGTGGGGATTGGCTGATGTCCACAAATAGAATTATTTTCAAGCTGGCCAGTCCTACACTACTGTTTTCATTTATTGGATAAGCATTTTTAGAAGTCCCACACAATTATTTAACTACTGCATGCCCTTACATTCCTGAACATAGAATAATCTATTTTGTATTCATTATGAGGTAAATGGTTCTTGTGTGCACACACAGCAGTATGTCAACTAGAAGAACACTGTTTCCGTGGGAACCCCTTTTTTGTTTGCCATGGTAATGCATTTTCTTTTCATCCATCTGGTATCAGAGATCTGCAGTGCAGTGAATTATATTTATTTGGAAACAAACACAGAGCTAAGGCATACTAGTCTGCACTTATACTTATTTTTCCACTATATTTTGCTATTCATCCTTGACTTATGTAGTGAATACACAGAAAACTCTTTTAGAATGAAAAAAATGAATACAGAATTATCTGTATATAGTTATTCAACTACAATATTCAACACTTCCTATAGATAGAGAAGTTTGCCGTGGTGTCCATGCATTTTTTAAAAATAAGTAGTAGATTTAGTAAGACCTGACTTTGTTTTTGGCCTTATGAGTTAACAACGGACAACTGTCTGTTTAATGTCATTCTAAAGCAGTGTAAGCCTACAGTAAAATCCTACCTTAATTGAATTAAAATAAAGGCTATTGACTGTAAGCTAAAGTGACTTGGGGTAGTTCTATAGAAGCTGTCATTTGGTTTGGCAACTGGCCTAATCTTAATGGAAGAATCAGTGCTCAACCAAATCCTTAAATCATGGCAGTCTAGCAAATCCTTAGTCTAAATTCATATTGCTTCATTCCTAGTAAATTGTACATTATGAAGATTTATGAAGATTGCTATCATACCTGCTCGAGCATGAGCTCTCTTAGGCGTGTGATTTTATCGCCATCCTCTGGATGGTTGAAAATATACTCCTTTACGAAAAATGCCTGGGAAGGAAAAAATATATACATTATCTAAATGGGTTAATCTCGGATTTTAGTTCAGTCAGTGAAATAATCAGTTTAAGGACTGTTTCAGGAAATTGTTTTACTGTAACTTAGCAACATATGAAATCATGCAATGATAAATACATTCAGCAGTAATCACAAACAGTTATAATCAGTTGTGCTTTTGACCATTTTGTTCCTAAACACAAGCATAATTCTGTAGCATTTGATGCATGTTCATATTGATACTGGGAATCTATCGTACCAAATTACAAGAGGAAGTATTGTAATTTATAGGAGTGTTTGGCTCTTTATTGATTATTTTTATCCAGATAGTAGTGGAATGGCTATAAAGTAATATTGGATTGTTTATACATGCAGTATAAAAAATTTGCATATGAAATGCATAAAACAATATTTAGTAAATGTGCCCAAGTGTTATTTATGTGGTTTGGAGGTGCTGGTCTCAGGGGTGTAAGCAAGGCATTCTGCTTAAAGCCTTCTTAATTTAGAAGGTATCTGTATTTAATGTCTATGTCATTCATATAGCTTTAAGAGTAATTTCAGATCAATGGAGCATGAGGCAGGCCTACTAAAACAAATTGCTAAATTTTGCCTAAGAAAATTCATAAATAACCCAGGACGTTTTATTTTTTGCAAAGATCCACTCCTTGTGAACAGCAGCCCTAGTTTAAGTCATTATACTGGAAACCAGCCATCCATTGATTGACACTGACCTCCTGGTACCTGGAAACACCCCCATTAACAGCAGCATCTATAACTCCATTCAGACACATTGTAAGTGGGTTGATGTTCTGCATCTGTCGTGCCTGACACTGACTAATTAATGTCCTCAGCTGCTGGTTCTTATTTTCCAGGACTTCAATGGCATTTTCAAGTGGACTCATTTCAACCTGAAAAAAAGGATGATGTTACGGTCATTCCCTACCAAAATGTTTCTACAAATCCCTGAAAATATGAGAAGTTTAAATACAACCAAGAAAAATGGCAAGTCCTCAATCAGCATGCTATAAATCACATTATACTGTATAGTTCCCTTTGCACTACAAGTCCAGTTCATCATTGCAGTTTAAAAGCTATATGTCACAAATTATGTAATACCCCCATTTTACAGAAATGATGTGCCAAAACTTGCATCTTTTCTAATGCAAAGCTCCTGTTTGGCAAATTTCCTAGTAAGTCTGAAATAAGCAGAGAGTATGGCTAGCAAAACTGCAAATGCCTTTGTTATATAATGCCCAATGGCTATAAAATAGCTACTGTGACACCATTAATGTGTACTGAAATATAAACAATATTGTTATCTGCAATGCATCCCTTTACTTCAGTGTAAGTAAACCTTTAAATAGTGATCCTAAAAAATACATAAATAAGATAAATGAACAACTACATAATAACTTAAATAAAAAATAAAATCAATTAAAACACAGTAAATAATATAATGTATATTCATGCAGGAGTTGGGAGTCTGATTTTGAATGACAGTTAAATCATTTTGCTTAGAAGATTAGAGCTTAGAGTGTCAGAGCTCATCTATCAAAGTCATCGGAAATCCTGTCTCTCTACATGCAGGATTTGTGCCAAAGGCAGTTATTTTTTTGGATTTTATTACTGGAATCAGTTAGCTCTAATACATCAGACAACCAACTCCTGCATGAAGTTATTAATTGATTTTATAGAAAGTTTCTTATTTCAGTATAATGATGCTTTTATTACATTTTCATTTTTCACCATGGTTCCTCTTTAAAATGGAATCACAACTTTTTTTCACTACTTATTCACATGGCTAAACATTCTAATGACTGCTTATCTGCCACTTGTGCAATATTTTAGACTTCATTGTGTCAGCCAGAGTAACTTTAATGTGTCCAAAACCTTAATGGCAAATAGACATTTTTTTTTACCATGGTCATTATCTACACCATGGGGATTTTGTGCACTTTTGTGCTGGTGCATTAACATTGTACAAAGTAGAAAATATGGTCCTTCATGTGTATAGAGTGATTACATCCTAAGGATGTACTGTGTAAACAATAAATCATACATCTGGGCTGAGGTGATAAATATAATGGGTGCAGACATGCAATGTTAAATAATTTCAACTCCTGTCTGATTGCTGCTTTCTTGTCTATTTAAACAACTCCTACAGAAATGTGTGTTTGAATAACCAAGGGTCTGGCATTTCATGCCTATAATAATATTTTAATACAAGTAGATGGGCTATTTTGTTATACTTTTCCATTGCTACCATCATTTCTACAATACTAATATAATAAAAGCTCTAGATATTATGCAAGCTGCTATCTTTTCCCTTGGACAGCATGAAGAAAACTATAGACCTACCACTTACATATTAACACTAGCTTTACACCAATAACTGGGAGAAATGACAAATTCAGTAAAATGTGAAATGAACTCTGCCCTTACCACTTCACGTTTTTCAACTTCAAACCAGCGAGAAATTCCTGGCAAACTTTGCACCAAGGTCAACGTAGTTCTTTCTACCCAGAGACTCTGAGGGGAAAGATAGATAATTTTTCTTGTGTAACAGACAGTTCAATAAGTAAATATTGCTAAAAATACAAGTATATCTGCATTATATATCAGGCATTGTGGGGGAACATTTACTATTCTATGTATGTACATAAGAACAATCTATTGCAATTAAGTGCTGCATTTGTAAGATCTTTGTCATGGATACTGATTTATTGTGTCATAGTGCTGAAGTGCTTTCCCATTAACAGTTGACATAAGTAAGCCAAATTGAATATCCTGGTTTGGAGGCAATTATCTTTTCACTGTGACCTTCCAAGCGTCATTAAAGACACATGTTCAAAAATGTGCAATTTTTACTCTAGATCTCTATTTTATGGTAAATAGCATATACAGTATTGTGCATTTATTCCAAACAGCAGTCTGTAGTTAGAAATATCCAGGGGACAAACGTCATGTCAGGAAATCTATATACATATTGTCATCTGGTGATAAATGTGTAACAGTAATTGAAGACTTTCAGCCAGCAGTGACACAATTCATTTAACTAAAGCAATTCCTGCTACTGCAAACTGGATATGTATATAAAAAAATGCATGTGAGAAATCTATAAGAAGTTAACTGTGGTCTATTTTACCGCATGCCCATCAGCAATTAAACATATTACATACACTGAGCTGTGCGGTCCATTCCCAAAGAATCAGTGTGACGTAATGCAAAGTTTTCTATCTTTCATATTTCATTTGTCTGTTATGTACCTTGAATTCATTTTCTTTGTCCTTGGTCCCTTTGTGAAAAGGTCGGTCATATCGAAATCTCCATATGTGATTCACTTTGTAGAAACTTTTGATGTTATCAGGGATACCGTCTCTCTGCAGAACCTCTTGGGTTTCTGGTATTGGTGTTACAGCATAAATCTGCAAATCTGCATAAAATGTTAAGGCCCACATGTCTCCTTTACACAGCACTGAACTTTCTCCAAAGTACCTTAAGGAAATCCATGCCGGTAACATACATGGCCTCATATATAGTTCAGAGCTCTTATAAAATATCAACAACTTCTAGTTATTATTGGAAACAATAGAAATGCTTTTTAGTACTCACAAATAATGACCTTCAGTGCATTGTGACATTTTTATATACCATCTGTGTGGATCATGGGGCAAACTTATATCAATGTAAAGTACATCAAAAACATCCAAAGAATAAATTAAGTCATTGCTTTAATATTAGTAGGTAGGTTATAGTACATTGTAAATAATGATTGCAGTGAGCTTGCTATTTACCCTTTTGTGCTCTTACTCAAAAACCCAGCAGGAAGTTGATAGTGATAAAATAAAGTAGAATACTGTCTTGCTGATAGCATAAGAGAAAGTCACTGTTTGCTAACATGCACCAGGCACCGTCAGTAAATATCCTGTTATCTTTGTTGTCCTTAGCCTGAAAGAAATCAATGAAACTGAGCAGTATGCTTTCTGTACCATGTCAAAGCAATAATATAGAGTGGCAGCGGTGGGAAAATGAACCATCAGCTTCCGGGGAAATGTGAGATTACTCATTGTGTGAAGTCTAAAGATTGAGTAGAAGAGAGCTATACAATTGACCTTAGAAAATCTTGATAATAAAAGGATACACTGAGCTTCTGCCTGAAATATGGTTTCGTCAGGCTGGTTGGCATGTTGCATTGCAATGGCATGGGGAAACTCAGTTAGCATGCGCTGCTGGAAAGCCTCAAGCCTTTCATAGTCGTGTCCTCTGCAAACAAACTCCTTGTTCTAAAGATACAATAAAATTCTTAGAAACATTCTATACTTTAAAACAATGTGACATACTGAACAATTACAGTGGTACTAATATATATGTATATATATATATATATATATATATATATATATATATATACTGTAT
>CM044435.1:58016517-58028141 GCA_024363595.1 Xenopus borealis
ATATATATATATATATATATATATATATATATATATATATATATATATACTGTATAGATATATACTGTACAGATATATATATATACATACACACTTTACTTCAAGTGAGCTTCTTGCTGAGTGGTATTTGTGCAAGATCCATGTAAATCCTACACCACACAGGTCCATTAAAGCACAAGTGTATGTGATCATCAAGTCAGTATCAGTAGCAGATGGTGAATATAGATATTATTGCTATAAAGAGTAATGTCATATAAGCTATCAGTTACAATATAGAAGGCTGTATTATTGCCAAAACAGCTGCAATTACCAATATTGCTGCAGGTGTCTGCATTGTGTTTTTTAGCCCTAGAATATAGTGCTCTGTTGAAGATCTACTGAAAGGTGCAGTTTTTTTTGTAGTCTGATAACATTTTACCAAATAGTCTGAAGAGCTATTTGTAATTTGACATGAGGGGTTATTCTTTTTTCAGGTGTCCTCATACAATCACCAAGGTCTCTGAATCCAAAAGTTGCACAAAATTGGCTTACAAGAATTCTTGCTAGAATTGCTAGAATTCTATATCTGTGTTGATGTACATATACTCTATAGTAATTTGTTTCTACCCTCAGTCTTAAATAATTCAGTATATAAACCTAAAATTTACAGTAATTGAGACAGATATAGAGAATATGATAGGGAAATACGACAAGGTAGTAGAAAGGGACATAATGACATGGTTTGAAAAGCATGCAATGAAATCTAGGGAAAGCACACAGGATAAAAAGAAACACACAGTAAAACATACAGTTGCAAAAACTTTTCTATTTTTTTTTACAATACATCACTATTATTATTTTTTCTTTATTTTATTATTACTATTGTAAATCAGAAGCAAAACAACTGTTGTGTAACTAGGTGTGCTCAAAGGCCTAGAGAGAACAACTTGCTTTTTACAGACATGGAATATATTTTCATGAGTATGCCTATCAGGACCGTTTTATTCATAGTTAATTTTGCATATTTTTATGCCAATAAACAGGGTATCCATCATGAAAAGCATGACAGCTAAGTTAGGAGCTTCCAGACAAATTTGTTATTGTAGCATCAAATTATCACTCTGCTTTCAAAAGCTTCCCACATTCTTGTTCTTAATTTAATGTTAATACTGACTTGTTTCCACAGTATTACTCACTCGCAAGAAAAATGGGAATTTTTTGCCATAAAATCCAACTCTGAAAAACTCAGGCTCCAAGCGCTGTTGATCCATAATTTTATCATATAGAGAGGCCTCCATCATCTATAAAGAAATGAAATGTGTTAACATTGTGTATTATTATATGAGTACATTACACCTACTGTAGACAGAAATAATCTTAATCTTTTAAAAGCTTCCAAGTGCAATATAAACCTTACTGTAAACTGATGGCACAGGAAGTGGCAAATTCAGAAAAAACTGTTTAGCAAGTGCATGGTTAAATAGTTACATAGTTAAATTTGGTTGAAACTCAAAGTCCATCAAATTCAATCCATGCAAACAAACCCCATTATATACAGTACATACTTTTACAGACCTATCTATAGATGGACCTATGTCAACTATATGTACCAGTATCTATACAAATTTTAGATTTTAGTATCAGAATAACCTTTGATATTATGCTAAAATCATCCAAGCCATTCTTAAAAGCATTAACAGAATCAGCCATCACACAGCAGTGTATTCCATAACTCCATAACACTGCCCTCAATGTGAAGAACCACCTACGCTGCTTCAAATGAAAGTTCTGTTTCTCAGCAACCATTTCAATGCTTGTGGCAATTAAACAAATTTTGCTAGACTAGTAATATCTATATTCTGATTCATATGTAGCAATGTATTGCTTTTATTACTGCCTAATGCAGTTTTTTCCATGATACAATCCACAGAGAATACACAAGTGATGAAGTTTTGTATAGAAACTAAATCTTATAATGATTTGCATGATCATAGAAGTAGAATTATTTATGCTTCAGCTACATGCCACATATTTTCAAATGTCATAAGTGAGAATTTTAGGAGAACTATATTACTACACAATTTTTTTAATACAAAAAAATGGAGTTACGTGCATATCTTACACAGGAACAGCAAGGTTTTGTTCAACAGTGCACTTAACAACTATTAAACGGCACTAAAATTACCCTCATTTTGCTGAGATTTCTGTAGTCATAGTAGCTTTCATATTGCTCAGCCAGCTTCCTGCAGAGTATTATTCCATTCTCCCAACACTGCATAAGAACACAAACCGTCAAACAGGGTAAGCAGAATCCGCAATGATTATAGATATTTACAATTAAAGCTGCATGAAGTTTGTACATTAAATGGCAATGAATTATGGAAAAACAACAACTAAAAAAAAAATACATGGATTTTTAGGTCATTTTCCCAAGCCTCTGTGAAATGTAACAAATGCCTATGTACAGTAGGAGCATATATTATAATAGAACACCTAGGGGCAGATTTATCAAGGGTCATTTTCCCAAAGTAAAATCCGACAAAATAGAATTCGTAGGATTTTACCGCTATTCGATATATCGAACGATCGAATAGCAATCATCCGATTTCACAAAAAAATCGTACTAAACATCCGATTTCACAAAAAAATCGTACAAATCAGATGATTTCTATTCAGAAAAAACTTAAAGAAAAAGTCTGTGGGAGCTTCCCATAGGCAAATATAGCAACTCGGTAGGTTTAATCTGGCGAACTAGGCAATCAAAATTTTTTTTAAAAGGGCAAGTACTTTGACTATGGAATCGTCGAACAATTTTCTTATTCAAATTATTCGATTTGATCGAAATTTGCCAATTCGTTGGTCGAAGTAGCCTAAATTTTAATTCGAAAATTCTAATTTTTGGCTTTCGAATCCTTCACCCGAGCTTAGTCAATCTGCCCCCTAGTGAAGGATACATAGCATGGCTGTTACATAGGATGTATGCCTAAACTATTTGTATGAATATCAGTACTTCATGGTTTATCAAAGGAACAATAATGTCAAATGAAGAGACAGTGGCAAAGGTATTTTACAAGTTATACAACTAGATCACCACTGTCTAACTGTTTCCATTTAGTAAGATGATTAATTAGACCAGATAATATCAAAATTATGTCTTTACACACAGCATTCGTTGGTATCCATAGGCAGGCAGTGGGCCTTAAAAATATCTTTCATGTTCACATTGAGCCACAGTTGAACAATCTTTCATTAGCTTTAGTATATGCAACTCTAGTGGCTCTGCAATTTAAATCTGTAACATTAGAAATTGGAACACAACTAATAATGCTTTGTTTACCTTTCCCCTATCAAAGTTCTGTATAATGGTCATGTGTAGGTATTCCTTGCGTTGCCACTCTGTTTGCATTGGGTAGCTGATAAATTCTCTTAGTGGGCGATCCGACCATTCCAATAATTCATCATACAACAAAAGAGTATATGCACCCTCTAGACAGAGAACAGAATAAAACATCTTGTTTCACTGTTTTACTCATCAATACATTGATTGTAAATAAAGGGAAATAGAAAGATTTGACTCTACTACATTTGAAAGCTAAAATAACAATGCGTATATAAGAATACAAGAAAGTGTTGATACCAGTGAAATTTTGTGCTTTCATGTGCAGATCATATAATTTGTGAATATAGCGTATATACATCTCTTCTTTATTCAGTTCCGTCTTGTAAAAATTCTAGAAAAAATTGGAGGTACGTTATTATGTTTATATCTTGCATTAACATACCATAAAATGTACATTTAGCTTCAAATGCTATACTTTAAATATAAGTTTATTTGAATGACATGAATTCAGTGATTATGGGACGCTTCACAATTACAGGGAGACCATCTCCTACAGACAGTTTTATAAAATTTTCTCTGTAATAGTACCTTTTAGCTGATGGTAACTAACCTGCATAAATCCATGATGGTGGCAAAATAAAATTCCATTAATTTAATGTTCAAATGTGTTTAAGTACACAAAGTAGGGATATCCAAATTACAGAATAAACACCTATCCTGAAATACCCCAGGCTACATGCTGTCTGAAGAAATGCATTGCATGCAGAATGGCACAGAGGGTGTCCTCTGAAAACAGTACATTTGAGTTAACTTTTAGTATGACGTACAGTGTGATAATCTGAGACAATTAGCTATTGGTTTTAATTTTTTTAATATTTGTGGTTTTTGAGTTATTTAACTTTTTATTCAGCAGCTCTCCAGTTTAAAATTTCAGCAATCTGGTAGCTAGGTTCCAAATGATCCTAGCTGCCATGCATTGATTTAAATAAGAGTCTGGAATATGAATAGAAGAGTACCTGAATAGAAAGAATGGAAATAAAAAAAAAAAAAAAAAGCAAAACATTTTTAAGTGTAAATTTGTTTTTTAGATGGGGTTAGCAACCCCCATTACAAAGCAGGAAAGAGTCAGAAGAATGCAAATAATTTAAAACATATATAAAATAAATAATGAAGACCAAATGAAAAGTTTTTTGGAATTGCCCATACTATAACTTACTAAAATTAACTTAAATTAAACCACCCAGTAACAGTATAGTACAGTGAGTAGTTGTGATCTCTCCAGCCAACAGCTAATCCCAATCATCTGGGAAAAGGTATTGGTGAAGGTGCAAAGTCTCTATTAGTATATTATTATTGTACATTTTTCTATGTTATTATTGTACACCCTTCAAAATCTTTTTCTTCGATCCACTTCCTTATTGTTGTGGAAGTAAGGTACAAGTAGGGTTGTCTCCATGTCAGATTTCAAAACTGAATATCAAAAAATCTGTTCCCATGACAGTATCCCTTTAAGCTTCAGGTTTAGTCTCTTTGTTCTGCTCTAACTGTGTAATATCCCAACAGTGTTTAACTTGTAAACCACTCCCTATAAATAAACCTGACTTATTCAAGGTAGGGAAACATTACCGAGGTGCCACAATTCTCAAATGCAATAAAGAAGCAATACTGGTTTTATTGGGAAGCACAAAGTGAATTACTGTGAAGTACAAGCAGTTCTGTTTTTCAGGGATGTGAAATCTGCATTCAGCTCTGTAGAACTGTGTTTCTGTTAAGCAAGGACCCATGGGATTTATGGTATACTCTGCTTGATTGCCGAAAAACAAACCACGCTGAGATGTCAAGTCCTGCTACTGCCACCGAGGCCGTAGCAACCACATCTCATTATTTTAGACAAGTTCATGTCTTAACCTTTTCACTGAGTATGGCTTGTAAAAGCACACTGTTAGCATGTTAAAGATCTTCAGGCTTGAAGTATTCTGCTTACTACTAATTGCCTGGAATATAAGGACAAATGGATCTATCTGAGCTTTCCTGGGATACTGAGAATCTGTCATTTCAGAGCATTATACAGCTATATCTTTTTTTTCTATATTATTCAGCTAATAGTGTATTGCATGAAACAAAATAATATAAAATTACTAGTGATGGGCGAATTCAGCAGGTGCGAATTTGCGGTGAATACCCGCAATTTGCCGCTGGCTAATAAATTCGAGACCCGCCAGCGAAAGTTCGCATGCCGAAAATTAGCTGGCTTCAAAAAAAAAAAAAAAAAGTCGCGGCCGAAAATTACGCGCCGCGCGTCAAAACCGCACCGCAACTTGATTCGTGAATTTTTTGCCAATTTGGCGAAGCGAAACGTGATCGATTCGCCCATCACTAAAAATTACATGTCAACCAACTCTAGGCAGAAGCGTATGCAAGCACAAGTTAAAAAGTATAACTTACTAGCAAGCTAACAGTGCAGCCAATCTTTTTTCCATCAACCTCCCCCATTTTCATACAGTCTCTGGTAAAAAAAAAAGAAATCTATTGTTAATGTTATGGGTTACATTTTTTTTTTAGAAAGCCCAGCCATAATGTAGTACAGTACAAAGAACCTCCACATTGGATAATGCAAGGCACTCAAAACTTACCAAAAGCAATGCCATATCTATAATAAGGTGTACATGAGCCAGCTCTGACTGGAAACTTATGAGCTGTCTAGAATAGGGATGCACCTAATCCAGGATTCGGTCCGGTATTCGGCCAGGATTTTGCCTTTTTCAGCAGGATTCGGATTCAGCCGAATCCTTCTGCCAAGCCGAACCGAATCCGAACCCGAATCTGCATATGCAAATTAGGGGCAGGGAGGGAAATTGCAAGACTTTTTGTCTCTTTGGGGAGAGTAAAATGCTATTAAAACTGAAATTCATAATGGAAGCTATTAAGTCATTATAAAACTTCCCCAATTACTGATAATGAGAAAAGTGTTAGGAAATATACTTAGGTGTCAGTTGGGTCATATATTTCTTTATCTATGGACTAAAAAACATGGTCATATCCTCCTAGGCTCTTATATGCTTCATTTCCCCCTGTCTGTTTTCTCATAGTGCACCAAACAATCTGTGACATGCTGATATAAAGCCTTCTGTGGCATACACCACAAAATTGTGGCATTGCTGGAATCAAATGATAAGATCACTGGTCTTTCCTTTGAATATTCTAGTAGCCGGGGATTTTTTAATTAGCATACTGCATGTTGAAAGTTGCTTAGAATTATATTTTCTTTTGTTGAATTCAATTTAGTTTTTGGGTTTACATCCCCTTTAAGTTTAATTTCCCAATAAGTAATTGTATCTTTCTTGAATAAATTACAAGTGATAGGGATAATGAAAATACTCTCTGAAATATATTGCCCTAATATCCTATATCCTCTAATCTGTAGCTATACCACTCAGGCTAAAATGAACCAGATTTCTCAGATTGTTTTAAATATCCTTCATCCCCATGGCTGTAAATAAAGATAAAAAAGGAATATTTTCTATAAATTGCTTCAAGGAACAGATACGAAATCAGTAATATAATATCAATACAGCATACCTGATTTGTGAGAAGAAAGCCAACACTGTGAAGCAGAATACCATGCTTTGTAAGAGCACAAACAAACTATCACTGACAAGGTGGCAGAGTAGAGTGGATGGTAGTAGTGGGCTGCTTTGCCAAGGTTGCAATATACACAATAAATCCCCTATTACTGCAGACTTATATAGAACCAAGGCACAAAACAGCTGAAAAGATGCAATTAATGAGACACATTTCTGGGAGATGGGTTGGGAAGGTAAGAGGCTTGTCTTATTACCCATCAGGTTCTAAACTTTCTTCCTGATTTTACATGATGGTGCAATGGTTGAATTATTGCAAGATAATGTATACGCCTATGTAAAACTATCATAGTAATTTATAAAAGTCCTATCTTTGCAGTAGTCTAAAATTGCATAGTAGGGAATATTAGAATTCATGTCACAAAATACTAAGGGACAGTGACTATAATACTGACTGAGAAAATACTTATTTATGAAATACAGTAGAACCCCCATTTTACGTTTTTCAGGGGACCAGAAAAAAATGGTGTAAAATCAGGGAAAACTTAAAATCAGGGAAATGTATTATGCATAATATATAGGTGAGACCACAAAACAACAATGTAAAATGAGGGAAAACTTAAAATCAGGGGATGTAAAATGGGGGTTCTACTGTATATTACATGATTCCATTATGATCTATAATTTCTATGATTCATTTCTGGAAGACACAATACAAATCATTAAGGTGACAGGTGATATCTGTCCAGCCATCTGCTATCTATCACTAACACTGAAGCTAACAAAGTCAAAGTTTTTCTGCACAGTTGTTTGTTACAGTTTTGAATTCTACTCATAACAAAGATCCCATTGAAAAGGTAACCATAAAACATGTTATCTTACTTTCTAGATCATTGTAAAATCTATCCTTGTCTCACCTGTAGTCCAGCAGTCTTTCCATTAGCCTTGTTACAGTGGCAATCAATGACACCCCACTTTCTCGCCATGTTTCTCGCTCAATTTTTTTTAATAAGCTAAAAATAAATAAAAGAAAATTATGATAGTACAGCATAACATATTATGGCTTTCTTTAGTAACAAACAGAACCTTAATTATGTTAAAGCAGCATAAGTTTCTATTTACAGGAACAAAATATAGTTTTTTTTGTTTTTGTTTTTTTCAAAAAACACAGGACAAATATTTCTTTCCCATTATATAAACTATAAACATGAAAGCACATCTTATTTTACAAATGGAATCAATACTGGTTATATACAACTTGAATAACTGGATCCTTATGGGGACCAAATATGGTGCTTTTGTTCTTGCCGCTACACATTGGTTAAGACAAGTAGCATTAACAATTGTGATTGAACAGCACCACTCAATCTTTTCCAGATAAAATTGCCTTTATTGCAGACTTCTGGGCATCACAGCAAAGTTTCAGGCCGAAAATGGCCTTTTATCAAGCTTTTATAATTTTTGTCCTGAAACATTCTTAGAATGTGCACCCCCAGTGCAACAGGCAAATTTGATTTAATCATAAATATATTTATCTAATTTATTATAGATCAATATTTTACTGAGCAGTAGCAATGAATACAACTAGTGATGAGCGAAACATTTCTCCATGTACAGATGTGCTCCAAACTACTGGATTTCACAGCCAGTGAAAAAAATTCACGTGTTTGTAAGCTAGTAGTAAAATATATATAAATTAAAGATGGTAATTTTGTTTAAACAGCAAAAGACTTACTAAGTGTAGTAGCAGATACTATTAACAGTCGACCAGAGGCTATGTAAAAAAAATCACAGATGTGTTTTTAAGAAATTGTCCTTTTATTCTATTGAAAAAGTAGCTTAGTGGATAGGAGGTTCTCTAACAATGTAGGGCATGTGTGTAGCATAAACAAGGTGTTATTAAAAAAAAAAAAAAGCCCATAGACTGATGTAGTTTGTGACAAAAATGTCACACAACAAAATATTTTAGAAACAAAATAGTTTAGCGAATTGTTTTTGCAGTTTCACCATTTTTCACCATTTTCAGCAGAGCAAAATGTGTCAGATTTGATCATTAGTTACAATTTAGTAAAAAACACAATATCAAATATCAAATTCCTGAATTGTTAATTCCCCCATTCACTTGGATTGGATTTATCTTAATTTAATGACTGCTATTTTGTCTGTGGTGTGTTATAGTTTAGTACCCTGGCTCCTTACCATGCTGGGATCAGTAACACAAAGATCAGATTCTGGTCTGAAAATGCATCTGGAATCCTTCACAATTACCCAATCATTCACTCAGTTTCTTATCTTGACCTGTGTCTGTCTACTACTTACTTCAAGATATTAATAGCAGCAAAATCATTTGACATCAAATCACACACATTTCTCTGAAAAAAATATATTTGTATAAACGAAGTACTCATATCCTTATTTCAGAGTGGAAATGTCAGCAATATTGAATCCAATAATATCTTACCTAGGATATGGACCAAAGAGCGGAATTCTAATCCAGGAAGCATTGATAAAAATAACAATCAGATTACCCACCAAATGAAAATATCTTATTTCTTCTAGGAACTAAAATTGAAATGCAAATTCTCATTTAACACAAAAAAGTTGAATAGTGAATGCAAAAAATATTGCTTTGTTGCTCTAATTTTCCACATGCAAGAAATTCAGCAAATAAAATATATTAAATTAAAACATTTGGCTTTTTTTAGAATGATAAAATTATCTAGAGGGCATTATGAAAACTACTGTGGATCTTGAACATCAATACTTCTGTTGCCTCTATCACATGGTGTATAGGATATTCATCAGTATTGTCAGCAACACATGTTGAAGTAGTAACAATAGCTAATTCCTTTCTAGAAATTCCCCGATGTTCAGTCACTGACATCCAATAAAAAATATCCTTGCAAAGTAGTATGGGAATAACAGTCCAAGGTAAAACTGCTGTTTAGATATTTTTTATGTGTCCACACAACATGTTTTGGGCATCAAGAGCCCTTTCTCAAGTGTGTGAGACTAAATATCTAAACAGCAGTTATTCTGCATTGGTCTGGGATTCCCATACTCTACTACTTTGCAAGAATTATGAGAAAATACTTTTCCAAAATTAGTGGTTGCTAAATGTTGTATTATAAAGCTATCTTAAAACCTGGATTTGAGCACCTATACAGTCTCTACTATATTGGTTGTAACTATTAGGTAGAGGAGAATTTCAAAAGCTCATAGATGCTGTCAGTTTTATATTTATGGATTCATTCTCCTCACTGGCAATTGACAGGTGTCATGATGATATGATAATGATCAATAATAAGGAGAACTCAACTTGATACTTGCCTACTATAACCCATTAGGGGGGTCTGAGAGATCAAAAAACTGAACGCAATCAATATTCCAGCAAAAATTAAATGGAAATCTGTAGAGCTCCTGATCTGATCTTTATTAAATCTGTGCTATATACATAAAATGACTGTAAGCATTAAGAATGATTTTATGATAGATAAATCAAAAGTGAATCCAAAAGGAATTATTAGATTAACCTAAACTGTGGCCCAATTAGCACATTTCGGCATGAATCTAGAACTGTACAAATACACTCATAACTGGCAAAGAACAGAAAATGAATAGATATAATTTTAGATTGTGCTGTGAGATGTACTTTAAGGCTCAACAATGGGGAGGTTTGGACAATGTATAGATTTAAAGAGCACCTATTGTCACGCAGCCTGAACTCTGGGTAGGGGAAACAATGCTGTCACAAACTGTGACCAAGGAGGGCTTTGCCTGGAGCTATTGTCAGCTGTGGTGCCCTGCTGCAGGAAGCCATGTTGGGTCATGTCTATGCACATATACAGTGAAAGCCCGATTTCTTCTAGTACAATTAGAATGCACCAAGCATCAGAAATAGAAGCTGCTCCTTACAAAACCATGTCTGTGTCTGTTACTGCAGCTGCAGAAAAAATTATGGCACATTATTATTATCTTAAAGAGATACTGACACCAGAAATTAAACCTTTTTTAATACTGCATCTTGCACAATATTTTCTTTTTATGGTATATATATATAATTTGGACATAAAGTATTTGCCTGGTGCTTCGAGATTATCTATCTGATCCCCCATGTTCCTCTGTGAGGGGGCTGCCATATTTGTGCAGCAGTAGTATGTTAGCATTAGAAACACTAAACAACAGGCTGAGAAGGGACAGTTAGGTTAGCAAAACAGTTAGATTTAGGAACTCCAAGTAACAATTACTTACAAAAGCAGAACTATCAGCAGAAACTGGTCAAGATAGCCTATAGGCAACAAAATTATTTTTGTGTGTCAGTATCATTTAAGGTCTATAAATGAAGGGGTTCCCTTAAATGAATCACATTTTTGATTTCTAGGATATGGTTGACGTTTATGGACTATTGCCATATATTCATATTTCTTATTACCTCAGCTACTCTCTATTGCAAGTTCTAGGGATGCTCTGAATCCAGGATGTTTGTTAACTTCTAACTATATAGTGAATAAGGTACCCCTTCTTGTAAATTATGAGGACATTATAAGTTACTGAGGAGTACCATAAGGAGTACCATAACCATATACAGGTCATGGAATTCCAACTTCTATCATCCTCATATTTTGCGACGGGGTACTTTATTTAATACGCAAGTTTCAGTGAGTCGTGTGACAGAGACTAAGCTCCTATTACAACCGATGACATCAAGATGCTACTATATATAT
>CM044435.1:58029584-58052707 GCA_024363595.1 Xenopus borealis
ATATATATATATAGTGCCATGAGTGATTTCTGGTATTGGATTCTCTCCACTCAGGAGTTTTCATAATCCAACACAGGCATTTTTTTAATACATAATTATAATTTAAAAGTTAGATTCAGAGGGTATTATATGGCAATCATTTGGCAATAGCTGAACTTGTATACTTTAATGTATCATGCCATTATGGTTATGAACACGTTTGGAATAAAATAGTGTATAAATCAAACATATACATACAAATACTGATTAAAGAGGAAAATGTTTACTTAATTCCCGTGATGAGCCTCTTTACCATAGTGTTTCATGTAGACATAAAAGAAAACTGAATCATTCAAGATACTTTATACTGTATGTAAGTAAAGTAATGAGGGTTGTTAACACTTGTTCCAAACATAATGTCACAGCCACACAAACTAAACTTGCTATTTCACATGGTATCTTGTCTCACCCAGCTGTAGGATACAAGTAAGACTTGTCTGATAAAATGTAAAATGATATAAAAATCAATGCATGCGTGCACATATTATTTGCACATTTTTGGAGGGAAATGTTAAAAGAAGACATCTGGGAAAATCTGGGCTCACGCAGTATAATTATGTATCATACTGATGGCCAATACAACAACATTTGCTACGAGTTACAAATGCTCACACTAAAATACCATTATAAAAAAAGAAAAAACTGTAGCAAACACATATATAGGTATGGGGCATCTTATCCAGAATGCTCAGGACCTGAGGTTTTCCAGATAAGGGGTCTCTCTGTAATTTAGATCTCCATAACTCATCAACTAAAAAAATTATTTAAGTATGAATTAAACTCAAAAGGACTGTTTTTCTTCCAATAAGGGTTAACTATCTATTGGGATTAATTACAAGGTATTGTTTTGTTATTAAAGAGAAAAAGGAATTTTTTTTTTTTTTAAATATTTGAATTATTTTATTAAAATTGAGCTTATGTGAGATGGACTTCTCATAATTAGGAGCTTTCTGAATGACAGGTAATAGGTCCCATACGTGTGCTGTAAGTCGATAATGTCTTTCAATTCATGCATGCTTTTTTCAAACAAATATGGAAAACAACTTCAAAAGGATCTGCCAGTAACCTATTTTCCTTTCAACTAAAAAAATAATCCATGCCAACTGATCGCCCACTCAAATATCTTCAATTCTTTCAAGAATATAGTACTACAAAAACACTAGACAGACAGAGGTCGCTTTAAATAGACAGTACTGAAAGTCAAATTAACATAAGCAATTAACACATTGAGGTGATGGATTTCTCTTTTGAAACAAAGGACAGAAAAAGTAGTTTTCTTACCATAAGGCATATGCAAATTCCAACAAGCGAATAATGTTGTTTCATTACTTACATGCTGTTGAAGAGCTCTCGGTATGTTTCGTCACCTTTCCCTTCAGACATTAGGCTATCCAATTTGTCAATTAGCTTTGCTTCAACCTCAAAGAGATGCATAAAAGACAAAATGTTTTAATCTGCAGTAATTCCTCCAGGGTTTAAGGATGCATGTGCCTATCATTAAAAACCAAGGGTTTCCTTCCTTTTTTGTCACCCTTGTTAAGATGCTACTATTCCCTTAGAATGTTTTCAATACTAACGTGTCACACAGCAATGTGACTTTAAACTACAGGCTGAGTGGCATTGCTGCTACTCTGTACTGCTGCTATGGCAGCTTGCTATATATGGATGCACACAAAAAATGAAGCACAGCCCAACTAAATTGCCTTCATTTTTCCTGCAGGGCTTCAACTCATGTAAAGATATTCCAGTATGCTCTCAGCATATATACTTTATATTCTCAGTATTACTTGTTGCTTTGGATTTAGAACATTGTAAGTCTTTCTCAAATGCATTTTCACATATATGTAGAATGCATGAATTTATTAAACGAGACAAGGCCTGATTAGGGCAACACAATCTAGCTTGTCTGTGAAATCATTTGATAGATATGTCAATGTTAATCAGAGAGCAGAGAGGTCAGTTCATTTACCCTTCTACTACAGTAAATGTTAATCTGCATATCACGGGCACAATCCTTTTTGCTTGCAATGTGGTAATAACACATATTTATTATTGTAATACATTTAATTAGGGGTTGTCTATTTATCAGTAGCTTGTGCTTTATATGAATGTTTCTACATAAATCAGTATGGGATATTTTCACCTTTGGGGGCCATAAAAATGCTGGCAATTTAGCAATCAAGCACGTTTCTAAATCACAAGGCAGACATTAGTTAATTCTGGTTATCTAAGCATCCATGATTTTCATTTTGTGTTGTTGTATATATCACCCAGGCAAAGAGTCCAAGGGTTAATCGCACTGGTGCACACGGACACATGAAAATCAAAATCTTTTATTCCATGCGCATTAAACAATGTCTCAAATCGATGTTCCTATGGAGCAGCATGATGGTGGGTGTACAGAAATGGTTTGAGTCAGCAGGGGAAAATCGAGTGGGAGCTGCAAAAGTACTTGGAACATTTAACAAGCTTCTGAGCTGGAAAATACAAAACGTATTCTAGTGTCAAAATGTTTGGCCAAAGCAAATAGAGTATACTGTGTGCAGGGATATTTTTCATTAAATTAAGTTCAATAAATCATTCCCCAGTAACAACAGTGTTTTTCTGTTTTACATCTCTGAAATCAATAATGTCATTTACAGAGTTACTAGCTTAGAGGCATTAACCAATCAAATGATAGGAAACTGTGCGAGTAAGAGGGACATCAAGAACAGTTTTTTATACTTATATCAGTTCCTAATGTTAGAAGACTTGCAAAAAAGGCAAAGAGCAGTTAATCAAAAGATCAAATTTTAGACTTGTAATTTGATTAACAGCCATATTTCCCCCTGCATGAAGAACTTCTCAAGTACCTGCTTAAAGTTGCCACTGCGTCTCTGTTCCCAGTCCATCATGTCATGAAAAATGGGTATCATTACATTTCGCAGATCTGGCTGAGGTATAAGTGTGACCTCCAAAAAGGGGCCTATCAAAGCTGGGATAAAATGTAACTTGTGCTCGCCTGTTGGATAATAATTCAATTAGATACATATGGGATTTTTTACAGTTTTCAGAAGAAAAACATAATTTGGACATGTATTGGAGTATATGAGGCATCAACATCAGATCAATAATTTTTAATATATCAATCTTCAACCAGATAAAACTTTAATTAGTTTAACTGCCACACAAGATGGAGAACTCACTCTGTGCTGTTAGGCTAAGGCCAGACGGGGAGATTCGGGGGCATTTTGTCGCCTGGCGACTTCTCGCCGCGACTTGTAGCCCCCGAACTTCCCCGAATAGCCAGGTCCTGAGGCGCACCGGCGTTACTTGAAACGCCGGCATCTATTCACACGCAGCGGCGCGATTTTTGAAATCGCTCCAAATTGACAAAATTTCATCTGAATTGTGTGATCACGGCTCCATGTTGGGGCCTAATGATCGGAAAATGGAGGTTGCAGAAAGTTAGAGGGGTGACACTTCTTTATATTTTCCTTTGGTACCACTGGTTTTACCCTTCCATATTATTGTTATTTGATCATTTGGACACCTTTCACTTAACACCTATCATGAAAACTGTCCCATAATCAGAAAATAAGTTGCCAAGAGCAAAGAAGGAACTCTGAAGTTTGAATGCATGTATTTATACAGTACTGCTGTACATACATTGCTTAACTTCTTAAAGTCAGGCACAGAATGAACAGCACTGTGGATGAAATCGGATATAACGAATCCATATTTCACACATGATTATTCCTGTTATAAACGGTAATGCCCCTTGTGATTCTAATTAATATGATAAAATGAATTAAGACAGCAGATAAGAACTATTTCTATAATAATTTCCACCCTGATCAGTTTTGCCAACACACAAAATAAAAACTAGAATGGTAAAGGTAAGAGAATCCTTCAGCACTAGTCAAAGGAGAAGTTATAAAATATTTAATATAAAGGGACCAGGAGCCACCATATAAATTATTATAGCAGGCAGAGAAACAGTAACATCTGACCATAGCCTAAGAGAATCAAAATAAATTGTACCAAGGGTTTGTACTTAAACTTGTACATAAAGTCTCTTCAGCACAATTAAGCAGTCAGTGTTGTGTTAATTGGATAGATGCAGGTTATTGTACTGTGTTCTGTGCATTTGGATGTGTAACAGGTTTGTACATGTTTTTGGCAATGTGTACCTTGCCCCCACATTGTAAATTTCTCCTATAGTAATGCCTAATAATTACCCAGGTACTCCAAAGCATACTGTGGTGCCAGGCACACTCTTCTACAAAGTCAAAATAGACACTCACTCTTTACTGCTGTACTGCAAGTTGGAGTGATATCACCCTCCTCCCTTTCCCCCCAGCATCCTAACAACAGAATAATAGGAAGGTAACCAGACAACAGCTCCCTAACACAAGATAACAGCTGCCTGGTAGATCTAAGAATAGCACTCAATAGTAAAATCCCGGTCCCACTGTGACAAATTCAGTTCCATTAAGTAGGAGATACAACAGCCTGCCAGAAAGCAGTTCCATCCTGGCTGGCTGTTTCTGAAAGAATATGATCAGGCAAAATGACCCGAGATGGCTGCCTACATACAAATATTACAACTATAAATAATATACTTGTTCTGTTAAGAATGGCATTTTAGTTTGTAGAGTGAATTATTTGCAGTGTAAACAGTGTAATTTAGAAATAAAAACTACATCATAAAAAATCATGACAGAATGCCAAGTTTGTAATGAAAGCAGCCCAGCAACTTACATTTATCAGTACTCTTCCTCATATTTAAAAAAAGATCGGATACCCTTACATTTTAGATTTGTATTTCTTGCACTATAGATTTTAAATTTGCATGTCTTGCGATATGCAAAAAGCTGTCACCTCAGTCGTACAGATCATCAATCACATTACATGTTAGCATTGTCTCTTACCTAAATTCTGCCACATGCTGAAAATCTCACATCCCATTGTTACACGCATGTCACCATATCTTAATTAAAAATAAAATCAATGACACAATGCATCAGCAAACAGCTACATAGTTGTTATAAATTTGTAAACAATATCAACATATACAAATTTCTTAATTTCATAGCTTGTGTGAAATAGAGTATAATAGATTTCTTTCATACACATATAATATATATATATATATATATATATATATATATATATATATATATATATATATATATATATACAGTGTATAGGTGATGGCACTCGCAGGATTTGAACAAACATATATATATATATATATATATATATTTTAGAAGTATAGTTACAGTTTTTGCATATTAAGATTTTACTTGAAACAACCTTCATAGTAATTTCCATAATATCTAGGGAATCCTGAGTGAAGTGTTATCCAGTTTATTAACACTTTCTATAGTGAGAGAATGTCTTTAATAGACACATTTAAAGCATTTCCTGCTGTTTTTAATGTGTCAGTAGGTCAAAATGTGTTTAACTGCTTTAAGCAGTCGCACTCCACTCTGTTCAGCAGCTGAGCATTAACATCTCACCACATCATTAAGGCTTAAAAATTAAACAGTATTAATTTAATGCATGGGCAATCAATGGGGGGGCTTAATCACACACTATGTGAATGCATTTTGCCTTTAAATTAGATTACCAAACACCTGCCAGTGAGTGCAAGACCTCATCGGCACTCAAAAGGAATAGGGAACAATACTCTCCCAATATCTATTTTAAGATACGAGAAATTAACCATGGAACTTAAAGGGGTTGTTTACCTTCCAAACATTTTTTTCAATTCAGATGTTTTTAGATTGTTCTCCAGAAATAAAGACTCTTTTCAATTACTTTCCATTATTTATTTTTTACTGTTTTTCCAAAATCTAAGTTTAAAATTGAATGTTCGTGTCTCTGGTGTTTGAGTCTGGCAACTCAGTAATTCAGGCGCAGACTCTGAACTGTTAGTTCTGCAACATTTAGTTGATACATTTCTCAGCAGAATCTCTGGAGTATTTGCAACTGTTCTAACAGCTGTCTAATGAAACAGCGTCGGCGACCCCCCTCCCAGAGCTGCTTCAGAAGGTGAAAAATTAAACTTTACACTTCAATATTAGAAAAATGGTCACAAATAGAAAAATATATGAACAACCCCTGGCTGTTTTGCTGGGATAACATTACTGTTCTAATGAAAGATGCTGAAAGTAGTATGGTTATCAGTATGATTCATTAGCTCTTCATCTATGCATGGAAATTCCACCTGTTATTTGAAAGTTTAACTGTTTTCTGCTTGTCTTACAACCTCACATGGTTCATAGTGTGTATCATGGCTAAACACCTCACAGCAAAAATTCCACACAAAAAAACACACTAAACAATCAAAAAGAGAATCTAGATAATATTTGCATCAACTGCATAGCAGATTTGAGCAAAGAACTTCCTATTATTTCAGGGTCGGACTGGGGGGCCCGGGGGCCCACCGGGACTGCGTCCAGGCCCCCCTGCCGACCCCCCTCCTTACCTATAACAGCGGGCGGGCGCTGACATCACTACAAAACGCCGGGCGCCGTGCATCACTGCGCTTGGGCACCAGGCGCGGCATGCCACTGCGCATGTACACGGATTTTCTTTTTAAATTAGGAAGGGGAGAGGGGGGGGGATCTGGCTGGGCCAATCCAACACTGTATAATTTACTTTATGACATAGAAATATTAAGCATTCTATTAAAACATGAATGATTACTTACTTTTCTAGGACTTTTTTCATTTTGGAAGGTGTAAACATTTCCAATTGCAAGCAAGACTGGTTTATAAATATCACTGCAAGGTAAAAGTAAGAATCCCAAATCTGTGGGGAAAAATAAGGAGAGATACTCAAGTTAAATGAATCATAAAACACAATTGCCTCCTCCATTTTCTGGTGCTTATGCAGTTTGAAAGTTTGATTGCTAATAACCAACCCAAATGCAAAGGCACCTTATGACATTTTGATGTTATTATCCTTTAAAGGGCCTATTGAGCGGACTTCGTAAAAAATAGGTTTCCAAATACATCAGATATGTTGAGTGAATATTACACCTACTTAAAGGAAAACTATACCCCGAAAATAAATTTTTGAGCAACAGATAGTTTATATCAAATCAAGTGACATATTAAAGAATCATACCTACCTAGTATATAGATTTAAGTAAATATTGCCCTTTTACATCTCTTGCCTTGAACCACCATTTCATGATGGTCTGTGTGCTGCCTCAGAGATCACCTGACCAGAAATATTTAAACTCTAACTGTAAAGGGAAGAAGTGTTGAAGCAAAAGACAAAACTCTGTCTGTTTATTAGTTTGTTTGGTATGTTTGTGTGCACCGTTGGATCCTAGGATCCCAGGAGGCTGTCCTTATTTTTTAAAAAGGCTATTTTCTATTTATGATTACCCAATGGCCCATGCTACTAAAAAAGTATATTATTATGAAAATGGTTTATTTACATGAAGCAGGGTTTTACATACGAGTTGCTTTATGCAATATCTGTTTATAGAGACCTACATTGTTCGGGGGGTATAGTTTTCCTTTAAGTCACACCCAGTTTCCTTCCACTAAAGATCTCACTTACCTTATAATCAAAGCTGTCATTTAAAAAGTTCTTCCGAAGTGCATCTGACAGATACAGAACAGTTGTAATGATCACACTAAAAAATTAAAAACAACTTTAGATGTTGCAAATTAAAGAGACAGTAAAATATGGAGCTGATTACATTATTATGCAAAAACTTAACCAAGCATATTAAGGAAGTATATTGGAATCTTGTTAATTAAAAACCAACCCTCAATGCAATTAGAGCTTGCTTATAATGCTGATAAAAGAAATTTATTTTTCTTTGTTTGTCCATAGCATTATCCTTGGTGGCCAAAAGGATATGGAAAACATCGCTACCGGCCATGGTCTGTTCCTCCATTCCCATGAATGGGGGGGGGGGTAAAGCAAAATGCCCCAAATAGTTATTGGTCTATAATCATACATGCAGTCTAACCAAAGGCACAAAGTGGCTGTATTATTACTGCTACTACTACAGGTGTCACAAACAGTAATACTGGCTTCAGTCAAACTGGTATCATTAAATAAAGCTGCAAATGTATTTCAGTGAGAAAGCATACCTCTATCCAACTCTGTTCTATTCTAATTCTAAGCACTTGATAATATTATATATAAGAGGCTGATTTACTAAAACTCAAATTAAACAAAATGTTTTATGATTATTTTGGCTTATCAATCGAAAACCCCATATTTTTCAAATTCACCACAGAAGATCACAATGTCAAGGAACAACTTCCATTGACTTCTATATGATCTTGTCAGGTTTGAGATGGCATATGTTCAGATTCAGATTTTTAGCAGCTTTAGAGTATGATAAATCTCCACAAAAAAAACTTTGCATTTTCCCCCTAAAAACCTCGACCAGAAAAAAAATCAAGGTTTAGTAAATGGGCCCCTAAGAAAAGTATTTTCAAAAGTATTTTCTAGATGTTCTTGCCATTGAAAGCAATATCTGCCGGTCTGTTTTCTTATTTTTCAACACTGGTTCTAACTCTTGAAACAAATCAAACAGAAATGAGCTGATTAATAGATCTGTAAACAAGCAAGCAAGGCATAGTGAGAACTGATGTCTCAGCTGGAGGAGAGCTAGCTTCTGCTACATTGCTTCATAAATGGATGTGCAGAAAGGGACAGTCGCTGCTTTCATTTGTAATTACAAATGACTTTGCAAACGACTTTAAAATATTAAATATTATTATTCATGTACACTGAAAACTTCCTTAGAACCATATTTTCTTAGATTCCCCATTCCCTTTTTATAGACTCCAGAGGGATAACTACATAATGCAAAAATTACTAATAAACGAAAGAAACATTAACTTGTTAATTTATATTGCTGCTATGTTTTAGCATATGCTTCTATCAAGGAAAGTATATTGAAATTCATTCACAGTAAACATAGCTGCATCTAGAGTAATTAATGCAGACAAGAACATACACTCTCTTTCCCAGCAAATTGTCCATTTCCTTTTATGGGTTTATAATGTATTTTAATCAGTGCCCCATTGTGACAGTGCTTTATTTATTGTTGTCTTTCATATTTAATCAAATCAGTTGACTCTCTAGGGCCTTTTTCCAGCCCACTCAATACAGTGCATGGCCTGTAACTGGCACAGGGTAAGTACAAGCAGCTGTGGGAACTGGAAGAGAGCTAGCAGGATTCAGTAGGTAGCTGAATAGAAGAGGATATGGGTTTTTTTTCCATTGATGTCATGACTGAAAGATCTAATAAATTGTTTGTCATTCAGGAATAAGGACCTTCTTCCTTCTCTGTTTTATGCTTTACAATGTGCTTTCTACTCCTAAAAGTCAGAAATAACATCAATAAGCTTTACACTACTGGGTAATTTGTCACAATAATGTGAAAATTCCAATTGTTCAGTCTACCTCACTGTAATGAACAGTCCCTCCTGTGACCATTAAAACTACTTGTATGAATTACTGTTTATACAATAATTTAGTGTTCAAGAATGATGCAAGTTTATTCTTATAAGACCTACTTGTAAAATTTTTGTAACTTGCAACCTGCAATGAGCATGATGATAATTATGCAGCACTGCTAATATTTAATTATGCGGTACACAGAATTGTTTAAGGCCCCACAAACAAGAAGCTCTCAGCTTGTGACAGTTTGCAATATACAGAATTAAAGGTAGAAATTAACTTGAGGTCTTGGTTTGATTTAGGAGAGCAGAACGCCACATGTAATAAAGTAGAGCTTAAAATTTTTTTTCAAAATCCTATTTTATAACATTAATCAAGCAATTTGAATTTTAATTACACTATATAAATTATTTGAACCTTATTTACTTCAGTCTGGGAATTCATAATTATAGCAAGCAGGCAGGAGTTTGTTTATTGTTTGTGCACCAGAATGGAGGACCTGATGTCCATCCCCATGTACTGGTTACACAATTAAACGGTGAAAAGAACAGGGAAATCTGTGGAGAGCAGTGAAATCTAGAAAGTGCTGAATGGAAAGTGAAAGTAACGCATATAGGAGGGGCAGACAAAATTTGATCGACAGTTGAGATTTTTATATGAGCTTAAAACAGCTAAGAATGCTTTAATACAAATAGAAATTGGATTTCATGTTTAATTTGAAAAGGACTTTTATTATTCAGCTTTTTGTGTCAGGGTGACAGGTCCACTTTAAAGTAGCAAAGAAACATAGGGAGAAGTGTGTCTAGATAAAAGAGATAAACACTAAAAGGCCACAAATTAGGAAAACACAGATTTAATTAGATTCTATTCTGTCAAAGACATTTATTTGACAAATAAAGGAAACAGATGAGTTAAAGCTCAAGTTTAACAGAGGTTGGCATTTTATTGAGCACTGGACTTTTTAAATAGATGGCCAATGGTAACATTTGTATCCGTCAGATTGATTAGATTTTAGGAAATCACAAAAATAAAAAGCTCTGTCTCACCTATTTATGTGCCAAGACATATGAGGGAGGCAAAAATAAGTACAAAATGCAGGAACAATATGGAAACAATTGTCATGCTATAAGGACCTTCCAATGCAAATGTAATGTGTATGCATATCAAAATGAATAAAAATTATCCTTTTATTATTAGCCTACTAGAGCTCTTAATGCAACAAGCAGGAAGACTTTGTATAAACTAATAACATCTTCGAGAAAGCATGGATTTTAATTTGTACCTTATGGTACAAGGGAAGGAACTAATCTTGCTGTGATTTAATTAAGTAGCATAATCACCATAAAGAAAAATTAATGTTGCTTTCTATTATAGCTATAGTTTTCTTTGACACTGAGGTGGGAGTAGATGTCTGGGCTTATAATTGTATAGTGAATACAAGATAGAAATCATCATACCAGGGTGTATCTACAGAAGAAGCATTACTGGTGGTTGCTGAACACTCAAGAAAAGTTCCCAGAGGGCTTAATTTTATAACTATTTGAATAATATCTTATTCCCAAAGAGCCCTAAATTATTTTGCTGTGTAGCTCAGTAAATTAAAGTTAAGCCAGCAAATCATACTGACTGATTTCTTTTATAGTCTTTCCTCTATGGAGCCAATTACTTTTAATTTAAAATGTTAACAAATTAGTTTCCTGTATCATAAACTACAAGCTGGGAGTTAAGGTCCATGCTTACTTAAAATTATTTTTATTGATAAATATATATCCTTGGGGTATATTTATCAAAGACTAATGTTAGAGATCACTGCACTCCACAAGATTGAAATACCACCTCTCTCTATTAATTTCTATGGGATATTTAAAGGTGTATTTATCAAAGGGTGAAAGATAATTAAATTAAAAATGAGGCAGTATTTCACACTAGCGGACTGTGGTGATCTCTCACTTTACTCTTTGATAAATATACCCTCTTATGTTTGGCTTACAGTTTTACTTAGCTATCAGTAAAAGCTCTGTTTTATTCATTTTTAAAGTTATAGATGTTACATTTTGGTGTGAAGAGTGGGAGTGCATGTGCAGTAGAGTGAAAAGACAAAGCTGACTTTTTCACTTTACTGCACCTTTGCCATGGGGTATTGAAGAAAGAGAAAAATCATTCTAATGTGAACATTTTTCCTTTAACTCTTTCAAATATTTTTGGGAGAACCAAGTTGAATGCACAAACTGGGGTGGAATTTCATGAATTTTGAGTAGTTGCAAGATCCAGTGGATACAGGCAATGTAGTGCAATCTGTAATAATAAATACCTAAATATGTGATTTGTAACTATATAACAACATTCTCATTTACATATTGAAGTCTCTTTACATGTTAATATAAAATAATCATAAGAATTTCCAGTTGGAATTCCTGAATATTTAATATCTTACTTGTTAGCCACAAAGCGCATCACTGTCCAGTCTTTAGGAAACATCTCAGGCCTTATTAGTATTCGAAAGACAGTAAAAATCTGCAGTAAGAAATCCTGAAAAAATCCAACAATAATAATGGAATACGTGCATGTGAGTCTGAGTGTATGAATTGGCAAGTTAAAGCAAAATTCATCCCATGCATCCCAAATCAAGCACACTGAAAACCAAAGGAGCTCATCTAGACTTCTTGTACAAAAGTAAATAATTAGGTTAACAAAAAGGTGCAAAGTTTGTTACAGACCTAGTCACCTATCATTTTCTGGTCATCCATTTAAAAACATATATCCCATTTATTGCTATGGTTATAGCAATTTTGATACATAACCCCATTATTACATATAGAGTTATGCATCATAAATTTCAATTTCATAAAATCTAATTTATTAGAAAAGGTGGTACAGAGGACCAATGTACAAACCCTCAACAAATTGAAATGGCGGTCTATGTGAAACAGCCCCAGACCCTCAGAAGAGATAACCGTAATTTGTCAGCAACAAAAAGTGTGGATTCAGGCACTCAAGGAGTCCACCAAGACAACAAATCTGAGCATATCAATTAGTGCCCATAGTGCACAAAACGTGTTGGGCATAGGGACATGCTTCTTTAATGTAATTATAAATAAAAACTTTTACTTATATTTTTTTGTGGGAGATTCAGATATTCAAGGAATCCCTCTGGGCCACAAAAAATATGAACCAATGAATACGTGCCCCTAGGTCACTAAAATTACAGGGCATAGGGAGACGTTGACTATTTTAAAGTAGGTCTAAATAAAGATTTTTCTTTTTTTTGGCCCTTGTGGAATACTTGAGTGGCCCAATTTTTAATGCTGACTTTAGTCAATATTAGGCAAGATAAAACAGCAGAGATGTAGATCAGATAGTTTAATCTCAATTTTAAAGGAACAGTTCATTGTAAAAATAAAAACTGGGTAAATAAATAGGCTGTGCAAAATTAAAAAACGTTTCTAATATGTTAGTTAGCCAAAAATGAAATCTATAAAGGCTGGAGTCAGCGAATATCTCACATAACAGCCAGAACCCCTCAAAACTTCCTGCTTTTCAGCTCTAACTTTGAGTTAGTCGGCACTCATGGGACGTGTGTTCTGTGAGTTTGTCATTGATTCTTAGCATGCAGGTCAGATTCAAAAGCAAACAGTTATGACCCATGTGTGCATCCCTCAAGTGACTGATTGGTTACTGCCGGGTAATCAATCAGTGGAAATCAAGAGAGCTGCAAAGCAGGAAATAGTGTTCTGGCTATTACAGTATGTTAGCCATCCACTAACTCCAGTCTTTATAGATTACATTTTTGGCTAACTAACTATACTGAAATCATCTTTTATATTGCACTGTCTCTCTAGTTAACCAGTTTTTATTTTTACACTGAACAATTCCTATGGATGTCTTAGAGCCCAGATTTAAACTCTCGCCTGAAAGCTGATCAATACATTTTAATTAAACCAAACTTGATGAATTAGTTTTATCATAAAATGAATTTATATTTCACAAAATTACATGTGTAATAGTGTACTGTTTATGTCAGTGTCTCTCATTTGTGTCCCATATCATATGAAAACATCATTGGGGGGAGAAAAACAACTCTTATTGTAAGCACCTACCCGTAACTCATCCTTTGAGCGAAAACTCTCTAGAAGTTGCTGGTAGTGTCTGTCAGTCATTTGTCGTAACAGAGACAATAGAGAGGCCACAAATTCACCCTTAGAGGTAAAAAGAAAAGAATAGGTATGTTGATGCTAATCAGTGTAAAATAACATATAAGCTAATCACTCATTTTAAAGATTTGGATGAGTTTGCACAATCAGTTTTTGATGTTAATGACCCTTGTTTCATTCTCTGTGACAACTTGTGAACTTGGACAAGTCACAATCTCAAGCTGCCTTGCCTGATATAAAAGTGTTTGAGTCCCACAGGCGATATATAAATAAAGTCCCATCTCTAGCCTTTTAATGGTCAAATGTTTACCTTTCCAGTAAGACTTTATGAATTACTCTTGTTATATGCATATACTGCTCTGTATTTTAAGAATGAGATTACATTTGATTAGACTCCAGGGATAATCTAGGACTGATTTGCACATGTATAATGACAACCAATCAGCAAATACTTTTAAATGGGATACCACAAGTTGGGCAAAAAGTAAGTACTAGGTTGCTAATGACAAACTCATTATACTGATTATATTAAAATGATTATGCCTCCATTGGAGGACCACATCTGACCCTCTGGGAGAGCCCTTTTTTGTAAGCTAACTATTCCATTTGCATTTAGACATAATATAACTGTATTTCACTTTCAGGTGTATGCACAAAGTGTCAACATTTGCAGCTTTTCTGTGCCACTTCAGACTGACATAATTATGACATTATGTTATTTGGTGTCTTGGCATGTATGGTAGTGGCTTGCTCCGTTATTAGGTATATTGATGCTGTTCATGGAAAACTTCTGTACAGATGCATCAAAATAATTAAAAGCCCATAGCAGACTGATCACTTGTGCAGTATTAATGTGATGCCTGCACCACACAGTGAATTTATCACTTTAAATGATTTTAATACAACCTATGATAGCCCACTGAGCTGCAAAATAATGACAACAGACACTGAAAGCTGCTGTGTGAATGGTCCTTATAACAGAATGAAAAGCAACTGAACATGAATAACTAATAGTAGAATAATGACTCTGTGTGCACACTAACATTAAGAGAGAACAGAAAATGACAATGAAATTGGTTGGTAACATACTAGGTACTTACTGTTACATCTTGAAACTGTAAACGTATTGCAGAGACTGATGACTGAGGTCTGCTTGTAATTTCTAATATTGTTCTCAAAAGGATATCCAGCAGGCTGTTCACAATCACATCTATCTCCTTCATGGCTGTTTTCTCCTAGATATAGGGAAAATATGCTTAGATAACATATGGTGAATTCTAATAAACACAACAAATGAAAAACCCAGGTGAGCACCACTTAAATAACATGATTGCTTTGGAAACCAACCAAGACTCTAATTCACAGATTTGTGAAGTAGAATCACAGAAGCATGCAATGGGCCAGAGGATAGCTTATTTCTGATACATTCACAGCAACCAATCAGTAATTCACCTTGCTAATATACAGTATCTGCAGGATGATCAATGAAAGCAAAAATACAACTGGTTGCCATGAATTACAATATTAATGCAACTGTGGTTACTGTTAGTAAATGAGCCCCACTATTTTAATTGTACATGTCGAAAGGATAGGTAGTGGAGAGGATTGTGAAAGACAGACATACTGCTTTCTGTTGTTCAAATTTTTTTTTATTTATTTATTATTTATATACTTTTATAGTTGCTCGAAGGATAAAAATCACACATTTGCTTACAATTGAGATTGGCTGTTTACCCCATATGTAATATAAGATACTAAGGGGCAGATTTACTAAGGGCCAAATGTTAGAAGTAAAAAATTTGACCCTTGAAGATTTTTTAAAGGGCTTTTTCGATCGAAAATGGACCTGTTTCGATCTATAGGTCCATTTTTATCGAATAAAAAAATAGTTTGAATCGTTCGATTCAACTGAACGATTCGAGCAATTCTCTGCAAAATCCTTTGAATTCTTGGAACTTAGAAATTTTTTCTATGAGGTCCCCCATAGGCTAAAATGGCTATTCAGCAGCTGGCGAATAGTCGAAGTCAAAGGATTTTTTTTTTCGAACAAATGTTTTTAAATTTGAATAGAATTTTGGGCTATTGGATAGTTGAAGTAGCCCAAAATTACTTTGAAATTCGAATTTTCACTTTAGCAAATGTGCCCCTAAATTTGCCCTGGAGCAGTAACCCAGAGAAACCAAGAATATGTTTGCTTTTTAACAGGTGACCAGGAAATCCTACCTTATGATTGGTTGCTATCCATTACTGCTCCTAGCAAACTTAGTTCCTTTTATTGAATAACTGCCAGTTTCAAACTCTTGACTCAGAACTATCCATACATTTGCCTATTGCATCACTGGTGGTCCTTGTTTACTATTCTTGTTGTTCCTGTTATATTCCTGTCTTCTGCTTCATCTCTCTGCCCATCTCATTATCCCCATCTGTATTTCATTATCCAATCCTGAACCTTTATAAGCCTGCCCCTGATCTTTGCCCAGTGCTTGGTCAATAAACTGTTTCTGTGATCTAGCCTCGGTTTCCTGTCACTTCCAATCCCGTATCCTGTTATTTTGGATCTCCCTCTAGTTCCTGATTCCTAGACCTGTTCCAGTACTCCTGTGTCCCTCCTAGCCCTGCTCTTGGATTCCCTGTTTACTCTTGGTCTGTCCCTCAACCTGCCTCAACTCTTTGGCCTGATTCTGGACTGTGTCTCTGCCTGCCGCTTTCTACTATTTTAAGTTTGTACATACATGTGAGCACTATTACTTGTAATCATTTCCATAAGTTTATTAAAGTTTCATTTATCATGGCTTCTAAACCTATTACTAGTGTGTATGGTTGCACCCCTGGTTACCCAGTCTTTAGGCTCCCAACTGTACATTTTATTATTATTAACATGTATTTCTATAGCGCCAACTTGTTGCGTAGCGCTAATAAACATGGTACTCCATGATGTATACTTGGGGGATGACGTGGCAATTGCCCCCTTAGCGTCTTAAAAACAAGCAAAGCCAGTACAGTGGGATCATTAATACAGACAATACTGCATCCAGTAAGAAATTGCCTTCAACTATACACCTTTGAAACATGTAATAATGATTGTGCATTCACTTACTGAGTTGCTCTTCTTGCTTAGATGAAACATGTTGCTAAGGATACGTGCGCACATTCCAAGATCTTTCTGCTCCTGTAAGTGCATGTGGAGGTGGTGCATGACTACAGGCAGTAGAATAAAACGGGACTCTGGGAAGAGAATCATTTTCTGGGTTACTTCAAGTGATTAAACATCACAGATCCTTTACCTTTATACACCCTGTGTAATGCAAATCTGCAGTAATGAAAATCGTAAATACATTCTAATGCATTTATAAATTAATTTATTAACACCTTGCATTTTGGCCATTCTATACAGCAGGAAATATGGAACTTGTATTTATATGTTTTCTAATATCCATACAAGAAATTGCAACCTGTGGCAAAACTTATAAGTAGGGATGCACAGAATCCAGGATTCGGTTAGGGATTTGGTCAGGATTTGGCCTTTTTCAGCAGGATTCGGATTCAGCCGATTCAACGGAATCTGAATCCTAATTTGTATATGTAAATCAGGTGTGGGAAGGGAAATAACGTGAACTTTCATCTCAAAATAAAATATAAGTAAAACATTATTTTTCCACTTTTTCTTTTGCCGACTTTGATTTGAATATGCATATTAGATTTGGTTCAGTATTCGGCCAAATCTTTCATGAAGGATTCTGGGATTCGGCTGAATCCCAAATAGTGGATTCAGAGCATCCCTACTTATAAGATGGATATGAATCTTACCATGCCTAGCCCATTAACTAAATATCACATATGGAGCAAAATAAATGCTTGTGTACAAGCATATGAAACTTGTTACAAAGAAATAATACATTATGGAGTCAAGGTGTATAGCATCACAAATTATTTTGTTATCCAGACACCTGCATCTTCAACATCTTTTCCCAAACATTGGTCAAATGTGAAGTTGGTCTTTTGCTTCTATATCAGCTTGAACTCTTCTGGGACGGCTTTCCGCTAGATTATGGAGCACTGTTGGTGGGACTTGCTTCCATTCAGTCACAACAATATTAGATGGGCACTGATGATGGCTTCATTTATCGTTTCATTACATTCCACAATTGTTCATTTGGGTCAGGGCTTTGCAGGTGTAAGGAGCCTGCAGTTGTTGAGTCAAGATGGGGAGTGGCCATGGCTGTGCTCTGGCATCGTCGTGCAGCGTCGGGACATCACCACACCAGTGTTTCCATGTGAAATGGTTGCCAAGTACTGGGGTACAATGCCCAAATATAGGTCCTTCTTCCTAAAGAGTTCCCAGGTATTCTAAATCAGACTTTTCTGCTAGTGACTTCCTCCTTGGTCCCTACTCCTTCCTGAGCCTGAGGTCTGACTGCTGGTCAGTCAAGCTATTCCACACTCATCTGATTAAATGCACACTGTACATACCTCAATTTGTACATGGGGCATTTTAGTGCTGACAAAGAAAAGTGCCTTCTCTTGTTAGCAAAAACTAGGAAGCACAGGTTGTACTTTGTAGCATAAGAATTCTGCAGAGAGAGCAATGTTGAATATTGGATTTTGTAATGCGAACAAACTGCCCTAAAGGTTTTAATGTGGTTAATACATCAAAAACACACACAATTATATTTATAAATAAACATGAACATACACAGTTAAAGGCATGGAGAGAACACACCTAGATGCAGAGTGACAGAGTTTGTTGACTAATGTTAGAAAGATATAGCGAGATAGATAGACAGATACAGTCATGGATAGCCTTGTCATAGATAGTAGGGAGTACACTTTCTCATAAATAAACAATATTATTTAGAATTCACATCAAACAGAACATTTTACATAGGTAAAGTATGTCTTGACTTCATGCCATGTTCCCCTAAACGGTTTGCTTGTTTACCAGGATTACTGTAGAGCTCGCTTTCAACTGTCTTTGCGATGCACTGAAGTTTCACATCTTGAAGGGAGTCATCTGCATGTATGATTGTTGGCAGACTGCCCAGTGTATCACGTACCAAGTTTGCTACTTCTCGAACATCAAAGAGCTTCAGTAGCTCTGAGTACACAGTTGGAAAGGAATTCAGAAACACAGCCTGGAGCACAAGGTGAATACAAGAAAATAGATATAGTGACAAATTAAAAGCTTTGAAAGATTAGAATCTTTTATTAACTGTATATAGATTTACCTTGTACTGGAATGCTGCATTGTGTTTCTACTGTGCACTCCACAAGAAACTGTATTAGTAGTGTTGGTAAAAGCAGCACAACAGTACATTCATTAAATAACAAACAAATGGTAATCACTGTAATGTGTGACTAAGCATTCTTAGATACAGTGTGTGGTGTCAGATACTGGAAGATTGCTTGTGACTTGCAAGCAGTGTCAAGCCTGAAGGCACCCAAGTGACAACCAAGTGTCTGCATTATATAAATAAAGCATTATAAAATAACAATCACTCTTTTAGGCCTGAAGTAATTCTGTCAACTGAATGTCAGCAACTGACTGGCCAAGTAAATTATTATGATGTAACTTGTCAATTTAGACACCAGTAGTGGGGACCTGGAACTGCAAAACTGACTGCTCCTAAAGGTGGCCATACATGATCTGATAAGAGCTCTCGGTTCAGTACATGGACCGCTGATGGCCTAGCTTGACCGATAGTTGTTCGAAAATTGGCAGGTTTAAAAATGCAATCAGACGAGGATCACACCAGCTTTTTCATTGGTCCTTTCATCGATGGCCTGCATTTGCTATTGTTGTGGTGTGATCTTTTGGCCCCAGGGCCAAACAATTAGATCAGCCTTAGGCATAGAGGTGAGAAATGCAATTACTTTCCATTCTGCACTGTCACTGCACTCTTTACAGCCCCCCTCCATTTTCAACATCTAATCGTGTAGTCAGTGCATGAGCATGGGCATCAGGTCACCCATGTTGGCATGATCTAAAGCTTGCCTTAATAGCAGAGCCTACAAAATACCTGCTTCCTGCTTGATGTGACTGTGACTTCCAAGAAATAAGATTGAAATAATTTATATAATGTAAGTGAAGTTTATTTTGCTTTTGCTTAAGCTACATTTATGATAAGTAATTCTATAGTTCATTGACATTCTAGGATGTTATTCTAAAACATTACCTCATACCTGTGATTGTGATAATGCACGTGTTCCTTTGCTGTCCTGGGACAGAAAGAACCGGATTGACATAAGTAGCTCTTGAATACCACACCGAAATTCTTCCTCATTCTGTCCTCCGGTGGCAAGTGAAAACAACTTCCGTGACTGAACTATGTATTTAAAAATATACTCTTGGGCCTACAAATACAAAAAAAGAGAACAGTAACTGTAGCAATCTAGCTATGCAGAAATATATTAATATGCCAGATAACACAAAATTATCCTGGACAAATGCTTGTTTTTCTTTACAGCATTTCAGTACATTACCTTAAGAACATCCTGGATATGCTCTTGTCGTTCCGCTTCAATAATTCTATCAACATACCACTTCAAAACTTTTATCAGGTCTCTGGAATATTAGGAGGTATAAGTAAGTGTATTCAAACGTCTTTTTTACTCTTTCATTGGCAGTTTATATAAGCATTATACAAGGTGCAAATTTTGAATTTCGGTGAACCATAATGCAGCTTTATTTTCCAGAATTCTGGCATAATAGGGGGTTCTGCTATGATTTGATTTACCAATACACAATAAAATCTGCATATAGACAGTTACATTGCGTGCAAGTCATGGAAACATTTGGTTTGCATCCTTGTAGGGATGAATTGTACCAGTTCTGAATCTTGAATAGCCAGGAAGGGTGCTAGCATTTGTAGTGAAATAGAAAGGGAGCCCGAGAAGTAACTCCTTGATGACGTATTCTTCAAAATCACCGCCCAGCCATGCTCCATTGTCTTCACCTTGCACCAACATGTCTGCTTTATGTGCAAGGTGAAAACTATCAAGCAAAGTGTATAGCTACAAATAATTTTGTGAAGTTCATCTTGTGGATGCAGTTTTGTGGCCATTTCTGTAGCTTGTTATAGTAAATCTGGCCTATGATCCTTTAAAGATATGTTTTGCAATCTTAGTTTCTGTTATAATGTTCTACCTATCTGCCATACACAGTACCACAGCTATGCATAAAAGGACAAGAAATTGAGCTTTCATACAGGTACTGAAGTAACCAGTGTCCAACTCATACAAGCTTTTCATGTTATTACCAACTCTGTACTTTATGCATGCAAAAATTATTCCATTCTGGCATGTTATTCACAAAGGTCACTTTGGTGAATACCACAGAAAGTGCTATTCACCAGAGTGGGTGTTAAGTCCCTTCACAGTGAATACAATCTCTTACTTTTTACAACAGGCCAGCACTGCACTTAGTACACTTAGCAGCAGCATTGTGCTAACCAGTATGTTATCTACAAATGTGGAACGCTGGATTTGGGGAAGAATTAAGCAACTGTATTAACTAATTGGTACCCCACAGGGAACATCACCTCCCTTAGATGTCTTTATTTAATTTGGAAAACCATGCCTTTTATCTACTGAAACAGATTTAAACTCTAAAGCAAATTTGTAGCACATCTACGAATGCAAACACAAAGAAAATTGCATGCACTTAAAGATGATTTGCAAAGGTATGTATATCCTGCTTTGATGATTTGTGCACAAGATGCAAACTATAGGGAACACAGATGCAAGGCTATAAAGACTTGCAATACTTACACTTTATCAATTCAATATACTTTTTAGCATTGGTACTGGTAAATTGCATATAATCATTATTTTGGAGGAACCCACCATTATGCTGGAATTCTTGACAAGAAAATGTAGCCAGACATTCTTTTTGGAAAACGTTTTACTGTATAACAATGAGTGCCTGAATTCTCACAAGCATTTTTTTCTAGATAAAAGTCTATGAAAAATTACAATATTAATAATTTAGGAAATAGAAGCTTCACACCATACCTGTAAGCTAGAGCTCCAGAAAAATGTGCTTCTATGTATGTGTCCATTACTGGCTTAAAATGTTGGAATTTGCTGTCCTGCAGCAAATTAATTATATGAACCTATATTAACAAAAACAACAACAATCATTGCTTTAGAGGATAGTCACGTTTATTTGGCTTTATTTTATGTGCATCTGCAGCATTACCAACAGTTTTTAGAATACATTTCTCATCAATGATTTCTTTCCCAAAATTTGCAGACCAAGAACATGAAGGTTGGACCACATTATAGACTTTGAAACGACTTTGAAACACGAAACAATGAAAGGACACTTACCAAACAATCAAACACCTTAGATCCAAATTTCAGAGAATTTTCATTCAAAATGCCAAACAACGTATCCAGTGTGTCCTGAAGAAACTGTTAAACAGAATGGTCTTAAGTAATTTTGAAACAGAAATAACCATGATAAGTAACATCAGCAAACAACCACTACTCCCAGCACGGTCAGCAAACCACTTATGTAAATAGAGCTATTTGGTATAATTTATAATCCCCCAAACCACAGCTTACCTTTACAATTTCTGAGCCATCAATCTCTTTTAACTTGGATAGACAGTGAGGGATATTTTCTGGGTGCATCCGCCACTTTAAAAGATCAAGCATATCACCTAGAAATTATAAGCACAAAAATGAAAAGAGTGACTGCTGAATGGTTGATTATAAAAGAATCATTTATAAACAAGTAGTATTTACTGGTCAAATGCAGTTTGGCCAATGGCTAATATTTTTTCTCTCTCTTCTGGCATATTTATAATTCTGGAGAAATATGGATACCACACATTTTGCACCTCATAAATGTGTTTACAGGCACAAGAACAAGATCAGCCTATTAGAGAACACATAGGGGCAAATTGGGCATGTGTGAATTGGGTACTTCAACCATTGAATTTTAAAAAATTAAATTGATTCGAATGATTCGAATAAAAATCTATTCAATCATTCGACTATTCGATGGTCGAACTACTTGCCCTTTAAAATTTTTGAACTGCCTAGTTCGCCAGATTAAACCTACAGAATTGCTGTTAAAACCCTATGGGAAGCTCCCTTAAGGTTTTTCTAATTTATTTAGAATGAATAAAAAAAATTTGTTCGTATTTGTTTCTATTCGATCGTTCGATTAATCGAACTGCGCTAAAATCCTTCGAATTCGATGGATTCGAGGTGTGGAAGGCAGTGGATCAGATTTTTAATCCATTGAAAAATGAAAACAAACATTCCCATTAAACAACTTCTCTTTCTTACTAGACCCAAATCAAATGTTGTTTCTCCTATATAATAGCAGCATTGTTTTACAAATTATCCAAGTAACAATTTAGTTGAACTCAATCATTCATTTCCATACCATTTTGAGTTAGTTTACTGGAACAAAGGAATGAAGTTATCCAAAATGATTCTTTTGTGTATTTAACAGCCTGATTATTGTTTCCAGGTTGATTTCCTTTCAAAAAT
>CM044435.1:58054892-58097092 GCA_024363595.1 Xenopus borealis
ATATATATATAGTTGAAATCAAATAATGTTGGGAACAAAAAGAAATTAGACATTTTTCCTGTATTTTTTCTTTGCAGTGGTACTTTTACATACAATGACATCCCGAATACACTGTATTAGTATCCTATAAGGTCTTCTTTTTTGCAGTGTATGATTCAGGTGTTTCCAGTAAAAGGAATTACCAAAGAAGTTGTAAGATAAACATGAATTTGCAATAATTTACTATGGTCACTATATGATGCATGTATGCTCTGAAACAGCCCCAAATCTTCTAGGCTGACACACCTCTTTCTATGGAGTAGGAACTGCAAGCTTTATGTGCATTACCATTCTGCTTTATAGTCAGTGTATACCCTTTCACACTGTTCATCAGAGGAGGCTGGGTACTGCATTGGCACTCCCTACAAGTACAGGTATTGGACCTATTATCCAGAATGCTTGGGACCTGGTATTTTTCAGATAATGGATCTTTCTGTAATTTGGATCTTCATACCTTAAGTCTACTAGAAAATCATGTAAATATTAAATAAATCGAATAGGCTGGTTCTGCTTGCAATAAGGATTAATTATATCTTAGTTTAGATCAATTACAAAGCACTGTTTTATTATTACAGATAAAAATGAATTAATGTTTTAAAATTTGTATTATTTGGATAAAATGCAGTCTATGGGAGACAGGTATTCCATAATTCTGAGCTTTCTGGATAACAGGTTTCTGGATAATGGATCCAATACCTGCATCTGCTAGTGTGTAAGAGTATGTGAGTATCATTTATAAATGGCATCAAAGGAACAGTAACACCAGACATTTTAAGTAAAAAAAATTATAAGCACTTCTATTAATAGATTTACCCTAGTATATTGATTTAAGTAAATACCATTTGAAGACATGCCATCACATACACACCAAAAAATGTTATAACACAAAATCTTATAATGAAATAATGTTTTCATCATTTGCCAATTACTTTTCTTGTATGGTTGAAATAATTAGGTTTATAGAATGAACCAATGCATTTCCTCATTCAAAATGGAGCAGTAAAATGACCCAGCTCACCTAAAAAAAGGCAAATAACCTGAAATGATATATATATAATAATGTGAACATGCACTAAAAAAATGCAATAAATGCAATAAAAAATATGCTAATGTATTCCCATATACTGCAATGGGAGGGGACTCGTTCTTATCATTAGAACACAAAAGTTAGGTCACCTTTAATAGTTGCCCCTCACTGTTCAAAATGACCATTGAAACTTGTACATTTCTTGCCACACTTTTGCCTCCTTTTTCAAACTCTCCTTTTTCTATGGTGATATATAGGTCATTTCTCATTTCACCTACAGAAACAAAACCAGAATTACAAAAACAATGAAATAATGTCAGTGATAAAACTATAATCAACCCAGATATGTACATTTTAAAATGTGTCTTATTTTTCCACACATAATAACTACTAAACTGCTATGATATCAGCACATCACAACACATATCTTCTTGACATCAAAACCCTTGTCTGAATGTTGCACATTATGGGGCAGATTTTCTAAGGGGCAAATTTACTATTATTCACCTATTCGAGGGCTAAAAGCTCTCGAATTCAGCCGAAATTCGATAAGCATTTGACTATTAAATGCTTATCGAATAGTTTTAGGCTATTTTTACCTCGATATTCGATTTCTTGATGAAATCGCATGATTGAATACTGATCGTTCGATTGCACGAAAAAAACGTAAAATTTCCTCCGATCGCTCGAAAAATTTGTGTGATTCCAACGATCAAAGCGTTCGATCGTACGAATGGTATTCGAGCAGGTAATAGAAAAAAAGCCTATGGGGGGCTTCCCATAGGCTTCTATTGCAATTCGGTAGGTTCAATCTGGCGAAGTAGGCAGTCGAATAAAATGTTAAAGTTAAAGTCATCGAATGGTCAAATTATCGAATATTCGATCATTCAATCTATTTGATCTATTTAATGAGGTCGAATTTCGGGTATTCGATGATCGAAATGGGCAAATTTGTATATTCGAATATCCGATTAAATCGTACAATCGGAATTGGCTCGAACTTCGATCTATTCACGTGAATTTCGTAAATCTGCCCCTAAGGGTCGAATTCGAGGGTTAAAAAACCTTTGAATTCGACCATCGAATTTTATGGGAATTATTTAAAGTCCTTCAAATTCGAATATCGAATTCAAAGAATTTTACCGCAATTTGATTAGTCGAATGATCGAATAGGAAATATTCAATCGATCGATGAAATCATTCACATCAAACAATTCGAACGATTTTAACCATTCGATTGAATTTTTTATTCGATCAAAAATAATGAAAACCAATCCGGTTGGTTGAAACTGGCGAACTAGGCAGTCGAATAAAAATGTAAAGGGGAAGTTATTCGACTGTCGAATATTCAAATAGATTTTTATTCTAATTATTCTAATTCTAATAATCGATTGAATTTTCAAAATTTGATGGTCAAAATAGTCTTCAAAAATATCTAAAATTCAAATGCAAATCTTTTTGAAAATTCGATCGAATTTAGAATCCTTCATGTGAATTTGATAAATTTGCCCCAATGATATGTATATATGATGTGTATTGTGCTCCTGCCTTACAGCTTACACTGGCAGAATGGAACTTATATGTTTTAGTACTTTTCAGAAATGATATCATGTTCCACAAGCCTCTTTAAAATATATTTTCTTATTTCATCAGGCTATAGAATCAGAGCATGACTAATACAACTCTAATGAAAATAATACCTTCTTAACTTTGAAGTTTCAATTCTTGCATCATTTCTCTGATCTTGGCTTATATTGCCTTACATTAATATTATGCCTCTGAAGATGTGATGTCTGCAACATAAAGGCAGATTCTACTAAATTCTCGTGAATAGATCGAAGTTCGATCGAATTTGATCGAATTCCGATCGTACGATTTTATCGGATATTCGAATATGCACATTTGGCCACTTCGATCATCATTATATTCGATAATTCGACCATTCGATGATCGAAGTACTTTAACTTTAAAATTTTATTCAACTACCTACTTCACCAGATTGAACCTAGGATTTTTTCTATCAGCTGCTCAAATACCAAAATCGTACGAATACCGATCGTTCATGAAAAAATCCTAAAATTTCCTTTGAGCACTCAAAAAATTCGTACGATTTGAACGATTGAGGTGTTTGTTCGTACAAATTTTTTGAGCGCTTGAAGGAAATTTTACGATTTTTTCTTGAAATGGAACAATCGGTATTCGTACAATTTTATCGAGAAATCAAATAGCGAATCAAATAGTAAATTGTGTTCAATGCTGCTATTTTAATATAAACAATCTGAAATGTTTTCATGCGGAAGACTAATATTTTCCAAGTGATATGGAAATAGTATGTGTAATTATAAACAGGTACAAAACTTGGGCTTCGAATAAGAAATATTATTTTAATAAAATAAATCATACAACACAGCTAGAATCTTGCAGGATAAAACACCCTGAAATGAAAAGATAACCAAAGATGTAAAACAATAATCATATGGGGCAGTGCATGTTAAATGTAACTAATAATATCAAAACATTAATATTCTCTTCTTTTTAAACTTGATGAAAATTTTGAACTTCTTTTTTATGGGTTTTAGGAAAAAAAACAAAAGATCAGAAAAACAGTTTATAAAAAGTGTCCATCTAGAAAGATAACCATGGCCAGTGTATGTAAAGTTTACATATAACCAAGAATATAAAATAACATTCAAACCGAGAGGAGATACAGTTAGACAGAGATACTAATATTGTATACATTTGCAGAAGTTTTAATTTTTTTCAGGGCCAGGCATCATAGACTCTACAAAGCTGACACAAAAGGAATAGTAGCAGCACTGTTATTTCTGTGTTTCCCTTTGATCTGTGCAGTGTTGCCTGTTAAAAAAAATGGTCTGTCATACACAGAAAAGTGTGAGGATCTGAATGAATACTAAATTACATATTTTTACTCAAAATTCCTTGTAAGCACCATCATTTGTTTTTTGTTATGGCTTCAAAACTTGCATTAACAACATTTGATAACTACACTCCTGTAACCAAATAGTCCCTAGTCATTTTCTATTCTGACTTTCAACCCCCTAGTAAAAGTAAAAATTAGTCACTAAATAGTTATTGAAACTAAATAGGGATCCTGTCACAGGAAAACATTTTTTTTCAAACACATCAGTTAATAGTGCTGTTCTAGCAGACTTCTCGACTGAAACCAGTTTTTCAGAAGAGCAAACAGATTTGTTTATATTTAATTTTGAAATCTGATATGGGGCTAGACATATTTTTATTTTCCCAGGTGCCCTCGGTCATATGACTTGTGCTCTGATAAAATTCAGTAATTCTTTACTGCTGCACTGTAAGTCTATCAACAGAACAATGGGAATGTAACCAGATAACAACTCCATGGCACAAGATAGCAGCTGCCTGGTAGTTATGAGAATAGCACCCAATAGTAAAAATACAAGTCCCACTGCACTCCTTTAGTTACATTGAGTTGCAGAAACAATAGCTTATCTGAAAACAGTTCCATCGTTAAGTGTTGGCTCCTTCTGAAAGCACTCAACCATGGTAAAATTACCTGAAATGACTAACTACACACCAATATTACAACTTAAAACAATGCTTGTTGGTTCAGGAAAACATTTTAAATTGCAGAGTGAATTATCTGCAGTGCAAAGATTGTAATTTAAAAATAAAAACTACATCTTAAAAAATCCCTTTTAAATAATACAAAAATGTAAATAAAAGCATATGGTGAATGATCTTAGAACTACACTATCTATTTTAACTATTTTAAACAAACTATATTATCCTAGAAGGAAATGTCATGATATTTTCAACGAGCCACACTGATGCCAAATGGAAAGCAATACAATATGATGTAAAATATTTTCAGTTTTTCATTGGATGTGTTAAGAACCTTGGCAGCTAGCGTCCATAATGCTTTGCCATTTGCCTGGAATTTACTTGCCTGGTTAAACAGGGGTTATTTCATGAGTGGGGGATTACTGCATCCCACATATTTTCTTGATATAATATTCAAGTTGTACTGCACAGCTATGAAATAATGATGGGGAAATCTAGTCACTACTGCAAAAGCAATTGAATGGCATTTAAAGCTGAAAGCATACTAATTAGCAAAACTTACTTCTGCGAATGTTTTCTTATGTAATGTACATTACAATCCTACTAATGAGCAAAAATAAATTGTCTATATTCCAAAGCTTGCTTTGTATTAATATATAAAAGAGCCAGTGCTTTCAGTTAAAGTGGAACTATTGTTTTCAATATAATAAGTTGATGTACTGTTTCTGAAGTCATCAAGGTACACATCATTATGCCCTCTGAGGATTTTTTTTTCTCTACATGTAGGCTTTGTGTTATAGTCTGATTTTTGCTGAACAGGTAGATCAAAAATCTCAGGGGTCTGTGCACTCTTATCGAATAGCTAAAATCTCCTTTAAAAAAAATTAAAGATTTTCAGACATGATTTTACTTATTTAACAGACTGTCATGGTTATAAAAGTGATGAATGGGCTACTTCATCAGAAGTGTTTGACTGGTTTGAGTAGTTGAATACAGTCCTTTACAGAGGGGTGTTATTGCTTAGTGGATTTTAGCAGCAGGGCTAAATTTAAATAATTAAACCCTGGTGCAAATCACATGTGGAAATTAATGATTCAGACAATTACTTTTTTGTACTGGGGTAGAAAATAAATTGGTAATCTGAAATGATTGGTATTTCTTTAAAAAGAACATAATTACTCATCAATTGTTGATAAATTAAGCCGTAACGTGATTATTTTAGAAATAGTACATCATTGTTAAATGATATTTAGATGCTATTTATTTTTTTTAGCATTACTAAGGGGCAGATTTACAAAATTCACGTGAATAATTCGAAGTTCAATCAAATTCGATTGAATTCCGATCGTACGATTTTATCGGATATTGGAATATGCAAATTTGGCCAATTCAATCATCGAATATGCTAAATTTGAGCGTATCGAATAGATCGAATGATCGAATATTCGATCATTAGATGATCAAAGTACTTCAACTTTAAAATTTTATTCGACTGACTACTTCGCCAGATTGAACCTACCGAATAGAAATAGAAGCCTATGGGAATCCCCCCATAGGTTTTTTTTTCCTATTACCTGCTCCAATACCATTTTTCGAACGATCGGAGGAAATGTCAAGATTTTTTTGTGAAATCGAACGATCGCTATTCGATCATAAGATTTTTTCATGAAATCGAATAGCACACAATAAATAGCCTAAAACTACTCAATAACCATTCGATAATCGAATTACTACTGAATTTCTGCCAAATTGGAGGGCTAAAAGCCCTCAAATTCATGAATAATGATAAATTTGCCCCTAAGTGTGGTCACCCTTAACTAAAAACGTCAACAGAAATCCATGAAGTCAAAATATGACAAGCCAATATAACTTAATCATGGTTTTCTAGAATACGATGACCTTCAAGGAAATAAAAATGTTTACATTTCTGTCTCTGCAATTTACAGAGAAAAATAAAACCCACTTGTTGACACAAGTTCATTCAGCTGGGCTCATGTTAAGAAAGTGCATTGAGACTTGCCAAACTGTATATTTGTTTTAATTTCTTTACACACATTCTTAAGCTCAAATTAGCTATACCTTTTAAAATTCCTAACAAATATTTTATGTTGATTAAACTATGCCTTTATCAAGTCAAACATCACCATATTTTTATTGGAAATCTCTTCTATTCCCATGTAAACCACCATAACAAAATTAGCATTTTATCCTAAATTATTAACTCACCAATTACTGAAAGCAATAACCTTAATTTTAGGAGTAAAACATTAAATAAAAATCTTAAAATATTTTGTACTGAGAAAGTATCATACAAGGACATAATTAATTTGGGGGAAAAGTCTATCAACCCTCTCTGGAGAACTGTTTCCCTTTTGCAAGGCAGCTACAGCATTTGAAATTCTGATTTTTTTTTTTAACTCACCAGGCATAATAACATCTGAGAAGCCAAGCTTTCTTGTTATGGAGACCCCACGGGTAAAAATTGAGGAATAATCTCTTCTAATTTGTTCAATGTCCCCATGCAACAGCTGAAGGGAAACCGCCAGACCTGTAATCAAAGATTGAAAAGAGGCTCAGAAGTTAAACATACAGCAGGTATTTTAAGGCTATTTTACCTCATTGATACTAACTCAGCAACTTCAAAGTGGCTCATCAAATAGTAGGAATTACTAAAAGGCTGCCAGCCATCTTCATGGAAATGTACAACTGCCTTTCTACTGACTCCAGTTGGCCTGGCAACCATGAAAAACTAGGTGATTTCTGGGTTACAGACGTGCAGTAAAATAGAAAAGGAACTGTGGGCATATTACATAAGTGAAATATACTGGTAAGAAGTGCATATTTACATTATGTAAGGGGATGGTTTATGCAGTACACTTTACAAAACTATAGAAAAAGGACCATGTATCATACTTTGCAAGATGCTGTGACAATACAAGACCAAGGTGCAACTAACTAACTAAGTTTGAAGGAAAACTATACCCCCCGAACAATGTTGGTCTCTATAAAAAGATATTGCATAAAACAACTCATATGTAAAACCCTACTTCATGTAAATAAACCAGTTTCATAATAATATACTTTTTTAGTAGCATGTGCCATTGGGTAAACATAAATAGAAAATAGCCATTTTAAAAAATAAGGACAGCCTCCTGGGATCCTAGGATCCAACGGTGCACACAAACATACCAAACAAACTATAAAGTTAGGTCACATGAGCCAATTAACAGACAGAGTTGTGTCTTTTGCTTCAACACTTCTTCCCTTTACAGTTAGTGTTGAAATATTTCTGGACAGGTGATCTCTGAGGCAGCACACAGACCGTCATGAAATGGTGGTTCAAGGCAAGAGATGTAAAAGGGCAATATTTACTTAAATATATATACCAGGTAGGTAAGATTCTTTAATATGTCACTTGATTTGATATAAACTATCTGTTGCTCAAAAATTCATTTTGGGGGTATAGTTTTCCTTTAAGAAATTTAAGTATGGTAGAAATGTCACTCATTATGTTTTGGGATTCTCTACCAGCTTTGGTGACCACAGCCATTTAGCAGTGAAGATCTGTGCCTCTGAATATGCCCCCAGTAGCTCCCTGTCTTTTTTCTAGCACATACTCTCACAATTTTATACATAGAATATAACATAATAATACAAGGCTGATTAGTTATTAAAATTTTCATTATATGGCAGCTCACAAACCAGTGAAATTAGCATCAAAATGTAATAATTGGTTTCTATGACAGGTGATCCTCATGTTTTGCTTAATGATTTGTGTTAACCACTAAGCTTAGCTTCTCAACAGCTGCCTAGAGCACACTGATCATGTGCAGTGTCACGGACACTCCAAAAATAGATTAACAAAACGTAACATGGCAAGTTCCTGTGAACAACTTTGAAGGCCTGTATCTTTACTATAACAGGGATGCTAAACATGTAGGCTGGTACAGTAAGTTCAGTATATAAAATACAGCAGGTTTAGCCATATTTGTTTTTAGATTTTAGTTCTCCTTAAAACACCCCATTTTTCACACTCTTGTTTTTCTGCTGATTTAGTAACAAGTATATAAATCCCTTAATCATCTATCATGTTTACTGATATGAGGCAAAAATAAACCAAGTAAAAACAGACACATCATTAAACTCAAAATGTTGATGAAAAGCTTGTATTAATAAAAAAGCAGCAACTTTAAAGGAATTTTTCAGTATAAAAATAAAAACTGGGTAAACAGATAGGCAGTTCAAAATAAAAAAAATGTTTCTAATATAGTTAGTTAGCCAAAAATGTAATCTGTAAAGGCTAGAGTGACTGGATGTCTAACATGACGGAACAGAACACTACTTCCTGCTTTTCAGCTCTCTTGTTTCCACTGACTGGTTACCCTGGTGACCAGGTATTAACCAATCAGTGACTAAAAATCCTACTATGCAAGTCCACAGACAATCTTTGTGAGCATCATCAAACTTATAAGACCTTAATTACTAACTGATTATGTGTAATTATATATGAGATAATGTACTAATTACTAATTAATTAGAACCTTCTTTTTTTTAAATAAAAGCAATCTTACACAAGTGAAGTCTTCCTTCCTCCACTTAAATTGTTTTAAAGTAATAAAAATGCAATGCAGTGTTGCTCTGCACTGGTAAAACAGCTGTGTCTGCTTCAGGAATACTACTATTGTTTATATAAATATGCTGCTGTGTAGCAATGGGGGCACTATACAAAACACCCTGACCTTCCAGAAAAAAGGAATACCTGGTGCCCAGTAATATAAGTATCGGCAACCTATCGGCAATGTCCCATAAGAAAAATCACTGGCACACAAGTAATCCTAGCAGGGTGAAACCCTGCTAGGATTAGCAATGGGGGCAGCTATTTAAAGCCTCAAGTTACATAGCAGATAAGTTTTGTTATCCTCTATTTAACCTGTGCCATATAGCCTATATTTCTTTTTTGGTGTTACTGTTCCTTTACCCCATATATTGCTTACTGTCCCACTAGTAAAGAAGTTTATAGAAAATTAAGCCAAACTAAAGGGAAAAATATAACCATAATTCAGTTGGGCTCATGTAGAAAAGGTACTTAAGCACTGAACTTCCAGATAATAAACTCACAACTCAAATGTTTGCTTATTTATATAACAAACCTGAATGGACAACATTGAATCAAGTAAATAATCAGGTTTTTGAGCACAAACCACAGTAAAAAAAAAAACCAGAAAAATCATGAAGGCAAAAAACATCTTCAAATGGTTAAAGGGACCTCTGTCATTGACTTCCACATGACCTCAACCAGTTTTAGAATATTTTTGGATTCTGGCTTTTAGCAGAGTTTTGAACTAGAAATTTTTAATTTTTTTAGTGAAAAACACAATTTTGGTCACTGGTCATATGGTTATATTTAAAGTGGACCCGTCACCCCAAAAAAATATTCAAAATCATATTTTGTCACATTAGTCAAGCAAAATGAACATTAATTACACTATATAAATTATTTTAATCTTGTTTCCTTCAGTCTGGGAATTCAAAATTATAGCAAGCAGGCAGGAGCCATTTTGTGGACACTGTTATTAAGGCAAGCCTTGCATCATCTCAGAATCTTGTTTGTGAACCAGAATGGGGGTCTATCACCATGTCCTGGCTACACAATTAAATGGTTAAGAGAACTGGGGGAATGTGAGGGGAGCATTGGCATCTAGGAAGTGCTGAATGGAAAGTTAAAGTAATTATCTGCCCCACCTCTTAGGCATAGAGGAGTGGCAGACAATATTTGATTGACAGCTGAGATTTTTAAATGAGCTTAAAAAAGCTATGAATGGTTTTATAAAATTTTAAATTGGATTTCATGTTTAATTTGAAAAGGACTTTTATTATACAGATTTTTGTGTCTGGGTGATGGGTCCACTTTAATATGTTTATTTGGATGCATAGCATTAAATTTCTTTATTATATTATTATATTAATAATTTTCTACATAACCTTAGGCTTTTTACCTTCAAACCAAGATGAAGCCCATTGGGACTAAACAAAGACCAGATTATGATGCTACATCTTGTTCAAGCAGTTCTTAATTTTATGTTCCATGTTTAGTATTGCTCTTTTGAAAAATACAGCTGTGGGAATTTCTAGCAACCAGTGAACAGGACAATGAAAACTAAAAAATTGCCTTCTCTTCTACAAAAAACACTTTCATGAATTAAAGACACATAGTTACATAGTTAAATTGAGTTGAAAAAATACAAAGTCCATCAAGTTCAACCCCTCCAAATTGAAAACCCAGCATCAACACACACACCCTCCATAACTTTCCATAAATTATATATGGCCATATACTAACTATAGAGTTTAGTATCACAATAGCCTGATATTATGTCTGTCCAATAAATCATCCAAGCCCCTCTTAAAAGCATTAACAGAATCAGCCATCACAATAAAACCCAGCAGTGCATTCCCCAACCTCACTGTGAAGAATCACCTACACTGCTTCAAATGAAAGTCCTTTTCTTCTAGTCGGAAGGGGTGGCCTCTAGTGTGGTGATCCTCTTTATAGGTAGAAAGGTCCCCAGCTATTTTTCTATAATGTCCTTTAATGTATTTGTAAAGTGTAATCATGTCCCCTCACAAGCGCCTTTTTTCCAGAGAAAACAACTACAACCAGTTTGGATAAATTAGCATATGTGGGTCTCCAATTAAAGATTTAAGAATAATTTTGAGGCTCCCATAAGAATTTAAAAAAAAAAAAAAGAATACCAGTCCTCTAATAAAATAGGCTCATAACAGTTTTTAATATATCTTTGTGTAAGTCAGTACCCTGAAAAACAGCAATTTACTTATACACTTACCTGTATTGGAACCTGTCAAATTATATCGAGCATTCAATTTTTTAATAATATTTTCATGTATTTGATACCAGTCACTTTCAGTGTTGCACCTGTAATCACACAACAAGGAGATTAAAGGGGACAATAAAGCAGATTTTCTTATCTGTTTTATGATTTTTGTGTTGTACCCATTGACCACTAACATAGCAGTCATAAAGAAGTGATAAAGCATGTCATATTTTGTAGCAGTATTTTCCCTTATAAAACCATTTCCATTTCAATATGTTTTGCTAATAATTCAGAACAACTTTATGAAAATGTGCTGTAAATCATTCTGTAAAAATAAAATGGAAATACGTTCTTACATATACACTTTTAGTACAAGATCATCCTTCGATTCTCCTGTTAGAAGGTCAGCAATGCTGAGAGCTGCACACCCAAAAGGCCGTCGATACTGCATATTTGAAGAGTTCTTTTTTTCACCTGCTCCCATTCGACCTTCCCATGCAGAACATAAATAAATAGTTAAATTAACGAGATATGTATGATAATGCAATAACTGTTACAGAAAACATCTAGATTATCTAGATATTATAATAATAATAGGGACTTATATATTATAGCAGTTTCAATGATAGACACCACAATCTGTTGTGCCCACTGGCCTTTGTGTGTGCGCCCATGAGTGCACAGCTTAGAGGGAGCCACTGGAGAAAATGATGGAAGACACTAACACACAAGAAAGTATTGTATTTGAAGAGGTTCTAAATTTTGTTGCATTACAAATCTCTGTGTAATTCTGAATGTCAATGAAAGTGCTGTTTAGCAAAACTGAAAATAACTAGTTATTACCAATTAAATCAAACGTGATTAGATCCCAAGATGATAATGCTATGCTGTTTTACAATAACAGTTTCCAAAAATGAATATTATAATTATCAACCTTAGGAAATATGATGCAATGAATAATCAGGTTATTTGGAATCTGGGAGTTTGTTCACATTTTTAGAAAGACAATGGACTGAGATAAAATAAAAGAAATCAGTGAAAGTGGCAACTCATAATCTACTGCACCAGCACTATGTTCAAAGTCCAATAACAGTTAATGGGTTAACATTGTATTGTTATGGTTATGTTAATAAAAATTATGTGTATATATTAGTTCCAGGTCTTCTCTCTTATTTAACCAGAGCCATACATAGAATTACCAGAGTAAGCATATACAAATGGTTTATACCTATGTGTAGATCTATTTCTAGACTTTTAACCATCTGTTTCAGGCTTTATCCTATAATATTACCTCTGCTACAAAACAAGACCAAGGCAGAGACATTCATTAATTTCTAAATTAAATTTTCATATAGTCAGCAAAACAAAAATTAGAATTAGATGTACAAAATGTTATGAAATATGAAGCATAAATGCTTTAATCCATACCTATTCTGATTATGTGTACTGTGATGAAAATGTCTTTTCGAAGGTCACTTGAGCTTAGGTCCTAAAAGAAGAGAATTATTTCAGCAATATGGTTCTCATTTCTATTTATAAATTTTTAATTCACGGACTATTACCGTTTTAAGCATAGGTGCCATCATCAGTACTGGCATTACTAAAGCATGTCATCATAGGACTTTACAATACTAGCAGAATTTATAGTTGTATACACCACACAAGTTTGTCCCCCAATAGGATGGAGGATACAATTTCTCATATTGCCCTTAACAAAAAAATAGGGTATACTTTCCATTTGTACATTAATAATGTACTTTCTTCAACTGCAGGTGACAATTAAGTAGCTTTTGATTTCGCTTAAAAGCACTATATGATTTCTGTCGATTGCAAAAAACATTATAAAGCAATAATTAGGCAGAAACCAACATGAATACCATAAATACATCACTTACAATAAAGAGAGAGCTATATCGCTCAGACTTCTCAGGAGATTTTGGCAATCCATTTTTATTCAGTCTCACAAAGAACCTTTCGCTGAAAGAAAAGAATATTAGTTTAATATTCAAGTAAGCCTATTTGAACAGTCCATCAGCATATTTTATTGTCTATGGTGCATTTCAGCTTTCATTGTACAGCTCACAAATTTGTGTTCTTTCATATCTTAGAGTGGAACTGTCAAGGTTTAGACAAATGCTTTCAGCAGTATGCTCAAAACTTGACACACTGTCAGCATTATCACAGTAATTGTTTTATTTGCCAGTTTGGGTCCACTCCAAAACCACATTTGAATATAGAATAAGCAGAATGAAAAATGAGTAAAGACTACATAGGTTATCACACAGTAAGAAACAGTGTAAACAGGCAAATACCTTTCAACCATGTTTAATGAGCATTAAAATGCAAAGAGATAATTCCCCACACTTTTAAATGATTTTGTAGTTCTCCTTGGGATATCACTGTTGGGAACACACTAGCTTAGAATTATCAGTTAAATAATGTATTCAAAATACAAACAATTTAGTTCTAGTTCACTATCAAATTGAAACCTACAGTAACGTACATATTATTTTCTTTGAAATATTAACTGCAACAAATATTTAGTTTTTTTCTTCAAACTATTTATTGTGTTTGAGTAAAGAGCAAGGAGTAAAACAAGTGAAAGTTCTCAGTAGGGATAAACCTGAAAAGCAGTTTATGTTATATTATTTTGAGCATATACCTGTTGGTACAATACATAATTCCTGAGTAATGTCAATAGATCAATTTGCAGGAATATGACATGTCAGCATCATATGAAACCAAATAAAAGAGAAAGAGAGACATAAAGGAGGTCGAATTTCGAAGTGAAAAAACTGCGAAGAGACAGTACTTAGATACTCAAATAGTCGAATTTCTTTCAATTTGAATCGAATTTTGGCCTGTTCGATAGTCGAAGTACCCCAAAATTACTTTGAAATTCGAAATTTTTTCATTTGATTTTTTAAATTCAAATTTTCACTTCGACCCTTGATAAATCTGCCCCTAAGTGTTATTTATAAAAAATAACCATTCTTGTAAAACTTCTAAAGTCAAATATTAGAACAATATTATACAGTAATCAATGTAGTTATATGTGTAAATAATATATATCTATAAAGTAATATATACACTGCCAGTATTTCATAAACTAAGTGAATATTACACACAATTTTTTTTTTTTTTATAAAACGGTGAAATGGTTATTGCAGCTGCACTAGAAGGTGAGTGCATGATGAGGATGCAAAGGGCATGTCATTGCACTGTGTTTGATGAAAACCTCGTAGGGGTTTCTATCACCTGTCCTGCATTCTATACTACTTGAACCCTGCTGTTGATCTTGCTTTTCTGAACTCTGCAAAAGTGCAGAATAGATTCGACAAATCCTTTAAAGCAGTTGCTCAGCTTCCAAAAACATTTTTACAGTTCAGATGTTTTTAGATAGTATGCTAGAAATAAAGACGTTTTGTGAATACTTTCTAGTTTTTATTCTAGCCCATTTGTCTAAAATTGATGTTAAAATATATGAGATAAATCTACAATGTAGATGTGTAGAACTTTCCAGTAAATATTATAAATGCAAACCAGATTTTCTAAAAAAACAACAAAAGCAAGTATTTTTGAATATTGATGTGGATGAATTGAATTGTGAGTGTTCATTAACTTATATAAGCATATCAGAAAGGAATTCCATCGCCATATTATACATGCTTGATCACAATCAGACAACTGGAACTGAGCACAGACCTCCTGCAGACACAAGCATTCAGTTCTAGTTTGGAATGCTGCTGGACTGTAGCTACATAAAGCAAATGTGCCAGTTTAGACATTTGTGTCTCAAGTTCAGCTGTCTTGAAAGAGACAGAAGAGACAACAGAGTCTTTCTCAATAGATTAATGTTAGAAGGTCAGGTGGGGTTTCAACCCAACAGATTAACAATTTAACAGAAGGGAGGGAATCAAGACAAGATTTGAAAAGTCAATTTCTGCTTTACAAATGAGATGGTGGACGGAGTGCCAATCAATATCACTCATCACTTGAGGTCTTTGATACAAATAATGAATGGGTAAAATAAAAACAGGAAATAGAAAGATCCATGACTATACTATATACTATCATATCTGGATCTGATTCTCATTTGAATACTCAGGTTTTTCAATAAAAAAATTATAAAAATATTGTAACCATTTATATCACCTCTTAACCTTCTTAGTTGAGGTATTTGTTATTATATTAGAAAACCTTTGGCAGCTTTTAGGAGGATTTCTTTTTCAAAAATAATTGTTACACAATGAAGCACTTTTACCAATGGTCGAATTTCAAATTCATGTGAAGTTTTGTTTTAACTGTAATAAATTTGAATATACTCAAAATTTGATTGAGGGTTATTTAATAAATAAAATAGAATATCTAAAACTCAAACGAATATTACTAACCAGAAAACTGTAATCAAATTTGACTAAACTCAAAAGTTTTTTCTCGGCAAAAAAAGGGGGACTGATAACATTTTCAAATTGGTCACTGGACCTGTCCCATTGACTTATACATGAGCTCGGCAGGTTTTAGGTGGCGAATTCTACTTTTTAAAGGGGCATGGTTTGATAAATAATTCTAAATTATTCTAATTTGAATTAAATTTCGAATCGAATTCAAAAGTTATTATATACGGATTATTCACAATTCAAAGTTGAGAGTTTTGGCTATGAAAAAAAAAAATTTGATTTCCCTTAATAAATCTGCCCCAACATGAATATTTGCATATGAAGCTGGCCATTGTATAGAATGGCCATTGTAAATAAATTTCTTGGGCACATTATCATTTGGTGGGTTTTCTCTCAATTCATCAAAAACTAAAAGGCCTCTTAGAGATGTGTACAATGCAATATTAATAATCAACACTTTAAAATGTATTTTATTATTACCTTCATTACAGGCCTTAATGTGTTAAAAGAAGGTAATTAAACACTTTAAAGTCCTATATCACAACTAGAATACATGTATACATTCCCTGTCTGTATATTCTGCTGTCGTTTCATCATAGCAAGGACATTTATGCACTGAGCTGGTTCCTATCTGTAAGGAAAAGAGGTTTAGTGAACCACTGAAAGAAAACTAATGTTAATGTTTAACCATTAATAAGTGTTGTAATAGTATATAAGTACTTCTTGGTATTCTTCCTCCTTCTGCTACATGTCAAAATAAGGAGTGTTATGAGCAGTACACCTTATAATGCATGGAAAGAGCCATCAGCTAGCTCTCAAGACTCAAACAATAGATAATAGTAATGTATATCAGTTAGGGTCCAACTATAAGTGGTATTTAGGGTCTTAACTGACTTTACTGAGCTCTGATGGTACATTAGTCAACCTATTTGCTTGGATAAAATGGCAACCTCCAAATATCCCTTGCCATCTCTGCATATCTCTGAAAATAAACTGTGGTCAGTTACTTTTCTTGGTATTTGGTTTCATTACACAATAGCAAGTGAGTGTTCTACATCTCCATTATTTGACCCTAGATTGTGAATAAAGGTATGCAACATGACATCATGAATGTCATGTAAAACCTTGATGGTGTTTCTTCTAGAAACAGAGGAACATGATCTTTAATGTTCATTTCTTATGTGTGAATGTTTATGTGGAGAGGTGTAATTGATTAGAAGTAGTGATCACAGTTTCACAGCAGAATATATTTTTTCTTCTTTAAAAGAACAGTTTAAAATATAATAATGCTATCTCCACACACCAACCGTGCCAGTAAGCAAAAAAAAAAAATAGAACTAAGATACCAATTAAAACAGCAGTCAATCCTAATTTCCTTCTTATATGTTTATTTTTAAATCGGTAGGTAGCTGAGAGCTGACTTTGAAATTGTTTTCCACCTCAATGAAAAACCTGCTATTGAGATGTTTCTATTTTTCAACTTCCTTGGTACACCTACATATTAACGTGAAGTGTACAATGTGCAGATTTATTGTCAGACAAGTAACATGCATTTAAAGCAAACTATTGCTGCCAGGATCAACCAGTACAAATGTAGCATAACATAATAAAACACATTTATGGATAGTCTTTATTTGTCTGTTCTTTCACCACATTACAGTCTATTAATATTATAATATCTATGCAACTTTTCCCTTTATTTTATGCATTCAAGGTACATATCACTGTTACAAACAATTATACAATTGAAAACGTACTCATACTGCTTGCATACAGAAATGTATTTCCTAGGACTACTACCTTCACTTAAAGAAAGCCAGGGGTCATGGACTACAAAACTGGTAATTATCACCACTCCTCTGTACTTATACATTGAATTAATAAAACTGACCCAAGTAGGCTTCTTCTTCAAAATTCCCAGGAAGCATTTTCCATAATCCTTCCTATTCAATATGCAGGAATTAAAGTAATAACAAATAGTAGCCAAAGGTAATAAGGCACTAACTGTTTGTTAAGTTACTTAGTTCAGTATATTGCTCAATATATAACAAAGTAAGGACAACATGCCTTCACATTTCTTGTAGGTTTTATGAACAAAAATTATATTTAGTGAGCATTCTAAAATGTGAGTGTACAGATATGTTTAACAGACATATCAGCAATGAACCATGCATTAGTCTTGAGCCTTAAAACTATTTGCTTAATAGTGGTGCACTTCCATGCCTGCACATCATAACATACTGATGAAAGGTATACCATAATGTAGAACTGACCAATAACATAATATCATGTCTTATGCATCCTATGATTCAATCATAATCTCTGGAAAGCTTTTGTAAAATAGGACAAGTTACAATCTGCAAGCAACTACCTTCTCAAAATATAACATCTGTGAGCTTTTGGACTGGGTAACCTTTCACATCTAAATTTCAAATGATCAAAGCTTTGATATTTATCCTTTAAATGTATTATGCAATAGGCTCACAGCTAGATCTAGAGCTGGTCAAATGCAATTAACAGACTCAACTAAACACAAAATTCAAGAAATTCAAAATCAAGAAATATTAATGTGGAAATTCAAAAAAGTGTATGTCTCTGTAGTATTCCTACAGTAGTTCAGAATACATGTAAGAAAGAGAAACACAATTGGGGTATATCAACAGATATTCTGGTTTGTAGAAAGTGATGGCAGAAAACATGAGATATATCTTAATCTGACTATTATGATATTTTTGTCCCACTGTAATATTTATTTGATAATATTGTAGTTTCTATTTATAAAGAGATCACAATCACAGCAGGCTAAATATTTGCAAGAGGGTTGTTTTTCCTTATTAACAAAGACTTGTGTGTATAACATTTGAGTAAAATCTATTTGGCCAATTCTATTATTACAGGGCAAGCACAAAAACTGGAGAAAAGTACTTTGGTCCCACGTAGAGTTGTGGTGCTTCTCTTTATGCAGTGTGTCATATAACTGGCCATGAGGTGGGAAGGATTTACACTAGTGATGCACCAAATCTACTATTCTGGATTCGGCCGAACCCCGAAACCCCTGAATCCTTCCCGAAAGATTTGGCCGAATATCGAATAGAATCCGAACCCTAATTTGCATATGCAAGGGGAAAACATTTTTTACTTCCTTGTTTTGTGCCAAAAAGTCACATGATTTCCTTCCCTTGCCCTTATTTGCATATGTAAATTAGGATTTGGTTCGGTCAGGCAGAAGGAAAAAGGCCGAATCCTGGCCAAATCCCGAACCGAATCCTGGATTCGGTGCATCCCTAATTTACACAGCATTTGTCATGCCCCCTAGTTTCTGTGACAATTGTGAAAGCTAGGGAGAAGCATTAGTAGCAAGTTGCTAAGGGGGCCTGTTCTTACCAATTTCCTACGCAAGGAATAAACAAAGGGTTTTGCAGATTTTTAATCCAGATCAAGGTGAATCCTGAACAGGTTATTGTCCCAAGCTCAAGTGCTCTGTTTATGTGCCCTAAGGGGTTTGCTATTGCTCCCCTTAGAGCTGCAGCACTTGCACTTTGGGAAACGGTATATTAGGTACTGTGGATGAAATCATATCTATCAACATCTAGGTTACCTGACTGGCCTGCTTTCTTTGCTGTCATACAGTGAGAAAATTACTTCAAGCTCTTCTCCCAAGTTAGAACACATTAAACTCTTCATCTGTACAAAGAGGTGATGACTGCTTGCTGGTACTGGAGTGTCTTTTTTACGATGTCTATGTTCCATCTAGTAAAAATATAACATTGTGCTTGTTGATTAATCACTAATTTTACATTTATTTCAAACAACAGAGATCTTATTAAAACATTTTTATATAAGAGATACCCCACATGGCAAAAATGTCAACTTTTCTTGCACAGGCAGATGATATTTCATTATTTGCCAAAACAAGACTATTACCACCTATACCACATGTAACTATTATTTTAGTAAATATCCTTCAGTTTATATTTTTTAAAGTAGTGACAATGTCATTCTTCCCAATTATCTTGCAGATGTAGGACAAAAGTTCCTATATTTATTTGTTGAGAAAAAAAGTGGCAATAGAATATGAGGAAATATGTCATAGTCTTTTGCATTACAGTAACTGGGAACATTGGCTTATGTTAAATGTGGACAATTCTTGTTAAAACACATATGGGGGAATGTAACAAATGTCTGTAACAGAAAAACTATTCGCAATTCAAAAAGTTATGCCTCTGTGCGAACAAATTTTGTTTTGGCCAAATTTAATATAGCTTTTGTGAACCTGAAAACTGTTTAGCGTCCACTTCCGACAGTAGAAGAAAGTTTGCAAATTTTATAGCTTGCACCAATGCGCAGTCAATGTAATAAAACTTCTTACTGAAAATGTTGTTATGTTTGCTCCAAAAGATTACGACACCTTCAAGCACTTCTTAAAATTTGAAGTGAGCAATTAAATTTTGCAATGCAATAACAGTTTAAGGAACAATATTGTGAGGTGCATTTTTTTTTTAAATGTTTTTATTTGCACCATAGTTCAATTCATCAGAACAAACATGTTATTACAATTATGAATGAAACTATGCATTTTTAAGACTGGGTCTGGTCTGCACACTATTTTTGACTTTCCCCAGTCATAGAAGCATAACATGCATTTAAATTTCAATATAAGATAGAGTAATATTTTTTAAAAAAAGGGTTTATACAGTTAAGTATTCCCTTCCCCCAGTTCCCCCAAACTTTCCCTTTGTCCAACTTCGTTCCCTTACCGTTGTCAGGTATGACTTTTATTGTTATTGGTGTGAATTGTTTTTCCGTTTAAGACTTTAATTACATTGGGGGATATTGTAAGGTTAGATGACAAATCTCTGGTCATTTCTGGCACACGTGCACAAGTGCATCATACGCAATGCTCTTAAATAGTCGGCCAGAACTTGTACACTTTGCAAAGTGATCGTAACGCTCAAGCATGACACTGAGCCTTCATCTTTCACCTTGTTGTCCCCGCTTCATTTTGACCCAGCTTGTTCTTGGATTTCTGACTGCGTTCTGTACCTCTGCTGCCAGCCTCTGACCTCGACCTGTACCTGACACTGCATCTGTTTACCCTGGGATCCAATGTTTTGGAAGTATTTTCCTGCTTTAGCCCTTCTGCCACTACTTCACGTGGCCAATCCTGTGACCACATTCAGGTGCTGCTTCCATTGCGGGAGGTACAGGAGAGGCTTCACCTTTATAATTACTATCTACCATATGCATCTCAATGCCTGCACTCTAAAGTGGAAAGACATTTAATATAATTACTGAGATTTCTCACCATTTTATTTTCCATAACCAAAATCACAAAAAAAGGAAAATACAACTGCAACAGATTGCAAAGCATTGCCATGTGAATTATATAAAGTATATTTACCACTTGTATTACTATTGAGGTGTTCACATAACACATACACGTTTTCACATATTAAAGTATTTGGGTCAATAAAAAGAGCAACAATTAATACCACTTGTGCTCCTGGACAGAAATACTGAATGAATGAACTATTAGGAAGAGGAGACTAAGTGGAATTTTTCTAAACCACTTTAATTGAAGAGTTGCTATGGAAACATCTCATCTAAAATACGTAGGACAAAAAGACGTAAGCAAGCCAAAATCTGCTGAGAACGTACCAATCTGTATAGTTCTGTAATGCTGATTTCCTCTGGATCGACCATGGCAAACTCCTTCCTTGGAACCAAATCTAGCCCTAATTGTCTGTGAAAGCAAAATATTAAGTTAAAAGAGTTGCAAAAAAATAAACAAGGTTGTGTGTAATGCTCCACTTTCATCACTGTAGTTCTGCTGTATCTAGCAGACTTAGTTAAAGTATTTACTAGTAATTCTGAGACATTCTAGGTACAGTGAAACTACAGTGGTGAAAGGGGACAGGTACCCAAATACAAACTATTGCTATTGATGTATTTAACTATGATTTATCTTAATCAACATACTGTATACATCATGTACAGTTGCAGCAATCATGGATGCATTAAAGTTTGCCAAAACTCTTTACTTAAAGGGATACTGTCCTGGCAAAATATGTTTTTTTTCAAAGCACATTAATTAGTAGCGCTGCTCCAGCAGAATTCTGCACTGAAATACATTTTTCAAAAGAGCAAACAGATTTTTTAAAATTCAATTTTGAAATCTGACATGGGGCTAGACATATTGTCAGTTTCCTAGCTGCCCTCATGTGACTTGTGCTCTGAATCTGATAAACTTTATTCACTCTTTACTGCTGTGCTTCAAGTTGGAGTGATATCAACCCCCTCCCTTTCCCTCCAAGCAGCCCAACAAAAGAACAATGGGAGGGTAACAAGATAGCAGTTCCCTAATACAAGATAATAGATCCCTGATAGATCTAATAACAGCAGGGCGCACTGCAAGATTTGGGGAGATTTAGTTGCCTGGTGACTAATTGCCTATTCTTCTGGGTGACAATCTCCCCAAACTGCCTTCCCGTTGGCTACAATGAAAAATCACCAGCGGCACCGCACTCACTGCACTTCGTTTTCCGAAGTCAACGTTTCCTCGTGAGTGGATGCAATCTACTTAGACTTTGCTAAAGTATTTGATACAGTGCCACACAGAAGGTAAATGGTTAAATTAAGAAATATTGACCTGGAACATAGCATTTGTAACTGGATAAACATTATTGCTGAAGAATAGATTACAAAGAGTGGTGGTAACTGGAACATGTTCTGAATGAACCAGTGCGGTCAGTGCAATACTGCAAGGATCTGTACTTGGTTCTTTGCTTTTAAACTTGTTTATTAATGACCTGGAGGTCATTTCTATTTTTGCTGATGATACTAAATTGCGCAGAACTATAAGTTCCATGCAGGATGCTGCCACTGTGCAGAGTGATTTCAGCAAAATGGAAAATGAGGTTCAATGTTGATAAATGCAAGATTATGCACTTTGGCAGAAATAATATAAATACAAGTTATACACTAAATGGCAGTGTGTTGGGGTTTTTTTTTAGATAACAAGTTGTCTAATTCCAGGCAGTGTCATTCTGAAGCCACTAAAGCAAATAAATTAGGGTCTTGCATAAAAAGGGCATTAATTCAAGGTATGAAAACAGAAGTATGCCTGGTATGGCCCCATCTTGAGTATGCAGTGCAGTTTTGGGCTCCGGTCCCTAAAAAGGATAAAATGAGCTGGAAAGAGCACAGAGACGTGCATCTAAACTGTTAAAGGAGCTTTCATTTGAAGCAGTGTAGGTGGCTCTTCACAGTGAGGACATTGAGGAGTGCCCTGCTGGGTAATGTGTGAGGGCTGATTCTGTTAACACCTTTAAGAGAGGTTTAGATGATTTCATGGACAAGCATAATGTCCAAGGCTATTGTGATACTGAAATCTACAATTAATATAGGTATTGTTATATAGTTTCAGTGGGTGGGTGTAGGTAAGTGCGCTGGCATTCATTTGGAGAGGTTGAACTTGATGAACTTTGGTCTTTTTTCAACCCAACTTAACTATGTAACTATTCTCATAGCCCTCCTATAGAAGTATTAATCGATTACAACGAGTAACAGGTAACATTTTATTTTTCTTAACGTGGACATGTCTATATCTGATCTTAATTCAAACTCAATAAAGGTTATGTAACTAAATAAGAAAAAACAAGGAAAATTAAAATTTACTATCGGAGATGTCAACTCTGAAACCACCCACTGCTTACCAACTAACTGACTGGTCATTTTTCAGTGAACCTTCTCTGTATTCTGATTAGATATATAGTTATAATAAAATACATTTAAGAAGATTTTGGCAGCACCAAATCTTCAAAATCCACCTTCCCCACATCCCACTGAAGAACTACATGAATGCACTATTGACAAGAGACCATTTCTAGAGATAACTGCCTTGCAAGCCCCTGCATGGGCCTTTTCAGTTGAAAGCCACAGAGATCATTAGGATGACGGTCTTGACTGTTTTAGTGCATCTGATAAAATCTCCCAATGTGAAATTCCCCTTTAGAACTCTAAATATGGCAGTGAAGCAAATACCGTTTTTCACCATTTCACAGTTTTGCACAGTTTGTTATGCAGTGATGCCTGGTAATGTGTGGTATATTCCGTTGCAGTTTTTTTTTTTTACACAGTATGATAAATAGGCTCCTGAATCAGGAAAGTGCTTGTTGTTTAATGTCCTTTGGCTAGTGCTACATGTACCTTCCTTTTTAGCACTTGGATCCATTGTGTCAATCCAGGTGCAGATATAAGCAGCAGCAGCTTTTGGCACCATAACTAAGGTAAGAGTTTTCATTTTGGGGCAAAAAATGTTGTGTGACCACGTTTATCTGCAGCCAGTATCCGCTACGTGTAGCACTAGCCTTATAGCACACAGATGAGAGCTCCAAATCATACCCAGGGTGTTATCACAAATCTGCTGTAATTCTTTTGTATAGAGTTCTGCATATTCACTTCTCACACCAAATAAAACCCATCTAATATTTAATGAAAGTTATTCTGATCTGCAGCAGTCTCTGGGAATTACATGGGTCGAAGCTATACTGCATAAATTTACACACACCAAAGCAACCTGAGATCAAAAATTAAACACATTCATCAATAAGGAGCTTATAGTAATCTCCCTAAGGCCTATCTAGGGTGAATAACTGAAAAAAAATTGGTAGCAAGAATAACAATCTGTTAATTTGCCAAAAACAAAATAAAAGCATCAGCCACATAAAATTTGACATTTCCCATTAGACCTGATATAAGAACAAATGAATTCAGTTTTGTAACATTCACATTAATAATAAATACTGCTTCCTGGGGGTAGTAGTTTCGAAACCAAGCTTTCACACAGCATGAATCTTGGAAAGTAAATCTATACTGTTGGCATATAAAAATAACGGCTGGCATTTTCCATCTGTTCATCTGTTATTATCTCTATAGAGTAGTTTCTAATGTTAGCATGACAAAAGATGTTAAACCAACCAATGGCTATACAGTATACCTGCAGTATATTTCAGGAAGAGGAAAAGTAAAAGTTTTTCAAAAGTTTTTTTTCTGCATCATTCTATTTGAATGCTTGATACCCGGAATTTTCCAGAAACAGGGATTTTTTTGTATTCGCAGAAATGCATTGAAATCAATGGGCAACACATTTTTTTCACCCATTGGAGTCTATGGGAGTCATATTTGTGGCAAAACTCACTGTTTTTGCTTTTCCTTTTCTCTGTTGTCCTTGTCACCATCAGTTATAGAGTAACTTTATTTGATTGCTCCTTACTCTCTCTTTCTGTGTTTCAATCTCCTAGTCTCTCTCTCCTCTCCAGTTGCCAATATATCAGGAGTGGAACCCTTTCTTTGCAGGCTTTCCCTCTATGCAGCCAAAGACAGAATTTTTGATCACTGCCTTAATTTGAATTGCCATTTCATAACAGCTCCTTCTGAACACAATTCCCAAACTCAGCCTGGCTCACCTGCTGAGGTCACTGGTGACATCACAAATCAGCCATATTGGGACTGGCAACATGCATTGGCCAACCATCATTCCCTGTCTAACCATAGCACTCCCCTTAACTCCAGCAGAACAAAAATCAAGAGGAAAGATTGAGAACAACCAATGACAATGGCAACTGTTACCACTTTACATTTTTCCATTGCCATTTTAATTGTGTTCACAGGATTTAACCCAAAGCTATACAAGGCACTTAAATTATTACCATTTCTGCTAAGCAGTCAAAGTCAGTACAAAACTGTAGGCAATTTCTAAAATGGATTTATTCTTGTTAAAATATAGAGCTGATGTATCAGTAAATGGACATGGCATTTACTGGGATTCAACAAAAAATGTACTACAGCTGCAAGTACTGAAGCCTATAAATCACTTGCACCTATCCCTTATGCAATGCTATTTATACTCTGTACCTTGCACTTAATTAAGAATCCATCACCAGTGCACACAACAAATTGTGGTGAACACAAAGAATTTTGTGTGAAATCACAAATGTTCTATTAATTATGACCACAGTTTTAAAAATGAGCATACAAGTTTAAAATTTTTTGAGAATGTAGCTGAGAAGAATTAGAAGGAACATTGATCACTAGGGACAGAATGGAGCACAGGGCTCACAGGGGCTGCTATTGGCAGGCAATACGTTTAGGGTTCTCAAGTGTCCTGTGCTACTTGTCTCTCTTGAATAATGTAAAAACTAATAAAACAAGTTGGGTATTTTTGTAAGTCTAATGTTTCAGTGCAGGATGCATATGCGATATGGTGGGTTGCCACTGGCATATTTTATTATGGGATAGGGCATTTCACTGCATTTTAAATTCTTAAAAAGTGACAAACCAGGGCTTTGTTGCGCATCTACCACCTATCCAGTAGGTAGAGCTGTGAAATATAGCATACATATAGGGGTCCAGCACTTTTATCTCCATTCTTGACCCTAGAAGCAAATAACATAGGGGCAAGGTGCTAAGTGCAAAGAACATGCAGCTAAAATAGATATAGCCTTCCTGTCACATGTTTACACAAGAATCTTGTTGCCAGAAAATGCACACTTTCCCCACCATGACAGGAAAATCACACTGAAGCATGTTACCGTACACATGGCGCAGAAGATGGCTGTGTGTGACAGGGGAGGGGGATTTACAGGAAGAAGGAAAAACTGCAATAGCGTCTGCAAGATTCAAAACATTGTTTTTGGCTTGATTATTGTTTTATTTTCCTTAGTTAAAGGTATACTGTCATGGGGAAAGCATTTTTTTTTCAGTTAATAGTGCTGCTCCAGCAGAATCTGCACTGAAATACATTTTTCAAAAGAGCAAATAGATTAGACTAGACATTTTGTCAGTTTCCCCAGCTGCCCCAGTCATGTGACTTGTGCCAGGACATTAGGATGGAACTGATTTCTGGCAGGCTGTTACCTCTCCTACTCAATGTAACTAAATGTGTCACAGTGGGACTTGGCTTTTACTATTGACTGTTCTTCCTATATCTACCAGGGAGCCGTTATCTTGTGTTAGGGAGCTGCTATCTGGTTAGCTTTCCATTATTCTGCTGTTAGGTTGCTTGGGGGGATGGAGGGAGGGGGTGATATCACTCATCCCATGTCACATGACTGGGGCAGCTGGGAAACTGACAAAATGTCTAGCCCCATGTCAGGTTTCAAGATTGAATATAACAAAATCTGTTTGCTCTTTTGAAAAATGGATTTCAGTGCAGATTCTGCTGGAGCAGCACGATTAACTGAAAAAAAACAACATGTTTTCCCATGACAGTATCCCTTTAATGTTTATTTTTCTTGGTCTTGTCTCTATGTTTACCATAACAATTGTATGGTTATAAAAGCTAAAAATTATCTCTATTTAACATCCATTACTCACTCATTTCCCCAGTCCAGACGAGCTGTGATGTGTCGTTTCACGTCCTTCATTCGATCATGAGTCAGATGTCCCAAAAGTACTTGTCTGCGCAGATCTAATATCTCATTCATAATGTGCCCCAGACGATGAAATAGATCACCTTCATTTTTCTACCATAAAGAGACATTTAATAACAGACAATAAATAAAATGATATATCAGTGAGTAACACCTAGATTATTAGATCTCACAGACAAGTTTCTATGACCTTGTGTCCTGGTAAAGCATTAAACCATTTCTAATTGTTTTGTTCATGACATACTGCATGCTATAAAGAGAAATACCTTACACCATTAAATGGCGTACCAAATATAAAAATACAGTGACCTGATAACACTGTATATACAGTGGGAGCTCCTCCGTGTAACAAAGAATCATATTAGAACGGAGGAAATCCTGTATTGAGGGCTCACACGGGTATTCTAGAATCAAAAAGCTCACTTTATTGATACATCATTAAAAACAAACATTTAAAAAAAGACATACAAAGATTGGCCAGTGGTAAATACATCTCCAGTCAATAACAACTGCTTATGCACCCAGGTAACGAGGGAATCATATTGCATGCATGCCAAATAGAAAATGTACTATGTGCCTAATAAGTGTGATAACCTCATTTTTTAAATTTGAGCCAAGTTAAACCAATTTACCAGATAACTCAATCAATATGAAAAAAAATCACTGGTTCGATTCGGAAGGATGCCAAGGCATCAGAAGGTGCATATATGAGTATCTGCACTCTAAGGCAAAACTTTCTTTCTGTACAATTATAGTTTATATATATCTGTATATCTGCACCACAACACATATATCCGCGAATTTCAAAACTGGCACACCCATGTAAAATCTTCACCTCTTTATTTATAGAGCATCATATCAGAGTCCAATGTTTCAATCCTCATTAGGATCTTTCTCAAGGAGAAGAGTCCTAATGAGGACCGAAACTTTGAAATCTGATATGATGTACTAAAAATAACGAGATGAAGATTTTACACATTGGACTCTGATATGATGTACTAAGAATAAAGAAGTGAAGATTTTACATGGGTGTGCCAGTTTTGAAATTCGCGGATATATGTGTTGTGGTGCCAAAAATGACTTTCCACTAATCATTGCACAGAGAAAAAAAACAGTGAAACCAAAACATTCTACATGCTCCTAAATAATTTGCACAGCACTATAGAGTATGATTGCGATTAATTCCATACCTTAATTTTTACACAACCCTCTGTGGAAACCATGGAGCTACCAATAGGTCCAGGGTGGTGGCAGGTAAAGCACAGTTGAGCACCATTCCTCAGAAGAAGGATGGACGCATTGTCAACCATATAAAAGTGCAGCAGTGTGTTTTGATACAAGTACCTTAATCAGTGGTATAACTATGGAGGAAACAGACCCAGGAGGGGGTCCACAAGGCCCTAATTAATATACAGGTTCAATAAATATTGGTAAAACAAGATAACGCTAAACATTTTGGGGGCATGAAAAACTAATTTGCTATGAGGCCAAGTCATATCTAGTTACACCACTGACCTTAATGAATTGTGCCAATATGTACTCTCACCCACATGTGGGGTCATGAATTACTCTTTGGACATCTTTACATCAAAGATTTTGTGGGTTGCATTTTAAGTAACCTTATTCCTGTCTTTCTCTACACTTCATGTTGTTTGGTAGGCATTTTTATTTAAAATCTTGCTTCCTATGTTCCCATGTTCAAAAATTAATCAGCCACACTCAAAACACAGTAAAGAGAGTAGGATTAACTAACATGGAGTGGACCAGTGCAGTTACCAAAATCAAATAAACGCCAATTAGTTTCAGCTGATTACTACAAATCATCAAAGATCTGATTAGCTGCCATGGTCGGACTGGGCCGGCGGGATTTTCTTTCCAGCTGCCTCTAGGCCACACACCTATTACAAGCAGTCCTAGCCCCCACACTGCCCCTCTCCCTACAAACGTTCATGCGCATGTTCTGGAGTACTGGGAAGCTGTGTGTCCACAGTGCTCTTCAGAAAGCAGCTGGGCGGCATGCCGCTCCTCATATTTTGCGGCCTCAACACAAATACAGGCCTGGGTGGGCCCCCTGCTCTTGTGGGCCCCGCTGGCCCAGACCCACTACCTGAATCATCTTCTATCTAAAAAAAAACCTGTACACGATTGGAAAGAAAAACCGTGCATGTGCGGAGGGGGGCACTGAGACAGCAGCACCGGTGGGCCCTGGGTCCCCCAGTGCTACCCCGTTAGTTGCTATTAGAAAAAGTAACATCAAATTCAGAGTTTTTTTTTCACACAAAAAACAGTTACAGTTTAATTTAAATATAAGAGTTTGCAGAAGATATACCATCAAAACAGATATTATTAATTTAATAAAAATCTACAAAGTTTTTCATTCCCATCCCATTGCAGAAATCCTTAAATTCCACGGCTCAGACCAATATGTTTCAGACTTTAACTTCAAGCACGTTTCTGTAGCTCAACAACAGCCCCCCTTAGTGAATATTGATGCAATAGTAATTTGCACAGTTTAGAAAAAACAGGGTTAGATTTCTATTATGGGTACAGCTTTCACTGCCCCACCACTCTACTGCCACAGGATCACATGCATGCGCACAGCTTGAACACAGGAGACAAGGCTCACAGGTGATTCACACAGCTCACAAAAAATCCCATGTGCTCAGTCCCTGCTGCTCTGTATGTAAGTGAGCTTCAAATGTGGTATGTAGTGCCTAAATTAGTGGCTTTGCCACAAATCCAGCCCTGAGAATAAGTGCCTTTCACTGTATTGTTTTGTACCATTTATTTTGCGGTTTTAGTGGTGCATTCCTATTGAACTATACGGCAATGCATGTGTTAAATGATTTGATTCTGCCCTGTGGGTCTGGACTTTATATCAATTTCATTTCACCCTATTTGATTTCCCCTCAGGGATATTTACTGATTTAATAATATTCCCCAACCAGTAAAATCATTCCCTAGGGCAAAAGTAAAGATTGCAGAAGCATCAGTTAACTGCCTCTACATGGATTTAGGTCCACTATCCATTTATCCTTCTTAATACATAAGGTACAAGTAATATATGTCATTCATGAAGGGTTATTTACGACCACAAGTGCAGCATGCAAAGTGCAGTTCTAGACTATAATCAATGACCCACCAGCAGACTTCTTGAGAAAACAGAATGTAGTAGAACGGATGTGTAATTTAATGAAACCTACCACATAAAGCTGCTTCCACATTGTGCCCCAGTCTCTCAGCGTTGAGGTCATCTCTGTAATAACTGCATCTTCAGAAGGAACGACCATTTCAAACTGCCTGTGAGAATAATATAATAGTGATTTACAGAAAATACATGTTTCTGTTGAAAGCTAACAGACTTTGTACTGCAGCAAATGGAAACAACTTAAATCAGACCATTTAGAAAATGCATGTAATAGCTATGGAAACCATTATTTTATGGCTCTTAGTATGCCAGCATACCCAGTGTCACAAACATGTATTGATATGAATGTTACATTGATAAAAATAAATGTTTTATACATTGCAGTACATTTATTTTAAGCATTTAATTAATCAAAAGTAGTTAGCTAGTTCTCTTAAGCAGAGCTTAAACGTCCCTTATAGACATCAAATTAAAATGTAATATTAGCTCCATTATACTGAAATAAGAAACTTTACAGAAACAATCCACTGAAAATGATGTACTGTTTCTGAAATAATCAAGTTTATTGTGACTATTCCACTCTCAGCATCAGTTTCTCCTCATTCTCTATTCATTTAGGAGTGGGTGTCAGATGAATAATCCAATATATGTAATAGGGGGGCTCCTTTTGTCTAGAAGATGTTTTAGAGCTCAGTCAAAATCACCAGACATCCTGTCTCTCTACATGCAGAATTTGTGCAAAAGGCAGTTATTTTGTTAGATTTTGTTTGTACCGGAATCAGTTATTCGAGAATGCTTTAATACATCTGCTAGGAAAGGAGACTCCCTATAACATATATTGGATAATTCATCTGACACCCAACTGCTACATGAAGACACAATGAAGATAAACAGATGCTGAGAGAGGAATAGTGATAAAGATAAACATGATTATTTCAGACATGGTACAGAATTTTGAATTGATTGTATTTAGAAAGTTACTTACTTCAGTATGCCGAAGATTATATTACATTTAAATTTTCACAATAGTTCCCCTTTAAGAACTTGCAATGGCCCTAACATGCTCTTCAACTCTCAGTCATGTACACTGTAATCAATAGATCCAGTTACATCTGTAGAAAGAAGTCCAATCTTCTTTCAAGAAAAAAACAGCAAGTCCAGTTGATTTGACTTCTTTCTATAACTATACCATGACCTGGATGAATGAGAATCTTCATAAACATGATCAAATTACAGTGTGAATGCTATATTATAGGACTTTATATACAGTAGATACTTAAACTATGGATATTGAATGTTATAGTGAACATTGTTGGCCCCAAAAAAAGTAGATTGTAATGATGATTAGTAGATTACAGCAGCAAAACACAGTATACAAACCAATCCATTAGATAACTACTATGCAGATATATATATATATATATATATATATATATATACACACATACAGTCCTTATAGTGTATGCACTCTTACCAGATTTTCCATTCGGGTGCGTTGGTCAATTATGTGAATTTAAGCTGATTGAAGGACTCGCACTCCATTTTTCAAGTGAATAAATATGCATTAAATAATAAAATAGCACATTTATTCACTTGAAAAATGAAGTACGAGGCACCTTGAGCACCATTCAGTGATGCAAGGTATGGAGCTGCAGGAGGTTAGGAGGTTCAGCTTACATTGGGCCCTGTACTGACGTTGCTGTCTTCACTAAATTCTGTCTGCAGCTCCAGATGGACCCCACCACCCCATGGTCATGAATCTCCCATTACTAGATGTGACCAGGTAAAGTATCCCAAAGCAATCAATATTTAAAAGCCATTCATCCTATGGGCTGCTGTGTGCTACTGCTGCACCTGAGCAAACTTAGTGCCTTTATTACATATGGGGAAAGGGCTATTAAATTATTATGTAGGAGAAAAAGTGAGATTTCAGCATTAGGTGATTTGCAAATTAAATTAAATACTCATATTTAATGGTCAGAAATATATGCATTTTCTGTATATTGCTGGCAATTTTGCTTAATTCAAAAATAGTCCAACCAACTAGGCATGAATGGACCCTTGAGGTTGAAATATTGCACAATACTTTTCAAATCCATGGAAGAACATTCTGAAAGTTAAAACTGCTTATGTCCCTAGTAAGTGGACAGGATCTTTAGGAGATGTGGAAGTGAAACTAGACACTCCTCTGTTTCACTTCTGCTGAGATCAGCTGGTTCGGGCCATAGGGTCAGATAACTGTAATATCAGCCTCAGAAAGGAAACCTCAATTCCAGAACAAGAAATGAATTGCTAACATTTTTTAATACATAATTACGTATGCACTACATACAGTTGTAATACTAACAATGTTACATAAGTTAATACCCCTTTAATTTTTCCCTTTTAAAAATTACTTAAAGCCACAGGGATTCAGGGAAGGAAGCCCAAGTTTATATATATGCACTTAATGGTCTCTGCATCATATGTTTCCTATGCATAGGTTAGAGCTTTCTAACAGAATATAACTGTGTGCCTCATATATCACTGATATTTCTACATGTACAGGTATAGGAGCTGTTATCCAGAAACAGGTTATCCAGAAATTATGGGAAGACCATCTCCTGTAGATTCCACATTAAACAAATAATTAATTTTTTTTTTAATTATTTCCTTTTTTTCTGCAATAATAAAAAAGTACCTTGTACTTTATCCTAACAAAGATATAATTAGTCTTTACTGGATGAAAAACTAAAAACGAGCGGTAGATTTATCAAGGTTCGAATTTCGATGTGAAAATACTTTGAAATTTGACCAGTCTGGTCCGTTTACGATCTAACAGGTCGGTTTTAGATGAATTTGAATTGTTGGAATCTTACGATTTAATCAAACAATTTCCACTGAAAAAACTTTGACTTCTCAAAATTTGCCAAAAGACACTATGAAGGTTATAGGAGGTCCCTCGTAAGCTAATTTAGTACCCAAAAATCACTACAAAAGTGAATTTTTTTAAATTTGCATTTTCCCTACAATCCTTGATAAATCTGCCCGTTAAGGTATGGTGATACAAATTGCAGAAATATCCTGTAACTGGAAAAACCCCAGGTCCTGAGCATTCTGGATAACAGGTCGTACGCCTGTAGGTGTAAGCTTTCTTTATTTATGTGTTTTTGAAAGGTAAAAGAGATCCAGTGCACGGAGACATAGAATCTACTGTTTGTCTACTAATGATCCCAATGTCACTGTGCCAATCTGTGACAGGCAAATTATATAGAATTATAATAAAATGTGACCAGTTGCCTTTTAAAGTCAGATAGCTGTAAAGTGATTTGGCTCCCTTGCAGCACATTATTAACCCTTATTGTTACAGTGTTACAGTAACGGACATCTGACTGACAGCTATTGGCTGAACTCGCTGACAGACTACATTATTCTGCACTCCTGCATTTAAATAAATATCTCTAATTTATGAAGGCCCTTAAACTTTTACATGCTACAATAGAAAGATAATAAAATATAAACACATAATACTTAATAAACTATGTCACCTTGGAGTTCCATGACTTGTGGAACTTCCTGTAACTTATAATATCCTTATATTTTACAAGAGGGGGTACTAGCTGCCCAGACAATCAATGTATGCATAATCTTAAATCAAAAGTGAGCACCAAGGGTCTTGCAGTATATTGGATAATGTACCCCCTATTGTAGTGGCTAATGTACCCCCTATTGAAATTTATAAAGATATCAGAAGTCACCTTGGAGTTATGTTACCTGTTTAATATGGTCACATAACTCCTTGGTGACTTTTAATATCTTTATAAATTACAATAGGGGGTACATTATCCACTATATGATACACAAGAGCCATGAATATCCTGTAAAATATATCCTTATAAACAGTGACTTCTGAAGTCATCAGTTACAAACGGTGAGTTGTGATGTCATTTCTGTCACATGACTCACTAAATCTTGTGTATGAGAATAAATAAAGTACCCCTTGTTTGAAAATATGAGGATATTAGAAGTAACCTTGGAGTTCCATGACCTGTATAATTCGTCATGGAACTCCTCGATAATACAATAAGGGGTACTTTATTCACTATATAAATGGTGCTTAGTGATATTGTCAGTTATAATAAGTGCTTAGTGATGTCCTTACTGTCATGTGGCTCACATAAATGATTATTTATTATAATAATTATTATATATTATAATTATAATAATTATTATAAAACATTATTTATTATAATAAATACATAAAATTACCCCATGTTATAAAATATGAGAATTTTAGAAGTCACATTGGAGTTCCATGACCTGTATAAATGCACTCTGCAGTTTCATGGAACTCCACAGTGACTTATAATATCCTCATATTTTACAGTAGGGGTACTTTATTCACTATATAAAACGTAATAAACATTCTGTATGTTATAATAAAAATGTTAAAACATGTTTACATGTGAATAAAGAAAGAACTGGTAAGAGATGGAGGGAAAACAGTGAAACAGAAGAAAAATGTGCAGGAGGGTGTTAGACAGTTGATACATAATGGAAAGAATATATGTCCACAGGTAGTAAATATAGTTTCTAGCTAAACTTGTTGGGCCTGAAAGAAAAAACCCACATTAGTGGTTTCTTTTCAGACTTTCCCTGAGCTGTACAACACAAAAGCTGTATGGCACATTAATAGAACTGCAAGCACAGGACTATTAGTGGGCGAACATGACTCATAATGATTCTGTAACACAAACACCGCTGACAAAAAGGAAACTTTTACATTGAAACCCTAACAAAAAAAAAACTTTTTAGAATTTATAATCATTCCAGTAACTATCAAGGAACTATTTGATGTTTAATTTATTAAAAAGAAAACTGCAATAAAATCTTTATAGTTAAAAATGGTACTTACCCTTTGTTTTTTATACATGCATTCTTGAGGTGAATATAACTTGATGGAAAAATTCCCTATAATAAAAAAAAAGTTTTTAAAACTGCAGTGGAGTTTCCTAGTTCACTCATGTATTAACCATTATTTTTTAAGGAATTGTTCAGTATAAAAATAAAAACAGAATAAAGAGGCTGTGCAAAATAATGTAAAAAGTAAGTAAAAAAGTAATGTATAAAGGCTGGAGTGACTGGATGTCTAACATAAAAGCCAGAACACTACTTCCTGCTTTGCAGCTATCTTGGTTTCTACTGATTGGTTACCACGCAGTAACCAATCAGTGACTTGAGGGGGACTGTTGCTTTTGAATCTGAGCTGAATGCTAAGGATCAATTGCAAACTCACTGAACAGTTATGTCCCATGTGGCGCCCCTTCAAGTCGCTGACTAACTCAGAGTTAGAGAGCTGAAAAACAGGAAGTAGTGTTCTGTTATGTTAGACATCCAGTCACTCCAGCCTTTATACATTACATTTTTGGCTAACTAACTAGATTAGAAACATTTTTTATTTTGCACAGCCTAGCTATTTACCCAGTTTCTATTTTTATACTGCACTGTATTATCAATGGGTAAACAAAATTCGGGGTTCTAGAGTGTGTAATTACAACCCCCAACTTACCCCATTCAGTTTCATTAAAAAAAAGTTGTGTAGTATCTAGAACATTTAAGAGCAGGCTTTAAAAAAAAATTCATATAACAAGTAGTCATCCTTTAAGTGGCCTTCACAGACCAGCTAAGCTATTTTCAATTCCAGCTGGACATGTAGATGTGTGCACTAGGGTTGCCACCTCACCTCTGTAAAACCAAAAACATATGGAATCCTGCATGGCTAATTAGCAATTCATTTAGATGTGTGTTTCAGACTGAACTAATTTATGTGCAGCCATGCATCATGCATTTAAATGATGGTGGCAACCTTAGTTTGCACTGTCAATGATTTTTACATCTGCTGCATGTTTTGCTATGGGGGGAAGTGTGCAATCAGTTAAATTGAAGGGCAAGAGTTTAGTTGTCCTTAAAAAAATCTGATATATATTAAATACAAACTCAGTACCTTGATATTTGGGTTCTTTACAGCAAATCCTCTGTACCAGCCTGTGGGGAAAAATTAAAAATTTAGAAAATACTTAAACTATGTACTATGTAAGTTCTTTCTGTAATCATAAGATAATTACGATGTACAGTTCTACCCAATTGAAATAAAAAGCATCAGATAGCAAGATAGAAAGCTAAAAGGTAAATATTTACATAACAGATGAGACATAAGACAGGCAGATTTGTGCCACAAATGCTTTTGTCTGCAACTTGCAGCAATGCCCCCTGGTAATTGATGCCCATTATGGCTTTTGCAAATGCACCTGGCAATAGTGAATGAACCTTAGGGGTTATGCAAAAAAAGCAATAAGTTTGCCCAGAAGCAGTAACCCATAGCAACCAATCAGAAGGTAGCATTTACTGGTCACCCGTTTAAAATCAAACATCCTATTGGTTGTTCTGGGTTACTGCTCTTGGGCAAACTTAGTGCCTTTTATTACATAACCCCCAAAGGATTTAGTTCTTTGACTAATGTCACAGGTTTACACCTTCATTTCCACAATTTACTCATTCAAGTCTGCACGTCACATTGAGCTTACAGTACATACAGTATAAATTTCAAAAGCCATTCATGGCTTGCTGAAAAACTATAGAATGTAAACTTTATTCTCAAATATAAAATAGGATATTTGTTGACAGGAAATGACTGATACTTTAAGTATCACAATTTCAAATCATGTGTATTGTATCTATGTGATTTATGAAGAATTATTTACTGTTTTGCCTTTTATTACCAATCTGCAATTGCAATTTTATTTTTTCTATTTTGCTGGATATTTTCATTAAAGGGAAAGTGTCATGATTTTGAGAAATGGCACTTTTGAGAAATGGATTTCAGTACAGAAGTCTACTGGAGCAGCACTATTAACTGATGCGTTTAAAAAAAAAAAAAAAAAAAAACATGTTTTCCCATGGCAGATTTCCTTTAAACTACTGCTACCCAGTAAAGACATTCATGTAACTTTTACCTGCTATATGGATTCTAGCCAGTCTAGACAACAATCTAAAAGCAAAGTTTTTTTTTCCTTTAAGTTAACGTTAAATATGATGTAGAGAGTGATAGTCTGAGACATTTTGCAGTTGGTTTTCATATTTTATTTATTTTTTTTTTTTTGGGTTACTTAGCTTTTTATTCAACAGCTCTCCAATTTGTGATTTTAGAAATCTGGTTGTTAGGGTCCAAATTACCCTATTAATTTGAATAAGAGACTGGTATATGAATAGGAGAGGACCTGAACAGGAAGATAAGCAATACAATTTAGCAATGACATTAAGGGGCAGATTTACTATAGGTCGAATTTCAAATAAAAAAAATTTGAAATTCGATCATGGGAATAGTATGTGAAGTAAAATCCTTCGAATTTGAATATCGAATTTGCAGGATTTTACCGCAATTCGATTGGTCGAACACTCGAATAGGAAAAATTTGATCGATTAATTGTTCGAATCGATCGATTCAAACCATTTTTTCCAATCGATCAAATTTTTTTTATTTGATCAAATTTGACCCAATTCGGTAGCTTTGATCTGGCGAACTAAGTGGTTGAATAAAAATTTAAAGGGAAGTATTTCGACCATCGAATAGTCGAATATTTGAATAAAATTAAATTCGAATATTTGAATCCAAATATTCGATGGTCGAATTTGCTTAATTTGCATATTCGAATCTTTTTGAAATCGAATTCTTCATGTGAATTTAGTAAATCTGCCCCTAAATGTGTAGGCTTACAGAGCATTTGTTTTTTTAGATGAGGTCAGTGACCACCATTTGAGAGCTTGAAAGAGTCAGAAGAAGAAGGCAAATAATAATGAAATAATGAAGACCAATTGAAATGTTTGCTTAGATTTGGCCATTCTATAACATAATAAAGGTTAACCTAGAGGAACAGCAAAAAAGTTAAAGGCTTTGTATAAATTTTAATACAATATACTATAACTAGTGATGGGCGAATCTCCCCAGTTTCGCTTCACCGAAAAATTCGCGAATTTCCATAAAAATTCGCGAATTGGCGAAAAATTCGCTAAGCGAGTCGCGGCACGCTTTTGACGTGCGTCGTGTCAACTTCGTCGAGTCGCTTTCGCCAGGCAAAATTTCACTGGCGTTTCGTGAATCGCGGGAATTCACCGCGCATTTGCCCCAGGCGAATAAATTCGCCCATCACTAACTATGACCCTTCACCAATAAAATTGTGCACTTACACCCCGGAGCTTCTGGGTCTTCTGCTGTTTGAGGCTGCATAAGTGATGATGCTGACCCTCACCCCAGAGCAGAGATGCACTCAACACTTTTTCCAGTTCTGTTGTTTTTTTTTCTAGATACTTTATCAGAAATAAAGATTTTTTTTCACTTTTCTATTTGTAATTTTTTTTTCTAATATTAAAGCTGCTCCTGGAGGGAAGGGGGAGGGTCACCGGCTCTGCAAACTGTTCTAAATTGATACATAAATTGATACATTTGATCTCTTTGGCAGATATCCCTCAGATTCATTAAGGCAGCTGTTATAATTGATACAATATTTACTAATATTCTACAGATGCTGGTGAGAAATGTATCAACTAAATGTAGCAAACTGTAACCGCTTAGAATCTGCACCTGAATTACTGAGCTGCCAGACTTAAACACTAAAGACAGGAATATTAAACTTTAAACTGTAAATTTTGGAAAACAGAAAACAACTTCACTGAAAAAGTGTTTGAACAACCCCTTTAAAGTTAGCAGGGGCAATTTACTGTTGAGCAATGACCGGCAGGCTAGCTGATTATATTAACAGGCTGCAAAATCTCCTGTGACTAGCCCACATATGGCAAAATGCCTTGAGAACAGCATATGCAGGTCAATCACAGGAAATATCACCGTGCACAAACATCCCCAAAGACACCACAACTCAATTTGTTTACCAATCAGTCCACGCAGGCTGTTCTTTATATATATATATATATATATACACACACACATACATACGCACATACCCCTCCCCAGAACTCAATTATTAATGCAAAAAAATATGTATTACCATATATTAACATATGCTTTACAAGAAACAGTAAAAGCTTTGTCCTAGCAGTGTCTCCATGGTAGTTCTAATGATATACATTTAGGGAGGTTATTTACTAAAAACTGAATTTATCTCATATTTTATTAAAAAAAAAAACATGATCATACTCCCATGCCCAATTTTAGCTTGTTTATTGATAAAAAAAAAATGATATAGTCGAATTGCCGAAGAACATGAAAAATATAGCGAAAAACCAAATCGCTTTAAATCTTTTGGGATTCCTCCAGAATTGCTTAAATTTATCTGGATTTATCGGGAGTTTGTCAAGTTTTAGACTGAAAACCCCCAAAAAAGTCAGATTTTTGGACTAAAGCCAGTACAGATCACAAAAACTACAAATTGAGATAGGTGCCTCTACCATTGACAAATACAGGACTTCGACAGGTCTGAGATGGTGGTTTTTCTGATTCTGGCCTTTTGCAGCATCGGGTTATAATACATCCTCTAAAAATTCAAGTTTTCTAGTGAAAAAACTTTTTCGAGATTTGGATTTTAATGAATAACCCACTTTTTTTTTTAAATATAGGAATGGGAATTACCTGTGCATCTGTTTAAAGAACTACAAAATTAACTAATTTAAAAATCTCATCTGTCAATCAAATATTGCTTGCCTCTCTTCAATGCCTTAGGCATAGAGGAGGAGCAGGAAATTATTTTTACTTTCCATTCAACACTTACTAGATGTGACTGCACTCATCACATTCCCCTGCTCTCCATTTAATTTTGTAGCTAGTGCATGGGGATGGACATCAAGTCCCCCATTCTTGTGGACAAACAAGATTTTGAGATGATTCAAGAATTGTCTTAATCCACATAATAGTCTTTTCACATAATAGTGCCTGTTGGCTTGCTATAATTAAGAATTCCCAAACCAAAGGAAACAAAATGCAAATAAACTGAAACGGAAGCCATTCCATAGCAGGCAATACAAATGATTGCTTTTTCACATGGGGAGGCACATTTAAATTCAAATTTTGAATTCATGTGAGCTTTTTTTTAACTCTATTAAATATATATATAAAACAAGGACGAATATTCCTGACCCAAAAACTCAAATCAAATTCAACTTAACTGTATTAAAGTTTTTTCTTTAAAAAAAAAAAAAAAAAAACTTGAATATCAGGAATGCTACTAACATATCCAAATTAGTCCCTGGACCTGTCCTATTGACTTGTACAATGTACAGTGACGAATAGTTGAATTTGAGGGCCAGAGTGTGATAAATCTCAAAATTAAAATTTGAATTGAGAAACTCCCAAAATGCTCTAAGAATTACAGTATGTAATATGCCAGAAGACTAATAGTTCTTTAGAGTTTAGAACAGTTTGATTCTGAATAGCCTATTCATAAGATATATAAAACAAAAAGATAATAATAGGGGTCATCAATTTCATTTGTATTAACATGTTTTTACAGATGTATGCCATGTCTTACCTATAAGCGCTACATTGGATAAACTATACAATATTGGATGGTTAAATATGAACCAAGGGGGTGTGAAGGACACATACTTTTTGTGAAAGCAGGCATTTTGTAACTCACAGATCACACAGTGGTTTGTCATTTGTGTGCAATACTAAAGGTAGAGCTACACGGATGTTTCCGGCGCAATCCGATGAGATGCAACAAAACATCTGCGACAAATCGATGCAATGGAAATAAGGTAAGAAATACAAATGTCGGATGAAGTCGCAGCATTCATCCAACACGACACGACTGTCGGACGAACGCTGAGACTTCATCTGACATTTGTATTTCTTACCTTATTTCCATAGCATTGGATTGCGCAGAAAATGTCCATGTAGTTCTACCCTAATACATATGATACTAATAAGAGACTCTGTGTAACATTTACCACCTCTTCATTAAGAGAACAATTTTTACATGTCAGTAACCCATGTCTGCAATTTTTTTCAATATCGTCTAAGAACAGAGCAGTTAAATGAAACAAGTTGTAACAAAGAGATGTCTGCAGGCAAATATAGAAATGACATAAAAGCCTTGTTTAAGCTTTGCTGCTCTCTTAATGTTTCCTAAATGTTTAGTTATGAATGAGAACTCTTGATTTTAGTCAGTATTCTTGTAAGCTGAATTTTATGTCAGCAGGTCATGGTGGTTTCAGGTAGAAAAGAAACTAGTCATCGGAGATCCAGGACAAATTATAGTTGTAAAGTTTCTTTCTAAGCAAAATATTGTAGAACAAATAAAAAAGAGGCCTCTGAGCACAAGTGCAAACTGCAAGTAAAAAGTGCAAAAAACTGTCCACTATTTTATGTACCCTTAAACACTATTCACAAAGGTACTTGTATGTAAGCACACATTCCTCTATATTTGTACTCTGCACCCAAAAAAGCAATAATTTTTTTAACGTGAAACCCACAGTGCATATGGATAATAGGGAGTCCTAGAATAAATTTCTGCAATGAGATGTGCCTTTAAGTGTGGCTCTTGATGAACTGCATGTAATTTGTGCATACAGTGGCATTAGAAAAATGCACAAGGTTCACATTGGATTGTTGTGACTGGATGCAAAAATAGTATTACAATACACGGTATACAGATTAAGCAGGCAGAACTATAGCATCTGGAATACAAAGCTAAACCATGGTGTCCTCCATTATTGACCAACATTTGATTCGATTCATAGTATATTTTATATATATATATATATATATATATATAT
>CM044435.1:58098565-58175692 GCA_024363595.1 Xenopus borealis
TGGTCACAGCCTCATTGCACCCCCGCCTAATGGTTTTAAAAATTAGAGGTGAGCACAACTCCCTTGTTTGTTATACTATATATACTATATATACTATATATATGCATTTTTATAAAGCTGCAACTGAAGATTATTTTATTTTTCCCATTGAACCCTTGTTTAGGAAAATCTGTATTATGCCCATGTGTGACATGAAAATAAAATCCACAAGGTCGAAATGATCCATGGTCTAAAGCCCCACAGCATATGTGACATGTAAATAAGTAGTAATAATAATAATAATAATAATAGGCACATAAGAAATAATTATACCTTCACATTTTTCAAGGATTTGAACAGTGTCACCAATTTCTAATGTCAAGCCATGTGGAAGAGTTGCTCGAAAGCTGGCCACCACTGCAAAACAAGAGCAAATATCAGAATTTAGCATGATAAGTAAAACAAGTTTAAACACAGAACATTAAGACAAGACCTTTTCAAGCTGTTTAGATTTTAAGAAAGCTGCCACCACTGCAAAACAAGTTCAAATATATCAGATTGGAGCATGATAAAATAAAACAAGTTTAAACACAGAAAATTAAGACAAGACCTTTTCAAACTGTTTAGATTTTAAAGCCCAACAAGAGAATTTGGGTAATCCTTAAACATTGCTAGCTTCGTTGCTTTTCAGCAATTTAGACTTTTCTGACATTCGGGGCAAATAATTTCTTATAGAAAAGGAAGTATTTAAAGAATTCTACAGTTACCAAAGCAGATCAACACGTGAATACATCAGAATAGGACTGCTACTGCAGATGTTACAGAAAAGCTGAAAGTCACTGGCTGCTTGGCAAATGGTCATTTGTAAATCAATCAAAAATGCTTCCGCTTGACCAACAAAACACATTTAAGTTTCAGCATTTTAAAAGTGGCACTGAGAAAGCACTTCCACACTCTACCGACATTCACGTTGGCTACTAAAATAATCTGAAACAATTTTTTTTTCTTACTCAAGGGTCAGTCTATCTTTCTTATGGCTTGTAGTCACATAACTAAAGAAAACTGGCCACATGTATCTTTCCCTTTTTCTCCTTGAGAGGAGCATAAAATGTAAGATCTTTCATATATGCCTTGTCTAAATGACAAACTTTTTTACTAGTACCAAACCAGACTTCACCATCACCACCTCATTTATGATGTGAGGTTGAAGTATGGATGCAAATCACAGTGTTTTTTGCACTCAGTGCCCTAGGCACAGAATGCAGTGTAGAGACCTGCATTAAGCATTGATATTGGCTGGGCTTCAGCACACTTATGTCTCCTTATTCAAATAAAGGTTTGGCTCAGTTCATAAATAAGTGGAATCTTTTGTGGGGAATTTCGTATTTGGCTTGATCAAAAAATTATTACAGCCAACCCACAGTCCATGGGTCCCCAAACTTTTGTACCTGTAAGCCACATTTATTTGTATAGAGTTGGGGAGCACAAGAATAAAAAGTTCCTGGGGTGTCAAATAAGAGCTGTGATTGGTTATTTAGTAGCCCCCAGTGTCAGACTGGGACATAAGGGGCCCACCCAAAAACCTTACACTAGGGGCCCACCAAAAATTTTTAGACCAGGGGCCCACTCTCAGTACTATTATACTTCCTCTACTCATTCAACCTCTGATCTCCTCGTGTATTTTCTTTACATACTATAATCTATTTACAAATAGGGAATGGCCATGAACTTGGCCAAATTATCTGCATGAGGGCCCACTGATACCTGGGCCCACCGGGACTTTTCCTGGTATCCTGGTGGGCCAGTCCGACACTGGTAGCCCCAGTGTGGACAGGTAGTCTAAAGTAGGTTCTGTTTGGCAGTACATTTGATTTAAGGCAACCAAAACTTGCCTCTAAGCCAAAAATTAAAAAATAAGCACCCATTTTGAGGTCAGCCAAGGGGTTAGTAAGAAACATGTTGCTCATGAGTAACTTGTTGGGGATCACTGCCACAGTCAATCAAACAATTAGTGCAAGGCTAGCCAGGTCAGCTGTGTGCTATTTATGTTTATGTACCTTAGCTACAGGTGTTTTAACCTTGGAGAAAGGGAAAAAAGTTCAGTGGGTAAGCAGTTTTAACTCCTAATAGGGAATTCCCTACCACTTCAGTTGAACTGAAGAAGCCACTCAGATGAGTGGTGAAACCTTTTCAAGAACTCTGTCAAGTTGCCTTAGATTTATTTCTACTAGATACTGTATATCATGACCTGGATAAATGAGAATCTTCATAGACATATTGCTACTCATTTTGTGGAGACTACCTTGAAATTGGGAATACGAGAGGATGCCTAGAAAACTTGTGGATTATAGAAACCATCTACATTTTAATCTATGATGCTGATATCAGGGAATCACACCATGCAGCCTACACCTGGGTTCTATAGGGACAACCAAAAAACTCCTAATAGGATTCTATCCCTTACTAATGCGTATCGTAGTCCGTTATAAAATCACTGCTAAGTTGAACTCCTCTATACCTTACCATATTGGAGCCACTTTTTAAATCATTGGTATGCAGCTACCTTATGTATTCTTGAGTTAAACACTAATGATTGCTCCTACCTCAGCAGATTGAGGCTTTGGCAAAAAAACACTTTATCCTCCTCAAGCACACAAACACACAAACACACAGTACAGACTGTAAACAAGACAGGGCAATGGCTCACTGAGCCTCAATAATTGTACGTTCAGCAATAAAGATTATAATAACTGCTTTATAATAAAATACTTGTAATTATCTCAAAGACAACAGAATTTCTGACTGTTTTAGTGTTAAAGGAACAGTTCAGTGTAAAAATAAAAAAACTGGATAAATAGATAGGCTGTGCAAAATAAAAAATGTTTCCCATATAGTTAGTCAGGGAAAAATGTAATGTATAAAGGCTGGAGTGACTGGATATCTAATATAATAGCCAGAATCGAACTTCCTGCTTTTCAGATCTTTAAAGGAAAACTATACCCCCCGAACAATGTAGGTCTCTATAAACAGATATTGCCTAAAACAACTCATATGTAAAACCCTGCTTCATGTAAATAAACCATTTTCCTAATAATACACTTTTTTAGTAGCATGTGCCATTGGGTAATCATAAATAGAAAATTGCCATTTTAAAAAATAAGGACAGCCTCCTGGGATCCTAGGATCTAACGGTGCACACAAACATACCAAACAAACTATAAAGTTAGGTCACACGAGCCAATTAACAGACAGAGTTGTGTCTTTTGCTTCCACATTTCTTCCCTTTACAGTTAGAGTTGAAATATTTCTGGTCCGGTGATCTCTAAGGCAGCACACAGACCATCATGAAATGGTGGTTCAAGGCAAGAGATGTAAAAGGGCAATATTTACTTAAATATATATACCAGGTAGGTAAGATTCTTTAATATGTCACTTGATTTAATATAAACTATCTGTTGCTCAAAAATTAATTTTTGGGGTATAGTTTTCCTTTAAAGGAAAACTATACCCCGAAAATGAATTTTTGAACAACAGATTTTATATCAAATCAAGTGGCATATTAAAGAATCTTACCTATCTGGTATATATATTTAAGTAAATATTGCCCTTTTTTCATCTCTTGCCTTGAACCACCATTTCGTGATGGTCTGTGTGCTGCCTTAGAGATCACCGGACCAGAAATATTTCAACTCTAACTGTAAAGGGAAGAAGTGTTGAAGCAAACGACAGAACTCTGTCTGTTAATTGGCTTGTGTGACCTAACTTTATAGTTTGTTTGTTATGTTTGTGTGCACCGTTGGATCCTAGGATCCCAGGAGGCTGTCCTTATTTTTTAAAATGGCTATTTTCTATTTATGATTACCCAATGGCACATGCTACTAAAAAAGTGTATTATTATGAAAATGGTTTATTTACATGAAGCAGGGTTTTACATATGAGTTGTTTTATGCAATATCTGTTTATAGAGACCTACAATGTTTGGGGGGTATAGTTTTCCTTTAACTTTGAGTTAGTCAGCGACTTGAAGGGGGGCCACATGGGACATAACTGTTCAGTGAGTTTGCAATTGATCCTCAGCATTCAGCTCAGATTCAAAAGCAACAGTTATGACCCATGTGGCCCTCCCTCAAGTCACTGATTGGATTACTGCCTGTTAACCAGGGTAACCTGTTAGTGGAAAACAAGAGAGCTGAAAAAGCAGGAAGTTGCATTCTGGCTATTATGTTACACATCCACTAATTCCAGCCTTTATACATTAAGTTTTTGGCTAACCAACTATATTAAAAACATTTTTTATTTTGCACTGCCTACCTATTTACCCAGTTTTTATTTTTATACTGAACAATTCCTTTAAGTTCAGAAAATCCTGCTGTATCATGTTCACTTTTGCCCAGTATCTATCTTGTTATTGAGTGAGCCTAATTAATTCCTGATACTTGTCCCAGTTTGGGGGCCTATAATTATATTGCTCTAAGGGGAGAACACGGGGGGAGAACAACATAGTGAATGTATCGCAAGCAAATCATTCAAAAATTATATAGATAATTTCATTCATCAAAAGTGATGTAGAAATGTAATGTATGTACAAAGTGCAATGTATTATTATTCAGTGGTGTACCCAAAGAATACATATAAATAAATACACAGATCCATGAGCTAATAAAGTAGGTTTAAATTACTAGTCTTTCACAATTCTGACTGCATCTAAAACTGCTTGGTCTATCTTGATATTTGATATTAGTACAATAATGGAAACTGTATGTTTCAGCATTCCAGCACCTCCTGCACAACCATATGTTGCTGTATGAACCCTGGATATTGTACAAGGTTGCCTAAGGCATCATGCAGTTCTGGAGACCTTAACAACAGATACAAATTAAACTAGAAAAACACTTGGAAAGCAGATGTTACAGTTGCATCTCAATAAAATCCCCACAGCAGGTACGGATACCATATTGCAATAATTAGAGTGCAGGATTATGTTTCTTGAGCCAAAGAGGGCAAAATACATTTAATAATATTGAAAATAATGAGATACAATACACAAAAGCAATTCACACCAACTGAATTTCATTAAGTTTCAATTATGAATTGCATTACATGTGCTGCTCAGCAAATGTCAATAAGTATACCATTTGTAGGTTAACCAAAGGCAGGGCTTCCCAAGTAACTGACGCCTACTTTTTCATTTCAGAATGATAATATATAGAGATAATATATGAGAGAGCAGCATATTAGAATATCATTTAAATTTAAAAACACATTCAATTTAAAGACATGTTTAATTTAAAAGATATATACAATTTAGCAACTATGCGTTAACAGGTAACGAGAAACTATCCCCCTGCAAATGTAGGTCTAACCAGCATCTCTGGTCTGTAGTTGGATTCTTTCTGGTATGCCAGACAAACACTTTTGATCTCAAAAACTAATGACAGCAGAGAAGGCAAAGCTTTATAAATTACTAACTCAGACAGTGTTGAGAAGTTTCAACGCATTCCCTGTTTGTGACCACTAAAGCGATGGACATATTTGTAAGTCCCTGTCCCAGTGAAACATACAGCCTAGGGACCTAACAATATGGCAAGTTTTAGAGTTTGGAGTGTGGGAAGAAATTGAAGCATCTATGAAAACCCACACAAGCACAGGAGAACATACAAATTCCCTGAATATAGTAAACAGAGGGGAATCGAACCTAAGCACCCAATGCTAGCTACTGAGAATACTACAATGTTACAAAGGGGAGCAGGTGCAATTGCTCTCTCCACCCAGTCCCCTCTGCATAGGCACAAACACATTTTAAATATGGTTAACAGGGACACTGAAAAAAATTTTTTTTGGCCAAGTGCTCTGTGTATAAATCTGTCATTTCTATAACATCTTAGCATATACAGGCAATCTGTACTGTGGCTTTTAAACATATTGTTTCCATAAAGCTATCTTGTTTAATGTGACATATGTAAAGAGCATTTCAAATTAACAACACTATCCATGTTATAAGAAGTAGCATTAATAAAAAGAATGCAGAGAGATTATAAAAAAAAAATTAAAAAAGGCCATGCAGTAGGTAATAATGCATTTTCCACACATTGCCTTAAATTTTTTGCAAATTGCACCCTACCCCCAATTTGTGTCTAGAGTGTAGGTCTTAACATTCTCAACATAGAGCTGCCTATGGAGCTGCATTAGGTGCACTGATCAAAGAGAGCACTAGAGATTATTTTTGCATATTCCACCTACCAACTCATGCAACAGACACACACACACACCTAATAAAGTGCACACTAATGCTGCTCATATTGCAAACTCTCATACTCCAAACAAATTAGCCAACTGGCATCTTCTTTTTAGACTCTTTTAGCTTTAAGCACATTGCACTAGTGTTAGTAAAGAGCAATTTAGTCTGTTTAGTCTAATCATCCCCTAACCAGAATGTGTGACAAACACTAGCAGTCAGTACTCACAGAGCTAATAACTTATTACTATCTCTACAGTACATATGATGAATGATAAACTATTTATTAATAACTATATATAAATAACTTGGCCAAAACTAAATCAAGACATGACATATTCCCAAGAAAACAATAATAGAAACGATATTATGTATTAGTGTAATAACATGATAACGCAACACCAAATTGCAGGAGCATGTAAAAGTATACGTGAGGGAATGAGGCAGATGTCCTGCCGGGGAGTAGCAACAATAGGGGAGACAAAGAGGTTAATAAGCCTACGGGTAACTAAAAAAAATATTGACAGTGTTCACTGAAATTGCTGGTGATTCCTGTATTTGTGTCTGTCTCTAGAGAAATATCCTGGCCAAAATGAAGAAGATTTGTAGTGAATCCCTTATAAGATTTATTTTGATTCTTGTAGGTGGGTTAGGGCATGCAAGCATTTTGTATTGGTATTTCACTATTTTTCAGCTTTTAAAGATTTTTATATTAACTCTCACATGCCCACTTCAGTGATTTTTTTGTAAGTAAAAAAATTAATAAGGGGATAGAATGGGGAAGGAAGTAGCAGATTGGTAAGGATGGAATCCCAAATCAGGCCAGTTTTAGCAAACGAGAATATAAAGTGACATTGTTCTGGTAATTGCTATATTCAACCAAAGGCTGCTACATAGAAACTTAAAATTACTTCCAACTACAATTGCTAGCTATATTTCTTTTATTTAGCTAACTATTGTTAGGCTTATAAATCAACTCTTCCAGGCCTTTGCTATTGCTTGCACTGCAAGTAGATATGCCAAACTATTCTTATTATTATTATTATGCTTTGGGTTTTGCCTATGAGGAGGTCAACTACATATATTCTGAAAAGAGCCATAGCAATAATCCTGATGAGTTGCTTGTGCCATATGGATGAAAAACATTATGAATGGTTTTCACTATGCATTTTCACTGTGCAGTCAACTTCTATATGTTGAATTCCAGTTAGTTTCCCATTGGTGGGTACACAAATTGTACATTAAAGGTGATGGGGGGGTCAATGTGTTAATAATATTTATATTGCTGCTGTACCAATAACCAGGGAATGCTGCTATAAGTATATTGGGCTGAAAACTATAGGCCTGTTAGCCAGTGGTATGGGGAAATATGGAATAAGAGACTTGATTTAATTTAATTGCATTCTGTGAGGGCGTGTGCAAGAACCTTGACTCTGGGGTGGTCAAGTATTTGATTTACTTGGACTTTTGCTAAATCATTTGATACAGTACCATATAGAAGGTTACTGGTAAAGCTATATTGGCTTGGAACATAATATTTGTACTTGGCTTAAGGATAGATTGCAAAGAGTAAATGAAGCATTTTCTAATTGTCCCAGTTTTGCTAGTGTAGTATTGCAGGGGTTTGTCCTCCATCAATAATCCAGAGGCCACCTCTTTAGACTAGATGAACAGTACTTCCATTTGAAGCAGTGTAGGTAGTTCTTCACAGTGAGAACAGTGAGTACAGAGAGGCTGTGGAATGCCCTGCTGAATGATGTTGTGGTGGCCAGGGTTAGAATGGAGCATCGGGGGTCCACCGGGTTACAAACTTTCGGGGTCCCCTGTGCGCATGTGTGAATGCTTGCAGATCATCGGGTCTGGGCTGGTGGGGACCCATGAGGGTTGGGGTCCACCAGGTTTATTCCTGGTGTCCCCCCAGCCCAGCCAGACCCTTGTGTATTAATGCCTTTATGAGGGGCTTGGATGATTTCTTGAACAATCATAATATTGAAGGCTAATGTGATCTTAAGGTCTACTTTTAGTTAGTTTAGGTATTGGTATGTATACTTTATGAGGGTTATTTACTAAACATCCGAACATCCGCCATCTCAAACCTGTTGACGTCATGTAGAAATCAATGTCCCTTTTACAGTATTAAGATATTGTGATCTGCACTGGGTTTTGTCCGATAATCGGGCGATAACCAGAAAAAATCAAGGGATTCAGACATCAAATCTGAAAAATTTTAACGATTCAGATTTTCTCTCAATTTTATAGTTTTTTTTTCAGACCCCATTTATTTGAGTTATAATATTGATAAATAAGATAAAATCATGGATGGGAGTTTGGTTGCGCTTGATTTAATAAAAATATTAGATACATCTGAGTTTTAGTAAATAACCCGCTGTGTACATAAAGTATAAAGTATTTGTATGTATATACTGGGGTTTATTTGGATGGTTTTGGTCTTTTTGCAACCCAAACAAACTATGTAACTATGTGTATCCTGCTCAGCTCTGGAAGATTACTTGTCTGTTCCCACTTTAGAGATGTTGCATAACATATCCATAACCTGTTAAAAATACACCAAGGGTTTAAAGCATGCCACTGTGCATGTGTTGTGCCCAGATATTAAAAGGGGAGATGGGAATAACTAGAGCTCAAAAGAACTGATGTGCGTGGGAATTACTAGAGCAGTCCCTTTACACTGAAACAAACACATTAGCCAAATAAAAATTATTCAGAATCCGAAATAATGTCTATATTGCCTGTGATCCCTCACCACCTCTATTACCATTACCTGACAAGTTTATTATCCCTATAATCTGTGCTAACACAGGAGATATAAACACTCTCTAGCCTGCACAATGATGTTATTTAGAAATGTTGCCAAGCAATGACTCTGTGACCAGTTAAATAATAAATGTGCCTCCCTGTGTGAAATTGCTTGGATCTGTTTTTCATTCTACCATAACCTGACCAATTACAAATACTAGCAAACATAATGGCCGACAAGAATAGGTTCAACTGTATATCAACATAGTTCTTGTAACGTATGCTGCTGGCAAGTGAGCATACAGTTTGGACACCAGTAGATTAAAAAAGACACATGTATTAATAGTAGTGAACCTTTTGTAATGAAAATAATGGCTATGTACAAACCTTTAAACCATTTTCAGCCTCAAAATGTATCTGTAGAAAGTTTTACCCTCTAAATACAATAATTCAGCACCTTGCTATATGGGGGCATTCATAATCTGGTTTTATTTATTATACTTCCATTAAACTGATCTAAATATAATTCAGTACTGAAACTAAAACTTAACTTATAGTTAAGGAAAGACATTTTACGTCCAGACATTGCAATCAAGTTAAAGCAAGATAACATTGAGAGGACATTAGCCACATTATCAATAGTTCCTGCAAAACAGAAATAGGTTAATAAAAACTGAAATCGCATTGAAATGGAAGGGGATTTAGAGCTAACTATGTTTCAGGTCCTGTAAACCTACGAAAAGGAGAAGGAAATACAGCAGGGAAAATAATTCCACTTTATTAGACATTACTTAATTTATGTACTTATTTGTTTTGATTTCTTTGTGTGTGTATTGGTTGTGCTACGGACAAAGTCCCAAACCCAGAACTAGTGTGAAAGTCCCGGTTGCTGGCTCTTTCTTCTGCTTTTAACAACCACCTTTCACTTAGGGAGGAGCCCTCTGCTACTCGCCACAGGTCTTGTCTTATCACGAGAGGACCAAGAAGAGGGCTCTTGTCAGACAAGGGAACTAAATATTTTAACAGGAATGGAGAACAAGGTGTGTTCGAGGGACAGGAAGGACAAGCTTGGTCAATACCAAACAGTAGAAGCAGTGCATATTCAAGAGACAAGATAGTATTCTAGGTCACAGGCCAACTCAAACACACCAATCTCGCAGTACAAAGCAGGATCGGAGAGAGTAGGCAGTACACAGGCATGGGTCAGGACAGGCAGTAAATTAGACAAGGTCAGGGACAGGCAAGATCAGGAACAGACCAGAACACTGCACAAAGGGACTATTGAAATAGACCTTATGTTAGGGAAGGTGAAAATGGACATAACACCTTTAAATATTTGAACTTCACGCCAAATGCGATGATGTCAGATGCAGCACTTGCGTCAAACATGCAGCACTTGCATCAAACCTGGAAGCAGCACAAACAAATGTCATTCAGGGTTCGGTGCAAGGCAAAAGAAAATGCGACGGTCGTCCTCGTCGCACCCCACTGGACCCCGGGTAAACTCCTCACAGGTTGTTACCGACATCTGGTATAAATTTCATGGCAATAGCCCCACTAGAAATGCATTTAATGAGAAAACTGTTGACGTGCTCAATACTTATTTTGACTTCTCTACATAACGAATGAGCGGTGATACATTCAATTGTCTTTAATTCAAATGTCAGGCAATTGGATGTCAAGGATGGAGTTTTTTCCCCATATATATAATAAAAGGTACTAAGTTTGGCCAGGTGTAGATACTCATAGCAACCAACAGCTTCTAAACAGATGAGCAGTAAATGCAAACTTGCTTAATGGTTGCTATATATTACTGCACCTGGGTAGACTTTTTGAGTTATGTAATAAAATATGCAAAGTTTGCAACAGGTCCAGTCACGTGTATCAACCTGTTTAAAATAATGGAAAAATTCAATTTTTTTCTATAATAAATTGGGATATTTTCTTGTATCATATGCATTGGAGTCTGTGGGCATTTCTTTCCCAGCTTTTTTTTTCTATAAAAAAAAAAGCATGGAGAAATACTAATGCTACTGTGCCATTTTTTTCAGGTACAAAAAAACAGGTGTAACAAAATGCATTTCAAAATTTTAATGTCAACATTTATTGTCTATTATTGTTATTGTAGTTCATTGAAACAAACTAAAAGCACAGTGAAATTCTAATGCAGATTTGTGATTATCTATTTTTCAGAATGCTGCATGCTGAAAACTAGAAAACATTAGTATACATTAGCATATTATTAGTATATACATTACTAACTTATATACGTATTGTATATACTATGTAATGAAATAAGAATGTAACATATCAAATTCCAGCATTTATGTTGATGATTTATTGAAAATTCTAAAGAGATCAAATATTGAAAAATAAATAACTTGAAGAACTTACATAGAAAAAAAATCAGTTAGTGATTCTGAGAAAATGCACTAAATCATGTATGCTCAGATGTTTGTAAATCAAATTTGCATGCTATTCTCAAATGAAATTAGTCAAATGCAGAAAATATTAAAGACCCAAATGGAAGGCACAATTTAATCAATGTAAATTTGTATAAACATATTTATCTTGTTAAAAAAAATAAAAATTATCTGAAAACAACTGAACTGAAAAAAGTGTTGGAAGGTGAAAAACACCTTTAATCTCTGTATATTTATACTTATTTCCTTTAGTAATAATGCTTGTCCCATTTAAAAATAAAATAATACATACACACACAAACATACACATATATATATATATATATATATATATATATATAGCTATATATATATATATATATAGCTATATCTATATAAACAAACATACATATATATATATAGCTATATCTATATAAACATACACATATATATATATATATATAGTTATATATATATACACACACACATATATATATATATATATATACTGTTGTGAACATAAAAGATAAACTTGATTATTTCAGAAGTGGTACAGGTTTTGTAATTGATTAGATTTAGAAAATGTATTTCTTATTGCTGTAGCTTATATTACATTTTCCTTTTTTGCGATAGTTTCCCTTTAAATATCTTTCCACAGGACAGCTTCTGAGCTCCAGTATATGAGCTGGACTGACGGAATAGAGTAACTGCCATGTCTGTTCCTTCCAGAATACTTCAGCATCTCCTATCCTACTGGGGAGAAATTAACATCAAAACTCCTTTTGGCACATTTCTTTGGTGAAATATATATATATATATATATAAATATATATATATGTTACAACAACTGGATCAATCACAATAATGGCAATACAGGTGGTAAATATCTGTAAAAATTTCAGCCTGCTATTGGTCAAGGAAACTCAGAGGGCTGACGCAGACTGTTGGCAGCATTTATCGGACTATATATGGCCACCTTAAAAGGGTGGTTTACTTTAACTTTTAGTAAGTTATAGATTTGCTAATTCTAAGGAACTTTTCAACTGGTCTTCATTATGTTTTTTTTTTATAGTTGCTATAGTGTTGCTAATTCTAAGCAACTTTTCAATTGGTCTTCATTATTTCTTTTTTTAATATTTTTTGGAATGATTTGTGTTCTTCTTCTGACTCTCTCCAGCTTCCTCATGGGGGTCACTGACCTATATCTATAAAAAAAAAAACAAATGCTCTGTAAGGCTATAAATGTATAGTTATTGTTACTTTTTAGTAACCATCTTTCTGTTCAGGCCATCTCCTATTTAAATCAGTGCATGGTTGCTAGGGTAATTTGAACCCCAGCAACCAGATTGCTGAAATTGCAAACTGGAGAGCTGCTGAATAAAAAGCAAATAATAAAAAATGAAAACCAATTGCAAATTATCTCAGAAAAGTAAATTTAAAGGTGAACAACCCTGTCTTTTCCAACAGCAACACACCAAAGTGTTAAGACTATTGTTTCATGCACTCAAAAGCAATGTTTGCTGATGTTGTACAATAGAACAACTGACATTATGCTCACTACAGTCATAATTAAAAAAGGTGCACAGTGATGGCACATCTGCTCTGCAGCTTCTCTTACTTACAAACAAGCATTTAAGAAATGGATTAATACAGGTAAAGGGCATCTCTTAAAATGTCAATTCTGCATTTCGGTACAATTTTCTTGACTGACATTTTTTTTTTTTTTTTTTACTTCCTCTCAGGCTTATTTGGCCTGAGGTTAGAGTTGTAGAATTTTGAGCTACAAACTATATTATCACAGCAGCTTCATTAAATCACCATCCTGGGCACTGCTTCCTGCCTGTGTAAAGCAATAAAGTTCAATTCTATTACACTAATATGCTAATTTCAATAAAAGTAGCAGACAAAAGTGCAAAAAAAAGCTGCAATTATTTGTACACACTGCCTTCTGGCCTGAGGGGAGGCATGCTGATATGCTTTTGTGACCCTTAGCACTCAAGCACTTGTTAGTTGTGCCCCAAGCCTTTTGAATGTAAAGGGATTCAGTAAGGTAGGACTTCGCAATATCTTTTAAGGTCACTTGGTTTCTATATGGAGCACATTTTTTAAAGGAAAAAAGGTGTTCAGCTTTATATTAAAAATATGCTACCGTTTAACTTTCATAAGTTAATATGAAGGTATTGTAAGTTTCATAGTGCAGATACACAGCCATTTATTGTAAATTATCTATTACAATATAAAAAAATGCTGTAATATATTAACAAAGGCTGAAAAAATACACATCTGTCAAGTAGCCGTTTATGTCTAAATGAAATCAGCCTAACTACTAGTGAGTTTTTAGTCTGTCATCTCTAAAAAGGCAGTTATTTTCTGCAAACCTTTCATTTCCTGAGGAGATACAAAAAACATAGACCACAAATTTGGTGCCTCGCTAAGGTGACCTTTTACAACTGAACGAAAAAGGCACAATTTGTAAGCAATTGATTTACAAAATGAGAAAGTAAGAAAATAATATGCTTTCAGATAAAATCACCTTAAAATGCCCTTGCATAGCCTGACACACAGTAATAGACAGGCAATTAAAGCTGGTCAAACATTTTTGAAGGGGATAACCTGGTATCAGCAGGTACTTTTATTCAGCCAATTCAAACAAAGAACCTTTTCACTTGCAGAAATGCAAATTTTAGAGTTCAGTCATAAAAAAACACTGCAGGTTTCTGGTCGAATGAATTTTCTGTTCTCCATAACGGGACAAACACATGGGGGGGGGGGTTATATACCAAAACTCAAATCAATCTCTGTTTTTTAGGAAAACAAAGTCGCCCAAACTCCCTTCAAATAATTGGACTCATTTATCAATCATTTTTCTAGAAAAATTTGGAGCGACAAAACGTTGTGTCAAAATTGAGTGTCAGTTTGTATCATTGATTAATCAGGCTCTGGTTTTTCAGCTGCATGGGTAAAGCTGCTACTATTTTACAACCAATAGGAAAATTTTAACTGGACAAAGCAATTACTAGGCACAAGGCACTAGACTAGCTCTAAGCAACATTGAACGAGCCAGAACACCAAGCAACTTCGATACCTGCTAACTTCCATTCTTAATCATGTTTTATTATCAGTACCTTCTCTTTGCTCTCTCATTCTTCTTAAAACAATTTTACCACATCCTCCAACAATTCACAGTGGTATCTCACCATACCTCTCCACACATGAAGAGTTTCAAGCACTGTGGTCTAAAGCTCCAGTTAACACTTTCTCTTCTTATAAACTAAGCAACTACAAATCCCACTTTCCCTTTATGCAGGAGAATAGGCTAATTTAAGTCTCTTCTATGATCTGAGCTGCATCATTTCTGAGACATGAAAATGCAGCCCGACAATAATATAGTTATCTGCAGAACAGGTCATATAAGGATTGCTTCAATACAGTACAATGTGATCTTCAAATGTGAAATGATGACGCAACTGAAATTTTTTATATAATCAAAGCTATGTAACACAAGGCCTAGGTTTCAAGAAACCAGGCCTGGTCTCTTATATACTGTGATTTTTTAAAAACAAAATGTTAAACAAGCATTAAAATGTATAATTAATAAATCCATTTATACTTAAATAAACGTTTTGTAAATATTTCCTGCTAAAACTTAGATACATCAGTAAATATTAGAGATAATAGCACATACAAGAGAACAGAATGACTGTAACATTCTCACAGTGTCAGTCTGGACCACTTGGATACTGGAGGGTCCAAGTGCCAGTGGCGCTCCTGCTCACCCACCCATTTGCTATGCATGCCTATATCATGGCCCTTCCCCTTTTCGATACCAGAGCAGAGAGTAGAAATGGGGAAAAGGATAGATGATAGCTGAAGCGATTAAGAAGATAAAGAAAGTAAGTGAAGAGAGAAGCTGAGAAAATAGTTTGGAGAGTAGGCCTGCAAAGTCTAAAGCTTTCTGGTTGGATCCTGGCATCTCAGCCAAACACTACACTATCCCTTGCTATGGCACAATGCAGTATCCTAAAACAGGGTGCTGTACACTTAAAGGAACAGTAACACCAAAACATTAAAGTGTTTTAAAGTAAAGAAAATATAATGTAGTGTTGAACTGCGCTGTTAAAACAGATCTACTACTATAGTTCATATAAACAAGCTGCTAAGTAGCAAAGGCGGAAATTGAAAAACAGCTATATGGCACAGGATAAGTAATGGATAGCAGATAACATTATGTTCTACAGAGCTTATCTACTATCTGTTGTGTAACATGAGCCTTTTCTCCTTTGAATGGTTGCCCCCATGGCTAAACAACAGCTTATTTATATAAACAATAGTAGTGCTTCTGAAGCAAACACTGCAGTTTTACCAGTGCAGGGCAACACAGCATTATATTTTTATTACTTTCAAACAATTTCAGTTTTTGATGTTACTGGTCCTTTAACACCATATTTTATTGGGAAGAGTGGTTCCAATTCATCAAAATGGGATAAGGCAGTCAAAAGTGAAGGACCCTTGAGCATCCTAAAAATAGTTTTATATCATTAAACTAAGGGGAAAATCAAAACACTATATAAAGGACTAATTGCAGTGCCTTCCAACAGTTATGTTTAGAGTCTCACATTAATCATCTCATACATACAAAAATGCAAACTTCTGATACACAATCCTGACAATGTTAGAATGATTTATGTGGTTATATTGGCAGCACTTAGATATATGTGTTATGATTATATGTGTGCGATGGCATAATGCCAGAGTATAATATTCATGATTCACAACCATTTCATTTATCTATTATTCACAGGCCTATAGAAGTGATGTAGGTATGGTTTTTTATATGGTTTAAATAATGACCATAACATTTTTACATATTTATTATACTATACATTTAAATATTTTTTATAAGCTTCAGTTGTACTATTAGTCATCTATATATTACAGGTCCCAAGTTTTAGCACCAGAACCCCATTTTCAGTGGGGTGTGTGTCAGGGTCAGCAGGGCTCGCCAGGTTTTTGCCCCGGTGTCCCCATGTCCCAGTTCAAAGCTGTTTAGTACCTTCTTGTATTATAAGGGTTTAAAGACTTTATGATCACTAACCCTATAGAAAAATGCTGGCAATTTACTTTTATCGGAGAAACAGTTTCAGTTAATTATTCTGGTGGAATCATCCTGCCTACATTTCCTGTTATTTGTGGTTCACTCCCTGGGAGGTGAGAAAGGGAGCTTTAACTGCTATATTATTGGTAAAAGTAGGTGTTGACAATCTTGTTCTTTAACAAGTGAACTGTAATTACATATACTGATATATAGCTGATACCATGCAACACTTTTTAAAAACTATTCTTCATTCATTGGGCCAGATTCAGTTCAATGAGAAAAGGGTTTATCGCCTGAAATGTCATGGACGAGATTTAATCTGAGATGCAATTCAATGCAGAAAAACTTATCTCAATGTCTATCACTTGAAATCTCTATTGAAACCTATAAAAAAAAACCTGAAAATAAATTTGGAGAACGGTTTCTTTCTCCTCTCGTTGAATCTCGTTGATGACTTTTCACATGATAAATCATGAAATAACTGTTCCTCACTACACTGAATCTGGTCCAATGTTTGGGACAATCATAAATAAATCTATATACAAATCAGACTCTTTCTAAGAAGCTCACACAATTAAGGTCTGTATCCAGGGCCAGGCCAAGCCAGAAATGGCACTCCACTCCCATCCCCCTGCATGAGTGTGCATGTTAGAACTCATTATGACAGCAAGGGTGAGGAAAAGAGTTCAGGGACAGGATCTCATTTGTCAAATTCCTTAAACACAACTGCGTGCATTTTCTGCACCAGGCACAATTTTGTCAGATGCAATCCCCTCTCATGCAAAGTTGCACTTTGCATACTGCACTTAGGTTTGGTTTCTGAAATTTAAATAAATTAGAATTTCGGGCTCAATTACAATCTTTCACTTTTATTTCATACAGTCAGATCTGTAAATGCAAATAAATATCTATTCTTTCAACCTGTTGCTATGGAAGAAAAGCATTAATAGATAACACATGTAAGGGTTCATGCAACCATGAGAAGAAGAAAAAGAAAAAAAAAAAAAAAAAAAAAAAAAAAAAAAAAAGACGTGAAAAAACACCCCATATTGATATTGTATTTCAATGGAAACAAACAGTTGCTACATTTCACAGAACAGAAAACTTCACGTTACTGTGTCTACCTTAAGAATAAACTGGTTGCGTTCTTTAACACTAAAGAATTGGTACAAATGTAAAAATTAACTGTATAAGTATAAATACAAGTACACATATAAATATTTGAAAATGCATTTTCATAAAAATTGATGTCCAACCCTATAAAGGAAGTTTATTTGATGACTTTTCACTCATATCCATTGACACGTCACATAAGAATTAACAGTTATTGTTATTCTTTTCAGTTACTATGCTCTGGAGCTGATTCACAAACATAGCCATTATACTGCAACAGTGCAGTTACTTGTAGCAGCCAACCAGCTCTGTGTTTTGGTTTTCTAACTTATACTAGTGTGATCAAAAATAATTGTTAATCAATTACTATTGGTAGCGATTGCAATTTCTAAAATTTACAAAAAAGGATCTCAGAGTTTGTGAGAAGAGAACACACGAGATATGAGCAAATGGCTAGCTCAGTTTCAGTAGTACGATATAGAAAGTCTGATGATTACAACATTTCCAGTATTTCAACAGCTGAAAATGTATAGGTATGCATTGTTGCTGGGCCCTTGTGCTATATACTATATATACTTTAATACTATATAAACTGATTTGTGATCATTTGGGTTATTTTGTGAGGCTGGTCAATTCAACCTGGGGCATTGTCAAGAACAAAAACTCAAACTCAGGGACTGTCCCCAGAAACTTATAAGAGCTGACAACAATTACACTATAATTCAAAATTGATCAGCCAGAGCAAATATATATTTTTTAAGCTCTTTTAACATTTTTTGTGTGTCAGTTGCACTGCAACAAATATGTAAACTCATATATGTAGACTTGCACTTCGCAATTTTTAAATGTCCAAGTAACATATAAATCGGGTTGCCTCATCCCTTTAAAACAGAACACATATGGAATACACAGCGTGTATCGTTAATTAGCAATTCATGTAGCTGTATGCTGCAGACTGAACTGATTTAGGGTAGAACTATATTGGCAAGTTTGGTGCGTTCCAACGCGACGCGGTGCTGGCGTCAAGTCAGATGCACCAGAGATAAGGTAAGAAATAGAAATGTTGGATGCAGTTGCATGTCGGGTTGGATGCACGCTGCGACTACTCTTTACATTCCTACAACTTACCAGATCCTCGGCAAATGTGACTTGACGGCAGCATTTCGTTGCGTCAGATTGCGCCAAAATCACCCATGTAGTTCTACCCTAAATCAGTTCAGTCTGCAACATGCATCTAAATGAATTGCTAAGTAGCCATGCAGGCTGTGTATTCCATATGTGTTCAGTTTTAAAGGGGTGAGGTGGCAACCCTACATATAAGCCTAAAAATGGTTTGGTAGTAGTGACAATGCACATAAAAAATAGCAATTCTTTGCAGGCTCCTGTTAGTTGGACTGTACTATTCTTATTTTAACACAGGATCTCTCTCTTCTATACTACATAGATTGAATAATGTTTTTCAGTTGTCTGAAAAACACACAACACTTCCCTTGAATGAAATGGGAAACATCTAAGTAGTAGTACTGGTGTTTTTCACATGGAAACCCCTTGCTTTCAGGCGTTTGCCAAACCCCAAAATAAAAATTTGCTTTTCAAAAGAAAACATAATTCTACACAACTTTAAAATATGTATCTATTACAAATTTTTTATGGTTTTAAAATTTTTTTTCTCTGCACTTGTGGCTCAGACTGTTGATTAAATGTAAGACAAGGTATCTGATTAACAGACCTGTATTTTCTGGGTAAATGATTTTGCAACATTATTTTAAAAGTAACAACCAGGAGTAATGCAAATGCTGCTTTCAATAGCAATTGTTTTAACAAACAGCTATAAAAGCACTGAAAATGTGTATTGTATAAAAATTGTATATTGGAAAGCTATATAGGTTTCCTTTTATCAGGCATATTTTCATTTTGGGGTTGACTTGCCCTCGAAGATAAAACTAGCTGCAGGAAAAGATTTTATAGCACATTTACAAAGAACAAGGGCAAGAAAAGAGGCACAAACTGATGCATCCAGAAACTGAAAGAGTTATGCCACAGGGAGCAACCCACAAATCTCTGTTAGGCAAGGTGCAAAGTGCAAATAGTTGTTTTTTGTACTTTTTGCCATTTGTAAGAGGACCTTAGTGCAGTTTTTAAGCTAGCTGAAAAACACTAATGATTATACCAGCTATCTGGTGTATGTAATGCAAATCACACACTGACTGATCATGCAGGAGCAGAAAGACTGTGATTACTATTTAACAAATACATTTGTATGCCCTCAGTATATACTTTATATATATATTAGAAAATTGATTTAAAAGATGGTTTAGATTGGAATATTAAATGGCTAGTGTTTTATATGTTAAGCTACACTAGTAAATGAAGGAAGTGAAAACAGCTGCTTGCAGTAAAAGTAAAGAAAAAGATGTGGCAAGGAGAGGAAGGAAGGAACACACTTCACACATGGAAAGGGGAAGGGAAACAACTGACTAATCCTGAATAACTAAAAAATATACAGTCACACAATACAGATCTCATGATGAAAAGAAAGATCATTGTCTACTTCAATGTTTCAGCAAATGAGAATTTTATTTGAAGTTTGTCTATTCATAGGTGTTAAACATCTGGCTGGTGTTTTTTTTTTCCCAAGGAACCCTTTATAAAAGAAAACATGAGTCTTTTTAAAACAAAAATATAGAGCATCGCTTTTTTAGCCTATTAATGATTGGATAGTATTCACGCTTGTGAATCTGTTCTGCCAGTAGGGTTGCCACCTGGCCGGTATTTTTGATGGTTCATCCCAATGTTATTAATAGGAAAAAAAGATAAATACATAGGCCGGTATTTTTTTCAAGAAAAGGTGGCAACCCTATCTGCCAGTGAATTCAAAGTATTTTGTACAGACAAAAACAAGAGATACTTTGGATTTCTCCCATTATCAATATATTAAGGATACTGATATTTTGTGGATAAAGCTACTAACACATACCCTCCCCTTTAAACAAAATAGGGATTGTTTGTCTACGTATCTATTGCAATATATTCAAGCTGGCCAACTACAGTATGTCAAAGTCACCCCTTGTCTTGCCAGTCCTATACTCACTACTGATTCATTAAGAATTCTATGGAGATATATATATATATATATATATATATATATATATATATATATATATATATAGCCAGATATGTGATGACTTTGATGTAGTTGGGCCAGCTTAAATATGTTGCAATATATGGACAAACAATACCTGTTTTGTTTAACTGATAAGGCATTTTTAATAGCTGTATGCACTCTTGTATTTCTAGAGAGAGAGAGAGAGAGAGTGATAGAAAGAGAGAACAAATGAAAGCTAGAGACAGTCTCGTTCATTAGCGAATTGTGCCTGTAAATTGGCAATGTCCCTGTGGATTCGATTTCTGGCTAATTTGATAGCAATGGCCACTTCGCCCCTTCAGTGAATCTGCCCCATAATGGTTTAAAATTGTTTGGCTGTGAGCAGAACTTCATCTTTTTTTGCTACAGGAAGCATTACAAGTGTTGGCCATACATAAGTATGCCCAAACTCTCTTTAACTCACATAATACACATGTAGATGATTGCTACTTGCCAACCTGAATATTCATTTGGAGCACCCATCTATCATGGAATGCATCACTAGACAGCCAAGTTCAGCAAATCCACATTGACTGACTGCCTCACAGCTTAAAATGCCGTCTTAAAATGTACATATTGGATAACCTGGTTATTTAGACTATAGCCATTCTCCTCAGATGGCAAATTCTAATCTGCTTGTTATTGCTATTGGGCCATCCAAGTGCATGGCTAAACCCTACAGTAGCTGATCACTGAGCTGACTGTTCAGATAAACAGCCAGATATGGGCAGTGAATCAAATAGCACATTAGGTCAAATCAGGGAAAAAGCAATTATGAAAATCCTTTGTGAAGCAAATATTAATTGAAGATTATAAGTGTCTTGGCATGTTCTAACAGTAACAAAGCAGAAAGTGAAAGCAACATATCAAATAACACAGTACCTCTGTGTAAATAATGCACCCGTAATTGAAATAGTCAAGCTTACTTAACAGTTGACAGTTACTAAACACACTTTATTGCTGGGCGAATCTTTAAAAATATCATAGACACAGGAAAAATCATCTAATGTTTTCAACAAAATATTACACCATTAAAATCTGTCACCAAAGAATAGTAACAGTTTGAAATATGCCTTTTTGAGATTTTGTAGGATAGTGTCAGATCAAGATACTCCATCCTACAAGTCGGATGTAGTTGCATGGGTCAAAATATAATGGGACTGATACAAAAATCTGATCTGAAATTACAGCCAAAATGTGCTATCCCCTGCAATGCAACTGTCAAATGAGAACTCAGCCTGCTGAGTCTTGTTCCAGACAGAAAATTTAATGTGTCTTAATGACTTTTTCCCATTGAAATACACTGAATGTCCGATGTAGATGCATGAATAATGACAACATCCAACTTTATCTGATCCAACTTTACATACTACAGTAGACACAAAATATGATCAAGGTCTCCCATGTAGTTTTACCCTTAGATGGGCCCTCTGGGTCTGAAGATGGGGAGAGTTTTTGATGGATTTGGAAGGGAACGGAAAACAACCCATTTTATTTTGCTGGTACTCACTTTTAATGCATTTTTTTAGGACTAAATAGTAATTCCATTAGATGATTATATTGTTTGGTGGTTTGCATGCAAGTAATAGAGTTTTGTTATTTGCCATTGTGTATCACTTTACAGAAAAAGAAAGAGCCTAACAATGAGAGAAATGCAAAGCTCTTGCCAGCGTTGTAATACAGAAGCAGACAGATTTTTTTTGCCAAAGGACCTTTGTGTCTTGACAGGTAAAAGGAAACAAACACGAATGAAAGAGTAGGTAGAAAGTTCTGGATAAAGCACAATCTATCACATTAACAAAAAGCACAACCTCAACATTTCTATCTTATCACAGTCCAGCCCTAATGCTGTAAAATGCTTGGTAGGTTGGATTGTAAATTGTGTATTGATAGGTGTGTTGTAGATAACATCTAACAAAAATTGCAGCGCTCTCACCAGAGCTGTGGAATCACGGAGAAGGAGTTGGGCAATATTGGGTATCGGAGTCGCCAAAAAATGTACAGACTCCGAATAAATTTAAATGCAAGATCGGAATATAATCAAAACAACTTAAATGCTGAAATGAACCCTAAACAAAAATATGGCTAATAATGCCATATTTTATATACTGAACTTATTGCATCAGCATTTCAATAGTAGCAATGATCCTTGTCAACCTTGTCACAGGGGGGTCACCATTTTGGAAAGTGTCTGTGACACTCACATGCTCAGTGGACACTGAGAAGCTAATCTTAGGGATCAATGCAAATTATCATGCAGAAATTGAGGTTGGTCTGTAATATAAGCTGATGATACAAGGCTGATTATTACGATCTGACGCTGGTTGCAATGCTTTCTGAGCTGCCATGCAGTAATTATCTGTATTTATTATTAATCACCCTTATATTCTGACATTTATATTCTATGCTTACTGTATATTTTGAGTCAGTCCCTAAGCTCAGTAAATGACATTAGCACAGAGTGTGAAACACTACAAAAGAAGATGGGGAGCTACTGGTGTTTTTTCAGAGGTACATATCATTTCACAACATACACAACATTTCTAGCCTACTTCTTTAGTAACTTTACTTATCCTTTAACATCTGTCGTACAGCTCCATCCCATGTTTAAATAATATATAGATTATCTTAGGTTTTCCAATTATATTTGGTTTAGTTAGTATAATTTTGATTTTGTTTTAGAATTGCCAAAGGTGGTTTATATTTTTGAGCTTTGGCAGTGATAGCCTTGTATGTTGTGTACGCAACTTCTTTCAATCAACATGGAAAATATATTAGGAACAGTAACAACAAAAACTGAAAGAGTATCAAAGTAATTAAAATATAATGTATGGTTGCCCCGCACTGGTAAAACATGTGTTAAGAGTCCTGCGCGGATCCATTTTTTGCGACCCATACACGCTACCTGCAATCAGTAACCAGGACCCGCGACCTACATTCTTACCTGCCTGGACCCACTACCTGAGCAGCAAGTACCCTATCTGCAACCCAGACCCACTGACCACCAAGAATCAGGAAGTGCTGTCATTGTAACCGGAAGTGACATCATCTGAAGTAGGCGTGATCAGAAAAAATTTGTAAACATCGCTATTGAGAAGACCCGCGGTCCGCAAACCCACAGAACCGCCTACCTGCATCTATACCCGCAACCGGAACTTCTGCCCGCAACCCTTTGGGTACTGCAGGTTTTTGCAGGTAACCCGCGGGTACTCGACCCGCTGCAGGGCTCTAAGCTGTGTGTTTGTTTATATAAAAATTAGTAGTCTTCTAAAGCAAACAACTGTGTAGCCATTGGGGCAGCTATTGAAGCTGCTGGGAAAAAAGAAGAAAAGTCATAGGTTACATAGCACATAAGAGATAAGTCTTGTCCAATACAATGGTGTTTTATCTGTGTTATGTAACCTGTGTCTTTTCTCCTTTTTACCCAGCAGCTTGAATGGCTGCCCCATGGCTGCACAGAAGCTTGATTTTATAAACAATATCTGTCTTTCTGAAACAACCACACAGCTTTTACCAGTGCAGAGCAACAGTACATTATACATACATTACAACTGTCCCGTTTTTCACTGGACAGTCTCAATTTTGACAACTGAACCAGCAGTCCCAGCTTGTTTCTGAAATGCCCCGACTTTGTCTTTGATCTCCTGCACTGAACAGCCAGAAAATGTAATTAAGCTTAAAGGGCAATTCACATTCATTAGCAAAACTGTAATAACACATAATATCTGACCCTAAAAACCCTATGAATGTGTTCAAACTTTCCATAGCCCACCAAATTTTGTAAAATGGATGCTGTATTTAGGGGGTGTGGCCATAAAATGGGCATGGTCAAAAAATGAGCAGATTTTGTTGCAAAAATAAGTACTTTCGCATTATGATTGACCTTCATGAAGGTGCAACCTCTTTTCTTCACTTACATAAAAAATAATGACAAACCACTTGCAGCACTGTAAATTGATCATTTTATTACTGGAACAAAATATTTCCTTAATTTTGAGAACCATCTTCAAATTTGCTGCATATTTACACCACACATGCCAGAAATCCAGGTTTAATTTAATAGATCTTGATTTGTCCTGGCGTATTAGCTAAAACACTAGAAAATTTGCATTTAGGAAGATAGCTTTCAAAATGTGTGTATGTGTTCACAGTATTTTCTATAGTAATGCTTATTTGGTATTTTGTGTAATTGGAATTGGAACTTTGTAATAATGCAGAGTAAAAAAAAAACCCGCATGTGACATAGCCATAAAATATGAGAGGTATGTAATGCAAAATATGCTAAGGAACTCTCCATAATGACAGACTAACCTCTTGGAATTTTCTAGGCAGTTTATTCCTAGCTTTATTGATCACCTTAACTGCCTACAAGATACATAATTGCTAAAATACAAATGAAAAGAGAACTAAAGCAATTAATCGAGTAATGCATAAGCAGTTTGTTTCCGAGCACAGGACTGCTTAACTGCTTCCTGCAGCAGCAAGATGCAAGTGACTTTAGGGATCATCTTCTATCCTAAGCTCATCCAGATTTAGTGCCACCCCAGTAGAGGTGCAGTATTTTGTCCTCACATATTAAGCTTAATTGAGCTGCTGCACTGAAAAAAATATGCTTGCCTACATGTTTAATTTCCCTATAACTGAAATAATTTCTTTTACACAGTGCAAATGCTAAATTGCCTTGATAATATGTAGGAAATACACTATTGCATGCACTTTCTATTTGACCTGGACTGCATTTCTAATTCATGTACACTGGACTCACAATACACAGATAAATGATTGGCAGAATTATGTGTCATTTTTAGAAAAAAAAATTGAAACCAAGTTTAAAGGAAATCTGATGACTTAAAGCGAAAGTTTGTATCTTTGTTGAAGACCTTTTTTTTTTGGGGAAAATTGTGAGGACTTTTACTGTGGTTGGATGGGCAGTTGAAAGACTACAGGTAAATTAATCAAAATCATAAAGCTGAAGGTAAACAATATGAACAAAACGGAAAGCATTTTCAGTGGACAACTGAATGCCCCTTTTATGTCAGTGCCAGTAAATTCTGTTTTCCATCCAGCTGGAGAAGCCCTGTACTAATCAGCATTCCCATCACTGATGCTACCAGGGGGCCCAACAAAGAAAATGTATTTTGCTAGTTGATGAGGCAGACAGTACAAGTTGTTGTAAAAGAAGAATGGAAAAGAATATGCTTAAAGACGTAATGGGAAATGTAAATGTAATCTAACGAAAGTAAAAGAGAAATATAAATGTGAGTGAGTGGCATTTCTGATAGAATTTACATAGATGATCAGAAAATATTAAATTTATTTGTTTATTGAGACTATTTTAATGTGGATTTTCTATTGTGTTTAACCCCCCCCCCCCCCTTTTGTAAAAATCATGGCATTTTGTTTTTTCATGGAGCAAGGCAATCCCAGATTAACCTGTTTTGAACTCAAATGCTACACAGCTGTCTACTTTTCTTTGGCATTCCGAGCTTCAATAACGAACAAATTAACTGAATGCCCCAATCTAGCATTCTTACTGGACTAATGGACACACTTGGTAATCTTTGTATACTGGTACCACGGTTTAGCAAAAGGTGGCTGTATAGTCTAAGTTTGGAGTATATATGGCATTATCTTGATTTAATAAGCAGCAAAATGCTGATATAGTTGAGAGAGAGCTTCTATAAAGTAAAATGGTTTAACCCAAAGGAAGCTCCTGTTTGCATTACTGGAGCATTATGGTAAACACAACAGGTAAAATGACTAATACCATCTGTCATTAATAGTAAGAATCTTTCATATATGTTAAATTGTAAGCTTTCATGAGCCAGGCCCTCCCCCCTAGTATCTCCTAACAATATGAAAATGTAATTGAGGATATTTTCTAGTGAACATTTGTCAGTATATGTAAACCCTTTTTGTATATTAAGGGGCATATTTATTAAAATGTGAGTTTAAAGCTCACACACTTTCATTCAAGAGATTTTTAGAAGTTAGAACCATATTTATAAAATGGTGTGTTCTAACTTTCACCCATTGACAAATACAATTTAAAAAATCCCACAGAAATCAATAGAACGTGGGTTTTTATTTATTAATTGCTAAACTCACATTTTAAAATTTGTGCTCCTTAAACTTGTATTTCTGTCCCATTACTCCATCAAGTGCTGCAGGGAATGATTGTGCTATATAAATAATAATACTAATATATTTCTTTTGTTCCTGTTAAATTGTCACATCAGACCTTTTGCCTCATTAGGAATGTGCTTTCACTCTATTTTCCAGGGGAATAGAATTGCAGCATTCTCAAACTGAAAGGAGAAGCAGGTGGTGAAATTGCGAAGTTGGCAAAGATTTGGGACAGAAGCTTCATGGCTAGGATTCAAGACTAACTTGGGATCACTTTGGTTTCCTCTTTCGCCACATATTGCTGTATTGCTCCGATCGGAGGTTCCTCCATTTTTATTTAGTATACCAGCTACCACTGCCATAAAGTGAATGTTATCTTTTATACACATATAATTCAGTTTTGTATTCCATTTTTAATTAAATAATTGTGTGACTGTATTAATGTGTGTAATATTTAGAAAGTTGTGTATTTTTATGTACAACAAAAATGCACCCCATTATTTAACACCAACTCAGAGTAAAGTCAAGGAGGCTGAAGCAACTTTGAGTGAAAAAGAAAGTTTGCTCCTTGTGGGGCAGCCTTTTTCAAAAAAGACTTGCCTGTCGCTCTACCAAGATTAAGGTGGTATTCAGTGATGTGATGTTGGGGCAAAAGGAAGCAGATCTGCAATTGCTCCCACGGTGTAAATATACTGGTGATGAAAACACCCAGTGTGACAAGATCCTGAATGTATTCTGTGGAACTTGCTTCTAACTAGAAATTATTCCAGGGTTGTTTGTAGTACAGGTATGGGACCTATTATCCAGAATGCTTGGGACCTGGGGTTTGCAGATAACGGAACTTTCTGAAATGTGGATCTTCATACCTCTACTAGAAAATCATGTAAAATCATGTAAACATTAAATAAACTCAATAGGCTGGTTTTGCTTCCAATAAGGATTAATTATATATTAGTTTGGATCAAGTACAATCTACTGTTTTATTTTTACTGAGAAAAAAGAAATAATTTTTTCAAAATTTGGATTATTTCATTATAATGACGTCTATGGGAGAAGGCCATTCCATAATTTGGCGCTTTCTGGATAACGGGTTTCCGAATAATAGCTCCAATACCTGTATAAATATATATATATATATATATATATATATATAGAATATAATTTAATAACAAACAAGGAAAACAGGTCACAGCCTCATTGCACCCCCGCCTAATGGTTTTGAAAATTAGTGGTGAGCACAACTTTTCCTTGTTTGTTATAGTTATACAGGAGCATTGACCAGCTCCAAGTTGTAGCCCCCACCCTTTCACAGCTGTAGTCAGGTGATCCCACTGGTGTCTAATAATAGGGCAACCAAGATAGGGAGTTTTACTTTGAAAGCAGCAAGTAAGTTGCAGGTAAAACTTAGTCCCTTAAATGTATAATGAATAGTGATGGGCGAATTTATTCGCCAGGGGCGAATTCGCGACGAATTCCCGCGATTTGCCGCTGGTGAATAAATTCGCGAAACACCAGCAAAAATTCGCCCAAAAAAATGCGACGTTTGGCGAATTTTTTCGCCAATTCACGAATTTCGCTGGAAATTCGCGAATTTTTCGGCAAAGCGAAACGGTTGAGATTCGCCCATCACTAATAATGAAGTAATAGAATTCTTAATGAATTAGATGAAAATTGTGAGTAGGACTGGCCAGATATGGGATGACTTTGACGAAGTTGGCCAGCTTAAATATATTGCAATATATGGACCAACAATCCCTGTTAGGTTTATGGGTAAGGCATTTTTTAGTAGCTGTATGCACAAAACGTTTCAATGTCTTAAATATATTGATAATGGGTTTCGTGCCGAGGACCTCTTGTATTTGTATTATATATATATATATATATATATATATATTTGTTTTTGTTTTTTTTTAAACAAAATAATGTATTAACATAATTATGTTAAGCCAATGTGGCACTCTCCTTGCATACGAGTAAATGCATACATGCACTTAATATGCATGTACATAAGATTCTCTAGTTAGAACACTTCTGGTATTTGCAGAAATCCAAAGAGAATGTCAGTTACTAGGCAATCTTGACTGTGGGGAGTTACAGAATGAGTAAATTAAACTCCAGATCAAAAAAATTATATAGGTTCTGGGTACATATCACTACAGGTTGTACTTGTATAACTTTGCATGTGACAAATAAAGGAATATATCTAAGAAAGCTCCTTTACCATTGCAATGCAATATGCAACATTCCAAGGCAATTTGCCATGCTTTTTCTTTCTTTCTTTTGAACAAAACAGAATTTTAAAACTGCAGCAGTTCCAAAAACTCCAGTGCAATTGTGGGCTGCATCATTGCAACTTGCTCCAGTGCTTGGGTATAGATGCCGATTATAGCTACTTACAATTCAATTATGGAATTTTGATATTACAAGTAGGTCCAGTCTGCATGCAAGTGCAGAGTTTACTTGGTTTAATGCATGTAATGCAACATAAAATTATCAGACCATGCTGGATGGACACATCATGCTCAATGGAAGTTGCAATGGCGTATAGATGGATGAAAGCACAGCACCTTTCTGAATAGTGACAATGCACAATGCATCAGTTATGCACCCAGTGTGCCATCAGCATTTTGCACTTGCATTTGTAAGTGAGCTATAAGCAGCTAAAGTATGCTAATATCTGAACACAAATATAGATATAGATAAAAATATTAGGAGTAGATTAAAATCCACAAGCGCATATCAAAATCTGTAGGAGTCCTTGTCAGAAATTTCCTAGGCTGTGATGGGGCAGGATTCCTACATGCCTCCCCTCTTCCACCCCTTACCAGCACTGACTAAAGCATCTTTGGGGATAGTTTCAAACTGGAGTGCAGATACCTATGGCAAATCATAAAGAGCATAAGGCAGTAAGCAGCAAAGGCAGCAAGTGCAAATTAATAGCCTACTGTTACATAAATGACTACTCTAGTCATTCTTTAGGTACACTCATATCAAGAAAAACTATTATAGTCTTAGCATTCTAGAAGGTCATTTTCTGTACTCAGCATCTTTATAGACAAATATCATCCCTAGTTAGCAGAATGACGTAAATATTGTTTTTAGCTTTGCCCAGAAGAAGTAATTTCTCTTCTTATATTTCATATCCAAATATAAAAATAAGGGCAGTTGTCAGGGGATTACAGAGAATTCTGTGACACAGGAAATCATGCCAACTTAGTGTTTGCTTAAATATAGAGCACCCAGTCACACTCTCTGTATTGGGCCCCAGGATACTACACCAAATACAAAATAAATACAAAACGCTCAAAGCAGCTCCCATCTATGTATGAAAATGCTGTGAAGAAAAGTATCTATGAATAGAATAAGTCATACCATCATATTTTGAGGTCTTCTTAAAGAATAAATGCAAAAGAAAACCTACTTATAAAATGTATTTCTATTTTACAACAAAAGAAAATAGGAAGAGACCTCCATCAAAGAACAGAGCACAATAAACATGCAACTGAATAGAAATTAATGTCATAATTCATTATGCTGCTCAAAAGTCAAATTCATCTTATACAGTAGGGAAAACCCTACTGAATACTTGTAATGTCTAATTATAAGTATGAGAGTTTAGAAGGAAAAAAATATCACTTAAGTTAAATTTTTGTATCAAATTGACGTCCATACAACCTTTTTTCTGACAAACCATAACTGAAAATACTGACCACCTTAAAACCAATTTGAGATCTTAGCTTTCATTTTGCCACCAAACGTAGATCATGATTTGTTGATATGTATCAACAAACTTTCAAAGGGACACAATTAAGTTATAGTGTGCAGAGTATCCCTAAAATATATTGTAATATTCGTGTTTGGATCAAGAGTGATTTATGTCCCTTAACTACATTAGTGATTGAATACCAGAAAGAGATATCATTAGTGTTAATATTAATAAAGATTTATGCAAGTATCAAACCATACACAAAAAACTGTGTGATGCCTAATTTGCAGATGCTTAAGGCTGGAATCTCTATTTGGGAATTCTGCTGTACATTCATGGTGGTGCTGAAAAGGTTATTATTTGTGTCAAACAGCGATCACCAAGAACATTTACCATGTGTTCAATAAAAAAAATCCTCTTTATTAGAAACATGATCTGGCCTTAGTCTATGGCCCTTTCTCAATTAGTAGACTGGCCCAATAGGTTTGTTTGTTCTGTCAGGCTCAGGCTAGACAAGAAGGCTGAAGGCCCTAAGGCTAGTAAAACATGTCAAGAGCAGGCCAGAATCTACACAAATGAGTGTGTAATCCAAAACCCAGCATAGAAGGGGCAGACAATAAACCAGAAACAGTGGTCAAAAACAAACTCAAGGCGCACAGGATCTACCAAGCCACAGAAGCTGAAACTAACAAAGACAAGAACATGGGTTGAGGCCTATCTATTAATAGAGGGAGGGCTGGAAACATGCTCTAGACCTGATCAAGGATGGACCAGATTCCTAACACTCTTGGCTATAGCTCACAACAGAAAAACTCACAGAAGCGTATTTATTAATGGGTGAACACCATTCACCACTTGATAAATACTCTACTAACAATCCCATAGAAATGAATAGAAAGTGGGTGAGTGGTTTTTCTGTGGTAAGCCCCTTGTACTGATTAATTCATTATGGTTTAAACGGAAGTCAGAATTACAGAATGAGAGGTTTTTAACACAAAAAGATTCTTCTACTTTTCATCCATCCCTTACATTATTAGCCTACACACTACCATTTGGCCTGCACAGGATATTATTTGCTATTTGACTGTTGATCAATGAGCAGTGATATAACTAAAGACAAAGAAGACCCTACCCCACAGGAAGGTCTGCTTCCTCTGTAAGGCACAACAAGTCAGTGACCAAAGTACTCTCATTAAGTGAGGTGTATAGTCAACTTAATAAAATGAAGTATTACCTGATTCAAAGGAAACCATTTAAATAAGAATGAAAGCCAGCCTGCTGACAATGCTAAGCCCTATGCAAAGGCATCCCTCCAGAACCATATCTACATAAATACTACATAAACAACTTTTCCTGGCTAATATATGCAGACTAGCCAACTGGAATTGACAGCCACCAGTTCAGGTTCTTTTCACTGCAATCTTGCGACAGTGGCATGTGCAGTTCAGCTAATCAGGGTAAGTCTTCAAAGAACAAGCTTAAGGGCAGGTTTATAAAAAACTGAGTTGGCCTTTTTCTCGTTTTGAGAAAAAAAAGATGGTATTTTCTGAAACCTTAGTCAAGATTTATTAAAGAAGAAAGATCAGAAAATGTACCAGAAAAAGCTGTTTAAATAATTCAATGGGATTTGCCTCTAAAAACTATTTATTTATTTATTCTCAGTTTTTTTAAAACATTAATTTAGTCTCATTGAAAATTAATGGAATAATGTGATTCTCGCTTGTGTGTGTTCTAAAAATGCAATTGTGGGGAAAAAATTTGTGTTTTGTCCTGTTTTGTAACCCAGTCATTGTGAAATTGGTTAAATTGGCCTCCCAGTATCAGAAATCACAGTAAAGAGGACAAGAAATGCTGCAATATAGCATTGAACAATCCGCTGTGATACGCTGAATTTTTTATACAGGAAAAGAGATCATTGCAGAGTCCGGGTGTGTTATTCAGAAGGGAGGCCTCTGCAGGGGACTTGGGCTGCCATTTGTTGAGGTCACTTGAAGGTGATAGGCAGAAATCCAAAACAAAAAGCACATTAAGTTTATGTTATGAGATAAAGAATAATCTACCATACTCTTCATCCCTCTTCCATTTTTGTTTCACTGAGGATATTTTAATTACCTCTTTGTATACCCTACACGAGGAAGTTCTCTCAAATAGGTCTTCCTGCCTTTCTGTCTTTTTTACACTGAGAACATTTGAGTTTATAGTTTATAATCTTTTTGTCATCAATTTTTGTATGTAACCTATGGAGAAACAGACTACAACAGAGAGGTTTGTTTAATCTAATCAACCAAGCATTTGCTATATGCAGTGTATGAAAAGATGGATTGTGAATAACTTTTTTAAAATGCTGCCTTATTTCACAGGGTTTTTTAGCCTCAATGTTGATAAATGCAAGGTTATGCACTTTGGCAAAAATATAAATGCTATTTTGATACTAAACTCTACAGTTAGGGGCAGATTTACGAAATTCACGTGAATAGATCAAAGTTTGATCAAATTCGATCGAATTCCAATCGTATGATTTAATCGGATGATCGAATATGTAAATGATCGAATAGATCGGATATTCGATAATTCAAGCATTCGATGATCGAAGGGCTTTAACTTTAAAATTTTCTTCGACTGCCTACTTCGCCAGATTGAACCTACCAAATTGCAATAGAAGCCTATGGGAATCCCCCCATAGGCTTTTTTTTCAAACACCTGCTCGAATACCATTCGTATGATCAAACTCCTCGATCATTCGAATCGTACGATTTTTTCGTGAAATCGAAGGATCGGTATTCGATCGTACGATTTTATCGAGAGATCGAATATCGAGGAAAAAATAGCCTAAAACTATTCGATAAGCATTAGACAGTAGAATGCTTAACGAATTTCTAAGGAATTCGAGGATTTTTTGGGGAATAATAGTAAATCTGCCCTCTAGTATAGCTATGGGCATACACGGTTTGTATGAAAGAGTGGAGAGTGTGTGTGTGTGTATGCTGGGTTTCAATTTGGAGGGGTTGAACTTGAAGGACTTTGTCTTTTTTAAACCTAACTATGTAACTATGTAACGAATGAACCTACTCCATGCAGTCCAGGTCTTTAGCCAAGGTAGCAGGCGTTTTTCACACTCCAGTACAGGAGAGTATTAACTTCTATATTTGGCAATGTGGAACACTGTTTGAAATGGGGGGGGGTCATGCTGTTGAATATTATTACTTGAATCTAGTGTACGGAGACTAAGGGCAGCATAGAGGGAGATCTTCCTCTAGTGTGTCTTAATGACTTTTGATTACTCAAGTATATCGGATACACATACTTTTTTTGATTACTCAAGTATATCGGATACACATACTTTTTTTGTGCTAAAATTGTTTATACTTGAGTATTTACTAGTGAATAGTGATGAGTGAAATTTTATGCCAAGTTTTGCACTGAAAATTACGTCCATAGACTCTAATGGGTGAAAAAAGTTGCATATGTCAAAAGATTTTTGCGCAATTTGTACAGAATATTCGAAGTTACGAATTGACGTCACGGTGGCGAATTAGGGCTAGCGTTAGACGCTTTAGTGAATTTCTCCCTATAGCAGAAGCTAGCTCATTAACAGACCTGGATGAGAGCTGGCTTGTGTTACAAGAGTCAGAACCACGAATGTGTGATAAATATGCTGCTAGTGTAACAATGGCATAAAAATTATTTCTCCAAAATGTCTAATTGCCTACTGCACTATAATACATGAAACAAACCTGCACAAATATACAGTATAACAAAACTAGACATGGCAAAAACACCAGTTGCCAGGAGCACAAATTGTAGACTCAGAGCACAGAAAAGTTGAGGGAAAACTGCTCTAAAGAACAATACTATTATTATAGCAGTATCTTTATTTAGACAAAGAAAAATACTCATCTGCCAATTAATTCTTTAGGTGTTCACAAGAATCCACAACAAAGTAACAAATGACTGACTTATTTTCTATATAAATCAGATTTCAACTTGATTCATTAAAAGGAATACTATCACAAGATTCCACTAAGATACATATAAAATGGTATTGCATGCAATTTTACAAAATAGGAGACCTTAGAACAATGTCTTTTATTCACCAGGTGTTTCAGGGGGACCATAGTTACTTATTACGTATTAAGAAACACTGTTTGATTAGCTATGACAACATCTGTAATTTTTATTTCTAGAATATTGTATGCAAAATAATATATGGAATAGACTATGGAATAGATTGTAGCCAGTAAAACAATGCTATAAGGGTAGTGCAAATTAGTGCAACCAATATCTGCATAATATGTTATCTAGATCCAGTACTAGTCAAGGTCAAAACAAGCAATGAAAGTATTCTTGATTTATAAAACGTAAAAAAAAAAAAAACATAAAAAACAATGCTGATGTCAAGCTTTTTGCAGCATTCTCTGACAGGCCCATATAATTTTCATGGGTCAGAGAGGCTAAGCTGGAGAGGCATAAGCAGCCTTTGTTTATTACCTGTTTTATTTCTTAAAAGCAAAAAGAGAAATTAGTTAGGTCAATGATCACAGCTCGATTACTGGCACATAACCAAAGCCAGGCTGGAAAACTAATCAGAGTATAGCAAGGTTATTGTTCCTGTTACTGTAAAATGTCTAATGCCAATTCTGTGAAACTAATTCATGGCTTTCTCTTCCTTTCCTTTTTCTCCTTCTTTGTCAGCTTGGCACTAATATGCATAAACTAGAGGAAAGTCTCATGTTTTTATCAACATAAAGTGTTTTTTAGACCTTGAGCCATCTTAGTTGCTTCTCTTTCTCGACAGTTGATATTTTAATAGTATATGTCTGTAAAAAGAGCCTCTGGGATGTACAACAATATTTACAACTTTAACATTTACAAAGTGGCCGTATATCCTCCCTCTTTCTGCTAATATGACCTATACAGTCTAAAGTTGGCCATAAACCTAATGATTTGTTCATTTAATAAGGCTGCCAAACAAGCAGATCTTTCCCTGATATGCACACACTGAGCCGGGTGATATCAAGCTGATTTGAACCTTTTCTTCTTCTGTCATTGACAAGCAATAACCATTCAGCTAATTATATGATTTAAGATTTATCAATATGCTTCATTTTGCATTGTTTGTTAAATTTAGCTCCTAAATCCTTGTCCATTCAGCCCTTTTGCAAAAATCATTTTACATTTGGCAATAGTACTACTTTACTACATAGTTAATAAAAACCATGAACCTAATTAAAGCATTCATCAGATGTAATAATAATCAGAATCGCTTAAAACATTAAAGTTCTTGCCAAAACATAGGTATTAATTGCTGTAACATATATTGATATATAGGCAATAATGAATCCCCTGACAAAAAATATAAGAATACTTTTCATAATAAAGGTTATAAATATAGATCTCTGATTATTATTATTTTTCTTTATTAACATAGTGCAGAAATCTCCTGTAGTGCTTTACAGAGATATACATCATTCATTGGGGCCTTTCCACAAATTCAGACCTGTTCTGTGGGAACCTTTAGGATGATGCTGTTGTCATGATATCAAGTATTTCATTTTCCAGGGAACTGAATTATTAGCTGAACTGCTTGGGACCTGCGGTTTTCCAGATAAATGGTCCTTCCATAATTTGGCAGCATGAGTATAGATTTTAGCTATGAGAAGGAGAAGCAACAAAGACAACAGCAAAACATGTTCCATTAAATACAGATTAATATAGATTAAAATATTTAATGGACTAAATGTATGTTACCTGGCAAAACAGATCATTCTTCAAATGCTTATTTCTATGCCCCTACACAACAAAAGCTTGCATCTGATTTTATTGCTTGTATATTCTGAACAGTATGAATGTTATTTTCCATGCCACAAGCCACTTATATGTGTAATTGATGAAACAATCAAATTAATCATTTGAATGATCGAATAAATTTGTATTTGATCGTCGAATGATCGAATATCGAATAAAAGGTAGACTAAAACTATTCATTTAGCATTCAATGATCGAATGCTAATCGAATACCGAATTTGGTCAAGCTAATTATGGGGAATAATAGTAAATTTGCCCCAAATTGTCCTGAAAATTCGCCTGCACCTATTCACACACGTGAGGCGATTTCGAGCGACTTATGAAAACACAGCGCCGCGTGTGAATAGGCGCAGGCGACTTTTCATTTTAGCGGCGCCAGGCACGGGTAAACAATTCAGGGAGATTAGTTGCCCCAAAGATGCGGCGATTAGTCACTAGGCGACAAATCTCCCTGAATCTTCCCATGTGGACTAGCCCTTAATTAAAAGTGGACAAAATGTGCGTGGTTAAGCAGTCCAGTGGTCTTGGCATAATGCCATTGGGTGCATAGCCAGTCAAACAGGCCATATTTGGAATTTGTTATAAAGTACCAGCATATTCCACAGTGCTGGACATGTAGAAAGCAAAAATCGCCCATACTTATACAAGAGTAAACAAACCAAAGCACTACAATGTATACTCTAATCATTCACAAATCAAATATGTTGCACCCAGATAATACCAAACTGCTGCTAGATTTTCTTCCTGCAATTGGTTACAAAAATACTCAGACAATGGAACACAGTGAAAAGTGCCAAAACAAACTACTAATCGCTCTGTGTGCCTGGAATGTTTACTAAATTATCAGAAATTCAGCAGAAGAAATTAAACTTGCATGCTGAGATTATAACAACATAATAAAGTGCTAACCACTTTAAATAACTTTGTACTATTAGACTCTCTCTTATAGATCATTTAAAAGCTTTAAGATGTATTTGAATATTGGTTTATCAGTGCTTAATTTTTGTTACATAAGAGCATCTAGACAAATTCAGATTTTCCGAATTTTTCCATTTTCATGTATAATTACCCTCATAACAAGGAAAAAATGACTACAAAGATTTGCCATACCCACCTTTGGTTTCAGCCTCTGGAGCCAGTGTCAGCTTAGACTGAATCTACTCAGCCCTTCCCTACAGGACATTTAGGGGCAAATTCACTAAGATGCACAAATTCGCTAGCGTTGGCTTCGCTAGCGTTCGCCGCACTTCGCCAGGAGAATTTTCGCCAGCACTAAGCAAATTCACTAAAGTGCGAATTTACACTCAGTTCGGCAAACGGTAGCGTAGTTGCGCTAGTGTTACTTTGCTAGGCAGAGCGCTGTTACACTAGCGAATCCTAATTTGCATACGGCGGGAACTTTAACTTATAATAGAAGTATATGTTACTGCCACTACATTCCACTACAAAAGCCCAGGAAACCTTTAATAAATTAAATAAAGTTGTCCTATTACCCTACATGTGCCCCCTATATAGTTGTGTTGCCATATGTTAGGAAATGTAGGGGGGAAGAAGGGTAACCCCCCCCAAAAATTTATCGATCTTTTTCAGACTATCACCCTCCTATGCTAAAATACGTCGGCGTTTTTTTGGGACTTAGAAAATATTTAACTTTTTTTTTTTCAACCTCCTATCTATTGTATTGAACTCCGTCTGGTCCGACCAGGCGAAGTAACGTCTAGCGTAAGTGCTAACATAGAGGAAAATGCTCATCTTAGTGAATTTGCGAATTTACGATCCTTCGTCAGTGCGCAACTTCGCCTGGCATAAGGGTGCGAGGTCACTAGCGAAAATTCGCCAGAGTCCGTGTTAGTGAATTTGCGAAGTTGCAAAATGATGTCATTAGCGCTAGCGTTAGACGCATAGCGATTTAGTGAATTTGCCCCTTAGTATTTTCATGTTTAAAACTCATGTAACCTACAATAGCCTGGACACCACATTTCCTGCACCGCTGGTAGTAGCATATCGGATAGTTCCCAATGCAGCTTATAGTATGCTTCTCAACATTCTCCTTTTAACAAGGACACCTATATTTCTACATATAACCTTAGACCACTGAGACAGCTGGTTGAGAGGGGGTCATTATTTAAACATTTAAAGAAACTTTCTATCACGGTCGGCACCCAACACCAGAACAAATGCCAAGCACCCTGGCCTCGGGTCGTACTTCACCAGTAGTGTGACTGCCTTTGGCTTCGGGAGGAGCCCTCGGCTTACTCAGATGCCACCTGGACTGAAACGAGAGGTACAGGGCAAGAGTTTTGGCCAGCAATGGGGCACCACCGTTATTGCAAAGTCTTTGGGCAGAAGGTTGCGGTACAAGGATTCGTGGTCAGATCAGACTGGGTCGAGGCAGGCAGAGAACAAACGTAGTCAGGCAGGCAAAGGGTCAACCAGGAAGTCAAGCAGAGGTTTAATCAGAATCGGTGTCGGTAAACAGGCAGTGGTCAGGATACAGAAGGTAGAATAGTCAAAAGCCAGGCAGGAGTCACAACGGAGAATCAGAATCAAATACAGAATCAGGAACAAGTTCAAAAAGCACTAGGCACAAAACCTAGTTTTCACACGGGCAATGTGAAACTAAAAAAAAAAGCTCCCCTTTAAATACTTGAATTTTGGCTCCATTGTGCTCTGACGTCATGATAGCGCGCATGCGCCTTTAAGAGGTGCATGCACGCACTAGGAAGCGGGGCTGCAGGAAGAGGAGCAGCGGGCATCCCCGCCGCACCACTGGACCACCAGGGTGAGATTTTATTACACTCTCCTAATTCCAGGGGAGAAGAGGGGACAGTGAAAAGAATAAAAACAAAATAATAATCAATGTTTTACACTAAATAACATACCATTTTCATTCATTTATTAATTTCATTAAAAGAGTAGAGAGAACACATGTTCACCGCATTCCTGTTAAAAAAAGGCATATCAAGCCTTTCTAATAAAACATGCAAGTCAATATTTTTTGTTTTTGCACACAAATGGACACAAATTGGGAAGAAAAGTATATGTGGCTCCCTGCCAACTACCTGACATATAATTAAAGACATGTCCCAGGCTTTTAAATTACTCTGCATTGATTGCTATCAGATTGTATTTGTTTTTATTTACAGTTGTAGTTAAAAATGCAGCGAACAGCACAAAACTAGATTTCAAATGCAGTCTATAATAAATTAAAAACAGGGATAAATATAGCAAGGATTATGAATATACAATCCTTATACACTATAGAATTTATTTTCTGGCATCAATTCTGTCTGCACTAGAAGTAATCCACACACTAAATATTACCCCATTAATTTAGCTCTCCATGTCATTCATTTTTACTTGCCTATGAAAAAGGTTCCAGCCATGACACTGAAATATATATGTAGCTTGACTACACTGCTCATAACCTTTGCATAACCTGCCAAATTTTATAAAATGGACATTGTATTCAGGGGGTGTGGCCATAAAATGTCAAAGTGTCATGAACAATTTTCGCCACGTTGCTCGCAGCAGAATTTTTTCTACCTCCTAATTTTGATATGTTGGGAGGTATTGGCTTATGATTTGGCTTTTTCGGATAGTTATGATGTAGGTTTTTATCCTTTACTATAGTTAAAGGGATCCTGTCATAGGAAAACATGTTTTTTTTAAAAAGCATCAGTTAATAGTGCTGCTCCAGTAGACTTCTGCACTGAAATCTATATCTCAAAAGAGCAAACAGATTTTTTAATATTCAGTTTTGAAATCTGACATGGGGCTAGACATTTTGTCAATATCCCAGCTGCCCCTGGTCATGTGACTTGTGCCAGCACTTTAGGAGGGAACTGCTTTCTGGCAGGCTGTTGTTTTTCCTTCTCAATGTAACTGAATAGAATGCAGTGTTACATGGGTTTTTTATCTTAGGGGGTGATATCACTCCAACTTGCATTACAGCAGTAAAGAACGATTGAAGTTTATCAGAGCACAAGTCACATGACTTGGGGCATCTGGGAAAATATTTCTAGCCCCATGTCAGATTTCAAAATTAAATGTTAAAAAATCTGTTTGCTCTTTTGAGAAATGGATTTCAATACAGAAGTCTGCTGGAGCAGTACTATTAACTGATGCATTTTGGAAAAAAAAACATTTTTTCTCATGACAGTATCCCTTTAAAATTGGCATATTTGGCATGCCTCATGAAAGCACTGAAATCTTGTGAATTACAGTCTGGCATTACCAAAGTAGCTCAAGTTAAAAACCTGAAGCCAAAGGTTATGATGCAAGAAAATCATGTTGAGACCGAGTTCTCAGCACTTTCTCAGAGTTTGGGTGCACAAAAAATATCAAAATAGCAGTAGTTATCTGGTATTTAATTACAGAGAAAGAAACCCAGACACAAACCCCCTACTATGATAAATACACTGCAGTTTGTATGTGCAGTATGTAACTAACTTTTTCAACACTAGTCTACATTATATATTGTTTCATATTTGTTTCAAGTACAAATAAAACTTTTATTTTGATAACAGTAACTTTTTAAATGCTGCTTATTTGTGTTGTTTTGTATAAATATACATGTTTATGGACAAAGATATTTTGGCGTTTTAAAAGACTACATGAAAAGCTGTACATAGCATCTTTGTCATTATACTTTGTAGAATATGAACAATAAAATTTTTTATATACAATTACTTTCTGTGTTTTAATATTGGGGTAATATGGGTGGGGGGATTTGTTTCAACACATATTCTAAATAAAGTATCCATGATGACAAAAAAAGGCAAAAAAGCCTTCCAGTATCTCTGTATTATTGATCTAGAGGCCTGTCATAAAAAGCGAGACAGGCGTTATTATTTTCCAAAATATCCCTGGTAGCACTGAAATTATTGCTATGGTTGGGTCTTTTGGGATCCCTTCCTATGGCTTATATTACAGCACCTTATCCCAAATGCTTTGCATAACTTCTCAGGATCAACAAATATGCAATGTTGAAACCTGGGATGTATTACATTTACAGCAAACATCTGATACCCTCAAGAAAAGTCTTTTCACAGGCTTTTGAGATTAGTTTCCTGGGATTTTACAGCTTTGCTTTAATGTGTTAGTACTATCACCTTTAACCATTGCGTTTCCAAATTTGTTTTGCCTAATTCTTTTTTCCAGTATTTCAGACCTAATGATATCTTACATTTGGGTGTCTGTAAACACACAAAAACAGTGGAATTTTGTCTTTTTACGTTATTGATTTAGCTGTTGATATTGAAATAGGTCTATAGGAATTTTGCTTCTATCTAAATGTTTAACTTTCCTATTGGTAGTATAACTCATTCCCTTAAATTAAATACCTGTAGATGTTTTCTAGAATTTCTTCACAGAAAGCATCACCTGGTTGGAAGGATTGTTTGATTGTGGTTGTTGTGAACGTCATTATGTCATTTATTCGGCGGGAGATATGAATTTTGGTGCCAATTACTCTTTTAAATAGGCTTTCCTCAATTTTAACAGTGTCCGAGCAGGCTTCTGTTTACAGACCCTGCTGAAGCGTAATTTACTGTTTTAATTTCCTGGTTTTTGATTTCTGCCTGTTTCGGACTTCGGTTCCTGCCGCATGCCTTAGCGCTTTTCCTTTTTTGTGACTACTCCTTGCCTAATCCTTGCTGGTTCCTTTTTACGGACTTATTACTACCAAATGCACCAATTCCTTGTTGGTTCCGCACCAGAAAGGCCGGGGGCCCCAAAGGGTGTTGGTGAACACCGGAATCCGCAGGTTTTCCTTGCGGGTCTATGCGTACCAGCTGCCTTCAAGGTTCCTCATTAACAAGTACGTTACAGCTCCCCAGAATTGTCAGCCTGTCATATCGCCTCATGATTCAGCCCCAATTACTGTCCATTACTGGTAAAGATGCAGCAGGTGAGCTGGCATCTCTATTTAAACATGTTCATGCAGACAGAGCTTTATAAAAAAACAGCTAAATTGATTTAGAGTTTACAAGAACACAAACTATAAGGCTATGGCAGACCTAGGGACTTACCCCCATGATAAATCTGCACTACTGCGGCCAACAAATCTTCTGGAAATGCCTTCCCATTTTCTAACATTCAGATCACCACATGTAAAACACATTACTCATGGAAATCTGGCTGAATTGCAGAAGTTGCAAAAGAAGGCATTTTCCCGTGATTACACTGGATCACCATGTTTAATATGTTTTACATTTGGTAACCCGAATGTTATAGAAGAGGAAGGTATTTCCAGGAGATGTATCATCCACAGTAGCACAGAATTATTTCAAATCTCCTGGTTTGGTATCACCTTAAACTGTATGAAATATAATTAATATTCTGCCAATCTGAAAACAGTTTAAGGGTTAGGCCAGATGGGAAGATTCGGGAAGATTTGTTTGGCAAACCACTTCCCCTGCCTTCCAGCTGATTAATGAAGAATCGCCCGCTCTATTCACACGTGGTGCTGCGCTTTCCCGAAATTGCTCGAAATTGCCTAAACTTTGGCAACTTTGGGCAATTTCGGGAATGTGCAGCGCCGCGTGCAATTCTTCATTAAGCAGCTGAAAGACAGGGGGAAGCGCTTCGGGGAGATTAGTCACCAGGCGATTAGTCATCAGGGGACGAATCTTCTCGTCTGGACTAGCCCTAAGATAACACCGCATTTAGTTTCCAATCTGTTAAACTTTTTAACTAAAACATTTTGCCTACAACAAGGTGCTACATGTTAAATAAAATGCATAAGGCAGCAATGGAGAGAATAAATTTGAAACAAAGAATTGTTGAGGTCTCACAACCTTGGTCATAAGCCCTTTCTTGCCTGCCCGGGTTTCCACTCCACCTACTAAAAACTCAGAGCAGGGCATCAATGCCCCATGATCACATAGGCAAGTCACCTTTATTACCATTATCAATACTAGACATCTTTTTGATTAATTTGCCCTGATCTGTAAAATACGAAGAAAGAAATGCATGAACATACAGAACACTATGATCCTTCCTCATTTGTTATCATATGAATTCTCAGCTGCTTCATAACTAGTATAATAAAAATGCTCTTATCTAAGCAGGCAGTGATTTATAAATATTTTCAAGAGTTTTCAGATGCTGGACAAACTGATGACCAATCAGAGGAGCTCAACACACAAAACAGCACCAGAGACAAAGACAGCTCCCCGTTACCATGACCTCAAACTATGCAAGAGGAATGCTGCAGCCTGAAATAAACTACTTGCTTTTCACATGCCATTCCAAGAAACAACCCTGTGCTTTTTAAAGCCAAGCTCAGCTTAACTATGTCAGAATATTAAAAAAAAATCAATATCAGATAGTGCTGTCATTCTGGACAGAGAAGCAAAATCAGAGTTAATGACATAGCATACTGCATGAAAAAGGATTCAGGGGAACCCCCATGGGGGCATATTAACTCCTCCAAATTAAGAATCAACAATAAAACATAGCAGAGCTATAATCTGCAAACAGAGGGGTTTGTATATGTATGTGTTATTGCTCTCATTAGAAGAAAAGGTTATAGGAACTCTGCTCATTACTCTCCTCTATTTTATAATGCACTAGCAAAAGGTTTCAGTTGAAAACACATAAACAACATGAAAGAATAATAACACATTATCTGTAGTGTACCCAACACTTGTCTGTGGTATACATGACTAAAGAACACAACAATTTGTCACTTTCTCTTTTACTTAACTTCAACATCCAGCATCCTCCAAAAGGCAGTATTGGCGAGTACATTGTATTTTATCACTTCTTTGTACAATGGCAAACCCAGCGTGTGGTGGCATGGCAGGATAATATTGTATACAGCTGTTGTGCTGATTTAAATTAATATTCCGGATTCCTGCCTCTATTTAAAAGGACAGAGAATAATCTGAATACAAGGCAATAGCTTGTCACATTAAAATAATATATTAGATTTGTAAATGAAGATATAGCTGCAGACATAAATGCATGATTTAACAAATGCAGGCTGAAAAAAACAGAACGCACCTGACTGATGGCTTTACAGGGCACATTTAAACCACGCACAATATTATTATAATGTTCTATTTTCCACACATGCCACAAAACTGTCTGTTCTGTGAAAAAGCACATCCTAAAATACAGCCTAAAATTACAGCAGATGGTTGTTATTCTAAAGGTAATGAACAGTAAAAATTGAAAGGTACTGGTGATATTCATTTCCATTGATATTAACCACTTTGGTGCCAGACAAATTAATGGACCATGAACTGGCTAGTTGATATACAGCCATTGTTTCCTTGTCTAAAGCAAGCAGTAATATATTCAGATAATATGTGCGACAAACTACAAAGGAATCAGGATGCCTCTGATGGTTTGAGAGAGGTCTATTTGCTGACAGAATTGGGAGGAGCTTAGCAAATGACATCCCATAGAGCAGACCTCACATCATGTCAACAATCACAACACTTCCCTCAGCACAAACAAACAAAAGCAGTAACAAAAGCCAAGCTAGGCTAAACACAAAGAAGCTATGAAACCAATGGGTCTCTCTTTATTATAACAAACGTCCCATTGCCAGAACTCGGAAGGCAGGGCATATTTCTCTTGTGTATAATATTCTATATTAACCACTAGGTACCTGGCATAAACGCAATGTGCGACTGATATAACACAAAAAAAAAAAAAAACAGACTACTATGACTTAATAAATACATGTATTATAAAACTTTGCAATGTTAAAAATGTCATATATAAAGATTCAGTTTAATGGCTAACAGCTTTTGTTTCAATGCACGCTCGATAATTAAGGGTGCAATTACTGTTGAAATGGTTTGGAAAAACAAATTCTTCAATGCACCCTTCTCAAAATAAAAATACCACTTCAGTGGCATGCATAAATATCGGTTTAAGGCAAGCGCCATAGATAAACAACCTGCACAAGATGCATGCTGGTGTGAATATGACAACAGATTTGAAATGGTTTGAGGGCCCTAAATAAAAGAGTTCAAAATCAGTGGGTTTAGCACAAAAGTATCACAGCTACAAACATCTGACAACACACTAGAACCAATTCATTTATCCAAAGGCATTAAATTGTTTTTTTTTTTAATTAGGTTGGTTACTCAATATTAGTTGCCAGGCCAAATACACAAACCCCTGTACACACAGCTGTAGTTGTGCTTCTTTGTTATCATTCCATGGACTCTAGCCTACACATATTATTGCTAATGCCTTTTGTGATGCATTCAACGAAGTTCCAAAGAGCACAGTCCAGGAATACAAATATATTTATATTCGATGAGATTAGTAAATGTCCTTTGACGTGACCAGATGTCAGTCTCTGTACGGACAAAAGCAACAGAGAGGAATGTGTTGAAGCAGCCAGAGCAGGAGATGAGACCTATAGATAATTTAGAGCACACACTACAGATTGTATAGAGCACACACTACAGATTGTATAGAGCACACACTATAGATTGTATAGAGCACACACTATAGATAGTATAGAGTACACACTATAGATAGTATAGAGCACGCACTATAGATAGTATAGAGCACGCACTATAGATAGTATAGAGTACACACACTATAGACAGTATAGAGTACACACTATAAATAGTATAGAGCACACAATATAGATAGTATAGAGCACACAATATAGATAGTATAGAGCACACACTATAGATAGTATAGAGCACAAACACTGCTCTGTGCCAACAGTCTGTGTGTGTTTTACTTGTGCACTGCACATCCAAGCTGTGTATATTGTGCTACTGCCTACAGACACTTGAATAGACTCTCTCTCCTATGAGCAAGTCCTGTAAATATGAACGCAACGACAGGAATGCCCCGTACACTACAGGCAGCGATCTGCCCTACCGCAATACAGATACCAACATCACTCGCTCACACACACAGCGGGGAAGGGGTTTGAAAGTTCCACCACCATTTTACTCACCGACACCGAATTTCTCGTGCTCCGTAGGGACCCACATGTTGGCGGTGACTTGAGCAGGGCTGTGCGAGCGCCTTAGAAGCTACACAACATGCCTTCTCCGGTGCTACTGACAGAGACTCCTTCTGCCCAGCCAGGCTGTTTCCTCCCCAGTTAGGGGGGTCGCTTCCCCCCACCCGACACAGCAGCAGCCTCCTGCCTTTGTGTAACACTGGTCGCTGCTTTGTGCCGCTCTCCTTCCTCTGCCGGGCTGTGTAGCTACAGTAAGTGCCTGTGCGTGAGTGTAGCTACAGTAAGTGCCTGTGTGTGTACGTACACTGCGTGCTCAGCTGACAGTGCATAGGCAGCTGCGCCAGCTGTTTGCCCTTGCCTGGCAGTGTGCGCCTCTAGCCTGTGTATGTTTGGCAGCAGTGAGCCAGGGGGCTACCTTGTGTGGGGGGGCATGGTCTGTGCGTGTGCGAACTGGTGGCAGCATTCCTAGCTTAAATCTACTGCATTCTCTACCAAGAGCCTCTCGCGCTGACGCCTTTATGAAATGCCTTAATGAAATGCCAATGCTAAGGTCACGTGACGAGGGTAACGCTAGTCAAGGACTGTCAAAATCCTCTGTATTTAACAATAAATTACAAAACACTCGTTAACATCAGTAACAAACAGCTTGTGTCCCAAATGCTATGAGCATGCGCCATTTAGCCCGGCTATGTGTTGCTGCATGCACCAGGCACCTCTTGTCACAGCGAACTCATTGTTCTTAAGAACTAGGTTAAAACGGCACAGCCTTTTGGGAAATGTAGTCCAAACACAACAACCCTTCAATTCAGCCGAGCAAGAACGAAAGAAAAAAAAAAAATTCTGAAGTGCCCAATCAAGTAGCCACTGGAAGCAAAGGCTCCGCCTCCTATGAACATCCTGTGTAGTGATTAGTACCAACGTAGGCGCTGCGCTGCGCTGCTACAAAAAAACCTAAAAAAAACTACTACTTGCATTGCGGGGTTTGAACGCAAATATTTCATTCCTGTCGAAATAATATGTCGAAGTGAAAACGAAAATATTTTATGTGTTGTCGCCGGCATTAATTTATTAATCTGTGAGGGGACCTTAGATAATGAAGCAGCAAAAAAAAAAAAAAAATCCATTTAGCAGGGGCATAGACGTGCATGAACCTTTTCTGTGGACTGTGGTTGAATGATTATTTTTCGATATAAACCATGAAAAAGTAGTGATTAGCAGATTTATAAACTTGAAATAATTTAGTTGTTGCTATTATTATTATCGCGATTGGTTTGGCTACGGCTAACGTTAACCCATAAATTTATTTATGTATGATGTGGCCATAGACAACACATGGTAAGATTCAGGGAGATTTGTTGCCTGGCGACCAATTCTTTGAGGCGACTAATCTCCCTGAATTGTTTACCTGTGTCTCGCAATTTAGAGCAAATTTCGAGCAAACGCAGCGCCGTGTGTGAATAGGCGCAGGCGACTTTACATTTTAGCGGGAGTGAGACACAGGTAAGCAATTCATGGAGATTAGTTGCCACCAATAAAGTGGTGATTGGTCACCAGGCGACGAATGTTACCATGTGGACAAGCCCGAGGGAGCTCCCGGTGCGAGCCGCCATGACACCCCATGAGCATGCTCAGAATGAAAGCTGCCTGAACTTGCGGCAGCTTTTCATTCAGCTTATGCACATGATGTCACATGCGCATACTGCGCATGGGGTGTCATGGCGGCTCGCACCGGGAGCTCCCTCCAGCGCAGGCAGGGGGATTTTTTAACTACTAGAACCCCAAACCGGAATGAGGGCTCTATCAGCCCGCACCTTCGGTTTGGGGATTTTTTTTTAGCCCATAGGTGCCCTTTAGGGTAAGGACAGACAGGGAGATTTGGGGAGATTCTGTCGCCTGGCGTTTTTAGCAGGCGACAATCTCCCCGAATTTCCTTCTCCCTGTCTGCCGATCGTAAAAGGGACAAAGCGCCAGCGCCTGTGCACACGCTGCACGGCGATTCCCGGAATCGCCCGAAGATACCTCGTGAGGAAATTCGGGGAGATTGTCGCCTGCTAAAAACGCCAGGCGACAGAATCTCCCCGAATCTCCCTGTCTGTCCCTACCCTTAAGTGTAAAGTTGAATGTTGGGGTCTGTGGTGTTTGAGTCTGGCAGCTCAGTAATTCAGTTGCAGACTCTAAACTGATACAATTTTGCAACATTTAATTGATACAATAGTTGATAATACTCCAGAGATGTTGCTGTGAAATGTATCAATTCTAACAGCTGCCTGTAATGAAACCCAGAGATTCTGCTCAGCAGGGACAAACATAAGAAATGTATCCATTAAATGTATCAGTTTAGAACAGTTGGGGGGTCAGCAACTTTCCACTATACATTTATTAAAGTTTCAATTTAATTGCAATTGAAAGCAGTGCTTTTTGCACTACTGGTCTGTCTCTTGAAACAATGTAGCTTGGTATGCTTTACAGATCTGTTAACAGCGTCTGTTTCATTGTTAAAAAAATCCACCAGCAGGTTAGATGCGACGCAGCTAGAAGGATACTACCTCTTGTATCAGTATAGTTACAAAAACCTTCGAAATCACTGAAACTTTGTAACATATTTTGCAAAGTTGCCTAAGCCTACAGTTGCCTTCATTACGCAACATTGTTGTTTTTTTTTTTTTAATTTGCAGCTCCTTGACGTGGCTTCCCTAAACAGCTATAACACCTATTATGCCACGGCAAGCAGAAGGAATGCTGGGAAAAAAATATTTCCCCTGCCTTTGACTCCGAGCGTATTCCCCCCATCTTTCCATTTTAGCTCCGCCTCCTTACTTGTGCCCGCCTTCTCGCGGAAGTGGTGACAGCATGGCTGCAGCCCGCCCTGATGACTGCAGTGAACTAGGGAGAAAAGGTACTAGTATTTAGGTGAACGGAAGTGTTTTTTCTTGGCATGCGTTAACGATGATCTTGCTTCATGTATATTAATCCGAAGCTTTATTTTAAAGGCTAACTTTATATATAATAATATGTCTAGACTTCCTGCCAGTCACGTAATTTAAATGTCATAGGGAATAGGGATACTACCTGGAATAACTGCCCCCTTCATTGGTCTCTATCGATGTGTGTTACCAGCTTCCAGAAATATGCTATTAGCGGACAGTGTTTCAGCAAAAACACTGATGGTGGTAAAGCTTCAGCAGTCAATATGACTTCTAACAAGTTAACAACACAGTCATGGTTTGTTGTGAAGTGGGTATTTGCTTTAACCAGTACAAAAAAGGCCCTATGTGCCATTTCCTAAGCTGGTCTATTTGGTACCATGCTTTTGATGCAGTGTCATAATGGGCAAACTACTCATTCAAGTCTAGAGTTATGTAACAAAAAGGACAGGGGTAATGGGTCTGTTTCCCATTGGCCCTTTTTTTGACTGGGCATATATATCCCATATCATAGTCCTGATATTATATAGAATTAGAGGGTATCTTTTAGGAGTGGTTCAGCTCTAAATGAACTTGTAGTGTGTTCTAGATAGAAACATTTCAGCTGGTTTTTGTTTATTTTTATAGTTTTTTTTTTTTTTTTTAATTATTTACTTTTGGCTCTCTCCAGCTTTTAAATGGGGGCTACTGACCCCATCTAGAAAGAAATTCTTTTTATTACTCATCTTTATAATCAGTGTGGCTGCTAGAGTATTTTAGACCCCAGTGATCAGATTGCTGAAATTGGAGAGCTGTCGAATAACGCAAAAAAACACAACAATAGTAAATGAAAAGCTGATGTAAATTGTCACATAATATCACTCTCTACATACTAGACATTTACTCAAAGGTAAACAACCCATGAAAAGGAGAAGGAAAGGTTAGAAAAGTGTTTACCTCCATTGAAAGGGATGCCTCCAGCATTGCCATTTGTCACATCCATTCTGATGCGCGCTGGGCACAGTGCAGAATGTTGGCACATGCTCGGATCTTAGTGATGTCAGGGTAAAGAACTTGTTAGTCGTGACAGAGTGTTTAAAGAATATAGCATCAAAAGGCACAGCAGAAAACACAAGTATTTAAAGGGGTGGTTCACCTTTAAGTCAACTTTTAGTATGTTATAGAATGGTCAATTCTAAGCAACTTTTCAATTGAACTGCATTATTTCATTTTTATATAATTTTTAACTAATTTTCTGATTCTTACTTGCTTTCAAATGAGGGTCATTTAGACCCTAGCAACAAGAAGTCTGGAACTACAAACTGTAGAGGTGCTGAATAAAAAGCCAAATAACTAAAAAACCACAAATGATAAACATTTTTAAATCAGTGTGATTTGTCCTTGTCCTTTAAAGGGGGGTTAACTTTTATAATTAAGTTTTAAGCTCATTTAAAGATCTCAGTTGTCAATCAAATATTGTCTGCCACTCCTCTATGCCTAAGGGCTCTTACACACAAGTGTTTTTAACTGCGCTCCTCTGCGTTCAGCCACAGGGGAGCGCAGGTATAGACACACTCAATCGTTTTCAATGGGGCTGTACTCACACGAACGAATATAGTCGCCGAACGCAGGTTCAGACGCAACATGCTGCATTTTTCCTGCGTTTGGCGCATACATGCGTTCGTGTGAGTACAGCTTTCACTTTCCATTCAGCACTTCCTATATGTCACTGCTCTCCACACATTGCCCCAGTTCTCTTAACCATTTAATTGTGTAGCCAGGACATGGGGATAGACATCGGGCCCCCCCATTCTGGTGCACAAACAAGATTCTGAAATGATGCAAGGCTTGCCTTAATAACAGTGTACACAAAATGGCTCCTGCCTGCTTGCTATAATTTTTAATTTCCATACTGAAGGAAACAAGAATAAAATTATTTATATAGTGTAATTAATGTTCATTTTGCTTGACTAATGTGATAAAATATGATTTTGAATATTTTTTTGGGGTGACGGTTCCACTTTAAGATATGATATCAGAAGGAAGTGCATTGTAAATGAGTAGTGCAGAAATCATGCTTCTCAATCACAAATTAGTATGCTGTATGACAGTGGCCTTCAATTTGGGGGTGTTTTGAAAGTTGCTAAACTACAATGTCTATCACCATCTGACATCTGGTAACAGGTTAGCTGGGAGTTTTAATGTACAACCATTTACGAAGGCCACTTGTACCACTCACCACCCCTGTGATGTATTGTGTCCTGCCCTTTGCTGTGTTTATGTTCTTTTTCTCATACATTCTGTGTTATTAACAAAAAAGGGGTGGCATAATCTAACTGAAGGTTGGAGAGATGTGGATGAGGCTTAAATCTGTCACACTGCTTCCTAGTTTGTATCTATGATTAAGGGCAGGTGGGTGTCAGGAATGGATCCAAGATATTTGGTAATTAAAGACTTGTGTTTTAATTACTCACCATGTCCATATGAGTGGGGAACATGGTGTGATCATGGCTGTGAATGTTTCTGATCAGTGCAGGGATGATACTTCCCCTAACAAGAAATCTCTTAAAGGGAGATCCTCGTTCAATTTTGTGCATATAATTCTCTGACCATTAAGGGCTCTTAAGCTCCCCATAGACAAGAAGAGCTTTCTCTGCCAAACAACCAATTTTAGCAAAGTCCGACCAATCTGTCAAATTATCGTGCGGTTAGTGGGATTCGAACAATCGTACATCTTACGATTTTTCGTCCGACCATCGGTCTGAAGATTGATCGGCCAGGTTAGAAAATCTTTATCGGTCCCCATGCAATCTACCTATGTTAGCAGGGCCAAGCAGGCTGCGATCCTTCAGTTTTGCTGGCAATATCACCTGAAATGGTCTTTTTAATTGATGGACACATCGGACATTTAAACAATCATTTTGAGACAATTGTGGTCTCCCAATAACCATTGGATCTTTTAAAAATCTTTGTCTATGGCCAGCTTACACATGGATCATTTTTAAGCACATGCTGAGCGTGGAAAAAAATGTGTATGTATTGCATTTATGTCCCTGAAAATACTGTTTTCTTTGGAAGTTTTGCAGTTTCTTTGTTCCTGATACAATAATTGTCACAGATCCAAAGCAGTCTCACATTCTGTAATTCTAAAGTTAAATTCTCAGACTCAATAGTGGGATGGTTAGCTGTCAGTAAAGCTGTTGAAGTATTTGGTAAAACCAGAGATTTAAGCAGGCACCAGTGTGCAAATTTGGGGCTTTAATTGTAATGCTACAATTCTGCCTTTGCACCTCTACATGCCACTCAGCAAAGCATGGTGAAGGGCAATTCCCAGTAGAGCAAAGCATTATATGCAACTTGCATTTAGATGGGACCTTACCAGAATGGAGGGGAAGGGTGTTAAATTTGAGCTATACATCTCCATACTGACTAACATTTGAGGAATGGAAAGAGGGGGAAAGAAATCTGCTGTTTGTAGCACAGTGATACATTTCTTGACCATGCCTCCTAAATGCTGTGTCCGCTTTACAAAATTTGGTAGATTATTGAAAGTTTGAACACATTTCTGGGAGTTTAAGGGCCATGTTTTTGTGTTATTACAGTTTTGCAAATGATGGTGAATCGCCCTTTAAGATGGTCATAGACGCAAATGTCTATCTGCAATATCAGATAAGCGATCGTACGTCCTCCTCTCCCGACCTGCCACTAACCATTCAGATCAAACAAAGTTGTAAAATAACAGATCAGACGATGTTCTGCTCCACTGAAGATCGTCAGATTGGCAATACATGCAGAGATATTCTCGTCAGCCGACACAAATCTTTTAACCTGTCCGATTGACAGAACGACTGATTGGCATGGAACAATAAATGTCGGGACACTCCACACATTACCCAAAAATCATACGAATCAAGGATTTGTGTGATCGGATCTCTGCATCTATGGCCAGCTTAAAAGCTGCAAGTCACTGTGCTGAGTATTCTGGGCTCTCTACCAAACACTTCCTATTTCATAGAAACTTTGTATCTTTTTCTGGCATCAGTGCAGGAGATCAAACAGAAACTCGGGACATTTCAGTAACAAACCGGGACTGCAGGCTGAGCTGTCAAATCCTGCAGAAAACTGCACAGTTGGGAGAATTGCATCTCAGGTAGAACATAGACAGCAGGGCACAGGTGGGTCTTAAACATGAACAGGAACATCATGGAATTTCCATTGTCTTTATGCAGCTAATTGTGTAATATTTCAGTAGCAGAAGTTATAAAAGTGACAAAGCATGCTAAAGAACTTAGATGGGGTTGAACAAATCACAGGAAATTACGGTCTCACTCGGGTTTATTACTGCACAGGCTACCCTAGTCTATAGCCCAGGGGCCCATCTGACCAATTTAAGGGGTGCTTGCATTGGTTGACGACATTTGTTTTTAGGAGCTAATACATGGCTGACTTTGGTGTTAATATGCTGATCTTGGTTATTGAACATCCAAACAGATTACAGAGTTTATGTAAGAGAAGGAGCTTTGGTGCCTGTCATATACACAGTAGATTTCCCAGTAATTCCATGTGACTCAAGAACAGGGAACGCTTGGAATTGTGATCATTGGATGGTCTGTTTAAACTAATGGTTATCAAACGTCTTTTACAACAGCCTCACCCACATATCAATGTAATCCCTAAACCATGTGAAACTTTACTACCAGTACTATAATAATGGTTTGAGTTGTTGCTACAGTTGCTTATAGCAGAATTGTGTTTGACTTTGCAGCAGAATAAACTGTAACATGCTCTTTTGTGAATCTGCTAAAAGATATCATTTAAGTGAACACAAAACTCTTGAGTAATGCGCAATGCTGGCAGCTGTACCATTCTGGTGCTCTAGGGATAAACTGGAGAGTCATGTTGTCCCTGTTTGTTTCAAATATGTCTAAATGGTACCTGAAAACATTCAATGGCTCAATCCTCCAATAATTATTGTATTGTTCACATTTGTTCTTCAGCCTCTTGGAGATTTATACTGTACCCAGCCTAATATTAGTATCTGGAGTTCTTGCATACCTCCCAACATTTTGGAAGTAAAAAGAGGGACAAAAAATGTTTTTTCTTGTAGAGTGGCTAAGTTATTGGCCACACCCATTTTTGTGACCACACCCCTAATTACCATTTTCATTTTACAAAATTTGGCAGGTTATGGAAGTTTGAAAATATTTCTCCTTATCTAAACTGTTGCAGTTACTTATTTTCTTATCTCAAAATTGTTACAAAGTATCTTAGTTGCACCTGTTAGCTGTTCTGGGCTCTCTGCCAAATGCCAATTACATTTTTTCTGTCTGTTTAGTGCAGACAAAAGAGGGACTTTCCAGTACAAATGAGGGGCTGTGGGTTGAGCTCTCAAAAGAGGGACTGTCCCTCCAAAAAAAGGGACAGTTGGGAGGAATGTTCTTGTGTCTTACACAGCTGGCCAGAATGTCACGTCCTGAGGTAACACTGGTCTGAAGTTAAGATGGGGTGATATTTGCACCTAAAGGAGCATGCAGAACTTCTTGGTCAGTGATCCTTAGATTTTTCTAATACTGTTTTTTTAATCTTAATCATTCTCTTATTAGTGAAAAATGGTGTAGAGTGTGGTTTTCTTCCCATAATCATGTAGTAGCAGGCACCTTTTGAGAAAGCCTTTGACTATTTGCTAAGTAATTATTACATGCCAATAACTAGATTACTTCCAGGATCAGAGATTACCTTGTCTCTCACTCATTTATACTTTTTGTGTGTGTGTGAACAATATGAATAAGAAACACTGATTTACTGAGCAAAGATCATTTAACTAACATTCTGGATTTTAGATTAACTGAAGAGTGGGCAGCGTCTACTGTAGAGGTAATGAACTACTGTCTACTGTCTGTCTTTATATTTTTCCAACTTTCGACTTGCATACAATCAGGTAATGTATTTCCACACGTAGAGGGTTATTTATTAAAGGCTGAGTTTGTGAGTTATACTCACAATTTAAATGAACCGGAATGTTTGCTTATTAATGAAAAAACCCCAATCTAATAAACTCTGTTGAATGCAACCAGGTAAAAACTTTAAATTTATCAAGTTTTCAACCGCAAACCAGCATAAAACACCTGAAAATCACAAAGGCAAAGACATCTTCAAATGGATAAGGGGATAAGGATAATGGATAAGGTCTGCCATTGACTTCTATAAGAAATCTACAGGTTTTAGCTGGAGTATTTTCAAATTCAGACTTTTAGCAGCCTCGGGGCATTATAAATCTAGAAAAAAAAACACTTGCACAGAATTCAGGATCCTTATCAGGTTTCAGTCTAAGTAAGATTTGCCCCAATTCCAAAAAGTAAAAATTCCCGTGGGCATGCAGGATTTGTGCCTGTGCACAAATTAACATCTCATGTGTCTATTTGTGGGTTTTGTTTGATTATTTGCTCTATGAGTACACAGGGAGGCCCGTTTATCAGCAGTACCAGGTAACAGGTTTTAGAAGTCATGAATAAACTCATTATCTCTAAAACCATGCCAAGTAATTTGTTAAAAGATCCAAATATAAAAAACATGCATGAATTAAAAACTCTGAACAATGCATTCAAAAATATGAAAAACTTCTTTTTTTTAATTACTGGCAAATGTAAAACCTATAAAATTTCAAATTGATTAAAAATGGTCCAATTGGATCAGCGCTGGTAACACTGACTTCTATAGGGACTTTTTTTGTGTTTTTTTAAGGGTGGTTCCTTAAGTTAAAGGGGTTGTTCACCCTTGAGTTAACCTTTATAATGTAGAGAGTGATATTCTGAGACAATTTGCAATTGGTTTTAATTTTTTATTGTTTGTGGTTTTATAATTATTTAACTTTTTATTCAGCAGCTCTCTATTTTGCAGTGTCAGCAATTTGGTTTCTAGGGTACAAATTACCCTAGCAACCCTGCATTGATTTGAATAAGAGACTGGAATATGAATAGGAGAGGGGCTGAATAGAATGATAAGTAATAAAAAGTAACAATAACAATATATTTGTAGCCTTACAGAGCATTTGTTTTTAGATGGTGTCAGTGACCCCCCATTTGAAAGCTGCAAAGAAACAGAAGAAAATTGCAAATCATTAAAAAACTATGAAAAATAAATAATGAAGACCAATTGAAAAGTTTCTTAGAATTGGCCCTTCTACAATATACTAAAAGTTAATTTGAAGGTGAACCACCCCTTTAACTTTTACTATGTTGTAGAATGGCCTATTCTAAGCAATTCGTTTTCATTATTTATTTTTTATAGTTTTTGAATTATTTTACCATCTTTCATGAACTCTTTCCAGATTTGAAAAAGGGATCACTGGCCCCATCTAAAAACAATTCTTTGAAAGGCTACAAACATAGAAGCAGATTTATCAACATGTGAGATTAGCACTCACCAGAGAAAAACACATTCACTTCTATTTATTCCTATTAGGGATGCACCAAATCCAGTTTCTGGGATTTGGCTGAATCCTACGTGAAAGATTCAGATGAATACCAATCCAAATCCTAATTGGCATATACAAATTAGGGGTGGGAAAGGAAAAGGTGGGGAAAAAGGTTTTTTGTCTCCTTGTTTTTTGACAAAAAAAGTCATGTAATTTCCCTTCCCACACCTAATTTATACATACAAATAAGGATTCGGATTTGGTTTGGCCGTGCACAAGAATTCAGATGAATCTGAATCCTACTGAAAAAGGCAGAATGCAGAACTGAATCCTGGATTAGGTGCATTCCTACTTCTTGTTGGAGTTTTAGAATTGTATTTCGCAATGGAGTTCACCTTTTTATAAACATGCTTTTAAAATCCCATAGGAATGAATAGAAAGTGATTGAGTTGATAAATCTGCCCAATAGTGTTCATTTATCTCTATTCAGGCCTCTCTTATTCATATTGTAGTCTCTTATTCAAATCAGTGCATGGTTGCTAGTACAATTTGTACCTAGCAACCAAAGCTTAATAACTCAAAAACCTAAATAATAAATGAAAACCAACTGTAAATTGTCTCAGAATATCACTCTACACATCACTGTAAAAGTTAACGCAAAAATGAACAGCCACTTTAATAAATCTCATCTTTTTAGAGATTTGTGAAAATATTAAAGAAATAAGGCAAATAATTTCTAAACTATAACAAATATGACATTCTATAACATACTAAAATGAATATGTTTAAGATGTATTATTATGCTTTTCCTGCTGTGAAGATCACTATGACAAGGGGTCTGTGGCAGGTGTTTGCTATTTGGTATAGAAACACTTTAAAACCGCTGTCTCTTTAATATCCACATTTAATCAAACACAGTGCTGCTTAATACATCAAACAGAGTACTTGGAAGTTATTGAATTACAGAAAAAATGTTTCATATATGAAATGATATTGATCCTTGTGACAGGTATTCAGCCCTCTTATATTGAGCCTGTGGTTTTTTAATGGCAATGGAAAGCCACACAACATATATAACACAAGAACTGAATGGGAGAAACAGAAGAACTGAATGGGAGAAACAGAAGGAGAGCAGAAAAGGCAAAACTGAAATGTTAAACTAGAGACTATACACCCACATGGAGTTTCTGTTTCTTTGGACCATAGGCTCCATCCTGTTATTTTAGCCTATGGTGTGAGGAAGGCATGCTTTTTTTCAATTGCAAAGAAAGTACTAATGGGATATACAGACATATCATACTTTTCCTGTGTCCTGTCAAGCCACAGTCCATGATAGAGAATTATAGATTATATGCTAAATTAACACAATGCAATGCAACAACTGGACAATCTACTAATTGAAGTGAATGTGTAGATTACATTTCTATATCTGATGTTCAAGTCTGGAATGGTTAGGACCATTTTTCTGCCTGCAGAAAACAGATTTTGGATGTGGCACTTGACAAACTGAACAACTGGTGTGTCATGCCAGGACAGTAGTGCGCTATAATTTTAAGGGTTTACCTGGACATATATGCACCCAAGATCCAAAGTGGTCCATAATGAGCAATTCTAGCAAGGAACGGTACAATGATAAAAGGAAACGGCTGGTGGACCAAGAGATGCAAGGGATCAATTATGAGACCATATATGGGTTATAGACACAGATCTAGATATCCTCTAACTTGGGGTCTATACACCTATAAACCGCATATTGTTTATGATGAACTTGCATGTTTCTTAATATACCAAACATGGCCATCCTACATCCACCAGATATAAAAAGAGTGGCTAAAGCAGGAAGCTGGCAGTGTAAGGTTGCCGTTAGGGATAGCAAGAAGAATAGCTCAATCCAAACCCGCAGATTGCGTGAGGTTGGCCCGAACCCACCTGACCCATATTCTGTGCTTTCGTTTTCAGTGAAGTTAGAAGACCTTAATGCATTAACATTACTAAAATAAGGCATACTCACCCAAATTGTCTGTGCTCATCTAAAAAGGAAAGAGACAATTAATTTAGCCTGAAAGGTTATGTGTAAAAAAATTGCTCTTGTTTTTTGCAACATTTACCCTGCCCTCCTGTTTGTAAACTGCCCATTTTCCATTGCCTGTTTTCCATTAAGTATTTTTTTTTTCATCTTAAATATTTTGCATTGTTATTGCATTCCTCCCAACATTTGAATCTTGAAATCAGAGCCAGTTTAACCTGTACTGTTATTACCATGACCATAAGTTATGTCCGTATACTCCCCCAGATCCAGCCATGCTCCAACTGCTTTTCCACAAAATCCCACCTCTTTTTCTATGGCGTTCCTGTTGGAGATTATGGAAGAGTATCCCCTTATACAAATTATCACTTAATTTCCTATGAGTTCTTTTTATATCTAGCATGCATACCTCCCAACTGTCCCATTTTTCTCAGGGACAGTCCCTATTTTGTCAGATCAACCCAGATATTTGTTACTGAAATATCCTGACTTTCTCTTTGATTTCCTGCACTGAACAGCCAGAAAAAGATACAAAGTTTCTAAAACTTAATTGGCTTTTGGCAGAGAACCCAGAATATGTGGTAGGTGCACTTAGATACTATTTAAGATAAGCAGGTTTCTTGTGGAAAGTGTGATTTGCAGCTTAAAGGACAATTCACCTTTATTGGCAAAACTGTAATAACACATAAAAACCACAGAAAGGTGCTCAGACTTTCATGGCCTGAGAAATTCTGTAAAACGAACATGGTAATTATGGGGTGTGGCAACAAAAATGGGAGTGGTAAAAAAAATCTTTTTGTACCTCTTTCTATTTCCAAATATTGGGAAGTATATGCATATACAGGATAGCAGTTCCACAATAGATTTTTCATGCTGCTGCCTGTTATCAACTATTTAATATGTTTGGGGCCACTGTGGGATGGGTATGCTGAGGACCACTAAAGTCTCTCTGGTTAATCTGACCTGCTGTATACTATAGATAAATGTATAATATCCTTTACCAAAAATGCTCAGGGACCTTGTGTTTTCACTCAGTGTGGAGCACTGGTCCTTAAGGCTACCAAAAACAATCATACATAAAATGTAATAAGGTTGCTTTGCTTTCAACATGAAGTTATGCTAGCAAGCGTTAGATATTGTTTTATTACAGAGAAATATCAAATCGGTAAAAATAAATAAGGAATTGATTTCTGAATAGTATGGGTGATAAAATTTTCATAATTTGCATGTTTCTGGATGAGTTTCTGGAAAATAGATCTTACTCCTCATCTATAATTATATGATGCAAACTGTAACCGTTCATCAATTAGCTTAAGCTTTCCAGAGTGACGTGCATCCAATATATTCCTTCAGTTGCAGTAAACAGAAGCTATTCTGTCTTGGCACATTTTGCTGGCACCCACTCCTTCATATCAGCTGGGTCATTCTGGGACATCTCTTCTACCTCCTCATTAGGAGTTATGTTGATTCTTTATATACAGGGGCCCATCAGTATCACAGCTAGTGCCTGAAATATCAATGACTTTTTCTAGGTCAAAACCTGAGCCAGGAGCTATGTGACTTCAGAAATTTGATAGTAGCATGACAGATTCCTCTGTTATGTATTTGTCTATTGTTATTATATTGGTAGAAAGCACTCTGAATGTATAAAGAGAATTAATGAAATTCTATTAACTTGATTCAGAAATTCCTTATTTATTGGTATATATATATATATATATATATATATATATATATATATACACATATATTTATCTGCTATTTTCAGTATTAGGGACTATAACATAAAAGAAAACTTTTTTTCCTTCTGAATCACTTAGATATTGTGCATGATAGAGAGGCAGAGATGTGTAAATTTTTGTAGATTATTTGTAAATATTATTTGCTTCTGATTACCCAGTTGCAGTGATCACAAATGCCAGAAATTACTATAACTGGTCCCTGGTAGATTTGCTTCTGTGACAGCAATAAAATACATGATGTCGCTATAAGAATTATACAGGACAGTTTTAAGGTACAGAGGCCCTTTAAAGGAACAGTAACATCCAAAATTAAGTATTTGAAAATTTAAATTTCATACAATTTATTGCAGTGTTGCCCTGCACTGGTAAAACTGGTGTGATTGCTTCAGAAACACTACTATTATTTATAAAAATAAGCTGCTGTGTAGCAATGGGGGCAGCCATTCAAAGGAGAAAAGGCTCAAGTTACACAGCAGATACCAGACAAGCTCTGTAGAGCATAATGGTGTTATCCAACTTGTTTATATGAACTATAGTCGTGTTTCTTAAGCAAATACACCAGTTTTACCAGTGTAGGTCAACAGTACATGATGTTTTCATTATTTTAAAACACTTTAATGTTTTGGTGTTACTGTTCCTTTAAGATTACTGCTATTATATTTGTTGTTGCCAAAACAAAAGTGACCATCGTTTAGATGAGTAAGACATGTTATCTGTTTTTATATCACAGTTAAGGCATCTAGGGCACATCAATTTGTGATATTGCAGGGCTTACACATAATCATTGCTGTGGACACTTAGGGGCAGATTTACTAAGGGTCGAATTTGAGGGTTAAAAAACCCTTGAATTCGATCATCAAATTTAAAGGGAATTAAAAGCCTTTGAATTTGAAGGATTTTACCGCAATTCGATTGATAGAAAAAATTTGATCGAACAATTTTAACCATTCGATCAAAAGTTTTCTATTCGATCTTAAAATGCTTAAAAACACCTATGGGAGCTTCCCATAGTGTTTTAAAGCAATTCGGTAGGTTCAATCTGGTGAACTGGCCTATCGTATTTTTTTTAAAGGGGAAGTACTTTGACCATTGAATGATCGAATACATTTTTATTCAAATCAATCAAAATTTTTGAATTCGATGGTCGAAGTACCATCGAAAAGAAGTACCCTAGTATGAAGTATCAATTCGAAATTCGAATGTTTTTGAAAATTTGGTCAAATTTCGAATCCTTTATGTGAATTTGATAAATCTGCCCCTAACAGACATGTCAACTAACCCCAATTGTTTCAGAAACATTGAAAAACCCCTGAATTTCTCTAATATCCCCTGAAACTGGCAGTGCAAGGACCATGATGAGGGGTAATATCTCAGGTGGAACAGGTGTAGATTAGGCAGAACAGGGACTTGTCTTAGACACACCTGCTTTGTAATAGAACTGTCTTGGTGTCTCTTCACTTTTTGAAATTTGTACAGTCACAAACAGCAACAAAACACTTGTGGAGTTTATACAAATTACCTTTGGCGAATCCATATAACAATTTGTAGCAGCTTTGAGTTAGCTGATTGTGAACTGTGAGTTTGGGAATCTAACAGATGAGATGCTGAGACCAAATAGTGGAGAAAACAAATTCACCATGCATTAGAGAAGAGACTGCTTCTAGAGCAGGATTTAACCCATGCAAAGGCTGCTACAATTGGTAGCCAAATTGAAGCAGCAGCGGCAGAGTTAAAATTCTGTCAGTGAACTGCTGGGAATGTATACCTCCCAACTTTTGGAAAATAGAAAGAGGGACAAAAATACTTTTTTTTTACCACCCAACCCCCAAATACAACATACTTTTTCCAAAATTTGGCATGTTATGGAATGTTTGAACACATTAGTTTTAATAATGAAGTTGAATTGCCCTTTAAGCTGCAAGTCACCGTTTCCACAAGAGACCTTCTTATTTTAAATAGTTACAATTGTAAATACAGCAAAAAGTGACTTTTATATTGTTAACATATTGCTATACTTGTAAGGGATCTCTTTGCTGCTGCTACAACAGTGGCGGAACTACCGGGGGTGCAATTAGGCCAGGGCCCTCAGGACCCCCTAGCAGCTCACGCGCCAACAGAAAATCACATATGGAGGGGGGCCCGGCTGCGTGTCCCGCACCAGGACCCGCCCCCCTCTAGTTACGTTACTGTGCTACAAATAGTGAATGGTTGCACTTGCATTACTACAGCAGCAGTACCTGCTACACAACCAGTGTCCAAAATCTCACCACAAAGCATCACTAGTGAAGTGATGCTTTGTGGTGAGATTTTGGACACTGTGAGAGCTATGCAAAGAACTTTGTATACATGTACAACCAGTGTACATCAGAAACTGTGGTAATTAACTGGATCTGTAGAGAGGCTGTCTCTCAGGAACTAAATAGATTTGTAGAATAAGATGTAATTGAAAAATCAGAATCCTCTGAATGGGTTTCAACAATTGTGATCATAATAAAGAAAACTGAAGTTATGCGGTTGTGTGTTGACCTACTTGAACCTAATAAAGCAGTTATTATTGATAATCATCCCTTGCCACACATAGAAGAAATATTTTCTGAACTCCAAACTATCCTGGATCTTCAGAGTTCTTATCATCAAATATTACTGCACAAGGAAAAAAAGAGAACTCCCTGCAATTTTCGTTGATGGTTTGTTTTCAAGCGTATACCTTAAGGGCTAGCTTCAGCACCTACTTGTTTCTGAAGACTGGTGTCTTCTATACTCCACAACATACCTGGTGTACAATGCTACTTGGATGATATAATTGTCTATGCCCCAACTTCAGATCTTCATGACAAATGCCTTAAAACTGTCCTGCAATGCATTGATTCCATGATTGAAACTGAACCTTTCAAATGTCACTTTACATATACTCAGCTGTTATTTCTGGGTCGTATAATTTCACAGAATGGACTACTACCTGGCCCTGACCATGTCAACACTATGTCAACTCCTTTTTTCAGACCATATGACATTCCTTAGGTCTTACTTTGTGGTATTCTGCATTTATTCCAAACTATGCCTCAGCTGTGGAGTCACTTAGAGCACTTCTATGTGGAACTTCAAATCTTGTATTGTCAGAGACTGCTCAGCATAGCTTCGAAAAAGTGTAACATTTAATTGTGAACTATGGCATTGGTGCAGTTCTTTCACAAATCCATGCAGATCACATAGAAAATAATGGTTGGATTTGCATCTAGAACACTTTTACAGAAACAGAGTGTAAGCATTCAACTGTTGAAAAAGAAGCTCTAGCATGTGTTTGGGCAACAGAAAAATGGAGAGCCTACCTATGGGGTAGAGAATTTACCTAGACTACTTACAACAAAAGGACTAGAAAGAGCTGGAATACAAATGGCAAGATGTTCAGCAAGGCTACTGAATTTCAACTACAAAATGCAATAGAAACCAGGTTTGAAAAATGTTACTGCTGATTGCTTGTCATGTTTATATTTAGTGATACGCTGGATCAGGATATAGAAGTTGTAGCACTGACTGATATACTATCATCTACAATTACAGCTGCTGATTTTAAACTAGCTTGTCTATATGTCCAATTCATGTAAAAATACGGGACATCTTGCAAAGCAAATGGCCAAATTCTGTGAAGGCTTTATCTTCAACCTTACTACAGGATTAGAAATGATCTATCCTTAAAATATGGATCTCACCGCTTACTGGTACCAGAGAGATTGCGCGATAAGTTCTTACAATTTGCTAATGAGAGTAATCAAGTAATTGTATGTACAAAGACTAGAGAACTATACTGTTGGCCAGCAATGGATGCTAATGTGGAAACCGCTATTCATTTGCGTTTTACTTTTCAGAAACACAATAAATAATTTATTACACATACACCACCACTTAAGCCAGTACCATTCCCTGATTTAGCGTAGGAAAAACTTGCTATTGATATTGTTGGTCCTTACAGAAGCTCCTATAGACTGCAGATTTGCTATAACCTTAAAAGACCATAACAATAAATGGCCAGAAATTGCGTTTGTTTCTAATACAACATCAGCTACAGTAATTACATTTCTGTACTTCAGCAGAGAAGGTAATCCAAAGGGGTTAATATCCGACAACAGCTCTCGCATCTGAGTTTGAATCCTTTTGAAAGCGAGAAATATTGTGCGTAGGAAATCTTCAGTGTAGTACCCACAAGAAGTACACTTTCAACCTGGATTTCTAATCAGAGTTAATAAACCGGGACAATCCAAATTTACTGCACTGCTTGAAGTGAGACGCCAGCGAGGACCATACACTTACACATAGTAGACAACTTTTCTGATGGTCGTCTTGCTCCTGTTAGGCATGACTTTGGAGAAGCTCCATTTGATAAAGAATATTTTTCTACTACTGATATTACCTGCAATAGGCCTGAAGAAAAATATCCATTTAAGGCATACTAGAGAGATAACGAAAGCTACCTGCATGTACCAATGACTATATCGTGAAGAATGCATAATATTGCTTTAAGATGTGTACTTTTCTACTACAGGGAGAATATGTGGTATTTGTGTGAATTACCTGTAGGTGTAACTGTGCACACAAATTATACTGTGCATGCCATGCATAGTACTTTCTATACTGCTAAAAGTGTTACAGTTGAAGTTCCTGCTTAAGTGCAATGGCTGCAAAAGTCTGTGAATAAAGAAGCACTGTTATATTATACCCATTCTTGACTACCAAAACGTAAAAATGCTACCAGCAACATCTCCATCACATCAATGTTTCACTTTGGTTTACCCTGCCATTAGTGGTCTGGGACTTTTCTAGCCCTGCAATAAATATAATTATTCTTTTCCCAAGTTCAATTGTTATGCAATACTGTATAATAGAGTCAAAGAACACAGTGCAAACTGTCCCCAGTTTACTTCCTTCTAGAAAACTTTTAGTGGTGATTTGCAAGGTAAACAAAGCATCATTAACTGCTCCAGTGATGAATGGTACAATACATGGTGTTATATTTAGCTGTATTATTACTTTTGTTGCTAATTAACTTCCTAATAGTATAACACACAGAGATACAAAAAGCGTTCATATTCCCACATACCGCAACTTATTTTATGTTGCATTACAATTTTATCTATTTGTTTCCTTACACTACTTTTAGGTTAAGGCAGCCCAGTATGGTGGTTTAGAGTACATATGGCATCCGTAAATGGGTCATAAAAACTTTGCCGAAACATTACTAATATATGTAGAGAAAGTGAGAACTGTTGCATTTTTCAATTGTAATGAAGAAGCATAAATAGCTTATTATGTAAAAAGTATGTACAGTTGTGCATCAAGTGGGTAATTCGTTGCAATATAGATGCAATTTGTCAGCAGACCAAATTGAAATAGGTGCAAGATTGGTGGGAAGAGGTAGATACATTACATATATGTAAAATGCAATTCTGCTGCAGACTTAGGGGCAGATTTACTAAGGGGAAAATTTACTATTATTCCCCAAAAAAATATTCGTTTTTCCTCGATAGTTTTAGGCTACCCTTTTATTCGATCTTCGATCATTCAACGATCGTTCGATCATTCTAATGAATTATTCAATCATTTGAATGATTTGTACGATTCGAATGATCGAAGACTTTGATCGTACGAATCCTATTCAATCAGGACTTAGCCTCAGAAGCCTATGGGAGGGTTCCCATAGGCTTCTATTACAATCGGTAGGTTCAATCTGGCGAAGTAGGCAGTTGAATAAATTTTAAATTTTAAATCCTTCGATCTTCGCTATTCGATGATCGAATAAGCCAAATTTGCATATTCGACCAATCGAATTAATCCTATGATTGTTATTCGATCGAATATTCTATCAAATTCGATCGAATATTCGATCTATTCACGTGAATTTAGTAAATCGGCCCCTAAGGGAATAGTGGGGAATTAAAAAAATTCGATTTCGATTTTTTTTTTTTAGCGCATTCGATCTTAGGGAATGATCCCCATTTCGGTAGGTTTAATCTGGCGAAGTAGGTGATCGAATTTAAATTTAAAGGGGAAGTATTCGACCATCGAATTTTTGAATATTCGAATAAAATTAAATTTGAATATTCAAATCTTTCGAATTCAAATATTCGATGGTCGAATTTGCCTAATTTGCATATTTGAAATTCCAATCTTTTTGAAAATTCTATTAAATATTCAAATCACTCATGTGAATTAATCTGAATTTAGTAAATCTGCCCCTTAATGTATGCAAACATTTGCTGCTTTCAATAGTGATAATGTATGTGTGCAGCCTGAGGTGCATTTCCCTGTGTTAGGTTATTTACTTTGCTATTGAAGAGAGATGTAAAGGGACTATGATAGTCATGTTGTACAGCTTTAGAATTTTGTAATTTTTGGTAAACTAATTTTAAAGGCAGACATTTTGTTTTGATTTCATAAAGCAATATTTGTTCTTTTTAATGACCTTGTAAAAATGAGTGTAAATTAAGGAAATGCTGTTGCACACAGGGGGGCAAATTCACTAACCTGTGAAGTTGCACTAGCAAGGGCTTTGCTAGTGTTTGCCGGACTTAGCCAGGTGTAATTTCGCCAGCGCTACGCAAATTCACTAAAATGCTAAGTTGTACTCAGGGAGGTGAACGGTAGTGAAGTTGCACTACCGTTACTTCATCAGGCAAAGCAAAGTCACACTAGCGACTTCACTACCATTACTTCACTACCGTTACTTCATCAGGCAAAGCAAAGTCACACTAGCGATGCCTAATTTACATACGGCGCAAATTTTTAAGTATAATAGAAGTATATGTCACAGCCACTACATTACACTACACAATCCCAGGAAACCTTTAATAAATAAAATAAAGTTGTCTTATTGCCCTAGACATGTGGCTACTGTATAGTTGAGTTGCCATATGTAAGGAAATGTAGGGAGACGGAGAGTAACCCCCCAAAAAATTACGCAATTTTTCAGACTAACGCCCTAAAAAAAGTAAAACACATCAGCATTTTTTTTGGGACTTCAATTCTTTTTTTTCAAACTCCTATCTATTGTATTGAACTTTGCCAGGTCTGACCTGGCGAAGTAAAGTCTAGCGCAAGAGGTAACATTCAGTAAAATGGCAATCTTAGTGAATTAGCGTAGTTACGTCCCTTCGTCAATGCGCAACTTCGCCTGGCGTAAGGGTTTGAAGTTGCACTAGTCATTCTACTTCGCTAGCGAATTTTCACAGGGACACTTAGTAAATTGGCAAAGTTTCGAAATGACGTCACACTGGCTAATTAGCGCTGGCTTTAGATGCTTCGCACTAGTGAATTTGCCCTGGGACTTTGTACCAAGAAAAGATTTTATTACAAAATCAACATGTTGGCCCTCACTGAGGCCTTTATCAAGATTCAGATGCAACATAATCCTGAGAATAAATAGCCATTGACCCTAAACTACACCCCCACCATGTGACCAAGTCACACTCCACCTACTTTTCATTTCATTTGCATTGATTTGATGGTGGAACCTAAGAAAGGGGGCGACTGGTCGAAAATTTTGTTACAGAGAGAGTCCTGTTGGATTCAGACTTTGAATACTGTGGCTCCAATAGGCCTCAATGAGTATGCAGGGGCTCTCCACCAATGAGGCCCCCCACCCCCTGGTTACCAGGGGAGGCAAAAATATATGATTATATTATATGGTATATTTATTAAATGTATTTATTGTATCTTTACGTATCATGTTTTGAATAATGGAGCACTCTGGGAAGGCTATGCCTGACCTATAGACTTGGTTACATGGTGGGGGTGTGGTAACTGGGAATGGTTTAGCGTAAGTGGCTATTTATTCTCAGGATTGTATTGCATTCTGTATCTTGATAAAAGCCCCAGTGAAGGCAGAAATGTTGATTATGTTATAACATGATTTCTTAGTTTAAAGTCCCTGCGTTTTGTTATTCTGTTAGCAACAGGGCCCATGACACGGATATAGAGTGTGCATATAGAGGCTTTATAAAATTTTGTGTGTCTGTGTTAATATAATATGTATATAATACACAAAAGCCATAAATATCTTGCAAATTATATCCTTATAAATGGTGAGTTCTGATGTCATTGCTTATCAACGGTGAGTTCTGATGTCATTTCTGTCACATGACTCACTGAAACGTGTGTATTATAATAAATAAAGTACCCCCAGTTGCAAAATATGAGGATATTAGAAGTTACCACGGAGTTCCATGACCTGTATAAAAACACTCGGCCTTCGGCCTCGTGTTTTTATATGGTCATGACACTCCTCGGTAACTTATAATATCCTTATATTTTACAAGAGGGGGTACTTTATTCACTATATAATCTAGGTTTATTTTGGAAGATTACTGTGCATAACTGTTTTGTTGGTGGATATATCTGGTTCAATGGGTGTTGATTCAGTCATCTGTGCTATAGTGTATATCAGCATAATTATGACCTTTCCTGACAAAATCTTGATAGCTGGGCAATGGTTTACAGGCTACAACAGGTACCTGCCATGCCAGAAATGAAGAGTGGTTCAGTAAGTTTACAGCTCATTTAACAGTGCTTTGTGAAATGTAGCATATTCAGCATGGAAATTAATAATATGCATATTCTTATAAGTCTACGGATATATGAATAAGAAAAGTTAACTGATTGGTGAATATGAATTTGCTTTATGGGGACCAAAGTGATATTTAAGTTATATTACACTGCTTTTTTGACTATATTAACAGTGAACGATTTGCAGAAGCAGCATATTCCTGTTTCTTATCTGCAGTGCTATATCTGGGGAATAAAGGATTAATTGGTTTGATGTTCGAGACTTGCAAACCACAAAGGAACAGGCTGTGTTAGTAAAGGATATGTGGTCCACTGGATTTTCACATCCATTTGGTTGAATAATAGCCTAGATTATAACCAAAATAATACTATTTTAACATGCATATTTTATTTGCTAAGGTGCTGCCAGACTGACATTTTATATTTAAATAGTAAATGGAATCTGTTGACATATTGTCATTTCCCACGATTGTTTACATTTCTAAAAGAGTGACAATTGAACACTCGCTTGACTGACTGTAGGTTTATGCATTAAACTTGGTGGGCCTCTATACCTCCTAATCACAGCTAAATCTTTACCGAATACTTTTAATTTTAGTTGTTGGCTTACATTTAAAGGGATACTGTCATGGGAAAAATTTTTTTTTTTCAAAATGCATCAGTTAATAGTGCTGCTCCAGCAGAATTCTGCATTGAAATCCATGTCTCAAAAGAGCAAACAGAATTTTTTATATTTAATTGTGAAATCTGACATGGGGCTAGACATTTTGTCAATTTCCCAGCTGCTCCAAGTCATGTGACTTGTGCTCTGATAAACTTCAAACACTCTCTACTGCTGTACTGCAAGTTGAAGGGATATCACCCCCTCCCTTTCCCCAATCAGCAGCCTAACAACAGAACAATGGGAGGTTAACAAGATAACAGCTCCCTAACACAGGATAACAGCTCTCTAGTAGATCTAAGAACAGCACTCAATAGAAAAAACCCATGTCCCACTGCATTTATTCAGTTACATTGAGAAGGAAAAACAACAGCTTGCAAGAAAGCAGTTCTCTCCTAAAGTGCTGGCACAAGTCACATGACTTGGGGCAGCTGGGACATTGAAAAAATGTCTAGCCCCATGTCAGATTTTTTTATATTCAGTTTAGAAATCTGTTTGTTCTTTTGAGAAATGGATTTCAGTGCAGAAGTCTGCGGGAGCAGCACTATTAACTGATGCATTTAAAAAAAAAACATTTTCCCATGACAGTATCCCTTTAAGGTTAAAGGAGAAGAAAAGAATAAAAATTTCCTTCTATTGTGTACACATTGGCTTCTGTATCAGACTTTTTTCAGCATAAACCTCCAAGGCTAGGTCTTGAACATGCTCAGTTTGCTTCCCTCCCTCCTCCCTTCCCTGCTGTAATCTGAGCCCAGAGCTATTAGTGAGCAGGGAGAGACTCAGGCAGGAAGTGGTCACACCAAGCTAATATGGCAACTGCTATCCTAAACAAACAGAGGTTGCTTCTAGATCTGTTTACTCCAGTATGGTAAAGCATCCTGCAGAATAACTAGTGTTATAACTTGCTCTATTGTGGCTATTCTATTGGTAATAACATGCTTTGGTTGCTTTCCTTCTCCTTTAAAAGGCTTTTTTAGATGAAAGAATTCAATTTTTTTTAAAGTAACGCCGTTTCAGTGCTTGCTAGGCTTGTCAAATTCTTGCATCATTGGGGCCAGTGGAGGTGATTTCCACTGCTTTTGCATTGCACTGTTTTTGGGCTGCTTTAAAAAATAACTGGCAAAAAAGTCCCAAATCTCCACATGTTCGATTGCCTGTACAGTATATTTAGTTCTGCCGCCTTTACCTTTTTTGTATTATTACTTTATGTATTGAGATAATAAAATAATTTTTTTCAGCAATGAAAGTGTGAGATTTGGGATGAACACCTAGCTCACATTCAGGTTTGGTTGCAGGAGTATATAGCAGAGGCATTAGGCACTTTTTCCCAGATGAAAGTCTAAAAGACCCTAGGACTGTGCCTCCCATTCCCAATAAAATTTCATTTGAATATTCGACCATTCAACTGTCGAAGTACTTCCCCGTTAAATTTTTATTCGACCACCTAGTTCGCCAGATCAAAGCTAATGAATTGGGTTTCCTTATTTTTGATTGAATAAAAAAAATTTGATCGATCGAAAAAGTCGTTTGAACCAATCGATTGGAACGATTTATCGTTGGATAGAATTTTTCCTATTCGATCGTTTGGCCAATCGAATTACGGCAAAATCCTTCGAATTTGATACTCCCCATTCGCATGGTCGATTTTTTTTCAATTCGAAATTTAACCAATGATAAATCTGCCCCTAACAGTGTCCTTGGCGAAAATTCGCTAGCGAAGTAGATAGACTTGCACAACTTTCCACCCTTACGCCAGGCGAAGTTGCGCACTGACAAAGGGACGTAACTACGCTAATTCACTAAGATGACCACACCTCTATTATATGTTGAAGTTCGCGCCATATGCAAATTAGGCATCGCTAGCATAAATGCGCTTTGCCTGGCGAAGTAACTGTAGCGCTACTTCGCTACCATTCGCCGCCCCGAGCGCAAATTCGCATCTTAGTGAATTTGCATAGTGCTGGCGAAAATACACCTTGCGAAGTGCGGCAAAGCCCTCACTAGCGCATTTTCGTGCTTTAGTGAATTTGCCCCTGAGTAGTTAAAAGAGGTCTAAATCTTTTGGAGCAAACATAATGGATTGGAGCGGATTTCAATGTCGAAACCTGTGAATATGCAGATCATGAGGATGCACCCCTCTGTTTTTTGGTTCAACTTATTAAATCTGGTATATTAAATTGTAGACATAAGATGTATTCCAAAATGTGATGTGCTAGCTGAGGTTTCTGTTTTTTTTTTTTTTTTTAGGGAAATTACTTCTTTTGATATAAAAACCTAGTGCTAAAATGCTTGAGGTTTATTATTTGCATACTAATGACTTGTACTCAAGTGAGTAGAGCTTATCCATGATACTTATATTTGTGTACTAACATGAAAGGGTTTATAGGAAATTTGTTAAAAATGATTCACTCTTATGAACATCCGCTCAAATGTGTGACGTTCCTAAGAACTCTTATGCTTTCCATAGCAACACTATGAAACTGCAGTGTGCATTACTCCCACACAGTGAATTAATGTTTACATATAGGCTATGAGCACACAGCCACAGTATATCTTACTGTATGTTGGAAACATTTCTTAGTACCTTTAAAAATAATTTGAAACGGTTCTCTTGTTTAAAATTAAATCATTTGTTTGAAGTACATATTTTTATTTTCTTAACATTCTGCTATATGAAATGTTCCGCAGCAATAAATTAATAAAATAAAATCTAATTTCAACCATATCTTTAGGACCCACCCATGCTTCTATTCTATTAGCAAGTCAAAACAGATGTTTCAGTTGAATCCTGAATATTCCTTTTGAGAGAAACATGACAAAAATGTAGATAAATGAAAAAAATTGCCTTTTTCAGCAAGGGGCAGAATAATGTATTGGAATTCCTTGGACCCTGTGTCAAATTAAAATGTGATATGATTTAAATAAAATATATTCTGGTAAACTTAGATCAGTAAACTTATTATTGATTTTTTTATTTACAAATAGTAGGTTGTTGCTGAAGATATTGATATATAAACGTCTTTTGTTACAGATAGCAGGGACTGCATTTTGGAGCCTTTATCTTTGCCAGAAAGTCCTGGTACTGTTCCATTTTCCCAAGGAGAGCAGACCGTGCCATGTATTTTCTGTGAACAGTCTTACAGTGAAGATGAGAAGGAGGGTCTATTGAAGCATATGATCATTGAGCACAAACTTGTCATAGCCGATGTGAAATTAATTGCAAACTTTAGAAGGTAGGCTTGATTTTACCTTTCCATTTAATTTAGAATAATATAAATTGTTTGTTATGCATCTGTTACTGATTTTAACTTAAAATGTCCTCCACAGGTCGGGTCAAGTGAAAAACAACAATGTTACAGTATGAATGTATGTGAAAAGGGTTTTACGGTACCAAGCCACCATCTTTCTTACCATTCTGAGGAGTCCTTAGAGCAGACTAAGGGGTAAATTTACTAAACGGCAAACAATTGCCAGAGATGGCTTTGTAACCATCCAACACTATGCCAGACGAAAATTCACTCAGACAACACAAATTTACAAAGTTGCGCAGTTTCGTCCCGACAATGAACACTGGGGAATTTTCCCTAGCATTACTTCACAGTGTGAGCAAATCAAAGCGAAGATGCACTAGAGTTCAATTCTGCCTAGCGCAACTTCATTAGAGGTCTTGCGCTCAGGCTAATTTGTAAACAGCGTGAAATTTAAAGTTGAATGCACCTCTTTATGTTACATGGTGCATCTAATACATTACATTTACACTGATAACTAGACATGCCAACGGAACTACAATAGAGTTGTTGTAATGCCATACACATGAGCCCACTGTAAAATGTTCCCATATGTTATAAAATGTATGGAGAAAACTGGTTACACAAAAAATTTTTTAGACCTTTGCAGCCTATCACCCTGAAAAAAGGAAAATACACCAGCGTTTTGTGGACTTAGAAGTTTTTCCATTCCAAAAATATGATGTAAGTAACTGAAGATTAAGGATGATCTATGCACTCCATTGCACTTTGCCTGGTCTGAGCTGGCGAAGGCAAGTCTGGTGAAAGAGGTAAAGTTCAGTAAAAGCCACATCTTAGTGAATTTGCGGAGTAAAGTCCATTCGCCAGATCGAAAATTTGCCTGGTGTTAGAGTGCTAATCACCGCTAGCGTACATCGCCTTCACTAGTGAAGTGACGGCTGGCAAAGTCCCTGTGGGCGGTAACGCTTGTGAATTGTCTCCAGCATTTGTCACCTCGCCTTTAGTGAATTTGCCCCTTAGACTCATTCATGCACTGTAAAATAGTTCCAAAAAGGTTTCTCTACAAGTAAGAAAGATTATGGTGGTGCAGCACTGTGCAACTATTTCTTGGGACAGTACATTTGTTTCCTTAAAGGACTGTTGTCCCAGAGAAAAAATAGTATCTGAGTTACTGGGGCAGGCTCCAATACTTTTCCCCTGGCACTGTTACAATATGTTTTCATATATTTTTCAATCATAAGGTACACATAATGGTTGCAAGCACATATTCTCTATTTTTACACTTCTGATGGGGCTAGCGTAAATTTCAGGAAATTGCAAGTTTGTAGAAAAGTTAAATAAATATGAGTTACCTTTAGTAATAAGTATGAGAGACCTTTAAAAATGAATGTGCAAGACAATGTAAAATCCAGAAATCATAACATTTCTCAGTCACACAATAGCTACTCATACATAATTTCCTCTCTGTTACAAGTCTTTTTTGTAGTATACTCGGTGCCATGGCAGGATGAGATTCATAGAGGATTTCCTGTCCAGATACTTCAGTCTGTTTTAGTTCTGTTATGAATCTGTATATAAGTGCTTTGTCTTAAGAATACCCTGAAAGCTTACCGTACATTGGTTCTACATTTAGTAGATAGGAGTTCATCAAAAAATACTTGAAGTCCCAAACAGTATTGGACTGGGATGCCAGAGGCCCACCAGAAAACCTTAGACCAGGGCCCCAACTTTCTAAACTTTTATTCCTTCTCTCCTTACTTAACCTCTTTATTCTTCTATTCTTTTAGATCTATTTACTATATTCTTCCAGTATTAAGCCTCTTTTTCCACATAAAGAAATAGGGAATGAACATGAAATAGGCCAAATTGTTAGCAGCAAGATGGCCCACTGACACCTGGGCCCACCGGGATTTTTCCTGGTATCCCTGTGGGCCAGTCCAATACTGGGTCCAAAAAAGATAGCGTCTTTTCATTGTTACAGGGTGATAGGCAGCAAAAGATCATAAGATTTTTTTTTGGGGTACCCGGCTTCCCACCTACATTTCCTAACATATGGAACATAAACTATATAGTGGGCACATATGTATGCAATATAACAACTCTATTTTATTTTATTAAGGTTTCCCAGGCTTGTGTAATGTAATGTATTTGCTGCAACATATACATCTATTGAAGTTTAACTTTCCATCGTATGCAAATTACGCAACTCTAGCGCAACTTCGTTTTGCTTGATGAAGTAACGCTAGCACAAATTTTCCAGTGTTCAGCGCCCTGGACAAAACTTCGTACTTTAGTGAATTTGCTTTGTTTGAGCGAATTTTCACCTGGCGAAGAGTTGCGATTTCTGCGAAGCAGATGCTGGCAAATTTGCACTCTTTAACGAATTTGCCTCTAACGGAGAGCAGGCAGTCTAAGGGAGAACAGGCAGAAGAATTAAACTCAATCCCACCTTGCAAGAGGTGCAGTGAGGTTGGTAGAATCTGCCCCACCCGCGGTTGTTAGACTGGCCCACACATCACTAGCACACATGGCATTTTCTGTGCTGGTGAAAAAAACGCTGAGAAAAATCCAATGTACTCAGTTGTGCATGTTTAGGCCAATATCTGCCTTCTGTGCACAGTGACAGGCAGAACTATTCATGTGAGGGCTTACTATCATTGAGCGAATCAGAGTGCAGTGGCATTTTCTCCGCTGGGGTTTTTCAACCAGCAGAGACATTGTCCCTTCCAGTTCTCCAATGCCAATTTTTGATTAGGTCTCCCTCAGGTTATACCAAACATGTGAAAACTATGTTTTAAGTCACTGTTATTGTTTCAGCCAAGACATTAAATTAGCATTCACCCTCTAGTTGTGAAATTCCATAGTGAAGCAATTTTCTTCATTAAAGGGCACCTATCGTTTAAAAAAGTTACTCCCAACCAAAGTTGCGGGCTGATAGAGCCCGCATTCCCGTTGGGGTACCACTACTTTATTTTAAACCCCCCCCCCCCGCCAGCACAGGCAAGCTCGCACCAGGAGGGAGCTCCCGGTGCGAGCCACCATGATAGTAGGCGTGCATGTGCGTTTGTGTGCTCGTGACGTCACGCGCATTAAGAAAATCGGCTCCAACAGAGACCGCTTTTCTTCATGCGCATGCGCATGTGCGCCTACTGTCATGGCGGCTCGCTCCGGGAACTCCCTCCCGGTGCGAGCTTGCCTGCGCTGGTGGTACAGCATTTTTTTAGAAAAAAAAAAAAATACTGGTACCCCCAACCAGAATGCGGGCTCTATCAGCCCGCACCTTTGGTTGGTGCCCTTTAAAGGAATTGTTCAGTTAATTTCTAGTATGATGTAGATAGTGATATTCTGAGACAATTTGCTATTGTTTTTCATTTTAGTTATTTGTGGCTTTTGCATTATTTAGCTTTTTATTCAGCAATCTGGCTGCTAGCAACCATGTATTGATTTGAATAAAATACTAGAATACTGATAGGAGAGGGCTTGAATAAAAAGATGAGTAATAAAAAAGTAGCAATAACAATACATGTGTAACCTTAAAGAGCATTTATTTTTTGGAGGGGCTCAGTGACCCCAGCTGGAAAGAGTTATAAGAAGAAGGCAAATAATTAGAAAATAATTAGAAAACTAAAAAAAAAAAAAATCAATTGATCAATTGAAAATTTGCTTGGAATTCACAATTCTATAACATATTGAAAGTTATCTAACACAGATCACTTCCTTTAAAGGGAATGTACCCAATAATGAATTATTTTCTTTGCACAATGAAAGAAAATGTAATTCTAATCCACAATGCTTTTTCATACTTCTGTTATTCTCCCTCTTTGCAGGTCTGTTAATCACAGAACATGCAAGGCATTTTAATAAATGGAGCTGGAGAACAGACCCATAGACTGTGTTGCAATGGTATCGGTAGCTAGAAGAAGTAGAAAAGGGAATTTTAGGTTGAAACTACTTTAATTTCAATTCAAGCCTGTCGGAAATCACACTCCCATTGAACACCCAAAAACTGAACTCTTGACAGAACAAACATGTTATTGTGCAAAAATGTTAATTTCTGCATTATAATACAGTCGTACTACCAAGAATGATGCAATTTATAGATTAGTCCATGGGAAGGCATTCTCAGGCATTTTCTCACCCTTGGTTATTTCTTCTCTTCGAAATACTCCATGCATGCACTCTTGTGCTTACACATAATTATCACTGAAAATGTTTAATTGCTGCATAATGGAGATTTTCTGTATTGTTTTTTTTTTTTTTTT
>CM044435.1:58175704-58208458 GCA_024363595.1 Xenopus borealis
TTTTTTTTTTTTTTTTTGTGAACATCAATCTTTAACATTTCTGTTGTGTTTTGATAGCTGAGGATGAGTAGAGAATAGCAGCAACAATTTGCTATTATTTTAAGTTTTTTTTTATTTTTAAGTTTTAGTTGGTAAAATCCCCACCCATTTTAAGTTGTAAGTTTATTGGTGCAAAGGATATGACTAATGAAATGAAAATGTTATTTTGGGGTAAAGTCCTACCCCATGTACTGTCTTGGGACCCCTGACTGGTGGATATTAAACCACTGTTTATATACTTACTTTATTTTTATTCTGCTGTAGCTAGATCTTTGTATGTTCGTGCAAACCAGTCCTGCTAATCTGCATTTTATACTGTTTCAATCCTTTCTTTTTTTTTAAATTTGTTTTAGTATCCAGTCTGTTATAAATAGATGATGACATATCATTACAGAGCTGGAGGTGCAGCTGGACATATAGAACAGACTGTAATTTAATTAAATGACCCTTTATCTATATATATATAAAGACCTATTCACACGTGGCAGCTGTGAATAAAAGATGCAGTTCCCAGCATGCAACATTATATAGCATTTACATTTCTTTTTCTTTTGAATAATAAAATATCATTATGTCATGTTTCTTAAATATCAGCGATGCCCACTTGGTCCTGAGCAGAAAAGTTACAGGTACTATGATGAAAGATTCATGTGACAGATCTTACACAAGGTGCTGTCATTTCCCTCCTAATGGCAGGCAAACATCTAACACATTGTTTGTATTGGTTTTCTAAAACAGGCAGCATTAATTCATAGTGGTACTCTTGGAAGTATTAGCCTAACTGTATATGCAACATTGTAAATGATCACATTGTCCTTATATTTTGAGCAACTTTTTAATTTCATTAATTTATTACTTTTTTAATCATTTTTTCATTTTTTTGCCTTTCTTCTTACTGTCCAGCTTTCAAATGGGGGTCACTGACCTTCACCTTAAAAGACAAATGCCTCTGTAAGGCTGTAAATGTATTGTTATTGCTACTTTTTATTACTCATCTTTCTATTCAGGACCTCTCCTTTTCATATTCTAGTCGCTTCTTTTCATATTGTTAAGGTAATTTGGACTGTATCAACCAGATTGCTTGAATTGCAAAAGAGCTGCTAAGAATAAGCTTCTATAACTTAAAGGAACAGTAACACCGAAAAATATAAGGGTTTTAAAGTAATGAAAATATCATGTAGTGTTGCCCTGCACTGGTAAAACTGATCTGTTTGCTTCAGAAACACCACTATAGTTCATATAAACAAGCTGCTGTACAGCAATGGCGGAAATTGAAAAACGGCTATATGGCACAGTTTAACTAATGGATAACAGATAACACCATTAGACAGACAGAGCTTATCTGCTATCTTCTGTGTAACTTGAGCTTTTTCTCCTTTGAATGGCTGCCCCCATTGCTACACAGCAGCTTATTTATATAAACAATAGTAGTTTTTCTTAAGCAAACACAGCAGTTTTACCAGAGCAGGGCAACACTACATTATATTGTCATTACTTTAAATCGCTTTTATTTTTTGATGTTACTGTTCCTTTAATTACCACACATAATAAAAAAATTAATACCAATTGCAAAATGTCTCAGAATATAACTATTTACATCATACTAAAAGTTAATTCAAAGGTGAACAAACCATTTAAGAGTTGTCCTCAAAAAAATTGTACACATTTTTTCAAATTGTATACCAGTTTGTTCAAATGTGGAACATCAGTTGGAAAGATTAATGGCATTATCTGTGCTACAGATAGATATGTTGCTCAAATAGACAGTACAGTCCTATATTGCCCAGCTAGATGTTCTGGGCCTGAGAATTGATCTGATTGTTTGGCCCAAGGACCTCATCACAGATCTGTTCCAAATAAATGAGTGATAAATATCTGCCTGAATTTCAGCCAGATATATGTCAAGACTCAAGAAGGCCCCTTATACTAAAAGGCAGAAGCTGCCAACTCTGTCTGAAGGGGCAGTTTCTTTCTAAAGATACAATGGATAGAAAAAATTGGATGTCCCCATTAGTGGCTAAATACAGCATGTTCTAGCTTTGCCAGTTATTAATGCCAAAGACAAAAATGTATTTGAATTATTAATGTATTTGAAAGAATATATTATAATATCTTAAAAGGTAATGGTAATATTTTAGAAAAATATTTGTTTTTTTTAGCTGTAAAACATTGTATTAACATGAATAAACACATAAATGTCAGCATAATAAAATATCAGCAACCCCAGCAATTTGTTATCCAGGGTTTAGATTTAGCTAGATACATGATTAGACATGTACAAGACAATGCATTACTAAAATTTCAGCCTCTGTATTCATCGCTTCTTTTATTAGGTTTCCATAGTGACTGCAGTGCTTTAAACATACCATTTTAAAAATATGTTGTTTGTGAGTTTTGGAGAAAACACAACATACTTAAGAATAACATAAAAATCTCAAAAAAGACTGTAAAGGAAAAGCAAATCAGGAGCATTTATATTTTATCAAAACAAATGTCAAAATGTGTGTTAAGATCTGTCTGTGTATATATATATATATATATATATATATACATATATATATATATATATATATATATATATATATATATATATATATATATATATATATATAACAATGGTGGGTGCAGGCTGCACACCTTGAAAAGGAGACAAGTACCTGGGTGCTCTGGTCGAAGAAATCGAATAGACACTGTGCATGGTACCGGCACTCACAGGATTTGCAGTAAGAGAAGTCAAACGGTCAGTATGGTGAAAACAAACAATTCAGGTTTATTCAATCCGACGTTTCGGCTCCATATTGGAGCCTTTTTCAAGGACAAAAAAAATATACAATACAATATTTACATATATATATATACATACATACAGGTATGGGATCTGTTATCCAGAGTGCTCGAGGCCTGGGGTATTCTGGATAATGGATCTTTCTGTAATTTGGATCTTCAAATCTAAAGTCTACTAGAAAATCATGCAAACATTAACTAAACCCAAGAGGCTGGTTTTGCTTTCAATAAGGATTAATTATATCTTAGTTTGGATCAAGTACAAGCTACTGTTTGATTATTACAGAAAAAAAGGAAATAATTTTAAAAAATTTGGATTATTTGATTATAATGGAATCTATGGGAGATGGCCTTTCTGTATATAGTCCAAGTATAAAAGAAAGCACTCACGGCATGGATTTTTTCAATTTTAGTCCATTACTGCATCATATTAGACATAAACATCTATGCTTTGTGCTACCTCTTGCCCTCATGGTTAGTGGTTGGATGAAGCCATTTATTGTACTCTTTTTAAATCATAATCACTAAACAAACTACCCAAATGACCCTGATCAAAAATGTACATACCCCAGTTCTTAATACCATGTATTGTCCCCTTTAACATCAATGATGGCTTGAAGTCTTTTGTGGTAGTTGTGAATGAGGCTCTTTATCCTCTCATATAGTAAAGCTGCACATTCTTCCTGGCAAAAAGCCTCCAGTTCCCGTAAATTCTTGGGCTGTCTTGCATGAACTGCACATTTGTGGTCTCCCCAGAGTGGCTCAATGATATTGAGATGGCCACTCCAGAACCTTCACTTTATCTTGCTGTAGCCAATGACAAGTCAACTTGGCCTTGTGTTTTGGATCATTGTCATGTTGGAATGTCCAAGTACGTCCCATGCACAGCTTACGGGCTGATGAGTGGAAATTTTCCTCCAGTATTTTTTGATAACTTACTGCATTCATTTTGCTATCAATTCTGACCAAATTTCCTGTGCCTTTGTAGCTCACACATCCCCATAACATCAGCGATCCACCAGCATGTTTAACAGTAGGAATGGTGTACCTTTCATCATAGGCCTTGTTGACTTCTCTCCAAATGTAGCATTTATGGTTGTGGCCAAAAAGTAAAATTTCAGTCTCATCACTACAAATAACTTTGTGCCAGAAGGTTTGAGGCTTGTCTCTGTACTGTTTGGCATATTGTAAAATATTTTGATTGCAAAATCTTATCGCCAGAATAGGGGGGGGGGGGCTGAGGCATAGAGATGGGCAGTTAAAATATGATTGACCACTCAGATATTTACATACATTTATAACAGATAGGAATGTTTTAATAAAAAAATAAGGTTCCATGTTTAATTTGCAAAGAATTTTTATTATACAGCTTTTTGTGTCTGGATGACAGGTCCCCTTTAAGCACAGACACATAATCTATGGATAGATATATTTTTATAGATGTCTGTAGCACTGTGTAGTAAATACAGTCCCATGTTTTTTCAAGGTATGTTTTTTACTGGAAGAAAAGATTTACTGAACAGCCGATTACTGAATTCTGTTCGGTAATCAGAACCAACTCCGAAGCTCCAGTAGGTAAGTACCAAATTAACTTTTTATATGAATGCAAAGCGTGACGCACTTGAACCACCTACACAAACTGGCACTAACACTGAGTGTTGGCTCATAGCGGATCGGATGAATTCTCTCTGATTCATTTGTTTTAGTTTGCAACTGATCTTCATACAAGCTCTCACACATGGGATCTGTGTTAAGTGCAGCAAATTGCTGCCTAGGTTTCTTATCCAGATGGATTTTACATGATCTAAAACAGACACCACCATAATTCCAGGAACAATAATTCTGTTACCCTGTGAAGGCATTTAAACCACTGTAATAAACACTTCCTTAAGGAGAAGGAAAGGCAAAAATAATTGCCTATCTCCCTGTAATGTACTCTGCAAGACCTCCTAAATTATTATGGTTGCAACTCGCATATGCTTGTCCTATCGCTGCAGTCTTCCTGTGAGCGTAACTGCTTCTACATGAGATGAGGGAGAAAACTTTGAAAATGCTCAGTAAGTTCTATGTCCACAAGATTTTGAATAGAAGGCTATTTATGGTTTGCTTTCCCTTCTCCTTTAAATGTGCTGTTTGCTGTTAAATAGGGACAGCAGTCTTGTTGTTTTAATATTCACATAAATTCTGTTAAAAATATGAAAACTACAGCTGTATACACATGAAAGTGAAAAAATGTCCCAACACATTCATTTAGTGCATGTACATTTATCAGTAAGTAATCTGAAGCGCACACAAAAAAAGCTCTATGGGGAAAACAGATATGTCTTTATCTTGCTATGATAAATAAAAAAAAAATACAGACCACTTCAGCGAGGTGTGTAAATGCTTTTCATGATTTTTGATCTTAAAGAGCTAGTCACTTGCAAATATTGCAAGTATAATCCAATTCCTAACTCCATTCTAGATTGCCTTCTAGAGCTCCACTGAGCTTTCATGTAATAAACGAGAAGACGTTTTTCTCATCAAACTGAATCTGGCTCATTATACGCTAAACCAGTCTAATTATTTAAGAAATTAGTTTGTACCTGGCTGTTGGATTTTAATGTAGGTAGTAACTTAATTGCAATAACATCTTCTATTTTTTTTACAATTTAATTTGCTATGCGGGGGCATAAATAACGTTTCTTTTAATTCTTACATTTATCAGAACAGCAAGAGAACTATTTCCTTCTGTGTGATGTTTTGCCAGAAGACAGAGTTTTGCGTGAAGAGCTTCAGCAAGAGAGACTTGTAAGTATAATCAGTTGTCTGGTTGATTTTCAGAATACCCAGCAATAATATTTGTAAGGGGGTGGATATTAATGAAGAGTGTTGTATTTGGGAACGCTGTAATCCTTTTATGTGACAAAATGTGCATGTATGTGAAATGTATATATGTTTGTGTGTTGGTTGTAATTCTTTAATCTAAGTTTAAGTTTGTACCCCAGCCACTAGATGCCACTGTGGGACAGAGAAGGGTATAAAAGGAAGTGCACCACCCAAGTGAAGCCACTTGATAGGAGGGTGTGGCCGGAATAACATCTCCTGGCAGGGTAAACGAAGAACAAACAGCCTGGAAAAGTTAGATTAGAGAAGATTCAAAGTGAACGAGCACTAGGTGCACAAGGTAGTGAGGGTATTCAGTAAGGGCAGTTGTGGCCCTGTGACGGAAGAAGAGGAATTTGTTTCCTGTGGTCACTCCGTTTGTTAGGGAACCAGTTGAAGTGTAAGGCTAGGTAGGAAGGGGCCTAACCTGAAAGAGTTGAGGGGTATCACCCTAAAGGTGGTGAGTGGAGGGATATGGGTGTAGCATATACCAGATGACTTGTCAGTTGGGTGGCAGACAAATTCCTAAGGAACAGGAAAGAAGGTGTGCCTACCCCACAGGAAAAACTGGTTTATGGGAGTTTTATACGTTTGCTGTGTTTAAATTAAGAATGACAAATGTGTGCCTGAAGGAAAGCCTGTGGTGTGTTCAGTGAATAAAATCTGCTGGTGAAACCTGTTAAAATGTCTTGTGTAGGGAGTACAAGTGTATGGCCATGTGAAGTCAAATGGGGGGTTGTGAGCCCAGGATTCTGCACCATTAAAAGCAGGAAGCCCTCCTACATATTGGTGATGCCAAATACAAAACCCAACTATTAGCAGGCTTCAGTTAATTATCCGTGAATACTTCACAGCAAACAAAGTCAACCTTTGGGGAGTGAGATTGTGCCAGCCCTAGAGGGGCTAAGTGTACTCCAAAATATGATTTTAAAACTGAGATTTATATATGCATTGTTCTTGTCCAGTTGACACTTGGTTGCTGCATGGGCCTTCTCTCTCTGATGCCACGGAATGGATGGGGCAGGTGTGCGCCTATAAATAACGGCTGTGGTAAGCAGAAAACAGCACAGTAAGTTTGTGGGTGAGGAGAGTGTAAAGAAGAGCTCAGCCTGTCTACAGCATGCAAACAGTGGGGGTCATTTATAAAGTTCGCGCAGGGCAGATTGGTTCGCAGAGTGAATATATTTGCCCTGCACCTGGTTATATTTATAAAGCTGAATAAGAGTGAGCAAACAGATTTGAGAATTTGTTTTTTACATTGCGAATGTCTATAGGAGCTTTTTAAATATGGCAAAGATCACAAATTGCGAACACTCTGCGCCACAACTTTGGTGGCGGAGAAAATATTCGCAAAACTGTTTTGCAAATTGCGAATTTAAGTTACTGTTAATGCTATTTTCGCGCAAAACAACCTCGCAGAGTGCCTGCACTCACGCAAAGACCCATCTTGTTTGCGAATTGATTGCGAAAATTCATTCACAATGCGAATTGGCAAAAACCGGAAAGACGGGCACAGTAGTGCAATATTGTAGCGTTCAGGAAAAAGCATGGGCAAACCTACCATTTGCAAACAATTTGCTGCTCGAACTTTATAAATGACCCCCAGTGTGTGTAAGTCAGCCGGCCTGCACATCATTGGTGTGTACTGAGCTGGATAATAAATAATGAATGGCAGTACCAGGCATTCTTCGCATTACCCTGCTGGTTCTGGATGGTTTGGCATTTAAACAAAACACATATATTCTGCTATTTACATTGACTGTGATATACAGTACACTTTTCATTTTTGTTACTTGTAAAAAGGGACATAGGCAATAAGCCACAAATCAAGCCTACTTTTTTGCACCTCAGGTCCTGCTTTTGGGTTTCTTAACAATTTTGTCTGCTAGTTAAAAATATACTGGTTCTTCTTTAAATTGCAGCTGGGCTGTTTCAAGTGTCAGTAAAGTGGAATAGTGAACACAGTCTAGCCAAATTTTGTTGCCTATGGCAACAGACAGCTCAGTTTTTTAGGAGTCAGCAGGCTGATCCATGTTAGGAAGGAAAGCATATGCAAACTTAGTTTTTGAACTCAGTCCTTGTGGAATGCTGATGAATAATCTGTTTATATATGAGGTATTCATTAACGGCTAAATTATATTGATATAGCTTTCAGCAATCCAATTATCTTATTTGAGTGAACGTGTACCTATCCATATCTTTACATTAATTGCATGCAGTTTGAGTTTAGTTGTTTGGCATCATGTCAGATTTTACAGATCCCTTCTTTTGGCTGATGGCATAGGTACAGATTTGGGGTGCAATGCTGGTGGCACAGGTACAGATTTGGGGCAATATTTTGAGTGCTGCTGGCCAAGATACAGATTGGGGACAATATTTTGGGTGCTATTTGCTGGCTGGCACACATACAGTTTGATTCATTAATGTGTTATTAGGTTTCTTTATTTAAGAAAAAGTGAATAGGTGAGAAATGGTCATACAGAACTGGGGGGGGGCACCCTTGCCTAGGGTGCCAAACTACCTTGGCCCGGCCCTGGTCGCGTGTGCTTAGTGCACTGCATGCAATGGAGGGGACGGAGGTAGGGTAGTGCGACGCGATGGAGAGGAGTGCGGCGAGAGGGGAGTGTGAGGGTGAGAAACACGTACTAGGGGTAGGCAGAAGGCAACACTGCAAATATGTTGTTGCTTTATCGTTAATGTGTCGGTAATGCATTTTTACATAATTCAGAATTCAAAATACCTAATCAATTTCATTCGATACAATTACAGTTTTATGGGCAAAATAAGACTAAAATCAGATGTAATATAATGTGTGTGGCATTTGTGGTGTGGGGCCCGGTACCTGAAGTTGCAGAAAGCAAAAATAGCAGACAGGTAGTTATCACATTGTTCGGGAACAATACTGCCAGAACATACAATGTTTATCAATTACCCCTGATACTGTATGCATGTCTACGTGCTTGCCAAGCATAAGTGTTAATAGTTGGGAGTTTGAAAAATGGGATGATTTGTGTAAGGCACTGATGAGGAACCCTATGCTTAAAGCACAAGGAAAGTCTAAAATAGAACAAGGCTAGAAATGTTATATTTTTGTATACTAAACATAAACATGAACTTTGCAAGACCAAGACTGCGCACATGCTCAGTGTAATCTGGGCTACTTAGGGATCATCACAAATTATCAAAACAGCACAAGTCAAATAATATCTGCCAGAAGCCGATACAGCAAGACTGATTAATAATCAGAATATACAGACTGCACTGACTCCTGTGTTGTCATGTAATTTAAAGTGGATTTTATAGTTTTTGTATTGTTTAATATAAACCTCTGGAGAATTAGCAACTATTGTATCAATTCTAACAGCTGCCTATAATGAAACCCAGAGATTCTGCTCAGTAGGGACAAAATTAAGAAATGTATCCATTAAATGTATCAGTTTAGAACATTTGGGGGGTCGGTGACCCTCCCCTACCAGAGCTGCTTTAGAAGGTGAAAAATTTACACTTTACACTTCAATATTAGAAAAACGGTTTCATATAGAAAATAGACATTAATTGGAAAAAGTTATTTCCTGTGATCTATTTGAAAATTAGTTGTTTGAAGGTGAACAACCCCTTTAAGGGAATGCATGGGAAAAAATTAAATTCAATACAAATCTCTACACAGTCACCGACTGTAAGCTACTGGAGTTCTGCATGGCTGGGAAGGGGGGGCTCCCCCTGCTGTTCAAAGTGTGATTGTTTCCCTGCCCAGCAGTTATGGACTGTATGACAATTCCTATTCACAACAGTAAATGAAGGGAGAATTTCACTGAATACAGTCAGGTTTCTTATAAAAACGGTACACATTTTTAAATTAAATTAGATAGATAGGAGATAGATTTCTTTTTCATTTAAGAAAGTAAAAATGGGATTTTATTTTTTTGCCTTTCCTTGTCCTTTAAATATAACAATATGTGAAAAACATTGTCTAATTTTATTCTTTTGCCGAAATATTTTATTTTATTAATAAGACACCCATACCAAACTACAGCTACAGATGAATTTGCTGGAAATGTTTGTAAGAAACCATTTTCATATGTTCAATTGTTTGCGACATGATTGTATGTAGCCCCAGAAACGTATATTTTCATTCAAGAAAAGAGAACCGCATGGCACTAGTAACTATGTTGTGTCTTTATGTGTGTTTTTTTTTTTGCAAACTTTAACTCCATCTGCTGTTCACCTAACATATTACTACACTGTATCAATATACTTTATATATTTACATAGCAGTAAAAAGATTAAACGCAGATGCAAACTTTAAATTAAAATACATTGTGGCATTGATGTACAAAAGCAACCTCCCAGATACATCATATGTATTTGGGGGTGGGGGTCAATTTTGTTTTTTGCATTTAGGTAAACAAAATTAGGTCAATATATAGTAGGTTTTCTCTGACCTTAATATAGCATGTTAGACATACATGCAATGTCTCCAGTAGCAGACTGCTGGCTCAACAGTACTCCTTTAATCTTGATGAGGTTTGTATCCACAATTAACAGCACTGAAAAATACAATTAGTGGTATGGTCTAGGTGCACATGCCTTATTCTGCACAGAAATTTATACCAGGAATCCAGACAAGGTATGTACTCACAAAGACTAATAACCAAGCATGTGAAGGAAATGTAGATGTTATAGCAGTTACATTTTCAAATAACTTCAAAGCCAGTGGGACATTCTAAGTAGTGTATACTGGATAGATGCTTAGAATTCCACTTTCTTTCACTGTGCAAAAATCATTTTTAGATTGAGGATACCTTTCATACTGTATTTGATAGTGGCTTTCCCTACACAGTAGTCTATGTAGTCATTTTGGCCACTTTTCAGGATTATTGTCCAACCAGCCCTATATGTATGGAATGTATAACAAGTAGTACAAAGTAGACCCATGATGAGCTTGCCTTATCTGCTAACTAATCACTTTTAATTTGGCTGCCATAACCCTCCACAGGCTAATGAACTTCCTCAGAATGCTCTTAAAGGAAAACTATACCCCGCAAATGAATTTTTGAGCAACAGATAGTATATATCAAATCAAGTGACATATTAAATAATCTTACCTACCTGGTATATATATTTAAGTAAATATTGCCCTTTTAATTCTCTCTTGCCTTGAACCACCATTTCATGATGGTCTGTGTGCTGCCTCAGAGATCACCTGACCAGAAATATTTCAACTCTAACTGTAACAGGAAGAAGTGTTGAAGCAAAAGACACAACTCTGTCTGTTAATTGGCTTATGTGACCTAACTTTATAGTTTGTTTGGTATGTTTGTGTGCACCGTTGGATCCCAGGAGGCTGTCCTTATTTTTTTAAATGGCAATTTTCTATTTATGATTACCCAATGGCACATGCTACTAAAAAACTATATTATTATGAAAATGGTTTATTTACATGAAGCAGGGTTTTACATATGAGTTGTTTTAGGCAATATCTTTTTATAGAGACCTACATTGTTCGGGGGGTATAGTTTTCCTTTAAACCACTGAGGGGGGCATTCTAATCAACAGGGTAGTCCCATATGTGAGGCGGTGTGAACATTCTATCCTGTGTTGCCCTTGAATTTTCATTGATCTGGCCTTAAAGAAAAGTCAGGTTGCATCATGGACATCAGTCACATTTTCATTGAGGAGTTGTGTTGTGTTTTGATAGCTGAGGATGCATAGGTATAGCAGTGCTTTATGAGCAGGCTCATGCAGCCATTACACAACAGTAACATAAACTCTAGCACCTTAAACAGTATAGATAGTATTGTATATGCACAGTATAACTCATGTGCACAGTGACATCTACAGGCCATATGTATAAACATATATATACCCCGTATAGTAGGAAAGCGTTATTCAATTACTAGGGGGAAAGTTGCCAGATGCGATTGTTACTGTATTCTTTTCGTAGGTAGACTTGTATATTGAGAAAAAATTTCTGTGTGCCATTTTGTACATAAAATTCAGTTGTTTTCTTTTATTGACTTTTTTTGCCTTGTCAATTTAATGTTGGGTGCTACAATGTTTAGAGTTGTGCAGGGTGAAATTATGTAATAAGTAGAAGAAAATACATCAGGAAGCCACTGGATATGTCTGCATATTCAGTAGTTTCAATGTCACATGCATGCTTTGTACATGTGATTAGCATTGTTGCCTGTCAGCGCACTTCATGCCAAGCAGTGGAAATGAAATATCATTTTTTGCTAATAAGATTGCAGATTGCATGGTTCAGTTTTCTTATGTGACACATTTGATTTGACAACACTTTTACAGATATAAACATGGAGACAACTTGTAAGAAAACGTAGCACACCTCCTTAAAAATCATATAGTGGCACTGTATTCCTTTAGTTCCTTTCTTTGTTGCCCTTTTGTTTCCTTTGTTCAACTTCTTTCTCTCCTTGGGAACCTCTCTGCTCACTTCCGATCCTATATGGTCCCATTTTTCTTCTTTCTTTTTCTTATTCTGAAACGCATCTTTCACACTAAACCTTAATACAATTTTCTACATGTGAACTCTTGTATGCCCCCATTGCTTCTGGCTGTGAGTAATAATGAAAAGTAAAATGTACAATCTGCCAGGTTTTTTTTAATCCCCTTGCTATGAGCTGCAGCAGAAATAGGATTTTAAGCATGTCTTGATCTACAGTTCTTTAGATATTTCAGAAACAGATCTTTAGATTGTCATTGAAAGAATTTGATATTTTAGAAGATTATTTTCCCACAGGCATTCATTGCCCTAGAAATTATTTCTTTCAAAAGCCACCAATACAAATTGGGTTTTCTGCATGAGTCATAATTGATGTTCACAAATATTAATGGAAGAGATGCATAGGTGGCATATTTTTATAATAATTTGTACATCATAATTTTAAAGCTGGCATAACCACTGCTCAATAAAAAAAAATATATAGTAAATGCCAACTAAATATAACAGATTTTTTGTTATAAGATGTGCAATTAGTTGTTATAATAAATGCCACTTGGAAAAACAATCAGAGCAATTCTATTTGCATAAAATAGAGCGTAGGAATTTTAAGAAGCCAGTCTGCTCCAAGCTATTATAGTATATGTAGAGAGAAGTGAGAAGATTGCTGACAGGGATTCTTTCAGTGACTTCTCAACTTTGTAGTAGTTATTTCCATAAGAGTTTAGAAAATAGTTTTGTTAATTTTCACTTCCAGCTCCACCTAGTGGCAAAATGCATATTATCGTTGCAAGAATAAAAGTACAGGTATGGGACCTATTATCCAGAATGCTCAGGATCTGGGGTTTGCCAGATAACGGATCTTTCCATAATTTGGATCTTCATACATTAAGTCTACTAGAAAATCATGTAAACATTAAATAACCCCAATAGGCTGATTTTGCTTCCAATAAAGATTAATTATATTTTAGTTTGGATCAAGTACAAGCTACTGTTTTATAATTACAGAGGAAAAGGGAAATCCATTTTTAAAAATGTGGATTATTTCATTATAGTGGAGCCTATGGGAGGTGGCCATTCCGTAATTCAGAGCTTTCTGGATAATGGGTTTCCAGATAAGGGATCCAATACCTGTAATTGTGACAAAAAAATGCATCACTCTAGGGGGACATGCAAAGGTTTAACAAATAAGTGTTGGTATGTATTCACATTTATTATTTCCCTTTAAGGTTTTTTTTTTTCTCTAAATCAACCAGCAGTTAGGCAGGTTATATATATATAGACATAAAAGGTTTAACTTGATGGGTGTGTGTCTTTTGTCAACCTAACTTACTATGTATAGGTATGGGACCTGTTATCCAGAATTCTCTGGACCTTGGGCTTTCTGGATAACAGATCTTTCTGTAATTTGGATCTTCATACCTTAGGTCTACTAGAAAATCATGTAAACATTAAATGCATCCAATAGGCTGGTTTTGCCTCCAATAAGGATTGATTATTAGTTTGGATCAAGTACAAGCTACTGTTTTATTATTACAGAGAAAAAGGAAATCAGTTTTAAAAATCTGGATTATTTAGATAAAACGGAGTCTATGGGAGACGGCCATTCCGTAATACGGAACTTTCTGGATAATGGGTTTCCGGATAACCGATCCCATACCTGTAGTTTTTTATTTTTAGTAATTTTTTTTTTTTTTTTTTAATGGATGAGGTGTTGAATTCAAGGCATTGCTGCTTCACAAGGTTGATGTTTATGTGTCTTAAATTAAGTCTAAGCAACATCTCATATCATTATCCTGTGTTCTTGCATAATCCAGATTGCACTGCTTCTTTATATAGATATGTGATGTGTCTAATAAAAATACTAAGAATTGCTTATTGTGACTGCAGTCATAAAATATAGACTTAATAGCATATTGTATGAATATAGTAACCATAGTTTTATATTTATTTTATATATATACATACATATATATATATATATATGTGTGTATATATATATATATATATATATATCCTTATTTTTATTTTAGTAGTTCCTTGTTGAAGGGATTCTGTCACAAGTTAAAACTGCTGCTCCAGCAATATTCTACACTGAAATAGTTTTTTCAAAAATATCAAACATTTTTTTTATATTACATTTGGAATCTGACATGGGGCCAGACATGTTAGTATCCCAGGTACTCTCAGTCATGTGATCATAAACTCTTTACTGCTGCACTGCCCCTCCCTTTTACCCCAGCAGCCTATCTACAGAACAATGTAAATGTAGCAAGGTAACAGCTCCCTGACAACTGCATTGCTAAAAATGCATAGTGGTACATATGGGAAAATAATTTAATAGTAAAAATCCAAGATCCACCAAAACACCTCCAGTTACATTGAGCAGGAGAAACAATAGCTTATCTGAAAGCAGTCCCATTGTGGAGTACTGACTCTTTCTGAAAGCACAGGGTTAGGCACAATGACCTGAGACGGCTGCCTACACACCAATATTATAGCTAAAATTCATTTGTTGGTTCGGGAATAAAATTGTATATGGTAAAAGTGAATAATTTGTAATGTAAATTTAGAAATAAAAACTTCCCCATAAAAATCATGACAGAACCCCTCTTATTATGTTCATTAGTAATTAGGGATGCACCGAATCCAGGATTCGGTTCAGGATTCAGCTAGGATTTTGCCTTTTTCAGCTGTATTCGGTTGAATCCTTCTGCCCAGCCGAACCAAATCCAAACCATAATTTGCATATGTAAATTGTGGTCGGGGAGGGAAATTGCATAACGTTTTGTGACAAAACAAGGAAGTACAAAATGTTTTCCCTTTCCCACCCCTAATCTGCATATGCAAATTAGGGGTTGGTTCTGGATTCGGCCGAATCTTTCTTGAAGAATTTGGGGGTTCGGCCGAATCCAAAATAGTGGTGCATCCCTATTACTAATGCTCAGTAATTTGTGTACCAGTGGGCATATAGCATCACAAACTAGTGACTGAAGGTAAAAGACAGACTATATCAGGCCATGAAATGCACATTGGCACAGTTTTCCATAAGGCACTTGCATCTGAACAGAACTGCTACCATGCCTATTTCTTCTAGTTCTAGTGAACAATATAAGCGTATTTTACTGGTTTTTAATCCCTAAACTTCTTAGAGGCGATGAAGAATTTCAAAAGCTTTATTTCACATCAGTTAAAACATCTGACACGTTTCATGTGCTCCCACACGTAGTCATAGATGACCTTATAATATACATTTTTGCTTCGTTTAATTTTTTTCACCAGAGGGAAATCTTGGAACAGCAGCAGCATGAAAGAATTGACACAACTTTACAAAGACTGTGCATATTTTGCAATGAAGAATTTAAAGGAAACAGGTTTGTGTTTTTTATTACATTTGCATATAAGCCTGCCTTATACAGATTTAAATAAACAAAAGGAATCCTGGGAATGAATTTCAAACAAGCTCCAAGAAAATCCCATTTTATCAGTGTAGTGCAGGGATATCTGATCAGCTTAGATGGAGCCACCGTGTGATTTTGCATCATTCCCAGGATTCCTTTTTCATTTCCTATTTCATTTTTGAAAACACTCCTGTTTAGACTTATTTTAGCATCACCGAGATTCTGCGCACTTATAATGGTAAGGATTCGTACCTTATAATTGCTGACAGTAGCTCCCAATCTTGGATCTCAGTAGGCCATCTTTTGAGCACCAATAACATCTATCATGTATATGTAAGTCTGAGTGAATTGCTAAGCAACCTTGTATTGGAAATGTTATATTTTATATATACATGTAGGACAGGGTGTTTTCTGTAATTGAATTGATGATTTCAAATGTATCTGTTTGCTTTATAGTGCATTAAACCTTTGAAGTCTGAATAAAGTAAGATCAGCTAAGAGTCCTGATATATATCTATATGTACTGCTGGGCAAACATTCCAGAAAAAAAACACACAATTACCCAGCAAACATTCATAAGAACAACCAGATTATAGCAAACACCTACACATGAGAAACAAAGAAACAAACACACATTAAGGGCTAGGCCAGACGGGGAGATTCGGGGGCATTTTGTCGCCTGGCGACTTCTCGCTGCGACTTGTAGCCCCCGAACCTCCCCGAACAGCCACTTCACTAAGCGCACCGGCGTTGCTTGAAAACGCCGGCGCGTATCCACACGGAGCGGCGCGCTTTTTAAAATTGCTCCAAATTGTCTGGCGAGGCAATTTGGAGCAATTTTAAAAAGCGCGCCGCTCCGTGTGGATACGCGCCGGCGTTTTCAAGCAACGCCGGTGCGCTTAGTGAAGTGGCTGTTCGGGAAGGTTCGGGGGCTACAAGTCGCGGCAAGAAGTCGCCTGGCGATAAAATGCCCCCGAATCTCCCCGTCTGGCCTTAGCCTAAGGCTAGGTAAAAAGCTCATGTCGACCTGTAATTGCTGACTTTTTGCTGATGAACACAATAATATTGCATTATTTGTCTCAGACTTGTGATCAAGTACCAGGACATTTGGAGCATTGCTTGGTTTCTGTGTATCTGAAGGTTAGGTAGGACCCCCCCCAGATTGTGTTGAACTAATACTGAACTTGATATATATGTAATCACTTAATACAAAGTTTAGTGAATCAATTTTAAGCTACTTTTAGTTGTATGTGTGAAAGTTAATACTCATTAGCAATACATCAGATTTTTTTTTTGATCCTGCATATTTTTATTAACAATATTATTAATGGTCCATCTTTTGTCTCACCGTATACAGTAATGTAATAGTGTGCTGTATAATCAGGACGCAACTAAAGGGTACCAAATTAAATGATACTGTGCTATATACCTAATATAATACTAATTTAGTGATATTAATTCATCTAAAAGTGCTAATGAATGTACATATAAAAGTGAAGTATATCAATAAATATTATCCAAAATTGTGACCCATTTAAAAAGATATGAAAAAAAATATCCAGAAACAACTTGTTTAATAGTTAAAATACTCTTGAAATGGCAATTTATAGGATGCTGATGTCTATGTATTACGTACTGTAAATATAAGCAAACTGAGGATCAAACTGTTCACTTCACAAGCTTACAGAATAAAGGGTGAAAAAAAAATATCATGAGATGATAGAAACACTTCACAGAAAACAGTTTACACTTCTATTTGTTGATACATGTAACAGTGCACCCGTGCCCCACGCCATCCCCATACAGTACTTATGTTGGCATGCTGCTGGTGTGCATGCCAAAAAATCCTCACCTACCCTGCTGCCCACGATTTAGACGTATCCTAGCTCAGGCAGGCCCCGGACCTTGTGCGTTTGCACCCCAGTAGTTTCACCACTGGATAGATATAGCATTGTTCCTGTTTTGAATTACTCATATAGTGTTATGGGAACTAATATACTGGAGGAGATTAATCCTGACAATTTCAGATGCAAATCCACTAAGTGAGATTTTATAGTAAAAATCGGATTGCTTTTATTCAAACAGAGCAACCTTTTAAAGAAGGGGTGAAATTAACAAACAAAGGTATTTTTTTTTTAAACTTGTCCTAGCATTGTGGTCTTCAGGATGTTGGACTGACAAAAAGGAGTTTGATGGAGAGCACTGCCTTAATATCATAAGGGGTGATAAATCCCTAGTTTCAGTAGACATTTAATGGTCTTAACACAATTGTAATGATTTAGTCTGTAAAGAAAAACAATGCTGCTCGTATATGCATATTAGCAATATTATAAGTTACTTCTTTTACCTTAAGGCACCTTTTTTATTCTTTAATTTATATTTTTTTTGTATAAAAAAAAAACATAGTCCAGGGACTGCAAATACTGGACAATCCACAGCTTGCAGAATAAGGGAAGTCAAGTGTCCTGAACCAAATAAACATAATAATGAAAAACAAATATCAACAAAAAAGCATTATGGGTACTGTCATTTAATACCACAATGTAATAGTGGCTACTTCGTGGCACCATTTTTTAATTTATTGTGGGTGCTCCTTTACTGATCACCTAATAAAAGAGAGTTAGCGACACATCTCTGCCGATTCATTGGGGCTCATTTATGAAGACTGGGCAAATTTGCCCATGGGCAGTTACTTATAGCAACCAATCAGTGATTAGCTTTTTGAAGCCAGCTGCAAGTACAACAATGAATGCAGCAATCTGATTGGTTGCTATGGGTTACTGCCCATGGGCAAATTTGCCCAGTGTTCGTAAATGACCCTGACTCATATAACCTAGCATTTATGGATGCCCTTTGTTTCAGTGCACGTTTTCTTTATGAAAATCCAGAGAAAACTAAAACGATACTTTTTATGAAACCCACAACCCAGTATCTTCCATCAAGATGCTGTTATCTAATTTATATTCTGGGTAAGGCTACCATGAAAAATATGGTGAGAGAGAAAAGAACACAAACAAAACTGACAGTTCCCATGTGGGAGATACCCCAAGAATCACGGATATATACAGGTTTGTTGATTAGAAATTTGCTTGAAGCTGTGAGCTGTCTAGTAAAATTCAAAGATATACGTATCACACAAGGGTTCAGTGACCATACAATACAAATACACAAGGTCGTAGGCAAATAACTTTTTAAAGCAAGAATATTTAAAAAGAGCTGTAATTGTGTTATGTATAATATAATTTTCACACTAATGAAGATTCAATGACAATGTTGATGTAAATATTAAAAGCATAACATTTTTAAACAGATGTAAAGATTGAAAATGTCTACAGAAAATTGGTTTTGTTTTCTATAGACAATATAATTTCTCAGTTAAGTGTATATGCTTCTATGAATGGGGGCAGTTCTGATTTTCACTTTTTGCTTGCATATTGCCATGTACACATGAACATATTTTTTTTTCTTTCCAGTGTTTCCAGAGCTTAAAGGGCACCTGTTGTTAAAAAAATATTATCCCGACCAAATGTGCTTAAAACCATATCCGTTCCTTTTGGTTAGAAACTGGAAAGCATTGGATAAGGGCATACATAGCATAAACAGCATTTCTCCAGTGGATTGTGCATGTTGGTCTATGAAGCATTTGTATTTGGTACTTAGAGAATAATTTAACAATTCCCAACATCTTGTAAGCTCACTGCATGCTCTTGTTATTTTGCAGATCTGTTATTTTTAATCATATGAACCAGGAGCATGCCTTCAACGTGGGCTTGCCAGATAATATTGTATATTGCAATGAATTTCTGGATGCATTAGAGAAGAAAATGGACAGGTATAACCAGTGTTGCATGATTTTACACCCAATGTGCCAAAAACTGGTATTTTCCCGTTTAGACTTGGTATGTTTTATAAACTGATAAGCTGTTTTATTTTTTGTCTTCACTTAAGCTTGCAGTGTTTGTACTGTGAAAAGAGCTTCAGAGACACAAATACGTTAAAGGACCATATGAGAAAGAAGCAGCATCGCAGAATTAAGTCCCAGAACCATGAGTACGACCGATTCTATATTATAAACTATTTGGTAAGGACCAAATGATCAACACAGTCATTGCAGTAGTTAAATATAGAATTTCTAACTAATGCATAAGTGCCGTCCCCATGAAACAATTTTATCCAGGGGTTGGTACTTGAATTCGCAACAACCAAAAAATGCAGACTTCACTGTTTAGGGAGCACGAGAAGCTGGGTTGCCATTCATTATTCCTGTGGGACTTTATATAAAGTAGGTATGAGTTCCCGGGAAGGCCATTTCCCATAGAGTAAATTTTAAGGTAATAGTTCTAGTTTAAAATGTATTTCCTTTTCCTGTGTAATAATAAGTTTTTGATTTTAAACTGCATGAATTCAAAACTATCCTATTGGGTTTATTTAATGTTTAAAAATTTTTAGGTAAGGTATAGTGATCCAAATTATAGAATGATCCATTATCCAGAAATTCTAAGATCCCAAGGACGGAATAATAGATCATGTACCATGCTAGTTTTCTTTCCATCACAAATACCAGCTGAATATTTTGGTGATAAGGGAGCTTTTTTATTTTTTATATTTTTCTAATGGAAATATAAAAAAAGTGAAAGCAGAACTATAATTCAGTTTCTGGGCTTCCCTGAGTTCTTAAAAAGGTAAGCTAAAGTGTTTCCCTAGTGTTTAAGGATGTTTTACCGCTTTTGAGGTATGGAAGTCTCATTCAGATGAAGATCTGCCACAACACGTTGCCTCTAAATGTTCCTCTGTTCACTTGTGTGGACACTTGTATAAATACATTATTGATAGAATGTTTATTTCTATCAGATGTCTGAAAAGTAGCAACAGAAAGCTAGACTTTCGGTAAGATATAATTTTAGGTGTACGTCTGTGATTGCCCAGTGGGTTCTACTTTGCTAGTAATTTTTTAAAAATATTTCTGAAATTAAAGATGAAAAGAAGTTGGAAGGATGAGGCCTATAGATATAACTGTTTTCCCAGGAGTTGAGTGGCCCACATGTCTTCAAGAGTGTGAGTCAAAAGAGCCTGTGGAGAAATAGTGGCATAGAATCTCACACAACAGCTTAGTGAGGTCTAATTAAGGTGCATCCAGAAATATTATTCCAGGGGTAATTGAAACTCCTGGCCTGGTGTGAAATAGAAAATAATGGCCATGTGTAATAATCACCACATTAAGATGAATGCATATTATATTAAATCACATCTTCATTTCATACTACTTATATTTTAGGCTACATAGTACTGATGTGTGGGTCAACAAAATGTTGACTTGTACACAGCCCGACCCTGCAAGCCGTTGCTGTTTATGTAGGTGCTCCCACTTCTTCTCTTACTTCACTGTGATCTAGAAATATTGAAACATACTTCGTTCAGATATATAATTAGTGATGGGCGAATTTATTCGCCAGGGGCGAATTCGCGGCGAATTCCCGCGATTCGCCGCTGGCGAATAAATTCGCGAATCACCAGCGAAATTTCGCTTGCCGAAAATTCGGCGAAAACGAGTCGCGCGTCAGTCGCGCGTCATTTTTGACGCGACGCGACGAAAACGACGCGACGCGCGTCAAAAACGACGCGACGCGCGACGAAAACGACGCGACGCGTCAAAGTTGACGCGACGCGCGTCAAAGTTGACGCGACGCGCGACAAAATCGTCCCGCGACTCGTTTCGCGAATTTTTCGCCAATTCGCGAATTTCTCAAGAAATTCGCGAATTTTTCGGCGAAGCGAATCGCGGGAGATTCGCCCATCACTATATATAATATAATAATCTCAATTGTAAGGTTGTATCTATGCCATAAAATCAGTGGTTCTAAATGCATAGTTAGCCACAAAAACACAAAGATGTACTTTTCACAGGAGTCCTTCGCACAAGGGTTTGTTGCTTTTGAGTTGACTAGCATTAAGTTATATCACTCTGTACTTAACAGTGTCTACTTTGTGATTATATTATGTTGTCCTCTCCTGTGTATCTTCTTCACTAAGTGCACTTTCATCTGTTTTTAAATCGGCTCTCCTACTCAGCCATTTGTTTGAACACTGGACATTTATTAAGAAATGCTTTGTCTGATAAATACATTGTTCCGTATATATATATATATATATATATATATATATATATATATAATGCAATAACCCACTTCAAAATTTCTGTCATTAAAGTTGAATGAAAATATTAGTTTATTAGTTCAAATCAGTTGGTAATGAGTAATCCTGAATGCCTTATTTCTTGTCATCCATTATTTTAAACACGTTTGTTAATATGAACCTTTTTAATTCATTTAAAACTTCAGGCATGATTTGAATGTGACATTCATATAAATAAATGCCTTATTTTAGCTATTGCATACAATCCAATCTTGGTGCCAAGATGGGTTCTTAAGGATTTTTCTGTGTTGTCTTTCAGGAACTTGGGAAGAGTTGGGAAGAAGTACAGTCAGAAGATGATCGTGATTTAGTTGACAGTAAAACAGAGTAAGGCAGACTTCTCTACTCTATTGATAAAACTGTGCGCCTTTCAGTTTATCATTGTGTTTTACAGATGATCGCATAATTCAATTTTATTGAATTTTAATTGAAAAAGAGTTTGGATTGGTTCTGAATTAGGCTAAATGTTTTAGGAACATTAAAGGAAACTATATGCTAAGAATAAATACTTAACCAACATATAATATATTATAATAAGTGGGCTATTAAAGAAACTTACCAAACTGGATTATTGATAGTTTTCCTTTAAATATTCGGCCAAACCCAAAAATGACAATCTTCACACAGGCCCACACTCCCGTTTGTGAGTAATCAAATTAGTTTTATTTTATGCATTTATATATCCATTTGATTTTTCACGGACAAACAAGTGTGGGTCCTTGTGAAGATTTTTATATATATATATATATATATATATATATATATATATATATATATATATATATAAAAATGCTGTCTCCTTCGAGCAACCTGCTGCAACTCTCGTTTACTCCCTTCCCCACGCGCCTCTATTTTTTTCTGCAACCAGCCCGGAAACGGGGGGCCAGTGGCAGGAAGAGGAGGATTGCAGATCTGCAGTGAATTCAAGTGGTTATGTTATCTTATACAATATCTAAATGAGTATTTGTATTATCAGAGATCACCTTTACTTTTTAATGTAAAATTAATGAAAAGGTGTATCTCTTTAAGATCTAATTCTCCAAAGTTACCTTTCAGAGACTGGTCTGATTGGGAAGAGAATCCCATCTCTGCTGTCTGTCTATTTTGTGAGAACCAAGCGGATACAACAGAAAAGTTACTTTGTCACATGAAAGTAAGTTTGATTTAGTGACTTTTTTTGGTGTTTCAGTTTTGCTCTTCAAATGTAAGACAATGTTTTTAAGTCATAGTTAAGTATGTGTGTCTGAAGGCCTTTGCTGACACCTTTCAGATGCATTAAAGACATGACTGTATTATTTTCTTAATAACTCAAAGGTGTGGGTGAGAAAGAGCACCAAATGCCACCTGGAATCCTATTGTACTGGCAGCAGTGCTGGAATTGGAGAGGGATGCCATCCCTGATCCCTTCACTTCTTTATTTGTGCGAAATAGCATCCCCTCAGTGGGGATGCAAGAGTTTTGAATCCTGGAGCTTTCTTTTGCTCCTCTCCACTTCTATATGCAAATATGCAGAGGTAAAATATAGCTAAATATATAGAAGATAAAAGAGGAGAAATAGAGAAGAGCTAGGGAAGTGTTAAACAGATAAAGAAAGTGGAGGCATCAGAGAGGGTTATAGCAAAAAGGAGAGAAGAAGAAAATCTTGGGTCATATAGAATATGATGGGGTTGTGCTATGTTATGACACACAATACACAGAAATAGTGCTGTGTTGCTGAATTGGCAGCCAAGAAAATTTATATGCACAATTTTCATTTTAAGGTCCCTACAGGTCACATGCTTGGGAAAATCATGGGCATTAAACTGTGCATTAGAAGGAAATACCAAAATGGTTTTGCATTAAAGTGGCTGAAACTGCAAAGTATTGGTGCATAGGGCTTATTATAACGATGGGTGTGGCTTATGGTTGTGGGAGGAGCTTGTTTTAGTATATCACGTTACACTCACCATACAAAGCATCCCTCCACTTTTTTAACTCCAATTCAAGCAGACAAGTGCTTGAGAACCATTGCTGTATGATTTTACTATCTACATTAGACAGCTAACCACTGGGCCTGGTTAATCTAGGTAAAAAAGCTGTGACACTTGGCTTATTGCTCTGTATAAATGATATGTTTCATATAAAACTGTTGAGGGCTTTCCACAGTAACGTAACTAGTCCCCCTTTGTAACTCCCACACCCTCATTACCATACCGCATCTCATGCTGCACCCCCAGCTGGCCACTGTGCTGTCCCTTCTTATTTATGCTACTGGCCTTCCAGATACCCACATTATGCAGTAAGTTATACTTTGTATAAACAAGTTTATGAAATTCACAGCCTTGCTGTTGGAGCAAATCCGATCTGAATCTGATCTGACCTATAATTTCTGGATAAACATGAGGGCATAATGGTTAATTCCTTACATTCTCTTGTATGTAAATGAAGTTAATATATTTAACATTTGATTTCATCTTCCCTAGGACAGTCATCAGTTTGACCTCCTTAAAATAAAGCTGGACCTTGGTAAGTGTATGAATATATATATATATATATATATATATATATATATATATATATATATATATATATATAATTACCTGACACTATTTTTAAAAGTCCAATAATCAGATTCTAGGAATAATAGTTTTTTACAATATGCCTAAACATACTTGTCTGAACTTTTAGGCTTGGCTCACTAAAGCATTCCCCTTAGGCAAGCACAATGTAACACAACTTCCTAAGTTTCCTTAATGAGTTGGGACAGGGATTCCCATGTGGCATTTTGAAATAATGAGATGAGAAACAATCTTTGTTAAATAGTGTTAGTAACATCATTATATTCCTAAATCTTGGTTTATTCAATATATGAAGGTGTATGCTGTAGTTATTTGGCAGATTATTACATAATGTTACTTTCTCTCTCAAAAAAAAAATGGTGAGCATTTATCTAGGTCTGTGACATGGCTTCTATCTAGCAAATGAGGTGCAGTTTAGCTCCTTGTGACTTCATGCTGTTCACCCATTGCAGAATAAGATATGGGATTAGGGTTACAGAGAAATTATTCCCATATTTCCTTTAAAATTGCCTATATCTTAAAATAGGGATGTTAAATTTTATAAGTGACATGTCTGTTTACGAAGAGCCTATACAAGCTGATTGGGATGATCGAAAATGATCACCAGATATGCCATGACCAGCTTTACTCAGACATTTGTAGCTTGAATTACACTCTCTTACACTGTAAATTGTTGTGTTAGGGCAGACAAGCGTGCCCTGTTAACACAAACAATGCAGCATTTGTCTGCTACTGCAGCTGTGCTCATCCATTCCTTATTTTGTAGCCCAATATCAGTAGACTCCCCAAGCCTGCCTAAAGCAATTCCAGACAATTGAAATATACATTACTACTGCTGTGTAAATAAAGCATGTTGATAAGCAGACATCATAATTTAAATGTGAGAAGATATACTTAGGCTCTTTGGGATTGGACAGGCTAACATTAAATAATCTTACAGTACTTTAACATAGTATTTTCATTTCTCACATCTATAAACATGAGATTTGTATTGATTAAAAGATAACTTATTATTGATTAAACTGGAAGAATTAGAGCAAAGTTTTCATGCAAGTTAGATTGGGGTGTAGATTTCATTCCTCCTAAAAATCTAATTTGTGTCATACATGCAGTATCTGAAAAAGTTGATTTAAAAGCTAGATAATTTTTATTGCACAGAATAATTATACAGCTATTGAAAATGTTATTTGGAATGCATGGAACTGGGGGGGTCCAGAACAAAGCATCTTTCCATAATAATTAGTATTATTTGTTAAGGCTGCTAAAGACAGTTTAACATAAAAAAAAAAGATTTCCATTGTGAATTCATGTTGATTTTGGCAGCAATTAAAGTACTGTCTTTTAATGGATAAAGGCCAAACAGTCAAAAATTAAGAATTGTTTGTTTAAATTGATCACTATGGGAAATGTCTATGGCATTTTGAAGCTTTTTGGATGAAGGATTTCTGGACAATAGACTACGTACTTGTACCATTCATAAATAATTAGGGTCTTAAAGTATTTAGCCCAGTGTGAATTTATTTATTCACATTTTATTTTAAATTAAAGTTTTCATTTTAAATAATAAGTGAAAAACACTACTTTTTCAGACATTAGAGGAAATTGGCATTTACTGAATTATTTGCATTCATAATATAATTTCAGTTACAAAGATTAGGTTATGTAAACTGTCTTGAGGTATGTAAGCTGTTACAAGTCTATGGGTATTTAAATCAGTCATTGACTGTAAATGGGCCACAAGCACCCTCTCCCACCACTAGGTGTTAGAGGGAGACTGCAAAGTAAATAGTGGCCAGTGAGTCTAGACCCACCCATCAAGTTACCAGAGGGATGAGACACGTTGTAATCAGACAGATCAGGCCAAGCAGAAGAAAAGCAGAATCATGTTGAAAATCAACACAGGCAGGAGATCTGCAGAAATAGTTCAGATCACTGAATGTAAACTGGAACATAGAACAACTGCTGGTGTCTTCCTCGCAGGGCCAATCTAGCCACCTATCATGTAGCATAGGCTACTTTGAGATATTATTAGACCCAGGCCCAAGTGTATTGGGGCACTAATGTAATAGCACACCAAGTCAAAAATCTATATGCCTCTACGCATTTCCTTGACGGTCAAATATATTTTATAATTAATAATATAAAGTACTTTGCATTTCTCAGCTTGTGGTTCTAGCTTTTCATACTTAAAGTAAAATTTATTCATCCCTTCAATCGAGATGTAGTTGGACATTTTGTGGTCAGGCCCACCTATGGTTGCCACCTGGCCGGTATTGGTAATGGCGGTTGATCCCAATGTTAATAATAGGTAAAAAATATATATAGGAGGGCCGTTGTTTATCTTCAGAAAAGGTGAAAACCCTAGGCCCACCTTTGTGCTCCAAAATGTAGTTGGTACCCCTCAGAAAGATATGGATACCTTAACATCGACCCTTCTACAGTTTAATTATATTGACAAATATACTGTACTGGGCCTGTCTTGGGGGGGGGGTGGCTCACTGCTGGCAATCATTCTTGTAATCTTTATGGTTAACCCATTCTTTTAATGACAAATATTAGCTCTTTCATTTCACAGGGCTGAACTTCTATCAGCAAGTCAAGTTAGTAAACTTTATTAGAAGGCAAATCCATCAGTGTCGATGCCATGGCTGCCAAGGGAAGTTTCAGTCAACAGCAGAATTAACAACACACTTGGAAGAAGAAGGACACTTTGGAACACTGCCAGAGAGATCTCTCTGGGATCAACCACAGTAAGAATTTTAGTATTTGTATTCTACATCCTTTTGTTTAGTACTCTAATTTCAGACTCCCTACATTCTGATTGAATATTGTAAATCGTCAATCTTATCTTAAAGCAGAAACTTTTTCATTTAAAAAAAGGTATTGGGTTTGAAACATACTAAGCGTGCCTGTACATGGCACTATATATAATTCCCTTTTATCTATAATAATAAAACTGTACCTTGTACTTGATCCCAACTAAGATATAATTATTACTTATTGGATGCAAAACCAGCCCATTGGACTTATTTAATGTTTAAATGATTTTCTAGTAGACTTAAGGTATGAAGATCCAAATTACAGAAATATCTGCTATCCAGAAAACTCCCAAGTACAAGCATTCTGGATAGCAGTTCCCATGCATAAATAATTAATTAAATAAATAAATATTCAAAGGAAAAAATCTGTCTCTTTTCATTACCCATATGGAAGGCAAGTAAGGGATTGGATATGTAGGGAATGAAAATAAAAAGGTTAAAAGGGGAGAGGGGTATGGGTTTTATCACAGCTGTCCAACTGGAGGCATGGGGGCAGGATGTGGGCCTCCAAAGGATTTTTAAGGTCCCCAGTCTGTTCACAGGCTCCATAGACTTCACCGTACGATATTTTAATTCAGTCTAGCCCTCCAACATGTTTTATGACTTACAATTGGCCCACTATATGTAATAAGTTAGACAGCACATTCCTAATGCATAATGTCCACAAACTTGCATCGGCAGTACATGAACATCAATGTATTTTTTTTAATATAGGCAGGCACTCTCTTGCATTCGATTTAAAACAAAAAAAAATCTATTTCAAATACCACTTGTGTCCAAAGTTTCAGTACATTGTTTTACTTTGGGTTTTTGGGCTTTCAGATATCGTCTTCACCTCTATTTAATGGGACAGACTTTGTAAGGCTTGCTTAGACCCACAGCTTTACACTACATTACTGCCCTCCCTTCCTTTGTTCTTGGCATATTTCACCTTCTTTGGTCTAAGGTGCCAGCATGATTCACATTTCGATTGAAACAAAAGGTAAAACAAAAAGCAGATCACTCACCATTAACGCCAACAGTGAATCATTTTACCACTTTGAGCAATGTGTCGGGGGGGGGGTACTATTCTGTAACCTGATGAAGAAAGGAGTGTACCCTCCACCAATAGTTTGTTCACTGTGAATAAATTATAACTGTTGCAGCTAATGGTGACTGTGCCACTTTGTTTAGCTTTATACATGAATGAATAATACGACAATAAGTCTAGAAGCAGTATTTACAGTGCAGGGTGTGCTCCCATATCTGCCAGTGGATTCTAGGCATAGTTTGATACCTTCATAAATACCGAACCATGATCAGGTCTTTTTTTTTTCCTCCTGCAGCTCTGATAAATGTGATGAAGAGCAACATTACAGTACCAGTTAGATTTTTTTCCACTATGCAAAAAATGTATCAAAAACAGCAAATGCAAATATATTTAATAATAATATTCTTTAGAATGTTGAATAGTTGAAACTTATCTAAGAAAAATTGTGAAAGGCTGGCGGAAATGCTGGTGAGTTTCCATAGAAGTCACTTGGGAATTGTCTCAAGCAGCTTTATATATTTCCCAGTATTCTAAAACAATCCATTTTTAACCTCACTGAAAATGGAACAATGTGATTTTTGCTGGTGTATGACTATTTTGTTTAATTTTTTTCCTTAAATAACCTAGTTCTTGAGGGACAAAAGTTGCAAGTGTTTCCCCCTTGATTTCCTTTCCTGGAACTATAGCTTCTTCCCATGCCTTATCATACCTAACATTACTACCGTTATACAAGTGATTGCAACCTAGTGAAAAAACCGACAATTTTTAACATATTTTATTGTAATCTGTCACTGAGGTTCCACCTCCTGTCAATCATCCTTTTAAACATTGTCTAACAATATTTTATGATGCATATACAACCTCACTCATAATAAAAAACCTGACATCCTAAAACATGATATTTTACAACTTTGTAGTGGCGCTTTCATTAACTGTTCTTATTCTTTTTCCACCTACAGTCTACCATCCTTGTTATGAATAATGTTTGATGAAGTTTATGATCTAATTTCATAGTGTTGCTGCCCTTGTAGCAAAACTTCTCCAGATTTGTCTTGGCCACTATCCACCCTTCCAACACCCACTGGTTTCAATCTGTTTAACACCTCTCTTAGTTCTTACATTAAATTATGCTACTTCAGTCTAGCTGCTTTTTTTTTTTTTTAATAATTCTTTAGGTCTAACTATTCTTAGTGCAGAATTATCCTCACCACTGAGTAGCTCAATAAGTAATCTTCATTCTTCAAACACAGAGTATTACATGTCTTTATAGAGTATTACACCTCATGCAGTGTGTTTTTATGCTCACAAACTATGTGAGTAGGACTAGTTTTATTCAAAGTATGCCCCTGCACCAAGATGTCTGCTTGCCAGTGTGGTCCCAATTGGTAATGTGTGAGCCGGCCCAACACCCACGGGACCTGTAAATCAGTTGGATTTGGGCCAAGCTCTTCCAGCCGCCCATTCCACAATCTAAATATGCGCCGTATGAACAACACCCCTCACTTTGAGTGCTAGCTTTTGGTTCAAGAGAGTCTAATTGAATTGTAGATAAAAAAGTTAATTACGTCTGTTCTAGTAAATATTAACTATTACTTTACCTTATTACTGTATTTGTAGACATTACATAAGATGACAATCCCTACCTTTAACAAGTGAGGAACTGTCAAACATGCCAAGTGCCACCTGGAATTGTCAGAAAATTGCCCCTTTTAAGTACCTGCTGTATAAGAGGTGGCACTTGGTGGCCAGTGGGCATCCACTAGGGTTGCCACCTCGCCGGTATTTTACTGGCCTGGCCGGTAAAAATGATGGTTAGCGCCAATGTTATTAATAGGGAAAAATTATAAATATATAGGAATTTTTTTTCCAGAAAAGGTGGCAACCCTAGCATTCACATACACAACTCTTGTTAGTACATCATTCTAGAAGTGTTTGTGGTCACATAGCACTGGAACTCCTGCTCAAGGCCTGGTGTTCTGCACTTTATGCTGGATGCACCGAACAAAAGAAATGTGATGTTCATAATAATGAGTGCAATTTTTTTTTGTTCATTTGCGTGTGTAGTGTTTACCCCTAACTTTATCTCATTAAAATATATAAAATGAATGAACAATTTGCTTGTTTTAACATAGCTAAAGCTACATTTATCTTGCTTGTCCTATGAAAGATATTGTGATTGCTGTTCAGTTGTGTAATCGTGTCTCATTTGCAGGTACTACTTCCCTACATATGAAAATGATTCTCTCCTGTGCACCCTGTCTGACAGTGAGGGAGATACAGCAGAGGAGGAGCAGCATGACAACGTCCCTGTAATCGGAGAGGATCTTTCCAGTCTTGAAGTTTTAAAACAGACCAGTGTATTAAATCAACTATTATGTGATAAAACCCTGAGATGCTAAATATACTAATATAATTCTCAAAAGTCTTATTTTCTTGTCTCTGTGAAAATGTTGGTTTGTTCTGCGTCACAGATCCGAAATATAAACATGCATGTTTCATCACGCTACAGTATAGTAAAGAGATAAAATGTCCAGAAAACCACAGATAGTGCTCAAGCACTAATACATGACTGTACTGCCATATCAGTAAACTTTCACTTTGTATTTATTTAGATTAAAAGTGCTGTTTGCATATGTTAATATTAGCCATATTGTACATTTACATCCAACTCTTGGTGCTCACATAGCAAAGCCACAGCATGTGCCAAGTGATGGTAAATGAAATGTCAATACAGATAGTAAAACTAAGGGTAAGGTCACATGTGACGTTTTTACGTTGTGCAAATAAGTCAGCGTAAATATGCATCAATTGCATGACCACTGAAAATAATGGAAAACGCACTATGGCAATTCACACAGGGTGTTTGCAAGCTGAAATCCCCCACAGGACGCCAGTATTGGCGTTTTTTATCAGAAATGCCAATATGTCAAACTACAAAATCAATAATCTCTATGGGATTGGCATGTTTGAAACCACACGTTGCGTAAATACGCAGGGTATTTTAAATATGGATTCCAAATTCTCATTGAGAACAATGAGAAGTGCATGTTTGGAAAAGAAACCTACATGTGGAAAAACGCCGTAAAAACACATCGTGTGGCTTCAGTGGCGTATTTGCGCCCGATGGATTGTTTTTAAAAACGCCACGTGTGGCCTTGCGCTAAGATACTGTACACATTGCATTATGAAGGTGCATTAAAGGGGTTGTTAAATTAACGTTTAGTATGACGTAGAGATGCAGACAATATGCAGTTGGTTTCCCGTTTTTGTGGTTTTTGAGTTTTTTATTTTATTTTTTTATTCAGCATCTCTCCAGTTTGCAATTTCAGCAGTCTTGTCACAGGGCCCAAATTACCTTAGCATTGATTTGAATAAGGAATCAATGATGCATTGATTTGAATAAGGAACTGGAATATAAATAGGAGAGGGACTAAATAGAAAGGTGAATAATAACAGGTAGAAATAACAATACATTTGTAGCCTTACAAAGCATTTATTTTTTTACATCGGGTTAGTGACCCCCCACTTGAAAACTAGGAAGAAAAAAAAGACCAATTGAAAAACTGCTTAGAAGGTGAACCAGCCCTTTAATAAGTTTTACATGTTAAGCATAAATATACATACAATAATCCCATGTGTCTACAGCTGTTGCTAATATGTTTACTTTCCCATCTTTCTGTTATGATCCATTATGATATTGGTTGTGTGCTATCTGCTGAATTGATGAGCCTAACTGAAGAGTGCTTATTGTTTCTCCAATGTCTTTCATGTAAAGACTAATATTCACAAACACACATGCCTACAATACAAAAACATACAGTTTGTTGAATCCAGCAAATGAGCAAAATATCAAAAGGGCAATTAGCAATTAGCTCATCTGTTCAACATGAGCCAAGCAGTGAGAACTTGTAGAAAATTGTTCTACATATTTTTTCATTAAGAAAATCAGTTTCCTTTATTCTTATTAAAGAAAGGGGTAACATTGGTCATGGTCTTGTTTTTACCCTGTCTACACAGTGGGGGTAGGAAGGGGGTCTTATATATATGATAAAATTATAATTTTTTGGCCTAATAATCCAACTTTTAGCATGTGGGTAGTGGACACTTTTGAGTCTTTAGGAAGGTCTCCCTTCTAGTCCAATATGGAAACACTGCAAAAGATAAGAATTTCTTACCTGTAAATTGTCTTTTCTTCAGGTCCCCTCAGGCAGCACACACAAGAGAGATAGGCCCTCCTACTTGAGACAGGAAACAACATAAAAACACTCCCCCCTCCACATATCCCCGTGTTAGTTAACAAGATCCAAACACAGAGGTTGCTTTGACAGAATTTTAATGAAGGGGAGGGATGATGGTGCTGCCTGAGGGGACCTGAAGAAAAGACAATTTACAGGTAAGAAATTCTTATGTTTCTTCAGGTCCCCACACACAAGAGACATTGAAAAGATCAAGGGGAGGGAACATCAGCAGCCAGTAAAACTTTCTGACCAAAAGCAGCCTCCCTTGAAGAAAATACGTCCAGCTTACAGTATAATGCTTGGAGAATGTATGCAGAGACGTCCAGGTTGCAGCTTTACAAATTTGTTCTGCCGATGCCTCCGCTCTA
>CM044435.1:58213051-58297211 GCA_024363595.1 Xenopus borealis
TGCCGCTCTGTCCCCGGCCTGAAAGAAAACAACAGGGACCAGCTGGACACCTGCATACTCGCCTAACTCCCAAGTAGGACAGGAAACAAAAACACGGGGATATGTGGAGGGGGGAGCGTTTTTATGTTGTTTCCTGTCTCAAGTAGGAGGGCCTATCTCTCTTGTGTGTGCTGCCTGGGGACCTGAAGAAAACACTGAATTGCTCTCCAGTTCACAGCATCTGAACCAAAAAATAGGTGGGGCTACACCTCCATAACCAAAATCACTGGAATTGTAACATTTACCTGTTTGGCAAAAATGTATAATAAAAATATAGAATGCTTCCCATTCACTTATACAGAAAACGTCTACCAGTTCAAGCCATTTAGATCTCCAAGATTGCTACAATCATCACCATCATCATCATCATTTATTTATATAGCACAGACAAGATACACATATGTGCCATGGCCCTTAATAGAAGAACATTTCATTTTTATAAATACATTGAATAAAACACACTTAAATACTCAAGAGCAAATTGTTTGAAGACAGAATTAGTTTTCTGCTGCTACCTACTTCTACAAAAAAAATCATCCTGGGCTTATTCTAGTCTGTATAAAACATTGTTATTTCCATATTGAGCTCATGGAGCATTGCAAATAATACTAATGAACATTATTGTCCTCTTAATATAATTTAGGCCATGTTTCTGTTATGTAGTTATCATGGGCCTATATAATCCTAACACTAGTTACCACTGGTATTCACTCACTAGCTAATATCTGACATATTGGATTTGTTGTGAAGATCCTGTAGTCTTGGTTTCTAGCTTTGTCCTTAAAGGAAAGTGTTAAAGTGTTTTAAAGTAATGAAAATATCATGTGGTGTTGCCCTGCACTGGTAAAACTGATCTGTTTTCTTCAGAAACACTACTATAGTTCATATAAATAAGCTCATTTAAACAAAAGGCTACATGGCACAGGTTAACAAGTGGACAACCGATAACACCATTATGTTCTACAGAGCTTATCTGCTATCTGCTGTGTAATCTGAGCCTTTTCTCCTTTGAATGGCTGCCCCCATTGCTACACAGCAGCTTATTTATATAAACAAAAGTAGTGTTTCTGAAGGAAATACACCAGTTTTACCAGTGCAGTGGCAACACTGCATTAATTTGTATTACTTTAAAACACAAATTTTTTATGTTACTGTTCCTTTAAAGGAAAAACCCCTACCCCCCTACCCTACATAGACCCCCCTCCCTTCTCCCCCCAGCCTAGCTGCTACCCTGGGTAAATGCCCCTAACTTTTTACTTACCCCTCGGTGCAGATTCAGGGTATCGGAGTTCACAGCTGTCATCTTCCTCTCAGTGTCAGGATCACACATGCCAACATTTTAATATCTGTAGCGTATAGTTTCAAATAATATTACATAACTATTACTGGTAAGTATATTTTGAACAAATGGTACCTTCAAATCTGTTTTTACAATTTTGTAAATCATTCATAAAAATATTTTAATTGTCTGACAAAATTGTGGGGTTTTGGCATCTAGCTTGATAAAAATGATAAAATGACATTTTAACTGCAGTAAATTTTGAATAGCCATTTCTTTTGGCCTATGAGCAGTATTTTCTCTACGTGTCAGCAAATAAGTTTCAATCCTTATGACTAATATTGTACCAATAACTAGAGTATTTAGTATGCAATTATTTTGTTAATAAAGATTTAAAAACAAAAGTGTGCAATATTCATATGCAAATCACCATGTATTTACCAACAATACAGTGTGGGTATACATACATATACTGAATTTATATTAATAAGGACATGAGTCAAAAGCTGTCTTTGATAAAGAAGTGGCTATAAAGTGTTCTTGCACCATTAAGTTGTAGTTGTCATTTAAATTCCCAACCTTAGAGGTATATCTAATTTTCTCCCGTTCTTGTCGAATTCGTAGAAGTTCACTCATAGATCTAATCAAAGATTAAAAAAAAGGGAGGTAAAATCTTTTTCTATTCCTGCTTATAAAAAATATAGCCAAGGTTTATAATTTTGGCAGTACTGTGTCAAGGGGAGACACAGTAGTTTCTATGTATTTTAAGAAAGATGTCCTATTGCACAAATTTAGCAGGGGGGGATAAAATGATTTTGCTCTGGGGCCTAATAATTTCTAGTTGTGCCACTAATTGTAATTGCTCTAGGATTTTTCAGCAAGAGCAACAAAGCACCAAATAAGTCCATTGTCTCATGTACATCCGGACCGCTTTAGGATTGTACTCCATCGAATATAATTTATTAACAGACTCTGTGGAAATCCAGTGGGTCTAGGCTCATCATGTGAACTCTGCAAGTACTGTGAAATTCACCAAATTACAAACCACAGGCTTGTGCTATGGGCATAATCACCGGTGATGTTTGTCTCCAATGTTAATAATTATACCCCGTAGTGAAATATTTTTAAGACAATTTTCCACCATTCAAGGTGCAGGAATATTAATAAATAAGTTACTCGCCACTGAGGAAGTCATCAGACAAATTGTATCAGAGTTCGAAGCCATCCAAGCTTCATGCTTTTATATGGTCATGGAACTCTTTGACAACTTATTAAATCCTTATATTTTACAATATGGGGTACATAGCATGGCCAGAACTAGGGGTAGGCAGAAAAGGGACATGCCTCAGATGCAGCTGGACTGGGAGTGAGATGGGCAGGACACAAGCCCAATTAGTAGTGCCTTGGTTGCCAATACTACTTGGCCTAGCTCTGCAATTTGGGTCTTGTGTATGCAAAAATATTGATAATTCTGATAAATTCTAAGCAAAACTGTACATTGAAGTTTAAATCATAACCTTGAGACAAATGTTTTCCTTCCTCAGATGGTTTGATTTTTATTTTGTAAGCATAATTAGAATATAGCGTGCTAAGGTAATTAAATTCACTGGCCAATCCTTGAGGGTATTTCAGGGACCAGTCAACAAGACAAACTGATGGATTCCATATGACTAGCTATGTTGATGTTGATGATGATTTACCCAATCTGACCCTGAAGCAAACACATATACCTAGATGTTCAGAATGTATAGTTGAAATCATTAAAACAGCCTGACAAAATATAGGCATGTACAGCCTTACTTTTACTTGAAGTTTAGCAACCCACAGTAACAAATTAAATGCTTTCAAACAAACCACTAGCAAAGTCTGTCTGCTGCTTGAATGAAATGGACTATTTGTTATTATATTGCCACTTATAGTAAAAGTGTATAGCAGTGCATGGAGAGCTTTCAGCGAGCTTTGCAACCTTCTTGCTTCTTCCTTATGGCTTGGATTGGGTTCATACTCTGTATCTCATCATATATCTAATTTGTTTCTAATTCACAAGAAAAAGCTATGATATTAAACTGACTATAATTCTGTTGCTGATATAAATACTGGACATGATTAGACAACAAAACAAATCTGTGTCAAACCATATCATAAGAGCAGGGATTGGGGCAGCTAATAAACAATTTGGTCTGTGTGGGCATTCGCTTCACTACACTACAGCAGGGTCTGCTTCCTCTGTAGTTACGCCCCTGGTTTATGGTATTTCTAGCTCTAAATAATGAAACCAGTTTCACTTTAGTACTTTTCCTGCCACTTCTGGTCTCAAAGAATTTATATTAAGGTATGTACTATGCCTTTAAAGAAACATGTCTGTTGTGACAATAGTCGAATAATGGTGTTGTAAAAAATAAACTGATCTAAAAATGCCTTTTTATTTTGTTTTTATATGTAGTTTATAAAAAGAGCTTAAATAACAGCAGTCTGTAACTATCATTATGTTTTATTAGTAAGTAAAAGAGAAGCCTTTGTCTAAATTCTGTTCTTTTAACATTCTTTTCCCCGTATAACAATTGCAGCATCACAGAGCCTGTGATACCTTTACTGAAACACACTAATGGGAATACATTAACAGATGGTGCTCCTGGCAACAGCAAAGCTAATGAATCCTATGGCACCTTTAATAGACGGTCTTGCTCTGATGAGCTGCGATTGTTATTGACAGCTTTGAGTTATGTATTTAACCCCTAGTGTGCTACTTTCACTTAGTCTCAGCATTTTCAGAAGTCAGGAGGTGGGAAATCATACTTCTAGTGGGATGTTCAACATGCTGCCTGTCAGCAGGGGGAGTGTTATAAAACCCTTCAGCTGATTGGCTAAATATGTGTAACATGAGATCAGACACAGCTGTGGGTGTCAATAAAATATATTGGAGTGCTGCCATCTTCCATTTCCCAGTTGTGACACCCCCAGTAAATTTGCCTTTTCTCATTCTTTAAATCTCTGCACAAATGAATGTGCCAATTTTTGCTCACAGATGATGCAATTGTTCCTTTTTTTTTATTCATGGTAACATAATGGCCTGCTGGCCCCAAACGACTTGCCATCCTATGCGGTCCTACAAACCGGAACCTCTACCTGAGTACGCTATACTAAATAAAATCAATTAAGCTTTTTATGTACTGATTTCTAGCATTACTTTCCAATGATACACATACTGCTGATGTTATATATTATTTTATTTCATTGTATTATTACATGGAATGATGAAAACCAAGAAAAACTTAAATAATAAAAAAATTGAAAATCAATTAAATACATGAACCAATAGCAAGTTAGCAATTAAAAGCCTTAAAACCATTGTTCATCAATGGTATAAGGCTAATAACAATAACATACAGAGTCATCATATAGTCTTCATATAGTTTAAAGGGATACTGTCTTGGGAAAAAAAAAATCAAACTGCATCAGTTAAAAGTGCTGTTTCAGAAGAATTCTGCTCTGAAATCCATTTCTTAAAAGAGGAAACAGATTTTTTTATATTTCATTTTGAAATCTGACATGGGGCTAGACATATTGTTAATTTCCCAGCTGCCCCAAGGCATGTGACTTGTGCTCTGATAAATTTCAATCACTCTTTGCTGTTCTGCAAGTTGGAGTGATATCACCCATGTCCCACTGTGTATTCAGTTACATTGAGAAGGAAAAACAACAGCCTGCCAGAAAGCAGTTCCCTCCTAAAGTGCTGGCACAAGTCACGACTGGGGCAGCTGGGAAATTGACAAAATGTCTAGCCTCATGTCAGATTTCAAAACTGAATATAAAAAAATCTGTTTGCTCTTTTAGAAATGGATTTCAGTGCAGACGTCTACTGAAACAGCACAATTAACTGATGCGTTTTGAAAAAAACATGTTTTCCCATGACAGAATCCCTTTAATGTTACCTGATATTAACTCCAGGTTTCTGCTCTTTACCCATCATGGTGTATGTCTTGCCAGAGCCTGTCTGTCTGTAGGCCATAATGCAAGCATTGTAGCCATCTACACAAGACATGATAATAGGACAAAGGCATCGTCCTACCAAACAAAAGCATGCTGACATTTCTTCATGTTAGTGTGTACAGAGAACAAATGCTGAAGATGAGAGATATATATAATCTGTACTAATGCCCAATTAAGGCATAGGGGCAAATTCACTAAAGCGCGAAGCGTGTAACACTAGTGCTAATTCACCAGCGTGCCGTCATTGCGCAACTTCGCGGACTCTGGTGAATTTTCACTAGAGAAGTAGATAGACTTGTGCAACTTCGCACCCTTATGCCAGGCGAAGTTGTGTACTGACAAAGGATCGTAAATTCGCAAATTCACTAAGATGAGCATTTTCCTCTACGTTAGCACTTAAGCTAGAAGTTACTTTGCATGGTCAGACCAGGCGAAGTTCAATAGGAGGTTAAAAAAAAAATGTTAAATTTTTTCTAAGTCCCAAAAAAACGCCGGCGTATTTTAGCATAGGAGGGTGATAGTCTGAAAAAGATCGATAATTTTTTTTGGGGGGTTACCCTTCTTCCCCCCTACATTTCCTAACATATGGCAACTCAACTATACAGGGGGCACATGTAGGGCAATAGGACAACTTTATATCATTTATTAAAGGTTTCCTGGGCTTGTGTAGTGGAATGTAGTGGCTGTAACATATACTTCTATTATAAGTTAAAGTTCCCACCGTATGCAAATTAGGCTTCGCTAGCGTAACAGCGCTCTGCCTAGCGAAGTAACACTAGCGCAACTACACTACCGTTCACCAACCTGAGCGTAAATTCGCACTTTAGTGAATTTTGCGTAGTTCTGGCAAAAATTCACCTGGTGAAGTGCGGCGAATGCTAGCGAAGCCAACGCTAGTGAATTTGCGCATCTTAGTGAATTGGCCCCATAGAGTGAACCACTTTTTCATATGCAAGCACTTTTGTTAATTTTGCTGAAGAGTTATTTATTGTCACCATCTTTCCAGGATTTTGTGCCTACTGCCAAACGCCTCAATAAATGAATTTTGCAGTTCAGATTCTCTTCTGTATAAGTGACACATACTGCAACATAGCTGGGGGTCATTCTGTTGGTTAATTACTTCCAGTCTGTGTCCAGGAGTATCACTGTTCTACAATCTGCCTGCCTAGTTCTTAGTTACAGGAGCAAATTTATTAAAGTTTGAGTTGTGTATAACTCGTATAAATGTTTTGAGATTTATTATACCAGGAATATTGAGTTTTTGATCAATACACGGGTTGCTCATCTCGAATTCAATGAATCAATTTTTTTCCATTAGAGTTTTATCTTAAATTTGAAAACAATCAAGTTGTGAGTTCATTCGAGGTATAAAAACCTCTAAAAATGTGACCTTTGATAAATAACCCCCTGCTCCAATACTCTGCAAACAATGTCCATATTAATATTTTTGATTCTACTTCTCTGCTCGTTACTTCTCCGACCATGGAGAAAATCTAATTCACAGACCCACGTGCCATTGGCCTTATAGCTTTTTATATGTCACCCTCTTGCTAGATGTTTGGTTATTTAGCACTCCAGCAATGACCCAGTCTACCTACCAGTTCCAATGAATCCTGAATCCCTGCTTTGGTTCCTGTGACCCCACTTTGCTCATGAGTAGTTGTATAGATTGCATGATTTGGATTTCTGCATATTATTGGATTCTGCTTCTGTTTGCTACCCTATATTTATTGGATTTTACCTTTGCCTGCCCTGACTTCTGTCCTGTGTTTTCGACTTGGCATCTGCCTACTCTTTATACAGAACAAGTAGGATACTTTTACCCAACCACTTACTCAGTCGCTTAAGTTGAGCTTATATATATTTTGCCAGTAATCAACATAAATTCATATTATTTCTGTGTTTACATTACCTTCTTTATTTGTACTGTTAAATAATATGAGCACTTACTTGAAAGCACTTTGGCAAGAACACCTGGACAAACCTAAACTTCTTTTTGTTTCCAAACATTCACTGGAATGTTATTCTAGATGATCACCCTTCATGTAGTCTCTTCTACAACAGCAAAAATCATGAATGTTTCCTCTGAGTTCTTGAAGTTAGTTATATAGCATGTTTTGTGCTCCAGAGATTCCAGTTGATGTAGAGCACGTATTTCATCCAGTTCTTTGTTTGAACTATTCATATTCTCTGTTGTCTTCTGAAGGTGCCTTAGGTGTAGTCCAATCTCAGACAAAGCATTTTTAGTAATAGCTCTTAGCTAGTGATGGTCGAAATAGACTTCAATGGCGGCATGTGTAAAAAAATGAGTCAAAACAAATTGCCGAATGTCAAATTTTTTTGACACCCACAGACTTTAATGGGCATCGGCAAATTTTCACCACCAGCGAATTTTGGTGAAGCAAAATGGGTCAAATTCACCCATCACTGGTTGTTACAGACAAAATGTTTAGTAACAATTCCTTTTTTAAAGGTGAAATTTTCTCATTGCTGTAAGGCTGAGTACTATTCGGGCTGCTTCTTGCAGACAAACTTCATGTCCTTCCTGCAACTCTGTTATTTTTTTTATACATGTTTTCAGTGCGATTGTTTAAATTAGCATTCTCTTCTTCTAGGTACTGGCATTTTAAGCAAAGATTTACAAGTTCTCTCTCCCAATTCTGCAGATTTTCATTAAAATTTTTAATAATTTTCTTATTTTCTTGGATATCCCTTTCCATTAAAAAACATTTTTTTAGCCATAGAAATGTATCGCATTACAGAAATAAATGCCATATATAGGGTTGCCACCTTTTCTTGAAAAAAATACCAGCCTTCCTATATATTTATCTTTTTTTCCTATTAATAACATTGGGATCAACCATCAAAAATACCGGCCAGGTGGCAACCCTAGCCACATATGTGCTAACCACAACTATGCAAAAGGAATTCATAAAAAAAATTAGCTCAGTATACTGGATGTTAGTTTTTCACTATTAAAATAATCAACAATAAAAATAAAACAATAAAATCCACAATTGACTCTTTCATATATGCCCTGAATTTATAAGATGGAAATATAGAATCTACAGCACCAGAACTATGGTATTTTTATGCAGGTGCAGATTCTACATTGACCCTATTTTTTGTCTATTTTTAGTTACTTGGCAAGTGCCTCTGGTAACATTTTTCTGGCTGCAGCATATCTGCAACCATAGGGGAACAAAGCAAGAATCATAGCACTATGTCTTGACAAAGGAGTGTAGTTCCCAAACTGTGGGACTAAACCCCAAATAATGGACTGTAGTGCAAGCCTGACAACTAAAGACATCTATAATATCACATAAAACATCTCATATGTAAAACACTTCTTCATCTAAATAAAGCCTTTTTTGTAAATATACTTTACTAATAGTATGTGCCATTAGAAAATCCAGTCTAGAAAACTGACATTTTAATTCCACCCTCTGGTTTGTATGAGGCACCATGCTCACACACTAACAAAGGGCACACATACAGGTTGTGTGGTTACATCAGTCAATGAATGGACAGAACTGTAACTTTTACTCCCACATTCCTTCTGTTACAGTGAGTAACTGCATTATTTTCTATAAGTGAAGTTCAATGAATGAGAACCCAGAACATCCCAAAATGGTGGCTCAATGGAAGAGTGGTAAAAGAGTGCAACTTTTGGATGGGATACATTAAGATATCAATTATTTGTTGGCCCACCACAAAACACCACCGAAGCATGAAGATAAAGATATAAAGGTTAATTTACAAATCCCAGTTCCATGATGTGGCATTATTCCCTATAATTCCAGCATAACTGCAACAGCTCATGGCATTCATGGAATGTTTAAATTTAACTCTTCTAACACAAGTTGGCTGCACCTATAGACGCAACTCACTGTGGAAACTCTGGAATTACTGCCATGTTAGAGTGACAGTAACACTAGGGTTCCCCAGGGTCAGTAGGACCACTTGTGCATCAGCAGAAGCAAGACGGATGCAATGGGAAATGTAAGGTATGTGTTTGGATACAAGTACCTTAAATGAATAGCTTCAGTAACCACTTCAGTGTCATTTGACCAGACTAGGACAGTGAATTAATAAGATGTAAGGCTAGTTAAAGGGGAATGCAATCCTCGGGCGCTAACCTCCTCCCCCCCCACCCCTGGCCACTGTTTAACAATACATATTTGTAAGATGTGTAGAGCTGTCAACCCTTACATATTTTTCATGAGTTTCATGAATTTATATACTGGGCTGAGTTGGGGTATGGCTGGGGCATAACAGGACAACCCTCTAAAAATAACTTCTGGTTGGTCAACATTGCTTAATAAAGTCCAAAATTAATTCTTATTATGAACAGGCACCTAATCTATTAGCACCCCTGATTAATTGGCCTTTGCCTGTACTTTAAAGGGGTAGTTAAAGTTAACTTTCAATATTTTATAGAATGACCTGTTTTAGCAACTTTTCAGTTGATGTTAATTTTTTTTAATGATTTGCCTTTTTCTTTTGTCTCTTTTGGGTTTTTCAGTTGTAGGGTGACCCCACCAGCCAAAAAATGATTGCCTCTTAAGGCCACAATTGTGATATTGTTAATTTTCATTCCTGAAAAATATGATAGTGCTCTAAAAATACATGTTAATAATAATTTAATTTAATAATAATCTTATATTTCTCTCTTATTCACATTTTCACCTATTCACCTTTATTCCAGAATCACTGTGGCTTGTCTAAATGAGCTTTTGCATACGGCAAGCGAATCTGTTTCAGGCGTGAGTGCAGAAATGGCTTCTTTTTCATCACCCTGTCATACAGATGGTCTTTGTGCAAATTGCACTGAATGTAGAATGATGTACAGATACACCATCTGTAGCAAGATATTCTGCAGGTCTTCCGAGGTGATCTTTGGGTTTTCTGTAACAACAATCCTCTGCATATGCCACTCCTGTATTTTTCTTGGCCTGCCAGACCTGGTTTTACAGCAACTGTGCCTGTGGTAGCCTTCCCCTAAACCATGATACTGAACAATCTTTGTTTTCAGGTCTTTTGAGAGTTGCTTTGAGGATCCTATGCTGTTACTCTTCAGAGGAAAGTCAAACAGAAGCACAACTTTCAGGTGGCCACCTTAAATACAATTTCTCATGGTTGGACACACCTGCCTATGAAGTTCAAGGCTTATCAAGCTAACAAACCAATTTGGTGTTGACAGTAATCGGTATTGAATAGTGATGGGCGAAACGGGCGCGTTTTGACGTTCGTTCGTTTCCGACGCGTCGCGTCATTTTCGGCGAATTTTTTTTGCCGAATTTTTTTGGCAGTTTCGAGAATTTATTCGCCAGCGGCGAATCGCGGGAATTCTCCGCAAATTCGCCCCTGGCGAATAAATTCGCCCATCACTAGTATTGAACAGTTACATGCATTCAAAGTAGCAATATTACAGGGGTACCCATATTTTTTACATTTGATTTAATTTCATACAGCTGAATACTGCTTCACTCAGATGTTCATGGGAAATTAAATACATACCACTGTTATCTTTTGTTTGAAAGTGAGGTAAATTATTATGTAGGCTGAGAGGGGTTCCCAAATAGTAGGTCTCCTCACTATTCAGAATGCTCAGCACCAGAGTATTTTGCCATAATTTACAGCACCATCCTTTAAAATACAAAACAAAGCAAGAAATAGGATGACTTTCCCATTAATATGTATTTAAGCTTAGGGACCATCAAGTTTAAGGTACTGTCTAACTATTACAAATAACTGCTTTTAAATAGGACACTATTTGCATTACAAATGCTGTATTTTAAAGCTTTTGGGTCTCTAGATAATAGATTCCATACTGCAAGTGCTAGATACCTTTATTCCCAACAGTCCATAATTACAAGCTAGTGGACAAGGCAGATAAAGAGACTAGAAATAAATATTTACCTTCAATTGGAAGCAAAAAGGTAGTACAACAGTGTCAGGGAATCCAGTGAAAAGAAAATATTAGTAATAAGACTTGGCTTGGGGATTTCACTGGGAGAAGTTCTTTGGTGACGTGTATAAAGGCAGCTTAGATGAAATATACTGCAGGTTGTAGGGAATTTAGAAGACAATATACAGAAATGACACAGCTCTAACAGTTACACACACAGCTGCATAGTGAGAGTAGTGTATAGTAGCAATAAGCTCACAAAACCACACACCACAATGCCATCAAGGGTTATTTGCCTTTAAGGTTAAATTCCCTATGAAAATCTGTTTTAACAAAGACTCCTTAATTAGGAAAAATACATGTCATAACCATTCCCTTTCCAGGTATGAAGAAAGAACTTGAATGCTCATTTTCCAAATAGCTTGGGACACCATTCTTATTTTGCTTGGTGCCATATCATATGATACACCATGAAAGGAAGAAATTCTAACTAGTGTAATACGTTCTATTTCCAAACAAAATAAAATGTAAATCTCCAAAAATATCTATCTATTCATTTAAGATAACTATGTATTGACTAAAAAAAATATATAAAATTAAAGACGTTTCAACAGACCTGATGCCACCTAGGGAGCTTATCTAGGGTGCTTGGAATGGGTTAAGCATGCAGCCAAATCAGGGAAATACATTTTTGGTTGAAATATGGGAAACATTATTTGGATTTTTGCCTCTACTTTTGGAAGCTCTTACAACATAAATCAGATTTGACTGTTACAGGGGCCCAAAGTTAGAGAAAGTAAACCCAATGACTACTAGGGAGATCAGGGATAATACAAATGATAATAGATATAAACAATTAAAGAAAATTCAGTTCTCTGGTCTCATTTAAGAAGAGAAACAGTAGATTTTCATTGGGTACTAAATGCCATTAAGAATAGAATTCTTCTATCAAATAATCTAATCAAAACAACACAAATCCTACAGACATGAGGTATATGGTTTTGAAGGTTAATGAAGTTCCCTTCACTATAAAGTTTTTGAGGAAATGAAAAAATCCTCTTGATAATATATAATAAGCAGGCAATATTATTTCAATATGGCATTAAAAGAGCATGTGCAAAATAAAGCTCAATACCTGTCTTTGATGCTACCTTTTCATCAACAAAATACAGTCGTTTTGTGTGAAACGCGTATAAAGTGTTCCATTTCTGTGAAGAAAGCTCTCAAGGGTCAGCGACACCTCTTCTGTATCCAGCGTGCTCTGCATTCCAGTTACGACCTTGATACATGAAATGGGAAGAGCTGAGTCAAATAAATGGTTCCTGTCGCTATAATTAAAGTAAAATGACATTCAGTCTTTGGGGAAAAAAAGCCCTTTTGGTTTAAAGATGATGGCATTTGGGCTCTAGGACTCCTATTTCCCTCTTGTAAAGAACAACGGCAGTAAAAATCTATTTTGTACCATTACGTTACTGTTTCAGCTCACCTTTATTAAAGGATCATTGTCATAACAAAGGTTTTCTGCTTAAAACATGGTGTAATGTTTAGCAAGCAAAGTGTTTTTTAAATCATTTTATTTCAATTTGAAAAGGTTATTGTCACTTTTGTTGTTGAATATGCATGAGTAATCTAAGCATTCATTTAATTTCCATCCCAGAAAAGCAGGTCTTTCAGACTTTATGGCTGAAATGCTAGTTATCTTTATAAGATTACTAAAATGCTCTGTTTTCCAATGCTGAAGGGTTTTCTTTTTGATCATTACTGCAGGCGCCTCTTTCCAATTAATAAAAAGTGAACCTGGATGAGCAACAATGTTTCAGCTGTTGCGATAAGAAGCAGCAAATAAATGCTGAATGTCCCATAGCTCAAAAGTGTTTAGTAGCAGTGAGCTAAGAAAGAGTATTAATGTGGGGGAATCCTTACATTATTGCAATCCTTGCATACACTATAGGGATGCTATGTTCTGTAAAAAAAAAAAATACTAGTCTTGCTATATTTTTTAGCTTGATGTCCTGTTGATAATATTGGCATCAAGCATAATTTTCCACCTGTTCTGTAAGCTGCACAGCATATTTATTCATACTTCACTACCTTCTTGAATTATTTTTGTGTATTGGATTAAATGAATTCTATGGACAAATTATTCCAAGCAGTTTAAAACAGTACTAAATAATCCCACAAATGCTGTGATAATCACAAAATTGATAAACCGGAATAAAACACTTTACTATCTAAATGGGGGTTGTACAAATATTGAAGTATACAAAAATGACTAAACAATAAGCACTCTTATGTTAAAGTGTGATACAAAAAAATGCTTACAAATGTAAAATAATACATACTATCTGAAGACTATACCCACAACATTCAAATACAACATTTAAATAGTAAACAGATATTTCTGACAAATAAAACACCATTGGCTGTCACTTTTATGTAACACTGAACTAGAGATATATCTTGCCATTCTCATTTTGCAGGCAGTGATCTGCATTACTTAAGCCTATCATCCATCTGTATTATCCAACCTCCAGTTTGCAATGCATTTCTATTATGCATTCATGAAAAATACAGGAGTTTCATTCTAAGTCACAAAGAACCTTGCCCATGTGTATGACTCTAGAATTATGTATATTTAGCAGTTGGAATTGGAATTTAGCATTTGGAATAAAAAATGTACTGGGTTTAAGTATATTTTATATAGATGTAGCTGTACCTCTCTTGTCTCTGGAGACTTATTAAAATGTTGCACCATCTGCTCAATGTCTTCTGCTATCTCCTCATCTTCCAGGTTTGATTGTCCCATCTGCCTTCCAATTGAACTGGTAGGGTGGAAGCAGACCCATTTTGTGTAATGGTCTTTTCCTCATTATCTTTTGCTTTGTGTCTCTCGGCTGTATGCTTTTTAGATGCCCAAGAACCCATTTGCCTTAAAGCTATCCAGGCAAAAAGCAGTCAATTATTTTTGAAACAATATATAATATTACTGTAAATCTCATTTAAAATGGTCACATAATTAACTGTATATTGGTATGATATATTATGTATCTAAAATAACATAATGTGATATAAATTCTTTAAAAAACTCTGAACGCAGCAATAAAAACAATTGTTTTTACAAATAACTACACTGAACATGTTTAATTAATGAATAATGGAAAGTTGCTTAGAATGATATATTCTTTTATTAGGCAGATTTTTTGGGGGGTTCACATGCACTGAAAGCTCCCACCTTGAGTAACATCCTATCAACGAGCATTACGAGAGTTACTGATTGAAAATTTAACAGGTACCTTCAGGTGTGAAACCAAGCGGATAGCAGACGTTTTTCTTCCCATGTTACTGGCAAGAGTTACAATATTAGGGGTCATTTTACTTTTAATACAAAATCATTAATCTACAAGTTACAGTGCTATAAAGTGTCATATCCAATAAGTTGGACCCACTGTACGCAGACTGAAAGATAAAGTCAGACAGCATGTAACAGCTATAGAAAATAAAAATATGGATATCCCTATAGGGAGATATTTAGCCAATTGCACCATGGGTGATGGGAGTTATCTTAGTTTTTCTTTGAAGTTTGAATAGAGTATATGTTACAGTTCAAACTTTACACTACACAAGCCCAGGGAACCCTAATAAAGCCGAATCTAATTGTTTTATTGCCCTACACATGTGCCCCTAGTCTAGTATATTTGCCCTATGTTAGTAAATTAAGGGGGAGAAGGGTACCCAAAAAAAAAAAATTTACATCGGTGGCGAATTTACACCAGCGTTAGTCACTTCGCGCTTTAGTGAATTCCCCCCCAGGATTCCACAGAAAGGTGGGGTGTACATTGTTTTTGGTAATTATAGCATTGTGAATGTACTTTTATGGTAACAAAAGACTGTTTTGGATTTATGATTAATGATTTTACAAACTGTGTTTTGATTGGTTATTGCTAACATACCTTTTCTGGACTTTATATTTATATGTGCTTAGGAACCAAATAAAACACCTATGATTAAGGACCTTAGGTCTGAAATGTGTTGTCGTGGTTCATGCCTTTTTTGTTCCATGTTTTCAATGGATGAAATAAATGATGAACTTTTTAACTTATTTCCAGGAGGTACTATTCTATTTTTTGGATCTTGCTTGCATCATATGTTGTACCTACATTCCTTTATCCTCCAGTGGGTGTTATAATAGCAGCACAGCTGAAGCAATCTGATGCTGCTAGTATTCTCTTTTAACTAATGGCTTCCATTGGTTATTATTATGGCTTGCTAAGCTGCTGCATGGAAATCCCCCACTCATGGATAAAAAAAAAAAACCCATAAGATAGTAAATCTACACTCCAAACAAAAAAGAAACAATCGGAAAATCATCTGCAAACGAAAAGCAGTTTACAAACACTTATGGGTGTATAACTGTCACCTTGTCATGCATTTTTTTCTCATTGCATTTTAGAAAAATCATCTTTGCAGGAGAACAAATAAAATACAGGATAAAATGCTCAGGGAGATTTGCACATTATTTTTAGCACTTTGCCCCGTTAATAATAAATTAAGGTGTATGGTCAGGCACAGGGTAACAGTAATAGAGATAGCTGGCCTCATATCAATTGAACTAACTCTTTTGGAAGGACTACCTATATAAACTGTCTGCAACTGTCTCTCACTGATTGGCCATTGGCAAAAGTGGCATTCTTCCACCTGTGTTTTATACACTCTAAAAAGCTGAGGTAAGGCATCCCCAAAGAGAAGGATGCTGATGATAACCCAGTACACGGTAGATTTGCGGAAATTCCGAGTTTTTCGGCGAAGCGAAACTGGTTAGATTCACCCATCACTATTTATTGCACATCCACTGAATACAGGGCACATAAACCAATAGCACCCCATTTTACCTCACCATTTAGCTTAGACCCTTGTCAGGGGTAATAAATTATACAAATTATACAACACAATGTGACCCATCTGAAAAAGTTAAAAGACCATTTAATAGTTCAAAGTCCTTATTAAACAGAGTGTTCTTTGATATTTTAGCTATACACACAATAAATACATTCTACGTGTATTCTCATACACAGTATATTATTAGCTGGTCTAGGGCTAAATTAAACAATGCATGTGATTTTCTTTACTATCCCCCTTTATTGCTTCCTTCTTTAACATGCTACCTTCCTTGAGTTTTCCTTTAGTCTTTCTCTTTTTCTTATTTTTCTTCTTACCACAGACATATTGCTTTCAGAAGAAAACCTCAATTGAACAGGTGAACCTCATCCAATGCATTCTGCTCTTTGACGCTACATTTTATTTCAACTTTGACTCCTTCATCTCATTCGCTGTCCTACCTCTGTTCTTGCATATCCGTTTTCACTCAGCAGGAAGGAGAACCATGCCCAACCACAGTTTAATCACATTCACTATAGTGGAGTGCTCACCTGACAGATTGTACACTACTGCAGTGTAATGTGCTGAACTGGAAGACCCTCTCCAGACACCGGGTCATAAAAGTACACAAAAAGGAAACCAGCAGCACACTGTATATATTATTCCAAAGTGCAAAAAGCTATTTACAGTATTTAGCCCATATCATACAAAGTGGCAATGTTTCGGGCCCACCAGGCCCTTTATCAAGCCATGTGTTACACCATCCACCACCCTTTCAAAATCAAGGAGAGAGGCATGAAAATACAAGCTCCACCCTCTCCTTGTGACATCACAAAAGTATTGTAATTAAACACAAATTATTACATCCAATGAGGAGAGTCCAAATGTTTAGTCCATCACAAAGTTCCAAGAGAAATGTATATAATTTTAATTCAGTGAAGACCAACTATAAATTTTTTTTAAACTTTTATATATCTCTGATCTCGCATACCTGAGACGCCAGTAAGACGCACTCTGCATACCGCATTCATCTGAGACACCTTATGATATGCTAGATGTGTTGTCAGCACTCAGGGTGTTCTTATGCAGATAACCTCGTAAATAAACCACAGTTTAACAGAGATCCTAATGCCCAGGGCCTACTGACTATTTACAAATCCTCAAACTATATGTTCTCAGTGATCCTAGCTGCTCTGACCCATAAACCACCATTAGTTAAAGAAATTACTAGTGGACTTATTTTTCAATAGATTTTTAATGAATATACAATTAAGCAATCTGCATTGTCTCATGGGTACACCTTCAGGCATCTCTCCTAAAAGAGCTAATTTAAATAAGGATCATGTTTTAGATGGATATGTAGAATTGAAATTATAATATAATACATTTGATCAAAAACCAAGTCTACCATTTATTTAGATCACTTCTTCAATTGGCTGAAGAGACAGCTCATGAAATTAAAATAGCTTGCTCATAATCACTCACTCCAGCATCTAGAGGGAGCAAGGGCTTTTTATGTGATTACATGAGGTGGTCTCATATGTTAACCAAAATGTAAGTGTCATATAGGGGCAAGTTTGCAGAGGTGTATCAGTCCCTTTACACCTATGATAAGTTCACCTGCGCACGAAATGCGTCAGGCATTTTGTTTTTAATGGATAAATAAAACTGACATCCATTTGGCCACCTGGTGTGTGTGACGGCCGGGACTTTGAAATTTAAGCCCTTTGAATAACAGCCAGCAAATGATGTGGTTAGAATGGAGTTTACTTCTAGAATTTTTTAGTTGCACCTCTACACTCTTGCATACAGAAACACTTGTGTTGCACTTTATTCGTGAGTTGAATTGCATTGTCACAATACTTTACACGTGGTCCAATATTTTTTAGGCATGACAGGGAAAATGTTGCTTTCCGGTTAATAAAATTGCTCCTGCAACAGTAATTTGCACTGAGCCCTCCTGTGTGTTCATGAAAGTTCCTAGTTACACTGTTTCAGCCTCTTTCATTACATTCCCCTATGTAAAATGGCTGGAGCACGCTTCATTGCCAAACAACTACGTACAGAATCGCATTATCGGATTCGTTGGCTGGGTGTCCGCCTTTGTGACGTGCGTTCCGAAGTTTATAAAAGCTCGTGCGACAGCTCATTCCACTTTATCCCAAGGTTCTGAGAGGTAAAATGTATCGTCTTCATTCACAGGCATTCACTGGAGTTTCCGTCACTTCTACATTCAGGCATTTCTACCCCATTCCGATAGAAGATTCTAAACTGATTCCTGAGAGACGTTTTAGTAAAAAGTGTTCTTCCATCGGCTGACTTTTACTCCCACTCGCAGAGAGAGAACCGACAGGCACGGCCCGGCCTAACAGCGATCCGTACAGACGAGAAAGACCGAGTGCTGCGGCTCCGCAGGCATGCCGAAACCTAAGAAGAGGAATAATCGGGCCGCTGGTGAGTGCCGGGTGTTGTGCCCGGTGATTGGGCCTTTTGGCGGTGACCGCGCAGCGAATGATGGGAAACGTGGTCCGCGCGCCCTTGTTATGTGTAGTTTGTTGGTAGTGACGCTGGGAGGGGGAACTACAAGTCCATTGAACACTCGCGCTGCCGCGCTGGCTTTGCCGGCATCCATTTACTCATTCTTGCTCGGTCCGAAAGCAGTGGATATTGCTCGGGCTGTGACATTTTAATGGAGCACGCAGTTTCTCGATTAGATTTCTTCCCTTTTCATCTGCCATTCATTCATCTGTTACAGCTACGTCAGACTACTAGTGACGTTGCCGTGATGTTAGAGCCGCGTAAAGCGAATCCATGTGTAAGCTGGGGAGGGGGAGTGCCTTTATAGACTGGTCTATTAACTACCGCCGGTTTGTCCAGGAAACTTGCCTGACGAGTCCCACTCACATGAGAAGCAGTCACATTGCCAGGGGCTGTCCTATATAAGCCCAATATGTCGCCAAATATAACGTTATGCGCATTGTAAAATAAGTGCTCAGCCTGGCAAACTGGTTTGTTGTGGTACATGCCAGTGGGGCTGATAGAAGATGCCAGACAGTCTCCATTTATTGAGCTTTTGGGGGCTGTTTGGTCTCTGTCTATTTTCAATCCCAGTCCAGGATTTATAGTTATAATTAGTAGTTATTAGTTTGCCTTTGGGAGTGTATGGTGGGTTCCTGGACAACTGTTTAAAGCAGGGGTGTCCAAACTTTTTTGTTTTGGTGAGGTAAAAATCTGTGGGGCTCACCTTTCATGGCTGAACTCCATGGACGATCTGTGAGCGATCAGACGTGTTGAGCAAAAACACATGCGTCTGTTGAGTTCAGCCCTTAAGCTCCCCATAGACGCAACAATATTTCCCTGCCGAACAACCGATCTTAGGGAAGTCCGACCAATCTGTCAAATTATCGTGCGGTTAGTGGGATACAAACGATCGTTCATCTTACGATTTTTCGTCTGACATTGGTCTGATGATTGATCGGCCAGGTTAGAAAATCTTTATCAGTCTCCATGCAATCTACCTATGTTTGCAGGGCAAGCAGGCTGCGATCCTTCAGTTTTGTTGGTAATATCGCTTGAAATGGTCTTTTTAGTTAATGGACACATCAGGCATTTAAACAATCGTTTTGAGACAATCGTGGTCTCACGATAACAATTGGATCTTTCAAAAATCTTTACGTCTATGGCCAGCTTTAGCCTGACATTCTTTGAACTATTATTTAATTTGCATACTGCTGTGAATCAGCTGTGTGGGGCTATGGAGTCTAAAATATATTTGCCCATATAACTCGTAATTAATTAGGAAAAATACTGAAGGCAAATTAATATATCTGAAGCCCTGGAATCTAGGTTGAGACTAAAGGTGGCCATACACGGGCCGATAAAAGCTGCCAACAGACCAAGTCGGCAGTTTATCGGCCCGTGTATGTGGCCATCCGACGGGCTTTCCCGATCAATATCTGACCGGACTAAAAATCCTGTCGGATCGCGGCCGCATCTGTTCGTTGATGCGTTCCCACGATCTGACCGCCCATATGGTCTGCGCTATGATCCAATCGTTGGGCCCTAGGGCCCACGATCGGATCAGCCCGATATCGCCCACCTCAAGGTGGGCATATCGGGGAGAGATCCGCTCATTTGACGACATAGCCAAACGAGTGGATCTCTCTGTGTATGGCCACCTTTAAGCTGGGCATACGCTGGCAGATAATGATAAAGGTCGTTTAGACCGATTTCACAGCTTATCTGCTTGTGTATGGGGGCTTCCGACCGGGTTTTCCAACCGATATCTGGACATGATATAGAGCGGGAAGGTCGGATTTTCTTCCGACCGACCCGTCGGAAGTCGGACTCTTACTCCGATTGTTCGGCCATAGGGCCGAACATTCGGATTACCCCAATCTAGCCCTGCCAGTTAGTGGCATATCGGGGAAAGATGTCGCCAAACGAGCGGATCTTTGCATCTATGGCCAGCTTAATACAGTTTAAATCTGGCATTTTATCTAAAACTAAAGAAAAAAAAAATTGTGCAAAATGTCCCCTATAATTAGACCTATTGTATTATTATTACTAACTGGGCAATGTGCAGAGTCCCCCCCCACGTCCCATATCTTTTTTGACATGACATTTCCTGGGGAACCGAGCATTTCAAGCTGGGCCGCATTCATATCCATCCTGGGCCGCAGTTTGGACACCCCTGGTTTGTACTGTCAGGGATGGATTTCCATTTGGGCCAGCACTAAGCCAGAGGGTCTGATGTACCATGTTTGGCAGTTCATGTTTCACCCACTGAAGTGAGTGGAGCAAAGCACCACTTTGGCTATAACATGTATGGCCACTTGTACAATATCTGGCCTTTTAGCCTGCAAGTCCATTGGACTAGTGCTGAAGAGTACTTGTCTGTGCATTGGAATTTTAACAGAGTAAAACATGTATTATTTTCCTCCAACAATTGGTTATGTATGCAGATTCATTTATATACTAAACCCAATTATGAACATGACCAATCAGAGTAGGTTGATAGGTCCTACACAGGCCAATAAAAGCTGCTAAAAGACAGAGCAGGCAACTTAATTGCCTGTGTACTGGGGCCCTCTGGCTGCCTTCCCTGGCCAATATCTATTTGCAGATTGGAGGGATATTGATCAGGAAAGTTTAAAATATGATCTGATCAAGGACCACATTGGCTCCCTTCTTGATCCGACTGCCTGTATATTTGTCGTGATGTGATCAATGGTGCTCTCCTGAAGGTGGTTGCCAAACTAGCAGATCTTTGCGCGTATGGCCATCTTAAATTCTTAAAGGGGTTGTTCACCTTCGAGTTAACTTTTAGTATAATGTAGAGAGTGATATTCTGAGTCAATTTGCAATTGGTTTAAATTTGTTATTGTTTGTGGTTTTTGAGTTATTTGGCTTTTTATTCAGCAGCTCTCTAGTTTGCAGTGTCCGCTATTTGGTTTCTAGGGAACAAATTACCCTAGCAACCCTGCATTGATTTGAATAAGAGACTGGAATATGAATAGGCGATGGACTGAATAGAATGATTAGTAATAAAAAGTAGCAATAACAATACATTTGTAGCCTTACAGAGCATTTGTTTTTAGATGGTGTCAGTGACCCCCATTTGCAAGCTGCAAAGAAAAAGAAGAAAATTGCAAATCAGTAAAAAAAAAACTATGAAAAATAAATAATGAAGAGCAATTGAAAAGTTTCTTAGAATTGTCCCTTCTACGATATACTAAAAGTTAACTTGAAGGTGAACCACCCCTTTAATAGAAATTTTGCTTTGTCTTGCTCACAGTAGTGGATTTTAGGCCCATTAGTTTGAAGCTGCCCAGCATGGCTTATTAGTAGAGCCTACTGCTTTGTGGCCTGAGTAGCCTGCAGCCCACTATCATTGATCTGGTATGCAGGCTTGCTTTTGGTTTGATAATTGTGAGCCGTAGCCTACCTTCAGCAGTTCCCATCAGAACTAAGCATGAAGCTTTTTTCAGACTATTCCTAGTACTGAAGTTATTGGTTTATTGGATAAAGTATTGGTTTTAAAGAATCCTGTGGGCCCTTGGATGAATTGACATTTGTCTTTGAAGTTAGCACTTGGGGGGGGAAACCTGCTATGAATGAATTAGATTTTGTTACATGTCCATCAAGATTAAAGGATATATGTATTTTATTTTTAGTCTTTCATTTACTGTAAACTATCCCCTGGCACGCCATAAACCCTCGGTTGGAATTCATTTGGGGATGCACCTCTGAGTGTATGGCTTGGAGTGCTGTGCATTTGGGTGCTTTACTGCAAAAATGTGCCTTTCCCTAAAAGTTGATAGAAGGTTGTGAATGTTTTCTAGTTCCTAGCTGCGTGTGGTCCTTTTAGTATCTGCTTAATAGCTTATGTTCATCTGCCAGGCCTTGCAGAGCATGTATTTCTCATGCACACTGATTTCACATGGTAGCTCTTTGTGTATAGTATGAAATAAGTGTGCTCAGCCTTTTCCATAAATCCGATCAGCTGATCAATTATATATCATATTTCTGCTTCTGGGCAGCCATCTTTGTGTTCTCTTGGGCTCTCGCAGGTTGTTATGTAAATATCTTCTTCATGACACTAATTGATCCGCAGTGATTGCCAAATAAGTACATTTTGAGAATTTATATCGGACTGTTCAATCACTGTGTAACCAAGTGGAAAGTCGGTTTTGATTAGTTCTACACCCCGCATATACTTGAGACCTGGGTGCTCATGCATAGGAAACAGATGCAAAGTATAAAGTGATGGCACACGCAGGATGTTAAAGGAAAACTATACCCCCCGAACAATGTAGGTCTCTATAAACAGATATTGCATAAAACAACTCATATGTAAAACCCTGCTTCATGTAAATAAACCATTTTCATAATAATATACTTTTTAAGTAGCATGTGCCATTGGGTAATCATAAATAGAAAATAGCCATTTTAAAAAATGACGGCCTCCAGGGATCCTAGGATCCAACGGTGCACACAAACATACCAAACAAACTATAAAGTTAGGTCACATGAGCCAATTAACAGACAGAGTTTTGTCTTTTGCTTCAACGCTTCTTCCCTTTACAGTTAGAGTTGAAATATTTCTGGTCAGGTGATCTCTGAGGCAGCAACACAGACCATCACGAAATGGTGGTTCAAGGCAAGAGATGTAAAGGGGCAATATTTACTTAAATATATATATACCAGGTAGGTAAGATTCTTTAATGTGTCACTTGATTTGATATAATCTGTTGCTCAAAAATTCATTTTCGGGGTATAGTTTTCCTTTAAGTAAAAACAGACAAAAGGTGTCTAAAAAGGTTTATTCATCCAAGGTTTTGGTCCCACACAGGAACCTTTGTCAAGGAAGGTTCCTGTGTGGGACCAAAGCATTGGGCGAATAAACCTTTTTTTCTCTTTCAGACACCTTTTGTTTTTGCTTAAAATCCTGCAAGTGCCATCACTTTATACTTTGTGTATGTATATATAATGAATAAAATGTTATATGAAGACTGTTTTCAGCATTGGGCACTGGAGCCCAATTTGCTTATTCATACTAACTTTCTCTGCTAGACAAGATAAAGGAACAACATGTTTAGAATACAGTTAAAGGTAGCATGCATTGCATATGCAAAAAAGGAGCATGTTGGTAGTGCTTGTGGCTCAAACTAAGGACATTTCTCTCCAGATGAAAGGAGAAGAGTGGGTGCCTAAATGTTAGCAGGGTAAGTATATTATCATCATCATTCATTTATATAGTGCTGACAAGATACGCAATGCTTTACCTTGGTAATAACAAAAAGGAAATAAATGGTGAATAACAAACAAGGGTTTACAGTGTACAATAGGGTTAGAGGGCCCTACAAATTAGTTGTTGTACAAATTAATAATTGAGACATTAGGATTTTAGAAACAACTTTGTGATTTATGATGTAGTAGTGAGTGATTAATTAAGGTAATTGAATAAGCTTCTTTAAACAAGTTGGTCTTTAAAGGAGACTGATAAGCTGGATACACTTGTGGGTGCCAAATGTTGGGCACCCCCAAGTGATTATAACAATGTACCCCAAACCCAGGGACGGTGCTCCTATCTGGAGAAATCTGCACCGGCCCTGGCTTATAGAAGTGAGCCCCACGCAGAGATCTTACTTCCGTCTTCGTGCAGCTGTGCATGCGCATTAGAACGAAAAGCTGAACTCTAACTGTAAAGTCAGCTTTTTCATTAAAATGCACATGCGTCAGTCTGGGGAAATGCGCAGCAGCACGAAGACGGAAGTGTTGATCCGTAATGGGCTATTCAAAACAAAAAGTTTTCCATGTAGCTAGTTAGCCAAAAATGTAATGTATAAAGGGTAGACTGACTAGATGTCGAACATAGTAGCCAGAACTGCTTCCTGTTTTTCAGCTGTCTTGGTTTCCACTGATTGTTTACCAGGCAGTAACCAATCTGTGACCTGGGGGCACAGGGGTCATAAGTGTTTGCTTTTGAATCTGAGCTGAATGTGAAGGATCAATTGCAAACTCACTGAACAGTTGTCATATGTGGCCCACCTTCCAGTCACCGAGAGCTGCAAAGTAAGTAAGTTCAGTTGCGGCTTGTGATGTGCGGTCAAGCTAGATACCTGTGGGTCGGTCAGCTTCCAGCCAACACACAAGGAATTTGCAATGCCATTGATTTGTAGATGTGTGCCTGGCCTCTGTTTTCAGAGATGGGGGAGGCTTGGGCACGGGTATATAAATGGAAGCACAACAGCTGGTTAGGGGTAGGTGCAGAGTGGCAGGTTAGGGGCAGGTTGACAGTTTGACCCACACAGCATGTGGACTGGCAATCTACATTACTGTTTGCCCATGAACTGTTTCTTTGCTACCAAAACTTTCCTACAAGCCAGGAATTCAAGCATGAGCGCCTACTTTGAGGCCACGGGGAACAACATGTTAGTCGCAAGCTGCTTGTTGTGGATTGTTGCTTTAGAGATGCCACATCCATGCGTGTTATGTCACTTCCATACATTGGGAGGTGGTGCCTAGGTTGGCCTCAGACCTAAATACAGACTTATCTTTTGGCAAGACAATCCCTGTACCCTTAAATTTGATATTCTGCGTTAGGCCGCTTCCTGTTTTGGAGGTATAATTTGGTCTACAAGTTACTGGGGTTTGCTTTTGTGTTTTTTTGGAGCCATTAAAGGGGTTGTTCACCCTCAGTTATTTAAGTTTTCAAATAGTTCATCAGAAATGAAGACTTTTTCAATTACTTTGTATTTTTATCATTTTTCTAATATTGATGTTTCATTTTTCACATATCTTTTTGAAGCAGCTCTGAGTGGGGGTCACAGCCTCTGTAAACTGTTCTATATCATACATTTAGTTTATGTTTGGCCCTGCTGAGCAGAATCCAGCTGTTATAATTGATACAATAATTGCTAATATTCCACAGATGAGAACTCTTAGTAATTTGTAACCGTTCAGAATCCAGATTAATGCTCTGCCAGACAAACACCAGAGGCAAGCATTTTAAACTTCAATTTTAGAAAAGAAAAAAAAATTGGAGGAAAAACTGGAGAGCAAATGAAGATGTTTCTTTCTGGTGAGAAATCTGAAACTGAACTAGGAATTTAGTTGAGCAGCCCCTTTAAAATTCAGATTTCATTTTTAAATTGACTTCTATTACTACTAATGCCTCTTTGACTTTTGAGTTGTGTGATTGCAAAAAAAGTGCTATTTAGTTGCTAAACCGCAACTTGTCAGAATGTTGACTGGCTCAAAAAAGCTGTCACACTTGTTGCTGTTACATGATTCAGCTCTGTTCACATTTCAGCTGTGTCATGCTTATTGGCTGAGTGTTTTTTGTTGAGCTCATTGCCTATGGATTTATTCCACCTCTGTGTACTTGAAAGTCTGTGTGGTACAATTGGGCCTGAGAGACTAGTGGTTACTATAGCTGCTAGCCACTGATGCAGGTGTTTACCCATAACAACCAGATGAACATGTTTTCATTTACGGTCTCTTTGCTATGTGGCTTGCTTTCTAAATCTAGTTTTATGGGAATGGGAAAAAGAGTGAAATCTTAAGGTATCTGTTGATCTGCAGTGTGTGCAAAATCTGTAAAGTCCTGTGTTGTATAAAGAGCAGGTTGTTTAATAGAACAAACAGAAGTGGTGATTCCCATTGCAGCAGCTTGCTTAGCTTAGCAGTATCATGCAAAGTGAAGCCTTCTGAAATCAGAAGGTATTTACTTGTCTCATGCCATACGTATAGCACTGCCTAGATATCAAAAATGAGAGTTTTATTCTCCCATAATGCATCATGGGCGGAGACATGTAAATCACTCCTTTATGTCCCTGTGGCCAACTATGCATCCAGAACCGCTGGTTTATAGCACAGATACAGCTTAGCAGTATGGCAGGCACATGGCACAACTGAGTTCTTGGTGATCTCCATTTACAGCAATTTATAGAACAGGTATTGGTACTTGTTATCCTGAATGTTTGGGACCTAGCGTTTTCTCTAAGGAGTTTTTTTGTAGTTTGGATCACCATACTTGTCTACTAAAATATGTAAACATGAATTAAAACACATGAAATTTTTGCCTACAATAAATAAGGATTAGTTGTGTAATGCTGGCCATAGACGTAACAAGTACGATCTTTCTCACAAACAAACTTTCTTGGAAAGATCTTTTCTGTCAACACACGCATATAGAGCTGAATCGTCGGATATACAGGTAGAAGCAATAGAATTCTACCTGTATCTGACGATTCAGCACTAAGGGCCCTTACACACGGGTCTTTACCTGTGCTCGCCGCGTTCTCTTTGGCTGCGTTCAGCCGCAGGGGAGCACAGGTCTAGACGCACTTCATTCTTTTCAATGATGTTGTACCCACAAGACGCGTGTAAGCGCTGAACGCAGGTTCAGATGCAGCATGATGCAGATATTATCTGTGCGTCTATCGCCACTTTTAGTTGGGATCAAGTACACAGTACTGTTTGAATTACCTTTCAAAAAAATAGTATTTGATTAAAATGGAGTTTGAGCTGGCCTTTCGTTAATTCAGAACTTTCTGGAAAATACTTTACCAGATAACGGACTCCATATATGTACTTTCTATGCTGCAAATGCTTATCCATATTTTTACTTCTAATCAATGAAATCAGCGTTTTATTTAAAGGGCTGTTGTAGCATTCCATTGAAGGTTATGGAAATCCATTAAGCAAAAAAGCTCCAAATTAATGGGACAGCCATCTCACACAGACTTCTTTTAGTCCAATAACTCAAAAGTTGAAAATGTTTCCTTTTTCTCTTAATAAAAATAGTACTTTGTACTTGATCCCATCTAAGATATAGTTAAATCTTATTGGAGGCAAAACAATCCTGTTGGGTTTAATTCATGTGTTTATTATTTTTTAGCAGGTAACATATGGGAAAAGTCCAGGTCCTGAGCATTCTGTAGAATAGGTTCCATACTTGTAGTAAGAATTTTGGAAGCAAAGTCGGTATAATACTAAAGCTGGCCAGAGATCCGTAAAACATGTTCATTTTGCAGAAGTTAAACAGACAACTCTTTGCCAATTTAGGTTACCCACGTGGTTGACTAGAGTAGATGATTTTTATTATTTAGATTTAATACATGAAAGTGGGACTATTTTATTTGTATTTTAATTAGGGATGCACCAAATCCACTTTTTTTGTTTTTATTCGTCTGACCCCCCAAATCCTTCTTGAAAGATTTGGCCAAATGCTGAACAGAATCCGAAGGGGAAAATCTTTTTTTTTTTTACTTGTTTTGTGAAAAAGACACTCCCCACCCCTAGTTTGCATATGCAAATTAGGATGAGTTTTAGCCAGGTAGAAGGCTTCAGCCAAATCCTGCAGAAAAAAGGCAGAATCCCGAACCAAATCCTGGATTTGGTGCATCCCTTATTTTTATAGCATGTTTGAGGGCCTGATTAAATTAATACAATGAAGTCTATGGAGCTTTTGAGCAGACATGGGGCCATAAAATTCCTTTTTGGGGACCACATACAGACCTTCTGCCCTGATATAGACGGTGTGGTAGGGAGCTATGTGGCCATATATGAAGCCCCCAGCAAAAACGTTTGATATAGCCTGTCCGATACCATTCACAGAAGAATGTGGTCCTAAATGTGGGTCAGTAATCAGTAGTGACCCGATACCTGTTTGTATGGAGCTTTTTTTGAGGTTGTATCATCATAGTATTTAGGAGCAAGGGAATGGAAGTCTGTGATAGTCTTTATAAATGGAAGCAAATTAACACACATTTACTTTGTAGGTGGCCAGCACAAGAATGTTCAAGCATTTAGCGATGATGATTCCTCTGTAGAAACAATGAGCCACTGCAGTAGCTTCAGTGATGTTGCCAGCTTTGCTGAAGAAAGTAAGTGTACCTGCTTAAGACTAATTCCACACCCATCCACACTGTGCATTTACAGCCATTGAATTCCACTTTATCCAACAGCTATGCCTATCTGTGCATTAACACCACAGAGTACTTGGGAGTAGATCCGCTTTTTCTCAATCTGATTTAAAGGACCAGTAACAACAAAAACTGAAATAGTTTTAAAGTAATAAAAATATAATGCAGTGTTGCCCTCCACTGGTAAAACTGCAGTGTTTGCTTCAGAAGCACTACTATTGTTTAAATAAATAAGCTGTTGTGTAGCCATGGGGGCAGCCATTCAAAGGAGAAACGGCTCAAGTTACACAGCGGATAGCAGATAAGCTCTGTAGAACATAATGTTATCTGTTATCCATTACTTATCCTGTGTAAAGTTTTGCTTTGCTACATTTTTTGTAACCTATGTTTATGCAACTGGCAGGTACAGAGGTGGATGAGTATGCTGCTCAAGAAGACTTTGAATACAAACTTAAAGGATTCATTGACCTAACAATGGATAAAAGGTAAGCTATTTTCATGAACCCTTTTATGCTTCATTATGGGCTCTTTTGCATTTACAGATTAGTCCTTGGCTCTACTAATCTGCTTTTATAGTTTGTCTACACACTGTACGTAACATGTCTACTGTATGTTGTGTGTAGGGATGCACCGAATCCACTATTTTGGATTCGGCCGAATCCTTCCCGAAAGATTTGGCCGAATACCGAACCGAATCCGAACCCTGATTTGCATATGCAAATTATGGGTGGGAAGGGGAAAACATTTTTTACTTCCTTGTTTTGTGCCAAAAAGTCACGTGATTTAGCTCCCTGGCCCTAATTTGCATATGCAAATTCGGATTCGGTTCGGCCAGGCAGAAGGATTCGGCCGAATCTGAATCCTGCTGATAAAGGCCGAATCCTGGCCGAATCCCGAACCGAATCTTGGATTCGGTGCATCCCTAGTTGTGTGGTCCCTAAGCTTAGGGAACTGACAGCAGTCAGTGCTGTGAGTCTGCAGAAGAGATATGGAGCAACTAGGGCATCTTTGGAGGCACAGAACTTCACTGCTAAAAGGCACTTTTGACCTTGGATTGGTACAGAAACCCAAAATGTCAATGTAGCTTTTTAGCCTAATCCTTTGTTGAGAATAAATTGATTTACATGTTTGTATTTATATTAACAGCTGCCTACCTCATACTAAACTTTTGTAAATGCAGTATGCCACTGCTTCTATTCGATATTGCAAAGAAGCATGATGCCGAAACCATGTAGATACTTAATTAATCTGCTTCTTCTGTAATAACAAATCTGCATTACAAATAGTATTTTTTTTTCATGCAATTATTTTTTTCATGCTATTATTTTTTACTAATTGGTGTTTTATTGACTTTCTGAAAGTGACAACCATAAACCATAAATTTGTACTGTTTCTTTAATAGTGATTGCATAAAATATAAGCAAGGCTGTATTTTTTTCATACTTGGTCTCGTAGTCATAAAGGGATAATGTCATGGGAAAAAATTTTTTCAAACTGCATCAATTAATAGTGCCATTTCATCAGATTTCTGCACTGAATCAATTTCAGTTTTTTTTTTTTATTTCTTTTTGAAATCTGACATGGGGCTAGACATATTGTCAATTTCCCAGCTGCCCCAAGTCATGTGACTTGTGCTCTGATAAAACTACAATCACTCTTTACTGCTGTACTGCAAGTTGTAGTGATATCACCCACTTCTTTCCCCCCAAGCAGCCTAACAGAACAATGGGAAGGTAACCAGATAACGGCTCCCTAACACAAGATAACAGTTGCCTGGTAAATCTAAGAACAGCACTCAATAGTAAAAACCCATTTCCCACTGCGTACCATTCAGTTACATTGAGAGGAAAAAATAGCCTGCTAGAAAGCAGTTGCCTCCTAAAGTGCTGGCGCAAGTCATATGACCAGGGGCAGCTGGGAAATTGATAATGTCTAGCCCCATGTCAGACTTCAAAATTGAATATAAAAAAAACCTGTTTGCTCTTTTGAGAATTGGATTTTGGTGCAGAAGTCTACTGGAGTAACACTATTAACTGATGCGTTTTGAAAAAAAAAAGTTTTCCCATGACCATATCCCTTTAAATTCTTACATTTTGAACTACAGGTCACACCCATCTCAACAGTTCAGCTATTGATATCGTAGCTGTCATTTATAATAAAAAAAAAAAACAGTTCAGGCTGTATTCACACCTGTTATTGATCATTGTAATTTGGAGAAGGGTATTTTATGGGCTTTAGAGAACCTTTGGTGCTGTGGGTTTTCCTTTTGTCTTTATATTGTTTGTGTGAGGTTTGTTTGGATATTAGGGGCACAGTTCTGAACCAATACAAAGGCCAATGGGCTACCAATTTAGCGAAGCAGCGGTTGGCTCCATGTATTTTAGCAGTACAGATATGGGATCCATTATCCGTAAACGGTTATCAAGAAGGCTCCGAATTATGGAATGCCCATCTCACATAGACTCAATCTTATCCAAATCAAACCTTTTTAAAATGATTTCCTTTTTCTCCAGTAAGAAAACAGTAGCTTGTACTTGATCCAAACTAAGATATAATTCATCCTTATTGGAAGTAAAACCAGCCTATTGGGTTTATTTAATGTTAAAATGATTTTCTAGTAGACTTAAGGTATGAATTATTCCAAATTATGGAAAGATCCATTACCCGGAAACCCCAGGTCCCATGCATTCTGGATACCCGGTCTCCTATCTGTACAATGTTTATGGATTTTTCTGTAACTGTGGCTGCTAGTGTCTTACTGAATGTGTATTTTCTCAAATGATTGATTTCTTTGTTTTGGCTCTAAATTTATGGATTTTATGACAGTGCAAAGACCAGGCAAGCTGCCTTGGAAGGTCTGAAGACTGGGCTGTCATCCAAGATACTTTATGATTTTATTATGGAAAGAAGAATGACTCTAACAGATAGCATTGAACGCTGTCTGAAAAAAGGTAAGATCTATTTGAAGATATTTGTAACTGTCCTGAAGCTTTGCAGTGTAGATTTATATATAAAGCTTGCTCAATAAATCAGGAGTAACTTACATTCATTCAGCATGATGAGTACCTAACTGTACAATTGTAAGTGTCCATGCATGGTAAGATAAAAGCTGCCAACTATTCCACTAAATCAGGGGTGTCCAACCTTTTGGGTTCCCTGGGCCACGTTGTAAAAAGAATTGTCTGGGGCCACACATGAAATACACAAATGCTTTTGATTTGTAAAAGTAAAGAAAATGCACAGATTTACAATACCAGTTGGCTAACCAGATAGAGCTATACACTGGAATATGGGACACGGGACACCTGGATATTAAATAGACTTATTATTACTACTAACATGGTAATGGGCTCTACTACTATATCCTTTGCAAAATGAAGTTTCCTCAGGAACCAAGGGTTTCTATGTTCTCTGTGTGTTTGCCAAACTCTTCCCATGTGTTATACTTTATACTGTATGGCAGAGATTCTAGATATCATAGCATTCTTTCACATGTGGAGGGGGGGGTTGGACATACAAATGGTATGAATGTCACATTTAAACTACAATCCCCACAATTTATTGTAAATTACAGGCTGTGCCACTGCAGTCCTTGATAAACAGGCTTCCATATAGGTCTCCTTGTATGATTTGATTATTGGTTTGGATAAGCTCCATTTGAGTAGCAAAAATCAGACCGAGCTTTGCTTATTCTTGTCAAGCAGGCAGAACCGGCCACTCATGGCTAACAAACAACCTGATGAAGCGAGTCACCTTTAACCTAAAACTGCCCTAAATTATTTTAAGATCTTTTAAAAAACTTATCTGATTTTACTGGCTAATTGTCCTATACTTGCTCTGCAAGTTTAATGGGGAGAGATACTGATATTTACAAGGCTTGCCAGTTTCATCATTTTCTTTGTATATTTGACACCCCTCACTAGAGAAAACGGAATATAGAACAAAATGGAATATAACATTTGTTAGAGCTTGCAAAGTATTCCAGTATAAACTCGTATAAAATAAGTGTTAGTAGTTCATATGGCACTTCCATTAAAGTGAGAAGCTAATCCTTAAATTGAATCCCTTTCCAGGAAAAGGCGAAGAGCAGCAGGTAGCGGCAGCCCTTGCTTGTCTTCTTTGTTGTCAGCTCGGATCAGGAATGGAAAGCGAGGAAGTATTCCGAACCCTTGCTCCAGTTCTAAAAAGCATTGTTTGTGATAGGAGTGCAAACACACAAGCACGGCAAGCTGTAAGTATCTGAAGCAGAAGGCTCTTGTTTAAAAGCTGCTACTTTGAAGCAAACTTGATATTAAAATCCTATATAGAGCATTTCAATTCTCTTCATGTTTATGGTAAATTGCTTTTTGGGTGTTTGAATCATTATTTCCAGCAGAAAAAAAAAACAACACCTTAATGTGCCATAGAATCTGTGGCGTTTGACAGATGGCCCATCGACTCATTCTACAGCTATAGTGCCAGTTGCTCTGATAAAAATGCATTGTGGTGTTCTCTGTTTGATGTTCAGAGGATTAGCGCTTTCTGTTACCCTTTATATTTATGTAGAAAACATCTGGCTGCAAAGGGGTTGAACCTAGTGAGTGCTATAGAGTACAAGTAATACCATTTTCCTTCAACTCTTGAAAATAAAAAACCCTACCATACATAGACCCCACTCCTTGCTCCCCCAGCCTAGCTGTAACACCCTGGTAGATGCCCCTAACTGTTTACGTACCCCTCTGTGCAGATTCAGGGCATCTGAGTTCACAGGCGCCATCTCTTCAGGAAGAGAGCAGCATATTGTCACTTGCTCGGTTATAGCAATCTTCCGGTCCAGGCACATGCCAAAAGTCATGGAAATTGCTGAAGAGCCAGAAGACTGTGCCTGTGAACTCCCAAGTGCCCAGAATCTGCTCCAAGGTGTAAGTAAAGTTAGGGGCATTTACCAGGGGTAACCGCTAGGGTAGGGGGAGCAGGGAGGGGGTCTACGTAGGGTTGGGGGAGTGTTGTGTTTTTTAAATTAAAGGTTGAATTCTCCTTTAAAGGGTACTTACAGATGGGGTCATTGTTGCCTGTGCTTAAAATGCAGGAGGTGATTCTCCCCGAAATGCTTTCCCACCAGTTTATGCCATATTTTATAATGACTTTATTGCACCAGCCTAAAGTTTCAGCTTGTCAATAGCAGCAATGATCCAGGACTGCAAACTTCTCACTTTAAAACAATTTCATTTTTTGATGTTACTGGTCCTTTAATTACTAATATACCTTGTATTGAGACATTTATATTTTGAGTGGGCCCATAAACTCAGTAACAGACAGCAGCACAGAGCATGTGCAAAAAGATGTGAAGCTACTGGGGCATCTTCAGAGGCACAGCTCTTCCCTGCTAATAGGCTGTGGGTATTTGTGTTGGTCCAATGTAGCCTACTTCTTTAGTTAAGCTTTAGCTTTCCTTTAAGCATGCAATGAATATAGATCTTGAATGTAAATAAATGTTTTTTCCTTCAACAGTGTGCTACATATCTTGGACTCTGTTGCTTCATTGCTACTGATGATGTTGAGGTAAATGACTTTTGAATAGTAATTAGGTAAGTAGGACTGTTGGTTTTCTTTGTTTTTTATTTCTTCAATTACTTGTCTTTATCAGGATCTATATACCACAATGGAGTGCATGGAGAATCTGTTCACTAAGCAGTATCATTCAGAGAGTGCCGATAACTGTTCAGCACTTCACATCCAGGCTCTTCAGTCATGGGCCCTATTGCTGACCATCTGCCATAATAGTGAAGTGAAGAAGAAACTTGACATGTAGGTACATTATCTGGTGAATATGTAATGCATTACATAAGTACATCCCACAGCCCTCCATGCAGTTTGATATCTTGCAGTGATTAAATGAGAATTCAACCCCCCCCCCCCCCAAGCCTAAGTGATACCCTGGGCAAATGCCCCATAGTCCATACTTACCACTCAGTGCAGATTTAGGCATCAGACTTCTCGGGCCCCATCTTCAGCTGCTTGGGAATGAGATCAGCGTTTTGGCTCGTGCATTTGGAGAAACTGCGCATGCACCAAATGAACGAAAATTGCAGAAGCACCAGTCTCATTCCAAAGATTACTGAAGCAGCTAAAGATGGTGCCCGTAACGTCCAATGCCTGAATCTGCATGGAGGGGTAAGTGTGGGAATTCAGGGGGGGGGGGGGAATTGTGCATTGGAGGCATTTTTGTTATTTTGCATTTAATCCCCCTTTATATATTCATGGCTTGCTTTCCCTTGTTCAATTGGGGTTTCACCTTTAAATTGACTTTTAATTTGATGTACTGATATTCCAAGACAATTTTCAATTGAATTTCACTTTTGATTTGAGGCTTTTTTTTTTTTTTTTTTTTTTTTTTTTTTTTTTTTTTTTTTTTTTTTTTTTTTTTTTTTTTTTTTTTTTCTTTAACTTTTTGTTTAGTAACTTTGTAATGCATGTTTACCATGCACAGATTTTAATAAGAGGCTGGAATAAGAATAGGAGAGGGCCTGAATAGAAGAGGAACACGTATCAATAACCATACATTTGTAGCCTTACAGAGCATTTGTTTTTTATATGGTATCCGTTATGTGAAAGGTGGAAAGCGTTCGCAGAAAAAGGCAAACTGTAACTAAGCCATGGCCATTATAGAACATACTAAATGTGAACTTAGAGGTTAACCACCCCTTTAAAGGACAAGGAAAGTTAAACTAAAGAAGTAGCTAGAAATGTATTACATTATGTATGTTCTCAGCCCTTTAGCACTAAAGATCTGTGTGTCCAAAGAGACCGTAGCTCCCCATCTTCTTTTCTGCTGATTCACTGATTCACATGCTCTGTGCTGATATCGGTTACTGAGCTTAGGGACCCACTCACAATATACTGTACACATTGCATTTAATATTCCACACCATAGCATCTGCTTTTATTGCAGACTAACTTCATTTTGTGCTTGATAATTTGCAACAACCCCTAAGCTCAGCTTCTTAACAGGTGCTCAGAGCCCACTTAGCATGTGAGTGTCAGACACTTTCCAAGATGGTGACCCCCCTGTGACAAGTTTGTGAAGTCCTGGATCGTTGCTGCTATTGACAAGCTGAACCTTTAGGCTGGTGCAATAAGTTCAGTATATAAAACATGGCATTTTTTAGCCCTATTCATTTTTAGGGTTTAGTTCTCCTTTAATAGAAATAGATGAATTCTATTTTTAAAAAGATACAATTGTGTCTAATCAACTATAGAACCAGTGTGTGTAATGACCCTGGCCAGCAAAACAGATAATCAACTAAAGTGCCACCATAGAGGCATGTCTTTGGGTTTCTCATAGCCTATACAAACACTCTGTACAACTACACCAGTTTAAACACGGTTTTCAAACAGATCTTTGCTTATTTTAGTGTTTAGACAGGAAAGTAAAGTTCATATTTCGGATTCCTCGGGTAAAGCACAAAATTGTCAGTATTGCTGAGGAAGAATCTTTCCTCAAAGGAGGGACAGCCACATTTGGGCAAATAAATAGCACTCTTGCACTTTTGATATAGAAGAGCAAATAGCAGACTGTTCTTGCTGCCAGGAAATCCTGCTTCTTTACAAACAAATTTCCTCACTCACTGTTGCATGTACACAGTAACGGTTACATGTATCCTTTCTTTCACTCTGCACTGCTCTGCCCTGGGCAGACACATGTACAGTAAAGTGAAAATGCCAGCTACTGTGCTTGGGTTGGACCAGAACAAAGACAGAGGCCATGACAAGGAGGCTTCTAAAGAAAAACTCCATTGTAACTGGCCTGAGGTATTGAGTAAGAAATTGTAATCACTGGGAATTGCCCAACATTTGACACCCCTCTAGTTATTGACTTTTCTTGTAATGAGTCTTACAAGGTCAAAATATTAATTTTGCTCAGGAATCTTAACTGGCCGATACTTGGCGAGCTGCAATTCTTTACATACCACAATTCCTATGTTAAAAGTTGCATGTCCTGGAGAGTGTGTCCCTAAACATTGTAGTATTCTCCAGTATTTCCTATGTGGATGCTGGGAACATTGAGCATCTTTCTACATATTATTTTAAATGAATGCATGACCAAGTGTTTTTCTGTCTTTTCAGACATCTCCATAAGCTTCCACGGCTGCTCTCTTGTAGTGATGTGAATATGCGAATCGCTGCTGGGGAAACTCTGGCCCTATTGTTTGAGCTGGCACGTGAAGCAGATGCAGTGAGTAAACCCTTTTGAAATATACCAACATAATGTTATTTCTATCAAATGCTTTAAATGAGAAGGATAAAACTGTCTTAACCCCAGTAAACCCTCAAAGTAGTGCTGCTCTGAGTCCTCTGTCGAAAGAAACACTGCATTTCTTTCCTTCTATTGTGTACACATAAGCTTGTGTATCAAGACTTCCTGCCTTCAGATTAAACCCCTTTGCCCCAGGCGTGAGCATGCTCAATTTGCTTCACCCCCCATTCTCTGTAATCTGAGCCCAGAGCTACAAGTGAGCAGGGAGAGACTCTATAGAGGAAGTGCAGTGCTACGAAATAAGTTGGTGCTATAGAAATACATGTTAATAATAATAAAAGTGATGTCACCGCAACATAATACTGCAGCTGCTATCTTAAACAAACAGCGAGCTTCTAGAGCTTTTTACTTGGGTATGGTAAGACCTGTCTTTTGCCCGAAACATTGTGTGTGTGTGTGTGATACACTTCCTCAAAGAATTATTGCAGCTTTAAATGTCTGCCTGGATTCATCCCACACCTGCTATTGATCTTTGTTAGGACAAACCACTGCATACAATAGGATTGTGATACAAGTGCATATAATACACACTTTTAGGTGTCATACATTACTGTAGTGCATGATTAAATGTTGGCAGTATGCTATAAATGAGGAGAAACTTCTGTTTATTTATAACTTTTGTCCTTTGTTCTCAATTGCTTCTGGCAGGATTTTTACTATGAAGATTTGGAACCTTTGACACAAACATTAAAATCTTTGGCTACAGACTGCAATAAACACAGAGCAAAGACAGACCGAAGAAAGCAGAGATCTGTATTTCGAGATGTCCTTAGAGCTGTAGAGGTAATATTTATTACAGTATTCCTCTAAATACCTTTTTGTTATTTACTACACAAGTTGTTTCCAGAGTACCCTATATAGAAGCCAATGTCTGTGCTCTTCCCATACTTTATTAATCCTCATTGAATTTACTTCAAATGTTTGAGTTTAAAACACCTTAAAAGTGGACATAAATATTAGCACTGGAAGGTCTAGATGTGTGTCCAGATTTATTGTTCAGCTCTTTGGCTAGTGTCCTTGTGTATTACTCAAGTTGTACACGTGTTTTTTGCAGATTGCAAGAAGTAATCTTGATTTACAGAAAGATTACCTTTTTAATTTGTGTATTCTTGAAAAATATTCTGTACATTAGTGTTCAGATCTCCAGTAAACAATTGCTATCCTTTTCCAGGAAGGAGACTTTCAGCCAGAAATGATCAGATTTGGAAGGGAGCGCATTCATATAGACAGCTGGGTTAAGCGGCTTACATACGATACCTTTAAGGAACTTTTTGGATCTGGAATGCAGTATCACCTTCTGGTAAGTTTTTAAAAGTCAGAACTGATTTATTTATCTTTATTTTCATCCCTGTGGAAACTTAGGACAATGGTACACAGGGAGATTTGTTGCTTGCAATAAAAAAATGTTACAGGTAATGTTCTGAAAATGCTTTCTCACTGGCAATAATACGGAAAAGCATACACTTGGCTTAGTTATATGCCTCTGTGTTTACATTGTTGCTGATGGGAAAGCATTTTCAGGAAATATGATGCTGGTGGTAGCAAAATTTTAACCAAGGGCAAACAATCTAAGGTTTTACTATCACCATTACCTTTATATTAAAACAGTTAATATGTAGGCACCAAAGATGAATGTAGGAAGCACCTTATTACTTTAGTCATAATTTCCCAGCGTTGCTTTGCTGAATGAACATTCTAACCTTACTAATTGAGCCAAAATGATTCACTTCATGCAAACAAAGCTATAAACTGAAAACATGGTTGCCATAATGAATCTGCTGCCTATCTTTCTCTGATCACCCAAACACTGGCCTGATTTGCTATCAGGCCTGTAGCTGGAGTTGCTTGTAAACCATTCCTTGTACAATGTTGCTTGTTTTTTTGCATAAAGAAAATGGAATTCTACGCACGTTTCCAATTGACATTCGACATCGATTTCAAAGTTATTTGCAAAGAAAGCTGTGGTTGAAAGCAGTGCTTGTTTTTCTTTTTTTGTTAACTTTTTGCTACTCAAGATTTTGTTCTTTCAGGTCTGTTAAATTGACTGGCTTCTTTTTCAGGAGTCAGGCTCAGTAGTGCATGCAATAAAAACAGCTGGAGAGATGACTGCTTTCCATAGAAATACCATTTACAATTTACTTTGAAACTATGAAACATTTTAAACATATTGAGAAACTGCTTAGAATTGTGAATTATGCATAAATGAAAACATGTTTGTGTGAAGTTCCCCTTTACACTATAAACAGCTCGGTGACGATGAGTTCATAGTTCACATATGAATACATGGTAATCTACTGTTAACGAAAATGACTTTCTCTCTCTAGACAAATGTATTTCTGCGCAGTATATTTGAGCTTGGCCCACCACTACTGCTGGATACTGCCACTATTAAAGCAATGAAAGTCTCGCGTGAGGAAAGGGTAAGTCTGTATCCATGATCAGAGTTTGAAAATGGATGCTGTAGTCTGTAGTGGGGGAAATAGCCATACCATTCTAGTACAAAGTCATGGTAAATTCTAGTTCAGTGCAGAAGTATACTTTTATCAGACCTCAAGTAGCAGTTTACACTCCAATAGATTGTCTTTTGGTCTCCCCAGTAATTTTAGACTGGAAATCCAGTTTCCTCAAAATAGTCTGCTCACAGAACGTATGCCTGTGTTCCACTCCGTGTCTTGTGTATTGGGAGTAGAGAGGTGCTGCAGGCACTAGCGTTTATAAAGTTTTATCAGATGGCAATATTTCATTCATGGGGAAGTATATCCAATATATAATGCTTGTGCTGACAATATTTGCCTTGCCTATTTTAACAAAACTCCTGATTAGAGGGGGAGTTAGAATGGCTTTAAACAGTGAGCCATTAGTGCTTTATAATGGGAAGGAACACAACTGGCTTAAACAATACTTTTTCAGCAGGGTACATTGAACATACCATTTGCACAGCACTGCTGTAACTATTCCTCTTATTGGACTTGTAGCTCATTGAAGATTGAAGTGCTTGTGTTTAGATACTTCCAGTTTCATTTTGTCTTTGGACAACTGTAGCATTTATCTTGTCATACAAGGATAGATTCTTGTTTTCAAACCGCTTGCCACTTTAAGAACTTGCAATAGAAGTTGCAGAGCAGCTGTTGCAGATATCTTTCACTGCTGGTCTGATTTGCATGCATAACATGGGCTTTTTCCTTCCATCAGCACATGAACAACTCTGCTGCATTCAAAGCGAGAACAAAGGCAAGAAGCAAACTGCGTGACAAGAGAGTTGATGTTGGCGAGTTCTACTAAATTAATCATTGAAGCTCATGCGGCTGGCGTGAATATACTAAATGTATTCTAGTTACTGGGGAGTGTAGTGGGGTGACAAATGTAAATGTCATGGGTGCTTTCAGTTGCAGTCCTTTAAGCTATATGTATATGGTATTCAAGCAGAACACTTTTTTAATATATGACCTATGAATTGTGTAGTGACATATATACTATTTCATGCAAGCAAATATACCAGCACTTCTATTCTAACACCACCATTATGATATTAATATGTCTTTTAATGATTATTTTTGTCCTGTTATAATCAATATGCCAGGGTACCCTTTTGTTTATAGGAAAGAAAAGTAAACACTCGCACACCCTGGCCGTCCGAATTTAAGTGAACCCCAGGTGCACGATGTAGGAGGAGATTGGCAGCCTCCAATGTACAACGTCACAACATGGGTAATGCTAGCAGGCAAGGCCTTGCTCATTTAATTGCAGATGCAACGTTTCGGGGCCCCCTAACGTTGCATCCGCAATTAAACGAGCAAGTCTTTGCCTGCTAGCATTAAGCTGGCCATAGACGTAACAATTACGATCTTTCTCGGAAAAGATCTTTCCGAGAAAGATCGTTCGTTTCAACACACACGTATAGAGCTGAATCGTCAGATATACAGGTAGAAACAATAGAATTCTACCTGTATCTGACGATTCAGCACTAACAATGGCCGATGTTCAGGGTGATTTCAAAGGTATCCGATCAAAATTTTCCATCCAGTCCGATCAACCAGCCGACCGATATCTTAATCCTCTGACGATGTCGGTCGGCTCATTTCCCACCATACACGCACCGAATATCGTACGAAAATTCGTTTCGTACGATATTATCTGTGCGTCTATGGCCACCTTTACCCATGTTGTGCCATTGTTTCTTCTTTTGACCCTTCATTTTAGTCACACATAACGGATTAATAATCCAGCATAAAAGGAAATCGTTCTATATAAATGTTAATACAAATAAAATACTGCCTTGCCGGTATTACTTTCATTTTGTAGATTGCTTGATGCATGCTAATTATTAGGTTTTTGCTACAGAGTCTGTAGAACATATACATAATCTATATTATTCACTATTTGAAAAGTTTTTTAACCAAATGTCCTGATGTTTGAACTTATGAGAGTATCTGTGGTTTGTACATATAGGTAGGAAATCATGTGTTGATTTAAATTTGTTGTAGATGTCACGACTTGCTGTTTAATTCAGTGTTTTAACTATTTATAAACTTGTGTGAAGTGGCTGTTCCCAAACCGATTGTTTTTACCTTGCACCTTTAAGGTCTCATGAGACGTGCACATAATTATGCCAGTCTACTTTATATTAGTGTGCTTATTTGCCTTTAATGAATGTCATTCTTTGCAAACTCCTTGGCCTTGTGTATTATTTTAGCCAGCTCCTTGAAGTCTTAAGCTTTATATTAACTCCTGAGGCTATATGGCAGGGCTCCCCAGTCTTTGACCTGTGAGCCACATTCAAATGTATAAAGTCCCTGAGGATGCCAAACTAGGGCTGTGGTTTGCTATCTGGTAGCCCTAGATGGACTGGCAGCCTACAGGCAGCTCTGTTTGGCAGTACACATGTTTTTTATGCAACCAAAACTTGCCTCCAAGCAACATCAAAGGGGTTGGTGAGCAACATGTTATCAATACACTGTTTGCGGATTGCTGATATACATTGACTACTACAGGCCAGTGATTGTAGTGCACCATTTTGTTTAGCTTCTATTGCTGGACCCAGGGAAATACTTGGCATGCTTCCATGCCTTTACAAAGTACTTTTTGAACTACCTTTTTCAAAGACCATTTTGACCACTTGTGCCTTAAGGGAGAAGGTGAGGCTAAAATTGTGTAAGCTTTATCAGAAAGGTAAATACACCATGAAACCCTCAAACTAATGCTGCTCTGGGTCCACTGTCAAAAGAAACGCCACATTTCTTTCCTTCTATTGTGTACTCCTTAGCTTCTGTATCAGACTTCCTGCCTTCAGCTAAAACCTCCAGGGCTTGGCCTTCAGCATGCTCAGTTTGCTTTTCTTTCCCTCTAGAACTATGAGAAAGCAGGGGGAGACTCTGACAGGAAGTGATGTCACCCCAAGTTAATGGCAGCTGTATCTTAAACAGAGTTTCTGGAGCAGTTTACTCGGGTATGGTAAATCATTCTGCAGAATACCTAGTGTTCTAGCTTGCACTATTGTGACTAATCTATTGCCAATAATCAGCCTCTATAGCTTTCATTCTTTAGTTATGAATGAACACAACAAATCTTTCAAGCACAAGGGTGATATGTGAGGTATGTAATCCTGTTTTCTGCTTTTATAAATGAAGAAATATGCTGAAATGTAGGATATGCAGTGCACTGTATACTATGCAAGGGATAGGCCAACCATATGCTCTGCTGATGTTGAAAAATAGTAACTTTCAGAATACCAGCTGAACTGGTGGGTGGGATACTGTCCATTTTATAACATAGGGGCAGATTTACTACGTGTCTTATTTCAAATGAAAACAAAAAAACGAAAGGGCATTTCCGATCCAAAATGGATCAAACAGTTCAGTTTCGAGAAAAAAATTATTTGAATTGTTCTAATGCATCGTTCAGTTCGTACGATTTTTGGAAAAATCCTTTGCATTTCAAAAACACTCAAAGGTTCCAGGAGGTCCCCATAGGCTAAAATAGCAATTTGGCAGCTTTAAGGTGGCAAATTTGAATTTTTAAAAAGACAGTACTTCGAAAATACAATTTGTCTATTCAAATCAAATTTTGGGCTAGTAGTAGTAGCCCAAACTATTTTAAAATTCGAATTTTTTTTTTTTTAAATAAGAATTTCCACTTCAACCCTTAGTCTAGTGGGCACATTTACTAAATGTTCACCTAGTTGCATTTCTTTGCATTACTAAAGGTTTACATGGGGACCAGAGTGAGCAACGAAACCTTTATTGTTGTGCAAGACGCATCTCTTAATTTGTCAGGCCTGGAATAATGTGCTATTGAGTTTAAACTGCTGAAAGCCATACTCATCCGCTGACTGCTGCTATAACAAAAGTTCTTACAATGGGCAGGAAGTCCTTTTACAAATATATTTACTTTTTACCTATGATCCCACAACCCATATTTACTGGGGTTGGGCGTATGATTCTTACATGATTGGTACAGTCTCCAAAAGCAAGCCTCCCTTGCACATTAAGAGGTCTACTTATTAAACATTGAATTATGCTGGTTGAGTTGTTAACATGAGTTTTAAAAGGCAAAAAAAAATGGTTAAAAATCCGAATCGGAAGACTCTCCATCTCAAACCTGTCAAGGCCACGTATAAGTCGGTGGCAAATGTTTGAATAGGTTTCTTTACATTATGATCTGCTCTGCTCTGCTCTTCTCCCGATAAATTTGAGTAGTCTTTACAACAATTCAATAAAGTTGCATTTTTGGAAAGTCACATGATTGACACACCTGTTTCAAATTTTTTATTTGCACTTTTTCTAATAGAATTATTGATGAGTTAAATTTGTAGATGGGAGTTAAATCAACATTGTTTTAAGTGTGCCATGTACTAGATGCGACATGTGATGCTCTTATTTCAAGGCACAGACCTCTGGTAACTGGGACATGGGGATGTGATATAGGACTTTAGGAGATTAATGATCCCACAACATGCCTGGAGATGCATAAAGACTGGTAAGGATCACAGAGAGAAATAGTAGTGTATGCACCTAAAATACATTAATTCTAATAATCCATGGCAGCAGAGTGAGCTGCTAACCTGGGATTCTTCAACCTCATGAAATACACTGGCAGCATCCCGAGCACATGCATCACATCACTCTCTGTACTCTCTGCTGGATGGCTCTACAGTGGTGCATAAAATACAAGTGCAGACAATAGTCATAATAAAAGAAATGCTCCTGTGAGCATCTGCTTTGTGCTTACACTATTGGGCTCTAGAGTGGCTAGAACTGTTTAAAGGAGAACTCCACAAAACCATAACTTGAGCTTTTTGAAAAGTAAACAATTTCATGCAACTTTCCAATATACATCAGTTAAAAAATATGTAGACTTTTCATGGTTTTTAACAGGGGTGTTTCTGGGGCTGCAGCCTGAACTTATAGTGTTGGAGCTGGTGGAGGAGGGGCCGCATCACTAGTGCAGCGAGCCGAATTTCCCTTTTAAAAAAAAATAGAAATTCCGCTCTTAAAGCTACCAGAGGCGGCTTTTTTCCGCCCCTGGTAACTGGCTGCTCCGTGCCGCCTGAGGCAAGGGTCTCCCTTTGCCTCATGGCTGGAGTGGCCCTGGTTTTTAATGGTTTCTGACCGTTCCCTAAGCCTAGCCCCCTGCTGATCTGTCTGGCTACTTTGCTGAGCTGGCTGACAACTCTTACTTTGTATCAGCAGCCATCTGTCCTTGGCCTGCATCCTCAAAACCCCACAATTCCCTGCACACATGATTTCAATAAGGATAGGAACATCACAGTGCAATACATTGTGGGTTATGTAGTCCCTGCATGCTGTCTGTAAGCTGTGGAGAAGTTCTTACAATTTGTAACATCAGGGTTTGTCCCTGCCAGGAGTTCAAATGATGCAGAAAGAGAAGAACTTTTAAACAGCTGAATTTCATTTCATGGCATTTATTCATGCTTTTTGAAGAAACTGTGATGGGTATATTAGGGGTTTCTGTGTTATGTGGGCCTCTTTATCAAATTTTGGTTTGGAAGTCCAAGTTCCCCTTTAATGGCACAATACAATTACCTGCTTCAGTCAAATAAATAAACCTTTATTTCACATTATATATTTAGTCCATGGTGCTGGCAGTACTCCTGTATACGAGGACCCTTCATCTCAACTATTTTTAGTTTTGTTTGTGAAAGAGACATTGTTATGCTGCCTGTGTTTATTGTGGCTGGTAACCTGAGCATGCCGCTATGGGCTAGCTAAATATAGCCTGTAAGGCCAGAACTGTGCCAGATACAAGCTAATCTGCCCTTGTTCTAAACAGGAAGATGTGTGTCTAACAATCACTATGCACACAGTTTAAATATCATTGGTGGCATCTAATTCCCCATTATTCTAGCACTGATTACATCACATATAAGTAAGCATTTTAATGTACAATGCATAGGTGTGAGAAAAGTTGATGTAGAATTGTAATGCTTTTGTTTCTGTGACCCTGTATACCTTGCCTTTAGTTTTAGCACTGGAGCACAGTAAGAACCACCGCTTAATAGCTGCAGTCTGTCTCCTATGTATCGATGCCACCTTCATTTTGAATTGGGATGATTCAAGTGATAAAGTACCTTTCCCCCAGGACATCATTGTCTAGATTTTATTAGGAACGTTTAAAAAAATAAGTGGGATCTCCCATGCTCTGCTGCGCACTTTGATGAAATACTACTATTTTACTTTGTCTTAAAATGGTATACACATCATCCAGTGAATGGACAGAGGTGAGCCTTTTACTCCTGTATACATTTTTGAGTTTTCTGAAAAGTTCTGTCCCACATGCCCCCCCCCCCGTCAAATCTCAGGCTGACTAACAGGTTAAAGAACTGAAAAGCAGGAAGCAGTGTTCTGGAAATTGTAAGACATCTAGTCACTCCACTTCAGAGTGCTCATGATAATATGGAGGAATTACCTCCTTTAGCAGAATTTGCATTTAATAATACCCACCATTCAATTTCAGAGTCCGTGCTTAGCCAATTATGTCTTAAATTCAACCAACCTCCAAAAGGCAATTAAGAAACAAAAACACTTTCATTTCATCCAACTGCTACATTATCAACATCAAGAAGCTAAGGTATGCCAAACAGGGCTGCAATCACAAATCAAGGGGCCATGTAATTGTCTGGGGCCCCCTAATATATATATATATATATATATATATATATATATATACACACACAGGCATGGGCTCCATTATCCGGAAACCCATTATCCAGAAAGTTCCATATTACAGAAAGGCCATCTACCATAGGCTCCATTATAATCAAATATTTTTTTAAAGGTCATTTCCTTTTTTCTCTGTAATAATTAAACAGTACCTTGTACTTGATCCAAACTAAGATTTAATATTTACATGATTTTCTAGTAGACTTAAGACCGGAAACACCCAGGTCCTGAGCATTCTGGATAACAGGTCCCATGCCTGTACTGTATATATCAGGACATAGAACCATATATATAGCTTAAAAAAACACAGACAAGATGATGCCAAAATGTTCACACAGTACAAAGTACAATGTTAAACAACAACCTCTCTTTAAGAATCATTTCTACTAAAGACAAATGTGTGGTGTTTAGCTTTCACTAATGTTGCATTTTATTTTAATGAAAGACAATACCCCCTCACAAACAAACACTGATTGTTAAAGGTTTAACAGTAAGGCTGCAGCATCCCCTTACTTAAAATTCCTTCTACTCCTCCAACCCTCTCTGGCCCCTCCCTTGGGAATTTGCTTTGGCTGTTGACTTATGAGCATGCTCAGTTTAGATTACTAAACGCCGTCCAGTCACTGAAGATATAACATTGCTAGTTCCCATAGAAACTCTACTCTAGCTGTCTGGTCCTGTTTGTTTCTCCTAACCACCTCTCCTGAGCTCAGCTTAAACATTACAGTGCTCAGCCCCAGCAGAACTTTTTATCAAACTGTGTTGTGCCTGTGTAAACCTGCATTTGCATGAACTCTACAGCATACATGACCTGTTTGCAGAGTTACTGATTATGTGTCAGAGGGAAAATGGCTGCAGGGTGAAAGCTGCTTTAGCAAAATGTAATGGTGTTGGGAAATGGAGGGGTATATGCAGTACAAATGATGTGGCTTGGGTGGGGAAGATATGCCAAACTTATATACATGGTAGGAAAAAGTAGGCTATACATGTCCTTTAAATCTTGGTAGTGCTAGACAGGGATTCGATAGGCTGGAGGTTAAAATGTGACCTCTCCCAGCTTATCCAATTGCAATGCAGATCTACTAGGAGTAAAACTTCATAAAAAACGAATAGAGTAAATGCAGGGGAGGGGCCTGCCACAGAGTTAGTACAGCCACCAGGACCCCACCTAAGACAAAAAAGGACCGGGACAAGTGACCCCCCCCAGTCCCCCTCCAGATGGTGGACCTGATGCCAGACTGCTGAATGTCAGGGCTGGGTGACCCCAGGAAGGGTTTAGGAGGAAATTTACACTACAGAACACACAACGTGGATTAAACTGGTAAGAAACTCGAAGGGTTAAACCACAGGTATTAACATTGGATGAAATATGTACATTTTTAAGATTCATTTCAGAAATCTCAGCAGTTTATTATTAATGTATCAGTAGTAACGGCTGCTTTGTGACAGGCTTAAAGGGCACCAGCTATCACCTAAAAAGTGTTCCCTTACTGGAGGTAAGTATTTCTCTACGTAAAGCCTATATAGTGCTCTAATCACTTTACATATGAACATTCTGATTCCAGTATCTCCAGTATGCAGTATCTCATAGCACAAAAGTGACACAGGGGGTGCCACAATTATTATTATTCATACCTCACGTTCAAGCATATCGCTACCCGCTGTGTATAGCATTATTATCACAACTTGCACGAGGCTGTGTATTACTCACCACACAGCAGATGGTCCATGTTTTTCTCAATGCGCTGAGCAAACGATGAAGTCTAATCAGAAGATGAATCCAAGGCTGACAGAACTGGAGAACCAAGAAATACATGGGGGGTTTTCATTTTAGTTATACGGAAGTATACACTAATTTACTACATGCTTTAGTTAAATGAACATATTTAATTAATTTAGACATTTGAATAACTATATTAGTTTCATTAGTATGATGAAGATTCAGTCTCATTAAACACTGCAATGTGGTTGAAAGGAAACCTTAAGTGCTTAATAACACAGAATGGCAATGAGTTTGCGGTGCAATAGTGGACTTTAATAAGAGGATGATAATGAAAAAAAAGTGCTTTAAAGTGCTGAAGTGCTTTAAATGATCTAAAGTCTAATTACAACATTTTAATCGGAGGAGTTTATAAGGGAGGAGGGACTATAATTAAAGCTGGGTATGAATACGCTGAGAAAGGACACAGATATCTGTTTTGCTGATCCAATGGGGAACTTCAAAAGTGCTGTTAGGGATTGATTCATTTATAATCTGAGGAGGGTTTGATAGTATAAGTGAATATTGAAATACCCATTTTATATCACCTCTGCATACAGCATGGATTCAACATTGATTCAAGCACTACACTACTTAAAGGGATACTGTCATGGGAAAAAATGTTTTTTTCCAAACGCATCAGTTAATAGTGCTGCTCCAGTAGACTTCAGCGCTGAAATCCATTTCTCAAAAGAGCAAACAGATTTTTTTTATATTCAGATTTGAAATCTGGCATGGGGCTAGACATTTTGTCAATTTCCCAGCTGCCCCTGGTCGTGTGACTTGTGCCAGCACTTTAGGAGGGAACTGCTTTCTGGCAGGCTGTTGTTTTTCCTTCTCAATGTAAATGAATAGTACGCAGTGGGACATGGGTTTTTACTAATGAGTGTGGTTCTTAGATCTACCAGGCAGCTGTTATCTTGTGTTAGGGAGCTGTTATCTCATTGTTCTGTTGGTAGGCTGCTGGGTGGGGGAAGGGAGGGAGTGATATCACTCCAACTTGCAGTACAGCAGTAAAGAGTGATTGAAGTTTATCAAAGCACACGTCACATGACTTGGGGCAGATGGGAAAATAACAATGTCTAGCCCCATGTCAGATTTCAAAATGAAATATAAAAAAATCTGCTCTTTTGAGAAATGGATTTCAAGGCAGAATTCTTCTGGAATGATACTATTAACTGATGCATTTTGAAAAAAAAAAATTTCCCATGACAGTATCCCTTTAGCAATACCGGGAGTTAATAAGTAAATTATTAAATATGACTAAATGATAAGGTGAAAAAGGAAGCAACATTTTAGTGGTTACATAATACACGTGAGTCAGTAGCTTTATATTTATATAAACTCGTCTCTCGCCAGGTGTGCAATGGGAGTGATGTTAACATCTTAGCTACATAGGGAGCCATTATGGCAATTGTAATGGTATGCATAATCATAAATGTAGTGTGTGAGTTAAATTTTTTACTTCTTTTAGAATACTGACTTATGTATATGCTGACCTCTCTGGTCTTTTGTCATCAAGATCTCCTTTGATTTGGGTCCCCCTTCATGGGTCATTTATAGTATATATTTATCTTATCTTCCATGTACTGGGCACAGTAAGCCAACCTATGTGTTATTTTCTTGATTATAAGATCTGCATTTAATGGATAGTAACACTGTTCAAGGAGTGTTAAAGCCAGTATGATGCCAGTGCATTATATTAGTTTACATATAGAAGGAATGTGCTTAAAAAAACATAGTGTTTCTGGTTGATTTATTGAATTTTTTTCCAAAAACTCTACTAGTCCTGCCATTTGCTGCCTCCTTTCCCAGGGTGTGCAGGGGAGCCAGCTTCATTCAGCACACTGCACTGTAGGATAGGAACCAATCAGCAGTAGTGATGGGCGAATCACCCGAGATTCGCTTCGCTGAAAAATTCGCGAAACGAGTCGCGGCACGCTTTTGGCAACTTTGGTGCGTCGTGTCGTTTCCGACGCGTGTCGCGTCATTTTCGTCGCATCGTTTTTGTCGCGTTGTGTCAAAAACGACGCGCGACTCCTTTTTGCGGCGAATTTTCGCCAAGCAAAATTTCGCTGGTGATTCGCGAATTTATTCGCCAGTGGCGAATCGCGGGAATTCGCCGCGAATTCGCCCCTGGCGAATAAATTCGCCCATCATTAATCAGCAGTTAGGGTACTGAAGCCTGTCTTTTCTTGTGTGACTGCAGGTCTGTGATTGGCTGTCTTCCTTCTGCTGTGCTTCTGTCAGGGACCATTAGGACACACCCACCACTCATTTGAACAACAGACAGGGACTGTAGAAGACCTATAGGGAACTCAATGAAGGGGGCATGTTTGAAGATAATTGCTATTTTAAGCCCAAAGTAAAATCAGCACAATATTGTATTAATTATTGCTTACAACATTAGGGGCTTTTCAGTTATCCTAAATGTCTCATTTAATTAACATTAGTTGGTAGAAAAACAAAGAAAATGGGCATGTTTCAACAGTGTTTAAGGTAAGTTAAAAAGATTGTGACTGTTTGTATTAGGGATGCACCGAATCCAGGATTCGATTTGGTATTTGGCCAGGATTCTGCCTTTTTCAGCAGGATTCAGATTTGGCCGAATTCTGGTGTTTGGCCGAACTGAATCCGAATCCTAATTTGCATATGTAAATTAGGGGTGGGGAGGGAAATCACGTGACTTTTCATCACAAAACAAAGAAGTCAAAAACATTTCACACTTTTTCCTTTCCCGTCCCTAGGATTCGGTTCGGTTTGGTTTTTGGCTGAATCTTTCACAACGGATTTGGGTATTCGGACGAATCCCAAAAAATGGATTTAGTGCATCCCTAATTTGTATATTCTGAAAAATAAATCTATGGAAGAGATTAAATTGTAAAAGATTTGTTGTGGAGAAGGAATTATTTTACTGGGCATGATTTAGAAACATTGATGGCTAGCTCAGGTTTTGACACACTCAGCTTCTGGCATCAATATGCCATTAAAGATGAAGTACCATAAGACAATGTTAAAGCTGAAACTAAACTACAGGTGAGAGCTTTGTTTATAAAAGTGTCACTGGAGTTAAAAGGTTCAGTGTAGGTCTCCGTGGGCCACGAGCAATCTGTTTAATGACCTACTTCTCTGTCACTTTACAGCTTTAAGCTTTATTTTAGAACCGGAAGCCTAATACCTGTTTATCACTGAGGTGTGATTCATTGCTGTGGCTGCTTGATAAATGCTGCCATAAATTGCACAGATTGAAGGTGCCTTTTAAACAGCAACAAAATAAATACTAACAATGTCTGGCTTCTATATAGAAAAATACATTTCAAGAGTTAAGGCAACGTGTAGATCCAGTTAAAGTTGAAAGTTGGGGTGAATAGTTGTTTGCGGTCCTGGAGTTTCTTAGAACTATAGAAGGATGACTGAGGCATCTGTGTTTCTCTAATTACTGACTTAAGGTGGCCTATCCTCTATAAGATTCGCTTGTTTAGTGAGGATCATTCCCCTAATATACCCACCAAAGATGGACGATATAAGCCCTAGGGCCAAACAATCAGATGACAGGAATAGGCTCCAACAGGATGAGAAAGGCATCAATTAACTGATGTGGTCCTCAATCAGATAGGAGAATCAAACCTGCCCAATTGACATCTGCCCAATATTTGCCCAGGTATTCGTCGCAGAGGCTCATCGGTGGGCCCCACACAGGGGCAGAAGAGCTGCAAATTTGTCTAATGGACCTAAATGACTTAACATAGCGGGTGCCCCCATCTCCTCCCCCATCCCCTCCCCTTCATTTATGCACATATGCAAATTTTCATCATCATCATCATCAAGTCTGGAGTACTGAGGATTGGCACACAGAAAATTCTTAAAAACTATTTTATTTCCCGCTCATCCCCAGTGTTTCTGATTGAGCAGCATGCCACCCCCCTGAAACCCTTTTTCCCTAGGCACAAGCCTTGGTGGCCTTTCCACAAATCCAGGCCTTACTGGGAGCAACAGACAAATATTGCTCAAAAGCCACTGGCAGAGCTGCATTTACATAGCAGGTGCCCACTGTCATTTGTCACCCCTGCCTTTTATTTGCTCAAATTTTCATCATTGGGATGGAGCAATGGGAATTGGCACATGGGAAATTTACATTTCTGAACCAATATGGGTGTGGTTGGGCAGCATGCCGCCCTCCTAAAATCCTGCCACCCTAGGCCCGGGCCTAGGTGGCCTCTCCACAAATCCAGCCTGGCCACTGGTTGGGGATAATCCTAAAGGGGCTTTCTAAAACAAGAATGTCCACTGGTGCCAACTTAGACTTTGCTCTTTATATAAGAGTAGAGCACAAAGATCTGCAGTTGCAGGGGCTCCACCTGTCATGGAGAGAGAATAAAAAGAGAACCTCACTATGAACTAAATGATGCCAATGGGCAAATATATAAATATATAAATTAGTTATTTTGCTAAAATAGTAAGAAACATTTCATTTGAACGGACTCCTTTACATAAATATTCTGCATTAATAAAATCTAGAAATGTTCATATTTTTATACAAAACCTTCACAGGAAACCCATGGTAAGCATTACCAGTGAGAGGAATTTTAATCATTTCTGATATCTCATATTGATCTCTAGTCATTGTGCAGAGCCAGTATTGTAAATGCCTACTTTATCTTTATTTCTGACGAGAGCTTTCGTATTGGCTAAGGAATAAATTGGGGATCAGGGGGAAAAAAATCCATTCAAGAGTTTTTCCTGAGTAATTCTTTCTGCTGTTTATATTTGGAGAATAAAATCAGAGGGCTGCTGTCAGTTTTCAGCACTTGTTTTATGAAATGTATTCAGGCATATGGCTTTGAAATATCTCTTGTTTGCTTGCTTCAGATAAAAATCAATATGCAGCAATGAATACATAACACGCTTTAAAGAACATAAAGCATATTCATTTAAAAGGCATTTAGTCTGACTGCAATAAGGATTCTGCAAATCCACCCAAAATACTTACTCTACAATATTTTGGTTTCTACTAAATTGACTCTTTATAATGCACTCTGCTTGTCTGTATTGCATAACACGTCTCTACCTCATAAATCCTATAAATAGAAATGGTAGGCAACAGAAACCTGTTGATCACCTGAAGATCCCAGAATCCCAAGACAACAGTATCTCATTTTAAACACTAAAATGTGTCCAATACTTCAAAAACAACAAAATAATGGATAACCAAAGAAAGTAAAATATGCTAATATTTAACGCCCTTGAAGATGCGGTTTCTGGGTTAAACATTTACTATCCCATGATAAGAAGTACAATTGTGGTATAATCCAGAGAGCCCAATACTTTTTCAGCATTTTTTCAGTATATTCAAGCTCAGTCAATATATTTTTGTATTGTCTTTGGCATTAACCTGTTTCCCATGAAAGAAATTGTTCAATATAAAAATTTAAACTGGGTAAATAGATAGGCTGTGCAAAATAAAATTGTTTTCAATATAGCTAATTAGCCAAAAATGTAATGTATAAAGGCTGGAGTGAATGGATGTCTAACATAATAGCCAGAACACTGCTTCCTGATTTGCAGCTCTCTTATTGGTTACCAGGCAGTAACCAATCAGAGACTTGGGTGGGGGGGCACATGGATCATAACTGTTGCTTTTGAATCTGAGCTGAATGTTCCTGATGAAGTGGTGGGAAGCTACGAAACGCATTGAGCGGCTAACCCTGTTAATGTCTGCACACCCTAATAATGGATTTTTTTAATATTGATCCAATAAAGTTTTGATACTTTTAACTATAATTTTTTCCACTGGTGCTCCGTGTTATACTATTCTGCAGAAGCTTCCTCGCTGCTTGGGACTGCGGCCTACACGTAGTAGCACGCTGGAATCTGGCGTCGGTAAGTGCTCCCACTTAGTACTATATATTTTGGACTGAATGCTAAGGATGAATTGCAAACTAACTGAACAGTTGTGTCCCATGTGGCCCCCTTCAAGTCACTGATTTAAAGTTAGAGAGCTGAAAAGCAGGAAGTTGGATGTAGAGCAGTTCCTGAATTAACCTCTATGACCCCCAATAGTGAATATTCAGCAGATTCTCTCCAGAAGCCAATGAAGTATATCATGTCACTTCTGCTATTAAGACAAGACTATTGTCCAGACTAGACGATGCTTTTGAAGCACCAGGTAGAACCATCGCTATAGCAAATAACCCTTTGCAAAGTATCTTGTATCTTTATAGGTGCAATGAATACTTCTTTGAGAAATGACTTCCAGATATTACATGAAGATGGAAAATTGTATGCAGCTGATTCCCTGAATAACTTGAACAAGCTAAATCTCTGCACTGGTGAGAGCCAAGATATACTGCGTAAGTCCATACTATGACTAAACGATGCCATCAAATAAAGCTACCATATAACAACAGTAGCAGCACCTGTCTTCCTGTCTTCCTCCTGGAGCAACAAAAAAACATTCCAAGACTATGCAGTAAAGAAATGTTGAGGTTTAATTGCTGCTATCTTTCAGTATACATTTCACTTTGACAGTTGATCAATATTATTTTTCCTGGTTCATTTGGTGAATCTCTATAGGAAAGACTGCTTTTCCACAAGTTATTACAGTGTTCTCTTGATACACTTGCTTGAAATACAGGTCAAACCTGGCATAAAAAATAGGGTGGTGGTGATATAATTTAACATGCATTTCTCAAGAGAATGTATGCTACCACTGTAAGGGGGATGTATTAGGAGGATGCAATGTATGTTTTTGCTGTACTCTGCTTACTTGGATTCGCCTGGTTATATATGCGTATATAATTCAGTGTTCACTTATAAAATCTCACAGGAACTCTGTCCATCATTTTTGAGTTTCAGCTTTATTGCAAAATCATTGTTCTTCTCCATGTACTGCAGGCAGAATCAATATTTTTATTTTTTTACTTATACTACAGTATTATTGTTCTTTCTTCTTTTACAACAGAAGTTGAAGGGGAAATCATGAATATGCGGCACCAGGAGTCCCAGACTACAAGAACAAAGCAGTCCATCCTTATGCTACTAATCTTGATAATGCTGGTTACTCTCATGTGTGTCATCATGTGCATTATATTTCTTAGGTACGTATAGCAAGGTTTAAAGGTTTACTAAAGAACTGTCATTACCAATTTTCAAATCATAAACATAGCTATAAGCAAAGCAACATTTCCATCCCATGTGAAGCATTAATGTTCCAGATGCATTCCCTAAAACGCGTAGCCTTTTAATTAATGCATTGTTTTTGCAGAAAGCAGCATGAGGTGATTTTGTGACATATTCCAGACCCTTTTGGACCGAATAATTTGTGCTTTTCGAGTCGCACCATTTGAATTGTCTCAACTTTTCCAGCATTTTTGCAAGACTAGACTACATACACATGCTCAGTTTGGTCTGTATCTGGAAATCCCCAGGTCCCATGTATAGATGCAATACATTTATATCAAAAGAGGTTCTCTTCTACACCAGAAACCTGATTTCGTGCGTTATCTGCATATGTGCATTTTATACCAATCCGTTCTGGTTGGTTGAGATACTCACAAATTGTTGAATACCCAGGACTAGGGATAGGCGAATTTTACCCGTTTTGCTTTGCCAAAAATTTGCCAGCAAAAATTCACCCAAATGCATTAAAGTCTATGGCCACCAATTTTTTTTTTTTTGACACGTGTCATTTTTTTCCTCCCATTTTAGTCTATGGGCGCCATTTCCATGGCGAAACTTGGTAAAAAAATTTGCTTATCCATAAAAAGGACAACACCATAATATTTCTAACAAACAGGGATAAAACACTTGCCATTATGGATATTCCCTTCAATTCTGCTGAGAAATAGAAAAGTGTAGAAAACCTATAAGATGGTGTCTGATAAAGACAAGGGGTCGTAATATTTTGGTGAAATCAAAGGCTTCCTAAAGAATTCTGTGTTAAAATAGTCTCTGCAAAGTTAAAGTTCATGCCTTGGGATAAATATAATTCTGAACTCAGTCATGGGATATGTGGTGTTTATACAAATGGCCTGTAGATGTCACTGTGCTCAAGACTTATACTGTGCATACTTACTATACTATTTAGAGCATTAGAGTTTAGGTTACTGTTGTGTAATGGCTGCATGAGCCTGCTAATAAAGCACTGTTAAACTCTACTAATTCTCGGCTATCAAAACAGAACAGGATAAAAAAAACCAGTACCTAATGTTCCGAATTTTACTATCTTAAAAAACAGTATAATGTAAGTGTAATGCCTGCCGTCGAGCGTCGGCGCATAAATACTGGCGCACGTCAAGTCGGACGCCCATGCTGTAATGAATGGCCTAAGGCCCCATCACCTTGAAAATGTCTGATCTTGGAAGCTAAGCAGGACCAGGCCTGGTTAGTACCTGGATGGGAGACTGCCTGGGAATACCAGGTTTTGTAGTTTTTTTTTATGCCAGTATAATTAGGTGTTATGACATCTAATTTGTGCGCCTAGCTTCCTATTGGTTCCTGATGTGTCTGTCCGTCCTCAGCCTGCTCCTGGTCCCTTAAATGCCTTCCTCTTCCTCCTCACATTGCCCAAGCTGGCTTCTGTTTCCACAGTTCCTGCTCAAGCCTTGCCTGACATCTGATTCCTGGTTTTCGACTCCTAGCCTGTTTATTGACCTCTGATCCTCTGCCGCCTGCACCAACTCTTTTGCCTTCGATTCTGTTTCAATCCTTGACGGTACCTCAATCTCGGCTATTCCCTGCTCCTTTGCCTTCTCCGCCGCAGAAAGCCCGGGGCCCCAAAAGGGCGTCGATGAAGACCAGAGCCGTAAAGGAGTATCCGAGTCCACCAATCTTCCTTGCACCAGTGGCTCTCCTTTGGGATCCAAGCTATCCATAGGATTCAAGGTAACAGATTGTTACAGTTAGGTACCTGCAATTATACGAATTGCTTTTACATCCTACATCCATCTGAGTTCCATCCTAATGCAAACTATTATTCATAAACATATGACAGCCTCTGACTGAAATGTAAGATTGTTTAAACCTGAATTGCAAACAAAAAAAATGCATAAGGGCAATGATACAGGTTCAACACTGAGGCATCAAAATCCAACTGCAATCAAATGATAAACTAATTGTATGGAAGCCAGAATTTATCTCAAATGCAATGGTGAACCAGGGTTACAATATGATTTCCAAGTGTGGGGGTTTATATGTAATATTCATTACTATACTATTCATCTAATAATTACATCAAATCAGCATCCCTTATGTCTGTTTGTTACACTCATAGGTTGTCATCTATCGGTAAGGAGGGCACGAGGGTTCACAACTATACATATATATATTGGGCTACACTAAGATATACAGCTACTAGTGTGTGTGTGTTTGTGAAATATAGTTCTATAATTTCAATGACTGTTCACTTATTTAGTAGTAATCATGTAGCCGCAGATAACTGAATTTATACAAATTTTAATAATCTATAATCGAAATCCCATGTGATGCTATTTTCCTATTCATATTGTTTACATGAGTAGACAATGAGCCCATAGTACAGAAATGCCGATAGACTGATGAATTGTTTGTTATTCCTAGCTAGGAATGAATCTACTCTAGCAATCTATCAGTTGTCTGACTTTCTATCATCTATTTCTCTTTTTTTATATAATTTTGTGTGTTATGGAATCTTAAAGATGATGCTAGAAAGTGATGGAAGTATATAAAGATATTAAAAATTGATAACAGAAGACTAGAAAGTTTTACTGCCATGAAATATTAAAGGGATCCTGTCATGGGAATTATTTTTTTTCCAAAATGCATCGGTTAATAGTGCTGTTCCAGAAGAATTCTGCATTGAAATCCATTTTTCAAAAGAACATATTTTTTAATATTTCATTTTGAAATCTGACATGGGGCTAGACATTTTGTCAATTTCCCAGCTGCCCCATGTCATGTGACTTGTGCTCTGATAAACTTCAATCATTCTTTACTGCTGTACTGCAAGTTGGAGTGATATCACCCCCTCCCTTTCCTCCACCAGCAGCCTAACAACAGAACAATGGGAAGGTAGCCAGAAAGCAGCTCCCTTTCACAAGATAACAGCTGCCTGGTAGATCTAAGAACCGCACTCAATAGTAAAACCCATGTCCCACTGCGTACTATTCAGTTACATTGAGAAGGAAAAACAACAGCCTGCCAGAAAGCAGTTCCCTCCTAAAGTGCTGGCACAAGTCACATGACCGGGACAGCTGGGAAATTGACAAAATGGCTAGCCCCATGTCAGATTTCAAAAATGAAATATAAAAAAATCTGTTTGCTTCTCCAGTAGACTTCTGTCAGTGCAGAAGTCTACTGGAGGAGCACAATTAAAAGATGCGTTTACAAAAAAATGTTTTTATTTATAAGTCTTTTCATGCAGATAAACAGTTGCATAGTACTGACAATTATGGAGACTCATTACTAAAGTGATACAGTACAATTTAGAGATTCATATAACCAACATTAGCGGATTATCAAAGATAACTGAGCGTGTGCCCAATGTTTATACCTAGTAGTCGCCATGGCATAAAGATGATGCAACCAAAACTTTAACTGAACTAAATACACGAAAATGCAGTGAGCTCAAAGTAAAGACAAGAGGGGGACAAGGGGGCAAGTTTAGGTCAAACAGTCGTGGAGTTCTGGTGGTGGACCTTTGGTTAGGTTTTGGGGAGCACTAATATAATTGTTTTTTTTAATTTGATATAACTTTGGGAATTTCGGCAGTCTGAGACTGCTTTTTGGCTGGAATGAATAATCTCAATCATTAATGTTTCAAACTCCATTGATTCACCACTAGGCAGTCTGAGAGTGTTATTGTTAGATACAATCTTGTAATTAAACTGCTTAGTTGTTTGATTTCTTCATGGTATCTTTTTAAGTTAAACTGGTCATAAAGTACCTTTTATTTCTTCCTGTCAGTAAACCATTGGACAAACAGTAATAAACGATTAATTAATCGAGTGGTTTATTATATAGTATAATTAAGGGTACAATTACACAAAATTTGATACTGTTGGAGATTGTGGGTTTTTACTTTCTTTTCTCTGTTTTTATTAAATCAATGCCATGAAATATTATTATTTTTTTTTTTTTTTGGAAATGGAACTGTCACTAAGAAAGGGTCAGGCGATTACTGCTATGTGACACTTGTGTAATGTGGTTAATAAATTTGGTTCTGTAATTGAAAAGCTGTTCCTGCTGCACATAGGAAAGCAGCCACTGAAATGAGTTCCTTGTGCGCATAAGACAGTAAGTATGAATATTTCATCCAAATATAACTGCGAAATGGCAGGGATGCTGTGGGCTTGCTGAACTTTGTTTTGTACTGGGCATAAAGCCAAGCTCTGTCTAAGGCTGCAGACATAGCTATTAAACACATACTGCATCCCTCTCACTTTCTTACAACATAATGTTTCGGAATCCTACTTCTAACACAGAAAATGAGAAAACATACTTATCTGTATGATCTAAATTAAAAAAGGAAAAAAGTTCAGATCTTAATAATAACTTTCCAGCTTCTCTTATCACTTAAGAGCAGAGGGCAATTGGCACCTTAGTAATCATAGAGTTTACTTAAAAAAGATAATCACTGTCATTCAAAAATAGGACTCCTGTAATTTGTATGTGAGGCAGCCATTGGTACAGGGCAGAATGAAAGAATGCATTTGCAGATAAATAACTAGCAATACTAAAGTATGAAAAGGCTTCTTATGCATTTACATTTGTACATTTAAAATACAACACAACACAAAAATAGGACTGATTTGTCATCAACACTGATTTATGCTACATTAGGTATCATCAAGCACCATGCGTTATTCTAATAGAGAACAAGTAAAAACTGAAAACTTGTTTAAATCTAATAAGAAATGGCATTGCAATGAGCCAGTATTTTCTGAATAACCGGTTTCTGCATAATGGATGCAATCTTTGTTATCTTAGTAGTACATCATTATATAAACTCCTTTGTAAAGGTGGAGGTCATCATGCAGGGTTTAAGTACACTAATGATTAAGGGGATTCTGTTATGGCTTTATGGTATTGTATTTATTGTTTTAAATTGTTTTAAATGTATATTTTTATCTGTAATATTGGTATGTAGGCAGCCATTTCAGTGCATTTTGTCTGGTCGTACTTTCAGAAAGAGCCAGCACTTCACAATGTAACTACTTTCACATAAGTTATTATTTCTCCTACTCAATGTAACTGAAGGCCTCACAACTTGGGTTAGCTGGACTTTTACTGTTGATTGCTGTTTTTATATTGGACATCATTCCAACTTGAAGTGCAGCAGTAAAGAATGAGTGCAATTCATCAGAGTACAAGTCACATGTCACATGGCTGAGGGCATCTGGGAAACTAACAGCACATCTAGCCCCATGTCAGATTTCAAAATGAAATAATAGTAAAAAAACAGTCTGCTATTTAGGGAAAGGGAGCAGCATTATTAACTGATGTGTTTTGTAAAGAAAACGTCAATTTAAAATGTCATTCATGGCTCTCTAGGACAAAGATTTTTCAAGTCAAAGTCCAGAAGATTTATAAAAGATATTAACCTACTTGTTGTTGGTCTGCTTTTTTAATGGCACCTTCAGCCTTTGGATGAAGAGGTCAGGGAGGCCTAAACCTTTTGGATTTTCAGTTTGCTCAGAAGATTTTTTTTAAAATATACTTTATATTAAAATGTATTTAACCAAAATGTTCCCTTCAGCTCAATTCGCTCAGTCTTATAGTTTTATCTTAACAGTTACAAGTTCATTGATTCTACATGGCTTCTTGCGCAATTAAAGCAAATTATTTAACTATTTATTTATTTATTACCCTAAATTATGTAGGTTGACATGCAGAATAATTTTTGTTTACTCCCTTCTCCAGTCATTGACCACTATGCTAGGCTGTATAGTTGCTTGAAAAGCCAGCAGCCATTGAACCAATGCTGAACCACTTTCAATGTAGGCACTACAAGGTTCTCTTGGCAGTCATTGACAAGTTCACTTTACTAGCATATTTATGCCAGGCATAACAAAACTGGTGCTGCCTGCTGTCCTCAGAATCTATTTTTTAGATTTATGGAAACCTTCAGAAGTTTCTCTCTCATTTCAGTGAACAACTTCATTTAGTTTGGGGCTTTATAACTGTACTATTAATTTACATAAATGATAAATGTAATTGAATTTATAAATATGCTAACAGTGGACCTCCTCTCAAAAGAGAAGGAAAATGTTTTGAGATAAATGGGGGTCTGAGAGTTTAAATACATGTCCTTTATTAAAGGAGGGTCAGGGCCACCTTAAAGCTTATATAGATCTTAAAGAAAAGGAGATTTGTCGCCAGGAAACTGATCTCCCCCAAATAGCATTGTGTACCTCTACCCTAAATCTACTAGAAAATTACCTAAACATTAAACTCAATAGGCTGGTTTTGCTTCCAATAAGGATTAATTATATCTATGTTTGGATCAAGTACAAGGTACTGTTTTATAATTACACAGAAAAAGGAAATCATTTTTAAAACTTTGGATCATTTAGATAAAATGGCGTCTATTGGAGACTACTTTCCGTAATTCTGAGCTTTCTGGAAAATGGGTTTCTGGATAACGGATCCCATTAATTCCATCTGATTAGAACATGCAACAGTAATAAATACTACACAACAGCATTATAGGCCTTCTGATTACCAACATTAAATATCAGTTACAAGATCATGGGAATAAAAAGTATTTGATATTCAGATATTTTACATTAAAAGATATCGATGGTCAGATTATTAAACTTTTATTCTGTGTTAATGCATTAATAGCTGTCTGTATAAATAGAGATAAATAAATGTAGTCTCTTTTATTTAGAATACTTGGGACCTGGAAATTTATATATATATAAGGGATACCCTGGCCCGTGTGAAGAAAGAGGATCTTTCTGTGGTGCTCACTGTCATAACCCTGGGCCGGTGCAGTTTTCTGCTGATAGGAGCACCAGCTCACCATGAACTCGGTGCAAAGACCTCTGCTATCCCCAGGAATACAGTGATGCCTGTGTTCGGCAGCTGTATTCTGTATACATAAGGCATCCCCTTCTTTGTCCTTTTTCTAACACATCATTTAGAATCACATGCATTGAAGCACCAAAGGGCATAGGCAGGACTTTCAAATAGTGGGAAAGAGGCTTATTCATCTCTCATTCCTCACACAGTTGAGGAGCAGGAAGCTTCTTACAGAGGGAAGGGGCGGAGCTTAACTGGACTGCTGCTCTGAGCAGTAGAAAAGGCTTTGGGATGGTCCATTATTTGAAGGGTTGCAGGCCATAAGATGTAAGCCTTAATAAGTTTATTGCAGGTTCTTAATGGCAATTTTAAGAAACAATGTTCATATAAAAAGAACAAAACACTATATATACTGTACATATAGCAAGAGAATATCTGTGGTGTTTATACAAATGGCCTGCAGGTGTCACTGTGCATACACAGCACTTTCTGTACAGCTGTTATGTAATGGCTGCACGACCTGCTAATAAAGCACTGTTATACTCTCCTCATCCTGGGCTACCAAACACAACAATATGCTTTAATGTGTACAAGTCTAGGGAGGGGCATGAGTACTGGCCCTTTAAAAATCCTTTGAATTCGACTATCCCCCAGCTTAAAGCTGCAAATTGCCATTTTAACCTATGGAGGACCTCACAGAACTTGGGCAGAAAATTTTTCCAAGCTCTGAGAATTCAAACGATTTTGGTGTAAATCGTTCAATCAAATGATTTGAACGATTTTCATTTGCTCAAATACGGCCGTTTTTCGATCGAAAATTATCCCCCCAAAAAAATGTGATGTTTGCATTTTTAAATATTTTCCACTTCAAAATTCGACCATAGTAAATCAGCCTCTAAGGGGCAGATTTACTATTGGTCAAATTTAGTATGAAAAAAAATTCAAATTCCACCATGGGAATAGTTAGGGAATTTAAATCCTTCGAATTCAAAGGATTTTACTGCAATTCGATTGGTCGAACGATCGAATTATAAAAATTCGATTGAACAATCAAATCGTTCTGATCGATTCAAATTATTTTTACCATTCGATTGAATTTTTATAATTCGATCAAAATTCGGCAAAGTCACTTCGGCAGATTGAAACTGGCGAACTAGGCAGTCGAATAAAAATTTAAATGGGAAGTAATTCGATAGTCGAGTATTTGAATATTTAAATAGATTTTTATTTGAATTATACGAATCATTCGATTCGATCGAATTTACTGAATTCACTGGTCGAATTTACCTAATTTGCATATTCAAAATTAGAATCTTTTTGAAAATTCGATCGAATTTCTAATCATTCGTGTGAATTTAGTAAATTTGCCCCTTAGAGTACCATTTGTACCAATTTCTCAGTGCAGGGGTAAAAGTAGAGGCCAAAACTCACATAAACCATCACTGCATTAAAATAGTTTAGTTTTATATTTCCAAGGCTTCCCTGTTGGGATTGTTTTTTCATTATAATATTAATATCTTTCTTTGCCTTCAGAATTCCAATAAAGAAAGAAGTCAAATTGTTGATGTTTGAGTTGTAGAATTGTATTTTATGTTCAGCTTTTAATCTACTGTAATAAAATAGCCCAGTTTGAGGAATCTGAGATGCACCAACTGTGCATATAAAGAAAACAATTTAGAAATATTAAATGCAGTGCAGAGTTTTGTTGAGCATGATCACCTGATAGCGCAAGGTCTCTTTTTGAATAGTGAACAATGTTTTTAATTATTCTGTAAAACAATAAATACATTGTCAAAAACATTTTTTCTATAGTTTGTATTCTGTTTTATTAAAAATATTTCACATAACCTGAAAATATTTTCAAATATTACATCAAAATATCAATTATAACATCAGCATCGGAGTGTAAACAAAGCACACTGCTTAGGATAGTTCCTTGTAAAATGATAAAGACATAATTAAACTATATTATATATTATTGTAGTTTAAAAGAGCTGTATGTGTATGTGTAATTTTCCATAAAATGTTCATGGAATTTCCAGCTCATATTCTGAATTATTATTGTTGTTATTAACATGTATTTTTAGAGCGCCAACATATTGCTTCCTTTATTATTTGTGCAGTGCTTGGAACATCTTGTTTTTTCCAAGGTCTAGCTATGAAAAGTTTGCAAGCATTCAACACTTGAAAAGTTAATATTTAAAATATTTTTGGTAGACTAGTATATTTGTTTAGTAACTATGTCATTGTAAGAGTAATTAAAGGGCGTGTTCACCTTCCAAACACTTTTTTTTCTGTTCAGTGGTTTTCAGATTGTTCTCCATAAATAAAGACTTTTTTCAATTACTTTCCATTATTTATCTTTTACTGTTTTTCCAAAATCTAAGTGTAAAGTTGAATGTTGGTGTCTCTGGTGTTTGAGTCTGGCAGCTCAGTAATTCAGGTGCAGACTCTAAACTGATACAATTTTGCAACATTTAACATTTAATACATTTCACAACAACATCTCTGGAGTATTAGCAACTATTGTATCAATTCTAACAGCTGCCTGTAATGAAACTCAAAGATTCTGCTCAGCAGGGACAAAGATAAGAAATGTATCCATTAAATGTATCAGTTTAGAACAGTTGGGGGGGGTCGGCGACCCCCCCTCCCAGAGCTGCTTTAGAAGGTGAAAAAGGACACTTTACACTTCAACATTAGAAAAACAGTTACAAATAGAAAATAGATAGTAATTGGAAAAAGTCGTTATTTATGGTGATCTATCTGAAAACAACTAGTTGTTTGAAGGTGGACAACCCCTTTAAGGAGACTGCAGATATCCAGAGGCTTTGTATATTATCACAAGTCCACCTGACATGAAACATATCGCTTACTTTTACTACATCTTCAACACAATTCTGAAGTTCAAGTTTACTTTTTACAGTTTTAGAAACCAATTATTCTGTTATTCTGTGCCAAATACATCTTTTTCATGTATCTGCCAGTTTGTCAATTTGCAAAAACAATTTGGAAAAATTACACAATGATCGATGACTGTAAGGTGTATTTGTTTTGACAGGGACTTTCAAGTAGATTATCTATATACCCAGGGTCGGACTGGGCTGGCGACACTGGGAAAACCCCGGTGGGCCCCGCTGGCTCCTTCCCACTGCCATTTTTATGTGAATAAACAGAAGCAAGTGAAAAAGTTACATAATTTGAAATCCATTAAAACAAAGTAAAAAAACAGAAAAAAATATTGTGTAGTATTTTAAATTATATTCACATCCATAGGGGCAAATTCACTAAAGCGCGTAGCGTCTAACGCTAGCGCAAATTGCCAGCGTGACGTCAAATCGGAACTTCGCAAATTCACTAACACCGACTCTGGCGAATTTACGCTAGCGAAGTAGATAGACTTGCGCAACTTCGCACCCTTACGCCAGGTGAATTTGCGCACTGCCGGAGGATCATAATTACGCAAATTCACTAAGAGCGAACGCTAGCGAAGCCTGCGCTGGCGACTTTTCGGATCTTAGTGAATTGTGTCCAACAATACTTAGATCAGTGGACACCAACTGATAAAATGAATGTAGAACGTGAATAGTGTTACATCACACGTGCAAGAATTGATTGTGATTGAGAGGGATTGGGGTAATACCCACACTAGAAACCACTGTGGTTCTGGTGTTCAATTATACTCACAAGACTTATATACTCGCCACTTGCGATCTTCTTAAATATGAGTTTGCTCCTGATTCTTCTCCCTGATGGCCTGCATGACTTCTTCAAAGACAGCAGCTCTTGTCAAAGGACTTTGTTGTTGCCAGACCTGACCATCTGTTTCAGCTCTGCCCATGCTCATCCGCCTGCTCTGTGCTCTGCATTCCTGGACTCTCCATCACTGTTAAGGATCCCCCATTCACCTTGCCTAATGAAGCCCTGTGCAGCTCCGGGTACAAGGCAGTGAGTGAGGAGCATGGAGTAGACAGGCAGCAGCTCTCAAACCATTCGCTCAACTTGTTTACAAACTACTCGGAGTGTAGCAGAGAGTAGTTTGTAAACAAGTTGTGTGAATGGTTTGAGAGCTGCTGCCTGTCTGCTCCTATGGGTGTGAATATAATTTGAAATACTACAATTTATTCTATGTTCATCTAAAAGCATCATGTACAGTGCTTGTGCTAGGCTTTTTTGTAGAGAAAAGATGTGAGCCATGCTAGTGGAACCCAGCACAGCAGCACTGTCACAAGAATTCAAGGTCTGTGTTTAGATGGGGGGTGAGGACAAGTTTGAATATTTGAAATGGTGTTTAGTGTTCTGTTCATAAACAGGCCCTGGAGTCTCTCGGCTGTGGTCCTCACTGAACCGTTAAGTTTCAGCAGTTGAAATGATTAACACAACATCAATCCATTCAGTGTGTTGAACAAAGCAGTGCTCGGTGATAATAGCTATAGAAGGAAAGGCTTGGTCACATGGTGTTTTCTGAGTAGATAAAAGGGAGGCACCGATTACAGCAGCAATTTATAATTTCATTTCCACTTCTAGCCATGGCAATATGGCAGAGGTCAAACTAAATAAGGGAAACTTTTCTTTTTGCCTAATGAAAAAAATGTAAACAAATTTCCACTATACATTTATTACACATATTTAATTTCTTTAAAGCTATTTTGTAAATGTAATTGCTTGTCTGCTTATTTCTATTCTTTGCACTGCTGGTTCTGAATCTTGCAGCACCTGTCACCTGTCCTCCAGCCATGACTTTAATGGCTACAATGCTTTGGATGTTCTGTGAATAAAAGGCATGTGGAGAAGGATGCAGGGTTGTGTGGGAAGTAGAGTCAGCGCAGGAGGAGAGCTGACATTTTGTACATTTTTGTTTCAAGCTGCAGAAGAAACAATGCAGAGAACAAATACTTCTTGCAATAACAGTAACATTTATAAAAAAAATAAAAAACTTGACATTTTATTATGTTTATTAAATAATATTAATACATTTCAAAGTGAGCCAGTTAAATATGGTGTATTGACAATTAACAGGCCAACAATCATAATGGAGGGCACACCCCTCAGGTAGATCACAATGTCTTTCAGTTGTAATGTTTTCAGATACTACACAAAATATCTGCAGGTAAAAACTTGGATTTTCATTTACTGGAGGAAACCCCATCTCCCCCGGAATAGTGAAATAAAGTACAATTAAGTAAGATTAATAGATGGAACTTTGGACAGAACTGACACAGTTTGATTCATTTCTGACCCCTTGTTTGTTCCCTTTTATTTTTTATATTATACCTTTTCTCTGCTAAAGTATTCTCGGTACTCAATTTCTTTTAGGGCTAGTCCAGACGGGGAGATTCGGGGGTGATCTGGCGACTTCTTGCCGCGACGGATCGCCCCCGAATAGCTAGGCACCGGCGAAGCTTAAAAGCGCCGGCGTGTGTCCACACGGAGCGGCGCGATGTACATGATACATTTTGGAATTCGAGTACACAAAAATTGCTCAAAATTCTAATTTTTTTCATTTGAATTTTCACTTCGACCCTTGATAAATCTGCCTCTTAAATGAAAATTATGTAAACTCACAATCAATAAGCAATGTCAACATGCATGTTTGGTATATATGAAAGAATAAAAACTACACAATATGTTCTCTTTAAGAGCTAGCGACTTCTCCACTAGGTGGCAGGACTGTGCCACATTCAGGGGCGTATTTAAATTGCACACAATTCCCTAATTGTGAAGAAAAGCCTGTATTAAGAAGACAAATAACAGCAATGATTCACTATGAAGTGGGAAAATTAGTCTTTATTTTGGCAACAGAAATAGTCCTGGATGAAAACTCTAAATATATTTGTTCGAAATACATTAATTTGAACCTTCTTCATGGATTAGAGAAGTAAAACAAGTTAATTGGATATTTTTTCTGTTCCATAAAAGCTACTCTCACATTAACACCTAATGAACTTATGAGCTGCCTTCTTCAATACATTCTTTTAATAATGTATTTATGCTTTAAATAATGTATTTAGTGATGGGCGAATCTCCCCAGTTTTGCTTTGCCGAAAAATGGGCGAATTTCCAGAGAAATTCGCGAATTGGTGAAAAATTCATGAAACGAGTCGAATTTATTCGCCAGCGGCGAATCGCGTGAATTCGTTCCTGGCGAATAAATTCGCCCATCGCTAAATGTATTACCTATTAAATTAATCTGCCAACACAAAAATACATGCTAAAAATTGTAAGTATGTTATTGTGAGAGTAATGTTGCATATTTTCTGTAGTAAATTTGCCCCAAAGATTCACTAGAGATATACAAGTATATAAAGCAGAAAGCTTTCCATCATTTCTGCAGCATCTTGGGTTTGTCTACTCCCTAAAATAAACAGATGCCACAGAATGACACAGAGACAGCAGAGGTCTCACACTTAAAGTCAATTTCTTTGTCAGTGACATAATTTGTGAAGCTAATGTATTGCACTTGTACTGTACTCTGCACTTAGGTATATTGTGTCTGAACGATGGGACCCAACAGGTAGCGGAATGTGATTTTTATAATGCTATTTCCTGTGTGCAGTAAATATAAGGGATATGCCTTAAAAAGTATAGGTCTACAATGTCATATTTCCCTATTCCAGATTGGGTTGTGCTTTTTATAAATAGCCTTTTAAACTCCCCAAAATTGCTTAACTTTCTCCCCAAATGACTCAACTAATTATTGTAAATCATTTTTGCAATGTACAGATTATTTTTCTAAGAATGAAATGCTTTCACTGCAAGCAATTGGTGCATCTCTACCTCTTTGCATTACCTAGCAGATTGTTGTCTCTATTTTGTGCTCCTTAGAATGGAGTGCTGAAATAAAGTTTTTGCCAGGCTATAAATTTTTATCCATGAAACGGTGAAAGGACCTGTAATATCATGAATTAGAACTAATTAATTTAGTTTCACTTACCATTTGTTTCTAGACAGCTTCCATTGGCACAGGACTCCTGCTTTCGTTGCACTTAGTTTTGTTGTATTCGGCCATCTTTTGCCTGTTGTCTTAACAAAGCTTCCTGTATAAGGTGTTCAGCTGAGATTTTGATGATACATATTCAAGCTCCTGAATATATATTTCATGGTTTCTAGAATTAGTGCAGACTAGAAAGTTCATTTAACATAAGCTAGTGCAAACACTCTGCTTGCTGTTAGGCATACCTAGAACCCGTGTAGAGCAGCTGTGCTCAGCCTTCTTATGCTAGTTGCACCGTTAAAAGTGCACCTGGGACAAATCAAGATCGCGGTGCTGTGCAGTGCAAGGAAGCCCTGTACTTAACGTCTGCCTTTAGCTATGCAACTTCTTTTGCCCAACTTACTTGAAGGTTCAAATGTTTGCATTATATTCTGTCATCCATTGTATTGCTTGCTTCAAGCAATTCTTCATAGACTTCAATATTACAGTCCTCTACTGGTCAAAATAGACCATGATGTTATGTTGAAGTGTAACAGTTTCTACTCTTCTGGAAAAGCTTTCCACTAGACATTGGATTGATTGGATTTACCTCCATGCAGTTACAACAGTATTAGTGAGGGTGGGCACTGATATTGGTTTATCAGGTCTGGCTCACAGTTGGCATCCCATACTACTGGTATCCAGCTGGGATGAAGTCAAGGCTTTGTACAGGCACACCTATCCGAGAAACCTATTTTTGTACAGACCTGGCTGAGAGAATGAGCCTTCTCAAAATTGTTGCCAAAGGGAAGAAAACACAAAATGGTCAAGAGTGTTATTTTATATGTATGATGTAAAGCTAATGTTTTTTTTTTACTGGAACTAGCCCTAGACCATTATATTTCCCCCAACAAACAGTCAGCATTATGCACCTAAGAAAGCTGCTGTCTATCAGCCTATACCAAATTCATCTTCCAGAAAATAAATCTCCAGAATGCATTTCCACTACTCCAGAGTGCAATGGAGTGATATTTTGGTACTGTGCAGGGAGATGTTGGGCTTATAAGGCTGCCTGGCCAGGTTTCTGACAACTAGTTCTTGTGCTTGCACCTTCAGAAAAAGTTCAGAACTTGGCAGTGATTGTTACAATTTAGAACAGTGATTCCCAGCCAGTGGCTCATGAGCAATATATTCATTTTGATGAAAATACATTCTCTGTATAGCATCTGTGTAAATTGGTTTTATGTATGTTGATTACAAGTAGGTGCCTCCAAAAGCTATCAAGATTGCACGGGTCAGCTGGTTACTGTCTCCCATCAGCAAAACAAAAGATTTAACCATTTAACCAAGTACTACATGCCAGCAGTACAACCCCAGTAACTACTTACTCTGCAGAAAGCAAAACTTTCCTTCCTGCTGTTAGGTTCATCCAGGAGCTACCGTCCATCTACATACTTAATAATTATCTACACCATAATCGCTATCTAGCAGCTTTTGGTCTTGTTTCTGTTCAGTTAAATATAAAGCTGGAGACTAACCCTAATAGTATTACTGTTTTCTTATTGTCTTTTAAGTGGTTTGTGTGGGCACCAGGAAAAAAGTAGCTCAATAATAATACCACATTCTGTGACATTTTTGCCATAAAATTACCTTAATATAATATGATTGTGGGTTTACCAAATGTATTAAGCAATTTGATGAAACAGTATTGCATGTTTCAAAGCAATTAATTTGTGAAAGTGTTGAGTCCCTTTTTCAATATTTCTAAATGTCACTTCATATGCAAATTGACTTCAGCTACAGTATGAGTCTAATTTTGTTCCCTCATGTGAATACTTAATAAAAACATCTGGTGGGAATGAATATTCATAGGTTATCATAAATGACTAACAAGCAAATTCTATAAGCAATATCATGGAATTTTCTTCTTCGTGCAAAATTCTTAGCGATAATGATACAAATATAATATGCTTTCAGATGTGGAAATGATATCTGCAGAGCAGCAATCCAGACTGGAAACTATCAAATCCCTAGTTACATGTTAGATGTACACATGTTATTTCTGGGCAATGAAAGGTGACAAAGCTGACAACTGAACATTATGAAAAATGAGCAGACAAACCTCCAAAACAGAGGATTAGGAATATTCTCTAATCTCTGCATAAGGACACAAAGAGGAAAAACAAGTAGCAGGAGCCAGAGAGAGACCACAGAAGATAAAATACAGTTGATTCACATATAACACTGATGAATGAGTAATAGACAAGACTCCAGACTAGTTACTATAAGTAGATACAGAAACTCAACTGGAGTAAAGTCAGCAAGTAAATACACACAATCTTTGTACTGGTAGGTATAGGGAGTTGCAATTTCGCAGTTACATACACAAAGGGTTGCAAGTGGAGATGAGCAAAAATGGAGGCAAATGTGCTTATGGATGCTGTACATTAAAGATACTTGAGTCCAAACATGCTCCTTGCACTTATATATAATTGTGCTAAGCAGCATTGCATCCATTCTGCCTCTTTTTCTGAACTGTGCAAAAGTGTGCTTACTGATGCTGTACAGTAAAGTAGAGAGCACTCCATGGTATAGATATTGCTAACACTTAGCATCGATCAATAAAATCATCAGATTTGAATGATTTTAGCTATTCCCATAGGGTTGTATAGCAATTCAGTAGGTTCGATCTGTCGATTTGTTATGCCGAATTGTTGTATCGAATTTTTTTTTAAAGGGCCAATACTTCGACTATCAAATTCGAATTTGAATTTTCAGATTTGGACAATTTCGAATCGAATAAAGGGCTATTTGATAGTCATATTTTGCAAATTCGATGGTGGAAGTAGCCCAAAAAATTTAGAAATTTTAATTTTTTTCAATTAAAATTATTCACATGAATTTAGTAAATCTGCCCCTTAAAATTAGGGATGCGCCGAATCCACTATTTTAGGATTCAACCGAATGCCAAATGATTTGTGAAATATTCGTCCTAATACCTAACTGAATATGAACCCCAACTTGCATATGCAAATTAGGTAAACTAGCGAATCCTGCTGAAAAAGGCAGAATCCAGAACCAAATCTTGAATTTGGTGCATCCCTACTTAAGATATATTTTAATACTAATTTACTAATGCTTACTGAGAATATAAAAAAGGACCTATACCTATAAGCTGTGTTGGACAAACATTTATTGCCAGCCAATCTGTTGGTGTTCTTCCTGTTCAACTTAATGATAAAAAAAATCTTACTTTAAGGACTCTACTTACTACAATCTACAATGCAGCATTTTCCCTATAATGTTATTAAAATAAGTATTAAAAACAAAAACAGTGGACCTGCTATTAAAAAAGAATTAAACTAATCAAACATGTGTGCTCTCTATCCTGTACAGCACAGTCTTAAATAGATATTGGCTAATATTGGCATTAATGTGGCTGCCTTGGCAAAGTCAGATATTCAGGTCTCCATCCAAACTAATAGTGGGTTTAGATAAAGTATGCAGATAAAGTACACCTTTTCCAAACTATTCTAAACTGCACAACAATGGTTACACATTTTCTGGTACAATTCTTTGTGTTTATTCTTAGCAGTATCTGTGTTTCTCTTTTTAAACTTGCCTCCTAATACGCTCCAAATCTGAGCAGTTCTTCTTAAACATTGTGCATGCTTGAATATATTACTCCTCCATTCATTGGTCTTATTAGTGCTTAATACTTGATGTGAAAACTATAAAGCACTTCTGTCCATCTCTAAAATAGAAACCTCTATCTTTTGGAGATTATAGCATAGTACTGCTTTATATGGCTATTCCTTTTCTGAATTACAGATTATGCTAATGCATCACAATAGTGGAAAAATGTAATGCTCTCTGGCTGTTTAGAATATTGGATTTAAATTTTATACAGAATAAAATATATAGTTGTAAAAAATAAAATGCCCTCTGTCACTACAAGTGAAATGTGCTCTTACCACCATTTCCGATGTTCATCAGAGGCTTGTTGCTCAGAGTATGAGTAGTTATATAATCTGCTCCAAACACTTTAAATCCAATATTCTTTTTTTATAACATAGTTCTAAGTAATCCACCGTGGCATGAGGGAAACAAATTACGTGGTCTTTAACAAGTAGAAAGAGTGCATTTGAAGTGTGACTTGAACTAAATCTGTGAAAATGAAACACATTGGTTTTTTAAAAAAATGATGGAAACATGAAAAATAAAATACATGTAGTTTAGATGGAATACATTATTCTTGATGGTTTGCTGGTTTATCCCTGGACACGTAACTTCAAGAATTAGCAATTGTATTGTCAGAAACATATGAATGGGAACAAGGATTCTGAAGAAAGGAGAAATCGTCCAAAAGCTAGAAATATGGTTATCACATCATTATGTCACTTCCAAGCAGGCACCTGACCTTCTAGTAGAAAGTATTTGGAAGAACAGTTTATTATTTTGGAGTTAAACATATTTTAATAACAATTTCCTGTTATTGTTATTCATATTCCCAAATGGTACTAACAATGCGCAAAGCTTCTTCTGCCAGTTTGTACAATAAGCCACGTGTGTGTGCGCACGCAGAACAGTTAATGCCAATTTGGCATTGTTTCTAGTCTAACTCATTCACTCATGCATATAACCCTAAATGGAGTTTATACAATATATTTCACATTTCAGTGAGCTGGTGTAAGGATTGTTATTGGAAGCAAATGAATGTGTAGAAATTGCAGCAGTGAGAATATTGAGTCTACATTGGACAATAATAAAGATCTTCAATAACCTTTCCAGAATCTAAGGTGACCTGTATATTTTTTTCCGCTAGTAAAACGTTTAAGTGAAATTAAATTGATTTCAGTTTTTAGACAAAGTCTGTTGTGTATACATCTTCAAGAATGTTACAGCCATTTTGCTAACACAATGCTTCTTGGCAACAACATCTGAGGTAACATATTACATTCAATCATAGGTGACTTATTGACTGGAGTATTTGATTCAAAACTGCTTCAAATAATACTACTCACCAATATTTCTCAACAGATAACAGAACTGTGTTTCTGATCCTATTCCCATATATTTTCAATGACATTTGGTGTGTTTCCCAGTATCAGCTGGTATTTATTCTTCTCTTCCTGGAAGACTTGGCAACCCCTGAAGAGAGCAAAAGACACAGTCCACAGGAAATTGGATACATTGATGGCAAAGTAGGATTGAAAACTATACAATTTTTGTTCCCACATAATTTGAAATTTGAAATGGCAGAGCGATATCAATGGATTTCCCCTTAGTTCCTTTGTAAATATTGGAATCAATATCAATCAACATAATCTTAACCCAATCCATGAGTATTGTACCACATAAGAAAGGCCATGTAATAGTAAAACAGGCCCAGGTATTCCATAAATATTCTGACAGTAACAGAAAAACATACCTAACAAAAATCTGTTCACTAAGGTCTGGAATCAGCCATATATTAAGGGGATACAGCCGTGATGCCCAGCTGTAAGCCCTGGCTGATGACAGCCATACCATATGAGGGAATGTGAAAACCCACATGGGGTAACTTAGAGTTCACATCAAGACCTCTCATAGGTGATGGGGAGGTCACACTTTAACACCAACTCAAACACATTTATCATCACAGAATCCAAACCTGTTATACCAACTGATGGGAATATCTGGGCAGGGGCAGGTCACACAGTATTGATGTTTAGTGTGTATGGAACCAGTAGGAAGAAATATGATCAGTGAATACAATATCTCTCTACTATGTTCCTGTAAGAAGTTATGGTCATTGTTGGTCCAGGCCAGACTCAGAGGAGGTCATAAAAACTCAACCTGTGTTTTGGAGCCACTCACCTTTTTGCATTTTGGAGGGTATTAAGGATACATTGTCAGTTCTTCAGACTGAGAATTTAGATTTATCTTGGATGACCTATTTAATTGGGGAGCTCATACTGTTTTGCCTCCTGGACCAGAAACTTCTATCTCTTTTGGTGAAAGTATATGTTTTCTATCATTTTCCCTTTTATTTTGAAAAATGTTTGTGCTCTCTAAGTACTCACTGGTGCCTTGTTTACATTAACTTTGCATAAATATTTTGTCCCGTGTCAATAGGTGCTCCAGCTCTACATTTGGAACAGAAAGCAGGATGGACTGAATTGCAAGGAAGGAGTTCATTTTGATCTTTTTAAAATTACTACTATAGGAAATGCAACTTTACTTTCTGACATACATGTGACTTATGATTAGCAGAAGGTATGACTTTGGACATCTGGAATATCATGTTCGACAAAGTATATGAACAATAAAGAAAAGAGAAATAAAGATGCAAATTGGAAATTAAAATGAGATAGTAAATTAGTAAGGCTGGGTGTTTTGAATGACATGATGAATGTTATAATTGTTATATTTGACATGAACATTAAGTATCTTCCTGATAATTTTTATAAAATATTAAACTTGGCTGATAGCGCATAATTAGTATGATGAAGTATTTGCATTTCATTTAGGGTTCTTAAAAATTTACAATATGTATGAATAATGAAAGGATGTTAAATCAACTGAGTATAATGAAGAGCAGAAAAAGAGAATTAGCATAAAAAGACATTTTATTTTTACAATTCAAATGACCCTTCCTTGTCCAGTTACATGGAATATTTTTGCTACAAATGTTTCTGGGAGACAAGTACAAGGTTTTCTAGGGAACATTTGGCATCAGAGAGATTGTGATTAAATATCTCTCTTTTTGACATAAGATTTATGGACTCATTTATTATGCCTTGGTAATGATACTTAACTGATAAGTAAAACACTGCCGAGGGTTTTAGATTGAATAATCTATTTTCCATGAAAAAAAATTCTGAATCCTTTCTCCCTGCTTTCCCCCCTGTGATACCCATTGGAGAGGAGGGATTTGGTTTGGCTCCAGTCCACCCAAAGCTAAAGGAGGCTGCTATAGGCAGAAGAGTGGGCCTAGACCAAAACCTTAGGGTTAGTCCTGGGTTTGGGAGACCTCACGTTATCGTACATTGGGCTTTCCAAACCCAGAACTAACCCTAAGGTTCAGGTCTCGGCTCACTCTTCTGCCTATAGCAGCCACCATTGGCTTCGGGTGGAGCCCTCCGTGACTCAGCTGGAGAACCAGGGAGAGAGTTCTGGGCGAACACAGAAACTGAATGTGTACGGAAGTAATGGGGGAGCAGTCAGCATAGTGAAGGAACATGCCGGGTCAAACCAAATGGGCGATGAGGTACCAAACACACTGAAGGAGTGAGGTTGGGGTCACAGCCTAAGGTCATACACAGGAAAGCGGGGCAGCACCAAATTGAGATCAGAAGAATAGTCAATATAGGCTGGGGGTCAGTTCAGGCAGCAGGATGGCAGAATCAGGAACAGGCAAGGGAAATAGAAAATAACTTTTACGTAGGGAAACTAACAAGGGGGCCTTGCACTCTGACGGCACTCTGAATAAGGAAATTAAAACTGGAAGCATCAGAACTCAGATTATACAAGAGGTGGCAGGCATCGCAGCAATTGAAATGGCGGGCGTCCCTGCCACCTGCCAGGTATTTAGAGATTTTAACAAAGGCTCCTACCCATTTGTTGGAGATGTTATAGTGCATGGACCAAAAAAAAGGAAATATCCAGAGACTAAAAATAAAAGACCAATATGACTTAGGGAATACAAACTAGAAGCTGCTGTATATTAAGCATTTATTGCTGATGTTTTTCTTTAGGCTAAATCAACTTGTTATCATATCACCCAGACTGACCACCACCTTTCTGCTTCAGCAGCAATTTATGCACCTGTATATTTCATATAAAAATGTGAGAATGTAAGAGCTAGAACAGCAACTTTTAAGTCAGGACAACACAAACATGTCACAGATAATCTTAGAAATATAAAACTGGGCATGCACGGGCCGATAAAAGCTGTTGCAGACTGAGTCAGCAGCTTATTAGCCCATGTGTGGGGCCCTCCGACGGGCTTCCCCGATCGATATCTGGCTGAAAGTCGGACAGATGCCAATCGGGCAGGGTTAAAAATCCCATCGGATCGTGGACAGCATTTGTTCCTTGATGTGGTTCAGTGATCCAACCACACTCCTGCATTATTATGATCTGATCGTTGGGCCTTAGGGATTGGATCAGTCCAATATCACCCACCTCAATGTGGGCACATTAGGGAGGGATCCACTTGTTTGGAAAAAATCTACAAATGAGAGGATATCTATGTGTATGGCCACCTTAACCCTTCCATAGACTTAGGGGCCGATTTACTAAATTCCCGTGAATAGATCGAAGTTCTATCGAATTCGATTGAATTCCGATCGTAGGATTAATTCAATTGGTCGAATATGCAAATTAGGCTTATTCGATCATCGAATAGCGAACGATCGAATAGATTTGAATGAATGAATATTCGATCATTCGATCAGCGAAGGATTTAAAATTATTCCATTGCCTACTTTGCCAGATTGAACCTACCGAATTGTAATAGAAGCCTATGGGAACCCTCCCATAGGCTTCTGAGGCTAAGTCCTGATCGAATAGGATTCGTACGATCAAAGACTTCGATCGTTCGAATCCTACGAGTCATTCGAATGAATGATCGAATAATTCATTCGAATGATCGAACGATCGTTATTCGATCATCGAATGATCGAAGATCGAATAAAAGGGTAGCCTAAAACTATTCGATTAGCATTCGAAAATCGAATGCTAATTGAATATCGAGGATAATCGAATTTTTTTTGGGGAGTAATAGTAAATTTGATCCTTACTGTTTACCACAACCTGGTCTGTATCAAAAGGAAAAGACAATTAATGTTAGCATGAAAACAAATATGAGTACTCACCTACATAAAACATAGTACTATATAATTGATACGTGATTTCTCTACATTGTACATGATATATATATATATATATATATATATATATATATATATATATATATATATATATATATATATATATATATATATACACATGTATATAAATACAAAAGGTAAAATGTTTGTTGATTCTGCCAGCCACTCATAGAATATTGAATTCTAGTATTGTTTTTCACAATAAAAAAAGTATGTTTTTATTTCACTTCAGTTTCTAACTGTATTCTATAATTTATAGAAGGCTACTGGCTGTATGATGAACTCTTGATACTATCAGCTTTAGAAGATGTACATACTGTAGGTTCTCTAGAGCACATTCCAGAAAACAGTAAACATAAGCGTCCCTTCTTTATTGGCAAGCAGAATGAAGAAGATGCTATCTAGCTAGAGGCAACTGAATATAATAAAAACAAGTATTGTTGAATCCACAATTATTATTTTCTGCCTTTTAAAATTCACATCTCACTTTATACATACATATTTCAAGTTCTTGGGACTTCTTTCATAGCATATATAAAAGTAACTAAAAATTCATCACAATGTGCACTTATATACGCTTTTAAATGAGTTACTGGGGTTCACTTATAAAGAACAATTCTACTGTTTCACAAAATTACAACCACCGTCATATTTACTGGGCATATTGGCACACACATGTTGGAGACTCCATGCAACATCCACACAACAAATTATAGAAGAAACCTGTAAAATTGTAGTCCAGTATTTCCTACCTTATCTACTGAAAAGCATAGGGGCGCATTTACTAAGGGTCGAAGTGAAAATTTGAATAAAATGTAATGTAATTTCAATGTAATTTTTGGGTACTATGACTATTGAATAGGCCAAAATTTGAATTGAAAAAATTCCTTTCAAAGTGAAAAATTCAACCATTCGAAAATCACCTGTGCACTTTTCTTCCTGTTTTCGCTTGGTGACACATGCACAGAAGAGGGATTGAACGGTAAGGCACTACTGTGCCCAAAAGTCAATAGGAAACATCATGACTTTCTGGCACATGCACAGTAGATCCTTACTGTTCAATCCCTCTACTGCGCATGCGCCAACAAGCCCCGGGTAAACAGGAAGAAGAGCGCACGGGCGAACATGGCTGCCGTGAACTCAACAGGAGAGGAACTGCATGGAGGGGTCAGTAACAAGTTAGGGGCATTTGCCCTGGGGTGAAGGTAGGCCAGGGGGTGAGGCCAACATAGGGGAGGGCAGAGGGATTTTAGCGCCAGAGGGGTTGAATTCTCCTTTAAACCTGCCGAATTGCTGTTTTAGCCTATGGGGGACCTCCTCTAACCATTAAGGAGTCTTTTTTTGGGGAAATGGTTCGAATTTAGGGCCCGTACACACGGGCGTTTTGGACCTGCGCTCCCCTGCATTGCGTTTTGCTGCGTTCAGCCGCAGGGGAGCGAGGTCTAGACGCACCTCATTCTTTTCAATGAGGTTGTACCCACGAGACGCGTGTAAGCGCCGAACGCAGGTTCAGACGCAACATGCTGCATTTTTCCTGCGTTTGGCGCCTACATGTGTTCGTGTGAGTACAGCCCCATTGAAAATAATTGAGTGCGTCTATACCTGCGCTCCCCTGCGGCTGAACGCAGCAAAACGGAACGCAGGGGAGTGCAGGGAAAAAACGCCCGTGTGTAAGGGCCCAAAAGGATTCAATTGAATCGATTTGAACAATTTTTATTCAATCAAAAACAGACCTATTCAATTGAAAACGGTCCGTTTTCGATCGAAAAAAAAAAACACTTTGAAATTTTTCACTTTGAAATTTGACCCTTAGTAATGTGTAGTGTCCCTTTAATGCCATAGAAAGAGTGACACTCTCTAACATTCCTCTTTAAAAACATACACTTTTTACAAGGGTGTTGTGGTTGGTGCGCAGCACAGTGGTATATGTATTTTATTAATCTTTCTTTTAAAATGGGAATGTTGCAAGAAAAACTTCTGATACTGTTGAGAGCTGAACTGCTGTGAATTATAACTAAACAAACAAGTGTGCACTTGCATAGCAAAAAAATAAAAAATACATTTGGACAAATTACTATGCTGCACATATGCTGGTCCAGGCTTTACCTAAGCCAAGTAAACCCCATCAAGATGCTGCTGCCATATGAAGCAGCATTTGTTTTGTTTTCAATAGACGGCATAGCCAAACCTACAAGAATTGTTTTCATTGCAGCCAGTACATGAATTGTGGAAAGATGTGCAGAGATACCATCCCTCTACTCTTTACTAAAATATCATCCCAGACGTTTTTGACTGTAATGCCGGAACTTATATTTTACTCCACTTACTTCTGCATTCAAATAAAATGGATTGGTTGCAAAGAACAAATTAAAAGAGCATAGAGAAGATAAAAGGAGAGAAAAGATTGCTGGGGGAGAACTAGAGAAGTGATACAGAACTGTTATACACATGAAGACGGGGGAGGCATCAGAGAGGGTTTTAGAGAACAGGAGAGAAGAAGAAAATAGTGGAAACAAGAAGAGAAAATGAATGCAGAGAATAGTAGGAGATTGAGGAATGGCGAGAGAGTGATATACATGGAATAATGTGGGATAATATAGAATATGCTAGGGGTGTACATTGTTATGACACAATACACCGGCAGGGTGTTGTTTTTGCAGAAGCTGAATTGGCAGCCAAGAAAAGTCATATTTTCATTTTGGGGTCCCTACAGTCCACATACTATACTTAGGTAAATCTATGCATACTGACCATCAGACTGTTCATTATAAGGAAATAGCAATGTGGAAATAGCAAAACAGTGGTGTGGCTTATAATTGTGAGAGAGACTTATTTTTTCATGCTCTGCTACAAAGAGCGCACATATCATCCCTCCACTTTTTTTCACTCCAATTCAAGCACTAATTGCAGTCATCTTCCAAATCCTTCAAAACTGGCTGAGCTTCGTTCCGCTCCCAGGCAGCTGTTCTTATGCTTTCTCAGTATATTTTTTTATTCCTCAGATAATTGATCTTAGGAGCAATACAAGTGAAATGGTAAAATATAAGCAGTTTGTGCACATTAAATAGTAGATAATGGTGCATACTTATTTCTGCTGTTAATGTCTCTTAAGTGTTTTCCAGTTACTCAACCTGAATTCCCTGAGCAGAGGCATCATAAGTGGGTCTATAGAGATCCCAGTGTGGTGTTTATACAAATGGCCTGCAGGTGGCACTGTGCATACATAGGACTTTCTGTACAACTTGAAAGTGAAAGTAAGACTTAATGCTGTTATGTAATGGCTGCATGAACCTGCTAATAAAGCACTGTTATACTCTCCTCATCCTCGGCTACCAAACACAACACCCAGCAATTAATTTTGTTTTCCAACAAAGGCCCGGGGTGGTCTCAAAAACAATCTACAGGATCATGGAAGACATGTTATTAAGTTTTATAATGCTAGCCTTTTGTTCCATTGTCAGGGTATAGGAATGGATTCATTTTTTATTTGAATCTAATTTTGTTACTTCTAAACCACATTTATGTGGTTGAGGATCCTATCAAATTGAATGGCATTTTGTACTGCCATTTTTATAAATATATTGCTGCCATGCATAATGAGCTTGTGGCATAAATATCAGCCCTAGCAGGTGCTCCAAACATTTGTCCAGTTTCACCCCATTCCATTTGCATTTCACATTGCAGGTGCACCCTTAGTGAATAGAATAGTGAATTCAGGCAAGTAAAGCACTGCTAATATATCACTGCTCCTGGTTTCTTAGGTGAGTGGCATCTTCCTGAGACATATTTTTTCTAGATGACAGCAGTTGAGAAAAAGCTCAGGCCACATACCATAGAGGTACCTGTAGAATATAATGGTGTTCTATGGAGCTAATCCATTATCTGCTATTTAACCTGTGCCATTTACTGCACCTTTATATACATAAATATTGGACATTTTAAACTTTAGTAATGAACAGTAATTCCAAACTAGGTTCCATTGGCTCTGGGTCAATGCAAACTATTACTGATATTATCTGTGCCCAGTAGAGACGTTAAGTCTTTTCAGTACCACCATCTTTTATATGAAATAAGCTTGCAAAGTAACTGAGCTTGATTTTTACCAGAATAAGTAATAGTTTTTGACAGTATCTTTTTAGCTGGCTTACTTGTATGTCCATTTTACCTTTATACAAAATGTCATATATATATATATATATATATATATATATCTAATATATATAATATATTATATGTATATCACTATAATATATTGTGGGGGTTCACTCGCTGGTAGGCTGCAAATGAGGCAACTTCACACACCAAGACCGGTGTAAGGGCTTCCTGCCCGCGTTTATTTTTCAGCTGCTGCAGAAGTTTCCCCTCGCAGGGGGTAGAAAACAACAGTTGGAACAGAAATATCAAGCCTCCTGGCTAACACAAAAATAAATGTTTCTCTTTCTCCTGAAGCTGAGCAAATCCAGCAGCGTGTCTCTCTCTCACACACACACAGGCTCAACAGCTCTCCTGCACAGCTTCAGGTGTACTACAAATAGGCCTAGGGCCTCCTGAAAACCTGGCCCATGGATTTGGGAATCCACCCACCCTGCTCTTGCGGATTCCCAGTAAGACCAGCCCCGGATCAACAATTACAAAAACTGCAGAGAAACCAAGTGTTTCTCTGCCCAAAACACTGCTGGTCTCACCTCAGTAAAAGTGTCTGAGAATCCGTGGCCCAACATACATGTTGTCAATCACTTTTCCCCAGGAAACCGGGGACCTTTTTGTCAACATACCACAATATATATATATATATATATATATATATATATATATATATATATATTAATCTAAATTGTAATGCATCTTCATGGGTGCAATCTAAAATAACATTTTGAATTAATTTGCATGCAAACAAATACTCTGGAATAAAACACATGGCAACAACTGTGCATATTAAACACTAGAACAATTTTGCATATGTGCCAGGAAACATAATCTTTCTCTAATTAAAGTTGAGGTATTGCTCTTCATATTTTTTCTAGATGCATTTAAACATTCTCCTTCTGGCACTGTCAATCTTCCTACATGCCAATCTTGATGCGGCCTCTTCAAGGTCAGTCATGATTCCTCTCTCTCGCTGTTATGTCTAACACAGTTTTCATTATGCAGTGCTTGTTAAAACAATGAATATAAATATATATATATATATACACATATATTTATTTAAACAGGTTATAGTATAATATTTTCCTGCTGTCTATTAAATACTAAAGATACTGACAGAACTATGCCACTGCATACACAATAGCAAAGTAGAAAATATAGTCTGTGTTTAAGCAGAAAATAAAACTGCTGATCAAAGGAAAAGTGACAACGCAATAAATGTCAGTTTGAGAATGAAGACATCCCAGAATTCCCTGGGCTCTGCCTCTTTAGTACCTAACTTTTGAAGCTGCACTTACGCCCACATCTTGGTGTCATGCAACTTACATAAGAAGAATATAAAGTACCAGGAAACAACTTGATAAGAATACATTTTGAAACACAATGCTTTGACTTAGATCCATTCCCCTTGTTGCTGTTAATAGTTAATAGCAATTAATAGTCATTTTACATATACTCAGGAGATCCTCTTCTTACTCATTAAAAGCTTTTCTATCCCTTAATCTGTTCTTGGTAAATAAATTGATTCTCTGGAACAAGCTGCTGACTTCATTCCTTGTTATGTGACCCCCTCAGGTTATAATGTTTTCTAAACACAATATAATTATGGGAAGAATTACATTCATTTCACAACATAACTAAGTTCTCATGGGATTGTTGTTATCTTCTTTGCAGCACAGGTAGGAAAAGAGGAAAATGTTTATCTGGGAACTAATAAAATATACAAAGCCCTTTCTGAAATCATCCATCCATTCACTGCATGGACTAGAAGAACCTAATCAGGCTAGGCTTTCAATTGTCCTTTCAACTGTCTGTGTTCTTGGGCTTTTAACCCCCACTGAACATAGCTTTTAAAAGTTCCAAGATATGCCTACATGTCATTAATCTTCTTTGGTCATCTTCTGCAGAATATGTCCAGCAAGTATAAACCTATGTTTAGTTAAAGCAGGTTCACCATGCTACTGAACAGTAGAACATGGGTCACACTGGCTTCACTGCACCAGGTGGGAGAAGGTGGTGTGCAACTACACCTTTCTAACTATTGTATAAAAAATATAGATAGAAACAACCAGAGGTTCTTGCAAACAAAATAACAGAACAGCTTTATTGTCCCAGACCGGTGCTGTCCAACTTTTGTGGTACTGAGGGCCAGACTTTTTCTGGCCTACGTGATGAGGACAAGTAATGGAGATCAGTGTTGACCTCTTTTAAACCATAACCACTGTAAACCACACCCATGTTACTACAAGAGCTTTTAACTTTTAATACTACTTGCAGGCAAGCACTGCATGATAAAAACTTTTAAGACCATATCCAGATTAATGGTGGTACTACACAAAAAAAAAACAAATGTTTGGTGCTCAATGCAAATATATGTGACCATTATAAGTCACGTTAAACATACCTGTAGGGACCCATAAGTAGCATGGCCCTTATGGCTTCTTCCCTTGCCCTTACTTTAG
>CM044435.1:58297311-58315756 GCA_024363595.1 Xenopus borealis
TCTGTACCTGACCGCCGGAAGTGACGTAGCCGCCATATTGGTAAAGGTATTCAGCGTGACCGCCCATAGCCTACAGTGCGCACCAAGTCACGCGAGAATCTCGGCGGCCATTTTGAAAGTGCGCAACAAGCCTCTAATAACGAAGCAGCGGTTTTTGTTGACACAAAATTCCCCACAGTGACAAAGGATAGCGATACCCTGGAAAGAGTCGCTATATTGGGGGATAGTTGGCAAAGTATCACCTACTATTCTGGTTGCAAGATAAATAAATAAAGCGACCAACGCCAGCACTTGCACCACCGCTAGAGAAATTAACTTTTTGAACTTAATCACCATGTCTGTTATTACTCCAGAAGGAGTTAACTTGTGGGCTTTACAACAAGGGCTTAAGCTGCCCTATGCATTTGCACTGGACCATGTTCCCTTACATTTACCCAAAGGCTTCCTGGAACAGACTTTGTCCTCTTATCCAGGCCTGGCTGGTGCTGCTATAGTCACATCATCACGCTCACTTCTACAAGGGTTGCAACATGTGCTATGTGTGCCTCAATATGAGTTTAACCGAAGCAGTATACCTACCATTATCTACCCAAGTGGTATTTCTCCTAAGGGATGGCCAGTTGTTTATCCTCCATTGGTTCCTGCTGTTCCCCCACCATGCTCCTCCAGTCCAAATTCTATACCGCCCAACTCCTGCAGTATACTCATTGAGAATGATACTCAGTATCCTAATTTGGATTGGCAACCTCTTTCTCTACCTCAGCCACTCACTAGCCTAGACACCATTTCACCTGTAGTGGTTGAAAGCATGCAGAAAGTTACTGAAGCCAGTCTACGGTTATGGCAAGAGACTGTTTGGAGCGTAAACCAGTACCTAAAGGGGAGGACAGTTTTACTGACTGGATAGAGTACATTCGACCACTGCTAGAGGAGTGGGAAGGAACTGATAAAATGAAACAGCGCAGACTATTGGAGTTAGTAAGACCCCCTGCTTTGACTTTCTTACAGGCCCACAAGACTAAGCACCCTGTTTGCACTGTTCACGAGCTATTACTAGCTCTGATATCTCGCTATGAGAAATATGAGGATCTACAACAACGTCTAGCTAAGTTTCAAGCTATGCGACAAATAAAAGACGAGAGAGCATCAGTGTTCATTAGCCGAGTATCAAATGAACTGAACTACCTCATATTCAAAAACATAATCCCTGCCACCCAGGAAATATCTCAGCTTCATAGGCAAATAAAGTGGGGATCAGACCCTCATCACACAGTAAACCTTGCTGTGCAGGCTTATATGCGGTACAACCCAGGTGCAGTTGCAGGGGATGGAAAAGTGGAAGTTGATCTCCGAATCCCTGGGATAACTTCTGAAGATGAACCACCCCTCAAAGTGGTTGCTTATATCTGTCCGCCTGCTGCTCACAGGACAGCCGCTCCACTTATTGTGGGATCCAACGTGAAAGCCGTCGAGGACGCTTTTCTAAGGTTCCTAAAATTGCAAGGAATCACCGATGTGTCCTCATTCCCCGTGTCAGCAGCAGTAAAAAGACTGTGTAAGTCCTTTGTGCCGGAATTCTGCGAGGGTCCCGTGTACAGACTAAATGGGCCTCCTATTGAGATTCCAGCTGGTCAAGCAAAAACAATAAGAGTTGCTAGATCTCTACCTATCGAATGTGATACCAATAACTATTTTCTCTTGGAAACTCCACCGGAGCAAGTGGCCAAACACGGTTGGGAATTCGTTCCAGAAAGAAAGGATTGGTGAAAAAGGATGCCCGAGTTTGATTTGGTTGTCTTGCAAAATTACAACCCTTGGCCTATTACCGTGAACGAATTTGATGAAGTTGGAGTGTGCTACTCTGTTCAGGAAGTTACATCTGAATCAGAGGTATATGCTACACCCATTGAGAAAAGGGATGCACCTCTTAAATTTGATTTTGGGGACTCTCCCATGCCGAAAGAGGCCAAAAAACTGCTTATTAAGGAGTTAAACGTCAGAAAGGATGTATTCTCCACTGATGACATGGATGTTGGATGTGCCAAAAGTGCCTGTCACACCATTCGCTTAGCAGATTCTAGACCTTTCAGGGAGAGATCCAGGAAGTTACCACCCCGAGATATTGAAGATGTACGGAAATGCCTGAAAAAGATGAAAGATCAGAATATTATTACAGATTCCAGAAGTCCTTATGCTTCCCCCATTGTGGTGGTTCGAAAAAAGGATGGATCTGTTCGTCTGTGTGTAGACTACCGTACATTGAACAGGAGAACCGTACCTGACCAATACACTTTGCCCAGGATCGAAGACTCCTTGGAAGCTTTAAGTGGCAGTAAGTGGTTTACGGTGATGGATCTTAGGTCCGGATACTATCAAGTACCCATGTCTTCTGAGGACCAAGAAAAAACTGCTTTCATTTGCCCTTTGGGGTTTTATCAATTTACTCGAATGCCTCAGGGTATTTGTGGGGCCCCTGCCATGTTTCAAAGGTTAATGGAAAGAGTTTTGGGGGATCTATGCCCTCGAGAATGCCTTGTGTACCTTGATGACATCATTGTGTTTGGAAGCACACTGGAAGAACACCATGAAAGACTAATCCATGTGATTAACAGGCTGCAAGAAGAAGGTTTAAAGCTGTCCATTGACAAGTGTAAGTTTGGCCGTACCTCCGTGCATTATGTGGGACATATTGTGTCTGCTGAAGGAGTATCCACGGATCCTGCCAAAGTAGAGGCAGTAGTAAATTGGCTACAACCGAATAATCTTACAGAGCTCAGATCCTTCTTAGGGTTTTGCGGTTATTACCGAAGATTTGTGGAAGGGTATTCCAAGTTGGCAAAACCTTTACATGCATTGCTGGCCATCTCCCCAACGGATGAGAAGACTGCAAAAACTTCCAAGACACCTTTTGGGGATAAATGGACTGAATCCTGCACTGAAGCTTTTAACACGTTGAAGAAATGCCTCACAGAAGCGCCCGTATTGGCTTATGCAGATCCTACCAAGCCTTATGTCCTTCATGTGGATGCCAGCTACGACGGTTTGGGAGGAGTACTCCATCAAGCATACCCTGGAGGGTTACGTCCAGTGGCCTATGTCAGCCGAAGTTTATCTCCCAGTGAGAAAAACTATCCCGTGCACAAGCTAGAGTTTCTGGCTCTTAAGTGGGCCATCGTTGAAAAACTTCATGGATATTTGTACGGGGTACCCTTTGAAGTCAGGACTGATAATAACCCCCTTACTTATGTGCACACTATGGCTAAACTAGATGCTACAGGCCATAGATGGTTAGCAGCTCTATCTAACTATCAGTTCAACCTCAAGTATAAACCCGGTCCAAAGAATGTGGGAGCTGATGCACTATCTCGGAGGCCAGGACTGCCGGTTATTTCTGATAATGACGAATGGGTAGAGATTTCAAACGCAGGAGTAACTGCCTTTTGCTTGGTCTCTGCTGCAAACAAAAGAGAACTCAACTTCTCAGATTTAAGATTAGTGGACTCATTGGGAGCAACACCCGATTGCATTCCAGATGCTTTCAGCTGCCCTGCACTGTTAGGGATGGATCAGTTGTATCCTTTGAAAAGGAGGGATTTGATCAAGGCTCAGCAAGCTGATCCCCTCATTGGGCCTTTGAAGAGAGCTGTTCTACAGAAAGACCAAGAGTACCTAAAAAAATCCCTTCCGGCTGATAGCACTACTTTTCTGAGATAGTGGGAAAAGTTCCGGATGGATAAAGGACTCCTGTACAGGGTACTTCTATACCATGACCACCCTGATCGACGTCAACTCGTTTTACCCAAACGGTATAGACAGTTTGTACTCAGACACCTTCATGATAAGCATGGACATTTAGGTGTGGAAAAAACCTATGGGTTAATTCAAGATAGGTTCTATTGGCCTAAAATGAGAGAGACTGTTACTGACTATTGCCGAAGGTGTTTGAGGTGTTTACAAAGGAAAACATTGCCCATAAAAGCTGCACCTCTGGAACATCTGAAAAGCTCAGGGCCCTTAGACCTTGTATGCATGGACTTTCTTTGCATTGACCCCGATACAAAGGGTGTTGGAAATATTCTAGTAATCACTGATCACTACACTCGTTATGCCCAAGCCTTCCCTACCAAGGATCAAAAAGCTGCCACTGTAGCTAAAGTCCTCTGGGAAAAATGTTTCATCCACTATGGGTTTCCTGCCCGGTTACACTCCGATCAAGGGCGAGATTTCGAGAGTAAGCTGATCAAAGAGTTGTTGCAATTGTTAAACATAAATAAAAGCAGAACCACCCCATACCATCCTCAAGGAGATGCACAACCAGAAAGGTTCAATCGTACCCTGCTCAATATGCTTGGTACCCTTCCTGTTCATGAGAAAAGACTTTGGAGTCGTCATGTTAGTGCCTTGGTACATGCTTACAATTGCACTAGACACAAGACCACGGGATACTCTCCTTATTTCCTCATGTTCGGCAGGGAAGCACGGCTCCCTATAGACCTTTATTTTGGGGTGTCTGTGGATGGTGTGAACAGTGTTTGCCATTCCAAATATGTTGCTAATCTGAAAGAAGACTTGGCTCAAGCTTATCGCCTTGCAGAGGATAACGCTGCAAACATTAATAAGGGAAATAAGAGGAGGTATGATGCCAGAGTATGGCAAAAGGAACTTGTTCCTGGAGACAGAGTCTTACTTAGGAACCTAGGGAATCAGGCTCAGCATAAGCTGGCTGACCGTTGGCGTGCAGATCCTTATGTTATTGTTGATAAACTGCCTGGCATTCCTGTCTACCGTATAAAGGGTCCCCATGGATATCTTAAAGCATGGCACAGGAATCATCTCTTGCCTTTACCACCGGAATTTGAACCTGATGACACTAATCCAACAGACTCTGATGATTCTAGTGATTCCCTAGATGCTGAGGATCCACTAATTGACTCCCATGTTCCTTCAGACTCTCCTACTACAATTGAGGAAATTGAGGAGGAACACTCAATGATTGTCCCTACTAATTTGCTAAGTGACCCACCTCCATTTGCAGGAGGAACTTTGAGTCCAGATACTCCAGACTTTGTTCCTGCTAGCCAGCCTGGACTGAATCAGACTCACAATTCAGTTACCCCAGCCTCGGGACTACCTAATAGGGAGGTGCGGAGGGGAGAAAGGATGAGGCGACCTCCTAGTGCCCTCACCTATGACTCATTGGGAGCTCCAACATATAGCTCTAAACCTTTTGTTGGTTATGCTTTGCCTTACCCAAGTGATATGCATGCTGATGTTCAGTGTTTATTACGAGACATGCATCAAATGATGAACAGATTGGTTTCTATGATGTCTGTTGCATGCTACTAACTTGCATTTCCTCCACAGCATCCAATGTACCTGATAGATCTTAGGTGAGATTTATCTGAAACGGATGTTATATGTTATATTGTTGCAATATATGGTTTATTGTTTTGCCATAATATATGTACCCTTGCTGGGACAGAAGGGATTTTTCCAAGGGGAGAATGTAGGGACCCATAAGTATTATGGCCCTTATGGCTTCTTCCCTTGCCCTTACTTTAGCTATCTGTTATTGGACTAAGTTCCAGATAGCTATAATGTAGCACATTATTGGATACAGGTTGTGACCCACCCCTGCAGTGCTGTAATAAAGGTGCTTGCAGGGAGGGGCACTTCCTCTTTGGCCTGCAGCAGAGGAGAGGGGCAGTGCTCCATTGAGCCTGGAGTTAAGGCCCCAGTGATACTAAAGGTATTTTACCACTGATAGTAAAGTCGGGGAACAGGGCCCCGTGAATGAGGAATAGTCAGAGAAAGGATATTCCTGTAATAGCACTCTCTAGGAGAAGTGAGATAGAGAGGGAAGCTAGAAAGGGCAGCTCAAGCCCCATCAAGGAGGATAGTAGGGAGTAGCTCTCCCCCAGGCTCTACCTTGCCTGAAGTGAAGGGACCTCAGTGTTAGGGGCTGCAGGAAGAGTATTTACCCCTGAACTGACCTTAACCTGCTGGTGGGATCCGGACCACATGAGGTATTGCTAACCTGGCTGGTGAAACTACAACTCCCATCCATACATCCTACCTGAGGGTATTCTCTATTGCTGTACCTATGCCATGCACTTGCTGTTACCATCTATTGGTTGTGAGTATGATGAATACCCTGTGTGCTCTCTGTTAATAAACCTGTTCTATTTGTTTCACAAAGAACCCCTGGCATCCAACACTTGTTCTTTTATACACTATGCAGTATTGAGCTGTAGTTCAACTACCTCACACGTGATTTTCCACTTAGCGAAAGCCCTACCTGAGATCAAAGAGTCGCGTGTAACCAATGCTCTACCCATGCTAGTTTGGTTTGGTTTAATACAGCCAAGAAAGGGTTACATACCCTTAAACCTATATGCCTCCTCCCCTGTGGATAACCCAGCAACCCCCAGCACATGATTAACAACAATTTTCAAATGCTAACAAACCCCCAGAACATGTCCTACCAGGCTCACATCCCACAGGTAGCATAGGTCAGGCAGAGTCATCATAAAGAATAATCATACAAAAGTTTACATATGATATTGGTGTACAATTTTGTAAATTACCTTTTTATATTTATGTCAACTAGTTGCATAATCATGTCATCTAGTATATAATTGGAACCTGATTATACATAGTCCTCTTATATTTCTTATATTGCCTAATGCTGGCCATAGATGTAACAATTTCCAAGAAAGATTGTTCGTTTCAACACACACGTATAGAGCTGAATCGTCAGATATACAGGTAAAAACAATAGAATTCTACCTGTATCTGAAGATTCAGCACTAACAATGGCCGATGTTAAGTGTGCCTTCAAAAATTTTCTGTCCAGCCCGATCAACCAGCTGACTGATATCTAAATCTTCTGACGATATTGGTCGTCTCATTTCCCACCATACACACGGCGAATATCGTACGAAAATTAGTTTAGTACAATATTATCTGTGCGTCTATTCCCACCTTAACTGAAAGCTAGAGTATATTGTATGAGCCACTATCCACTTTGGATCCTGAAAGAACTGGAAAAAGGAAAAATAAAAGGGAACAGGAGGAAGGGGGGTCACCCTTGGGAAGTGAATTGAACAACATCGTCTCAGTTTTTTATTTCAGTTTTAAGCCTGTACTATTATGTAGGAAAATCGTTCCTAGCCTGTTGGGTGGAGATTATATAAAGGTTCCAATTGACCATATTTTCTCCCAGTTACTACTTTGCCCTCTGATCTCCATTTCCTTCATATCTTTGACTCTGCACATTATATCTAAAATATTAGGTGAGTGTACATTTTTCCATTGTGAAGTAATTGCTAGTCTAGTTGCTGTTAGAATAAAATTCGTGAGCCTCTGTTCTGAGGTGGAGATATCTGGGATGGGTTTGCCAACTAAGGTGGTGTAAATGAGTACACAGAGTAATATCTGCAAGAGCAAATCTTCAACACCTTTCCATAATGTAATTATTTTAGGACATTCCCATATTATATGTTGCAAAGTTCCCCTAAGACCACAGTTTCTCCAACACAGTGGAGACGTGCCCAGGAAAATACAATTTAGTTTCAGAAGTGTGTCATACCAAAAAAACATAGATTTATAAATGCTCTCTCTCTGTCACAAGTAGCACTTTTTTTTGCATTTTCCCAGATCTCTATCCAATCTTCCATTGGGAGAGTTGTGGAAGTTGTTTCTTCCCATTTCACCATATAAGAGTGTTTGGTATCGCTAGCGTAAATGCGCTTTGCCTTGCGAAGTAACACTAGCGCAACTACGCTACTGTTCGCCGACCTATGCGTAACTTTGTACTTTAGTGAATTTGCGTATCGCTGGCGAAAATTCGTCTGGCGAAGTGCGGCGAACGTTAGCGAAGGCAACGCTAGCGCATTTTCACCGCTTAGTGAATATGCCCCATAGACTCTATTATAATCAAATAATTCACATTTTAAAAATATAAAATATATTAAATATAATTAATCCTTATTTGAGGTATACCAGTTCTGCTGGGTTTATTTAATGATTTTTTTAGTACACTTGATATGTAGATATCGAGATCCAAATAAAGCAAACACTCCTTACTTGGAAAACCCCAGGTTCCATATCTGTACTATTTTATACTTCCATTTCTCCTTATACTGTACCCATTTTCCCTTCTATTGTACAATGTACAGTTTTCCTTTACTTTTTGCTTACACTGTACCCATTTTCTCTCTTTTCACTTTGACTTCTGTCATACCAGGGCAGCATTGCTCTGGCATCAAAAGTTAACATGGCAAAACAGTTGGTCGCAGTCTCACACAGAGACCCTTGATTGTATATTTCACCAGGGGGGATGTGGAAAGGTGAAATCCATATCTGCCTTCTGAGACGGTTTGGAGCCACACCATTTGGGCAAGGAAGCTGGGCCAGTTTGTTCTTTGATGGGCTGATCAAAGAACAGAGCTGTGGACCTAGAGCAGCAGGGGGGGATAGCTAGTAGAAAATTATGGATTATAGGAAAGGATCTGTATTTCCTGTGTCATAGGATTCACATCCTCATAACTTACATATTGGTTATGAGGAGGTCACATGCTTCCTAACAATACCAAACAGGACCAGCTTATACCCACCCGTTAGGAGGGATAGTTCCTGGGGGACTGGAAAAAAGGAACCTATTAGTGTTTGGTATTGTTCTGTTTGCCCACTTATGGATCACAATTTGCCCATGTTTTTATTATAGTATTGGGTACTCGCAAGTACCCATATTATATTAAAGGATATTGGGGAATAATATTCTAGGTAATAGTTACTAGAAAGTAGAAAGCCAATTACCTCCAAGTACGTCCATCTGTTTTATACACAATGGAGTTTTCAGAGAGCAATAACTTGTAACACTTTATAAAACATGTAACTACCTTACAGGTACAATAGCCTGTTCCACTGGTAGAACCAGTTCTGCTCCACTTAGATGGTTGGTCCACACCTCAGCTACCAACAGACTTAGCAAAACACAATTTTCCCTCTTTTCCTCAGAGGGCCGCTACCTCACTCACTTCCTGGTTTCTTAGCAGAGATCTCTACTACCCCCAGATGATGACATCACTCCCCACGCCTACAGTTAATTAGCACTGCAAACTGTTGAAAGCATCTGTCTCAAAGAGTAATTCTGAGAGATATTCACCTTCCCTCCTCAGCCCCCCCCCCCCACACACAGTGCCGCAGAAGTAATAATTATATCGAAACATGCTGCATACATGATACTCATTATGGAGCTTTCAGCTTCTGTCTGCATGCTAACATAAAGCTTGGTGTGTAACCTAGGGGAAGCCTAACTACCCATATTAATAAATCCAGTATGAGTGCAGGAAGCCACAGAAAGCTTCATTTTAACATGTAGATAGAGAGTTCCATGCTGGCATGCAACTTGAATGCTGATTTAAATGTATATGTAAGTTTGCTAGGGCGTGCTGGTCACATATTGGAATACGTTTTATTTGGAAGTCTGGCCTGGGCTTTCTGTGGCATTTATTTCACCTTATAGGGAGCTGCTTCATTTACCATACAGCCACTGACAAAAAGGTACATTTGTTTTAAGGGAGGTGGTATTCCAATGTACCATTAGAATGTTATTCCCATTCCTCTGGAGGGAATCCTTGACAAGTCTCGTAAAAAATAAACTCAAAGGCTACCTCTTGGAGCACTCACACAACATCTGAACTCAGTTCTGACACTTATATTGACATGTTACCAACTGTAACCTGCAATACTTAGGCTATTTATTATGGTTCGAGTTGTGTTTTCCACAAAAATGAGTGTTTTTGAGATTATCAAAATTCACATTTTCAGGTAAAAAAAATTTTTTCCGAGATTTATTATACCCTCACCTTGGAAAAAGCTTGAATCCAAAAATACACCATCTAAAACCTGTCAAGGTCATGTAAGAGTCAATGGCAGAGGTCCCCTGAACCATTGTCATGGACAAACGTTTTTTTCAAAACAGATCAGTTAATAGTGCTGCTCCAGCAGACTTCTGCACTGAAATCTATTTCTCAAAAGAGCAAACAGATTTTTTTATAGTCAATTTTGAAATCTGACATGGGGCTAGACATTTTGTCAATTTCCCAGCTGCCCCATGTCATGTGACTTGTGCCAGCACTTTAGGATGGAACTGCTTTCTGGCAGGCTGTTTTTTTCCCTTCTCAATGTAACTGAATAGAATGCAGCGGGACATGGGTTTTTACTCTAGAGTGCTGTTCTTAGATCTACCAGGCAGCTGTTATCTTGTGTCAGGGAGCTGCTATCTAGTTACCTTCTCATTGTTCTGAGGCTGTTTGGGGGGAGGAGAAAGCGAAGGGGTGATATCACTCCAACTTGTAGTACAGCAGAAAAGAGTGATTGAAGTTTATCAGAGCACAAGTCACATGACTTGGGGCAGCTGGGAAATTGACAATATGTCTATAGAATAGGCCAAAATTCTAATTGAATTAAATTTTTTTTAATCAAATTGAAAAATTTTGTTTTAAAAACTTCGACTTCAACTATTCACCACCTTAAACCTGCCAAATTGCTGTTTTTTCCTATGGGGGACCTCCTATAAGTTTGAGATGTCAAAGTTTTTCAGAGGTAATCTTTCGAATCGAACTATTAAATTGTACGTTTTGAACAATTAAATCGTATGATTCAAACAATTCAAATTCGGTCGAAAAACTGACCTTTTCGATCGAAAACGGTCTGTTTTCGTTTAAAAAAACCCTTTGGCTGAATTTCAAAAGTATTTTCACTTCAAAATTTGACCCTTGATAAATCTGCCCTTTAGGGGCAAATTTACTAAACAGCGAAAATTTGGCGGCCATTGCAGCACTTTGCAAGGCAAAAATTCACTAGGACAACACTAATTAACTACAATGTGAAATTTAATCCTGGCCGACAGACGCTGGTGAATTTTCGCGAGCAAATCAAAGTGAAGATGTGCTAGTGTTCTGCATAGCGTAATTTGTTAGAGGTCTAGCACTCAGGGTAATTTACATATGGCGGGTAATTTAAAGTTGTATGGACATCTTTATGTTACATGGTGCATCTAATACATTACATTTACACTGATAAACAGTCATGTCCAGGGAACCTTAATAAAGTCAATAGAGTTGTTATAATGTCCTACACATGAACCCACTGTATAATAATGTTCCATATGTTAGAAAATGCACGAGGGAAACCAGTTACCCCAAATCATTTTTTTGGACTTTTGTAGCCTATCACCCTGAAAAAAGTCGCCAGCGTTTTTTAAACTTGGAAGCTTTTTCCACTTAGGATATGATGTAAGTAACAGAAGATTGAGGAAGTTCTATGCACTCCATTGCACTTCTCCTGGTCGGAACTGGTGAAGGCAAGTCTGGCGAAAGAGGTAATATTCAGTAAAATCAGCATTTTAGTGAATTTGCGGAGTAACGTCCATTTGCCAAAGCGAAAAGTCACCTGGCAATAGAATGTGAATCACCACTAGCGTCTGTCTCTTTCACTATCAAAGTGACACCTGCGCCCATTAGTAAATCGGTGAAGTTCCTGTGAGCAGTAACACTGGCAAATCCTCACCAGCGTTCGTCACTTCTACCTTTAATAAATCTGCCCCTTAGTTCTTACATCCGTACATTGTATTTGTTATTGTAATGACCTCTGTTTGTTCTAACCATTTATTGTTCTGCTGTACAGAGGTTTGCACATACAGTAAGTAGTGCTATATACAGTAACTAAAACAATTAAATACATAATTTACAGAACAACTGAAATCTGTGAGCTTATTTTATATTTGACCTATAAAAATATATCAGTGTTCACTGAGAGCAATAATAACATATTTATGCCATAAATGTTGTCATAGCTATGCTGAGGAAAGATCATTCTGGATGTTTAATTCCCTGCAGACTATGGAAAACCATAGAAACAAAGAAGGAAACCCTCCATAAATGTGATAAAAATGTATCTTTGCTGCATTAGGAATGATTCAGAAGATTATTGTGACAAAAATACTTGGGTCTGTAGGTGTATAAGGAATAGCCGGTGATCTTTTGTTACAGTGCATTAAATAAGATTCTGTTATCATTATATTTAACAAATGCCAGGCTTTATTGTTTTCGCTCAAAAAAAAAAAAATCTACTTCATACATGCTCTAGATTTTCAACAGCGCTAGTTATTAGTATTCCTTTAAAGAGCTGTATGTCTCTTGGTATTTCAGCTCACTATTTTGCACTCAAGTGATTTCAATGCATGTGGTGCTTAGCAACTAAGCTACAGAGATCATGCAGAATAACTAGATATTATTAATCATCATTGCTTCTGGAACGTTAATACCAAGGGACACTAGATACATCTGTTCAGAAGCTAAAATTTTCTAATAGGCAGGTACTGGGGATTAGAGGTTTGGACATATTATTGTAAAAAAAAGTGTGGATGTAGCCTCAGAATATAATAAGTGCCATGATTTCAATATTTCAATCCAAGTATGGTTGTCATGTGAGCTCTATTAAAGGTAGATATATTTACATAAAGGAATAAATCAGCAGGTAAGTAACATACAGTGCATTAGACACTACATACAAACACTGACCCTAGCAACACCATAAATACTATAACAAATTGTTACAGATACCCACTTGCATTCAAGATGCATTTTTCTTCTAGTTCCTTGGGCATAGACCTGTGCTGGATCTGGGCAATCTGTTAGCTTGCTCCATCTTCCTTTGGGTGATCCCCAAGCTGCTCTCTTTTTGGTACTCAACATCTGACATATTTTAAGTTTGCGTTACTTGCTTCCCTGGCATTGCCTACTTCCTTTATATTGGTTACCCTTTGTTTCTAAATATTACTGGATATCACAGCTTTATTCAGTTGGTTCCCTTGACAAATATTTTTTATTTCCAAGCTTTTTATCACTGGAACATTTTTAACCTGGACAAATTGTTTGGAATAGTCTTATTTTAATGGCAATATCTTGGATCCACACAGTGTACTAGCAGGTCTAGGCAACTACAATTAAAACGGAGAGATGATTCAGAGCGGTTTGTCTGTAGAAGACCCTAAAAGAGGAAGATAGTGATGTGTGTGTGGGATTGAAAACTGCAAGCTTCACTGGTGCAGAGACATATATATATATATACGAAGTAGAAGTGATGGCACTCACAGGATTTGAACAAAAATGACAAATTTTGTCAAAAATAAGAAAAGGTTTATTTATCCAACGTTTCGGTCCCACACAAGGACCTTTATTAAGGAAATAATATATATATATGTATAAGTAATAATAAGTACATTTTTGTGTCACATATCAAAACTATATAAATAATTCTTAATAAATATATGATATATATATATATAAAGATATAAGTAACAAATATAAGCTGATACAAAAATGTACTTACTGTACGTGTTAACCAATTTTACTAATGTCACTTACTGTTACAGGTATGTACAAATTTTACCTAAAAAAAAACCCAGACTGTTGACTGTTTTGCATATAGGGTACAAGAGGTATTCTCTAGGTTTTGTAAAACAGATACAGCTATTTAACCTGTTATTCCAATGTTCTACTTGTATGTTATTTTATTTTATTTGTGTTATTACATTGTCTGTTAGTTTTATATATAACTCACCTTTTACATGCTTGCTTCACATTCCTGTGGTATCCCTTTCTCATCAAATTATTAGACCTTAATGCTTTATACAAATTGTTTATGTTGTACTGTTGTGTTTTTCTCACCAAGTGATATCAAACCAAGGGGCAGATTCACTAAAGCGCGAAGCGTCTAACACTAGCGCTAATTCGCCATTGTGACGTCATTTTGCACCCTTACGCCAAGTTGCGCCCTGACGAAGGATCGTAACTTTGCAAATTCACTTAGATGAACATTTTCCTAAATGTTAGCACTTACGCTGGACGTTTCTTCGCCTGGTCAGACCAGGCGAAGTTCAATACAATAGATAGGAGGTTGAAAAAAAATATATAAAATTTTTTCTAAGTCCCAAAAAACCGCTGGCGTATTTTAGCATAGGAGGGTGATCGTCTGAAAAAGATTGATAATTTTTTTGGGGGGTTACCCTTCTTCCCCCCTACATTTCCTAACATATGGCAACTCAACTATACAGGGGGCACGTGTAGGGCAATAGGACAACTTTATTTTATTTATTAAAGGTTTCCTGGGCTTGTGTAGTGGAATGTAGTGGCTGTAACATATACTTCTATTATAAGTTAAAGTTCCCGCCGTATGCAAATTAGGCTCCGCTAGCGTAGTAAATATTTTAGTGGATTTGCGTAGCGCTAGGGAAGCGTACGCTGGCGAATTTTCAGATCTTAGTAAATCTGCCCCCAAATGTGCACTGCACATTTAATTACAGAAACACTACTTCTAGTGGGTTTGCTTGCATTGTTTCTTAAAGAACTTTCTGATATATACAATGCAATGCACAAACCAATCAGTGCTTTTAACTTCAAATTTTGTAGTCAGCTGTGTAACTCTCCATCTATAGGGGTCATGCTCCTTTCTTATTATTACAGCATATGTAATATGATGTGTTTTATTGTATATATATTACTTGTGTGACAGGTAGTATTACTGATATTGAGAACTTTGCCTGCAAGGTTCCTAAAGGTAACATTGATCAAATCCTAATATGTTTCTTGTTGTGGGGTCAATCACATCTCCATAAATGTCATCCTTACCTTTTAGTGTAAGGCCACACGGGGAGTTTTCGGGGAGATCTGTCGCCTGGCGACTTATAGCCGCGACGAATCTCCCCGAATACCTTGGTAGCGCTGCGCACCCGCGACACGTAAAGGGGTTATCCATTCTCTGGCCATGCTTATGCGTATGCATGAGGGGGGCCCAAAATCATTTTCCACCCCTTACTGCACAAGTTTGTATAAAACTATGCAAATGTGTCCATTAGCACAAGGAATACTGTACTTAAATAGTTGTTTATTTACAGAGAACTACATACTAGTACTGCATACATTTGTGGTGCTATAGAAACAAACCAACATACAAATAAACCAAGCTATCTCCACCCATTGAAGGGCCTTAAAGGGGTTGTTCACCTTTGAAATAACTTTTAGTACAAAGTAGAGAAACGCTGAGAAAATAAGTGGTTTTAATGTTTTATTACTTACGATTTTCATTTATTTAGCTTTTTACCTAGTAGCTCTCCAGTTTGCAGTTTCATCAATCTGGTTGCTAAGGTCCAAATTACATTAGCATTCATGCTATGAATAAGATCCTGGAATATGAATAGGAAGATGGTTAATAAAAAGTAGAAATAACAATAAATGTTTAGCCTTACGGAGCATTTGTTTTAGATGAGGTCAGTGACTCCCATTCAGGAGTTGGAAACAGTCAGAAGGCAAATAATTCAAAAACTATAAAAAAAAAAAAGAAAAAATGAAGGTCAGTTGAAAAGTTGATAATTAAATAATGTAGTTATATTGCTAAGCTTGACCTAGTATGATGTGCCATCAGATAATAAACCAATATTAAATAACCAGAAGTACAATATTTACCCAATTTCTGTGCAAACCCACAAAACCATAGGGGATATTATTAAAAATCTCAAGTGATGTTTACAAAAATATTTTATTTCTTTGTTAAAATCTACTGTACAGATATCCCAATACTCATCTAATACGCTATGAGAGTAAAACAAGTATACACTTTTGCTAGACAATTTTCTATATTTTGGCTATGTGTTTGTTTCTTTCCTCCTCTTCCCGCTGCTGTATTGAAAACTTTACACAGTGAGACTGATATACTTTTATTACAGAATATGCTCCTGAGCCAGCTGGTCTCCTGAGCATGTGGGACTGGTTTTTACTCATGCACAGCATGGAGGCAACTAAACACAACATTCATGAATGCATAAACCCAGCTTTTAATAGATATAAAATACATAAAACATTTACACAGAAAGAATTGAATCCATGCTATAAGCTGTTATGTCAAATTCATTAAGGCAAAGAAAAATAAAATAATCACTCTCTGACAGAAGTACATTTTCAAGACGCATAACAGCCAGGTTGAGGCTAATGAAAGAATGCCACATAAATATAATCCATCTATTATTCATGAATCTAAATAACCTGACCTAAATAGAAAACACAGCAATGCCCAGCTATTCCCATGCAGATGTTAGTGCATTAAACGGATGAATCCGACTGAAAAAGCATTCCAAACATCCATTCATAATGTGCTGTTTTTAATTTGTAACTGAATACACTCATTCTCTCTGGTATTCATCTTTTAATGACTAAATTGTCCTAAAGTGCCCTCTGCAAGATGTACCTTGTATTAGAATTGTGTTGCACACAGCAACGTGATTTCTCTCCATGTTAGATTTATACCTAGGAGAATTCTGTCAGGATCTGTTTATGGCTATTATGAAATATATGGATTTGTGATGTGGTTTATTAAAATTAAAAGGATGTCTCAAAATGACCCCTTACAATTCATCATCTCCCCTGCAAGCAAATAATATAGTTACATTTTAGACCATTTTACCCCGCAGTTGTTATTTGTAGTGTCTCCATGAATTTATCTTTCCCCTTCAATCACTACTCACTTTTCCTCATGTTTATGCCGTGGTCAACCAGAGTACATATTTAACCAACTGATATTTTATATGACATTAGGTGGCATATTAAAGAATTGTACCAAACTGTAAGATATGTTTAAGTAAATATTGCCCTTTTACATCTCTTGCCTTGAACCACCATTTCATAATGGTCTGTGTGCTGCCTCAGAGATCACCTGACCAGAAATATTTCAACTCTAACTGTAACAGGAAGAAGTGTGGAAGCAAAAGACACAACTCTGTCTGTTAATTGGCTCATGTGACCTAACTTGTATGTTTGTCCTTGGTTTGTTTGTGTGCACTGTGAATCAAAGGACCCCAGGGGGCAGACCTTAGAACTGAAGATGGCAATTTTCTATTTACGATTACCCAATGGCACATAATGTTAGAAAATTATATTTTTCAGAAAATGGTTTATTTAGATAAAGCAGGGGTTTACTTATGGGCGTTTTTATACAATACATTTGTATAAAACATACATACATATATACAAAAAAATTGTCTTCACATAATGAACACGTTTTATTGTAAAACAATTTAATTTTTTACTCAGACTTTACTGTTCTGATACTTTTTGTCACAAGAAAGGTCCAGATTTCTTATACTTATTTGTTTCAAAGTTTACCCTGCCTAAGGCAAGCTTTCCAAGCAGAACAATGGTAATTGATCTTAAGGGACACTGAATCTGATCAAAGGAATACAGTATATATCAGTCACTGCTGGGAAGCAATAGGCAATTACTATCTCCAGTCAGTGCCAGAAAGGGAATAGCAATTGTCTCATTAGCACCAGGAAATACATTTCTCCCCACCAGCATAAGAGGTAAAAAGTGGAGCAATTTACAAACGTAGGCACTATATTGCTCCATTGCCATTCCCTGCATCAACCTTTGCTTCCCATTCACTTCTAATACAGTTTGGTACTTGTTTCAGTTCTCCTGATGGTCTGGCAGCTGCACACCCATCATGCTCAGTTGGGAGGTAGTGCAAGGATTCATCCTGTATGATTTCTGAACCAGCATGAAGCAAAAATAGACATGTATAGCCCAATGTGTTTTGTGCCAAATGGGCCTATGAGGGCACTTACTCATGAGCCTATGAGTAAGTGCCCATTTGGCATGAAAAGATTTAGGCTATATATTTCCTAATAAATATTTTAAGGGTAAGTCCACACGGGGAGATTTGTCGCCTGGCGACTAATCGCCGTGACTAATCTCCCCGAATGGCTTGCTAGTATCTTGCACTAAAGTCGCTTGCGCCTATTCACACGCGGCAACGCGAGGCAATTTCAAGCGACTTTAAAAAACGTATCACCGCGTGTGAATAGGCGCAGGCAACTTTAGCGCTAGCGGGTAGAAGATACGAGTCGCCTCAAAGACGTGGCGTTTTGTCACCAGGCAACTAATCTCCTCGAATCTCCAAGTCTGGACGAGCCCTTAAATGTAACAACTTCATTTGCTACTGCATTAACGATTAGTGGGCCTCTTCACCTTTGTGATTACACCAGTTTTGGCAACCCTTGGCCTGAGGTTTTTGTTTTTATTACTTTTTTGCGACTATATATTCATAATCACTCTCTAGGAGCAGATAGGCATGCCATTTTTGTTGATTGTGTTGATCCAGCAGTAACACCAGCACATTCATGTAACAAGGGATGGGCTGAAGTCCAAACTTAGGGTCAGTGTGTAAATTAAAAGCTTTGCGGAGATATCCACAGAAGACTCTGGCATCAGACTAGCACAGAACAATAGTGATAAGTATACATTCTTTATGAAAAATGTGTGTCTAAAAAAGCCATTATATTTTCCAATGGGGGCATTATTTACCCCCCCCCCCTCTCTCTATA
>CM044435.1:58323616-58356511 GCA_024363595.1 Xenopus borealis
ATATATATATATATATATATATATATATATATATATATAGGTACACACCCATATACACACAATATGCAATGGGGTTATGCAAAATAAGTAGCAAATCAATGTAACAATAAGGAACATTTGCTGTTTCTGTTTCTAGATAATCTGTTATTTACAGAGAGTGACATTATCAATTGCCTATCTACCATCTGCTACATGAGATAAAGTGCTGTGAGTATTAATGTCACCTGATACTGTTCCACCTTGATAAGAGGCAACAGCTCATTATATTTTCCTTTGCAGACATATTCAAATTACAGCCAACAAATTTACCTCTGGAAATTGCCTTGTTGTGATATTGCTTTCCATTGCATTGTTTTGAATATTTTAAAGTATAATTCAAGGCACTTTGCAGTTTAATTAATATGCATGGTGATTTTCCTGAAATGTAAATATTGCAATGTAAAATCAATTGATTGTCAGAGCCTTTGAAACAGACTGTTTATGTATTGGATTTGAGCCAGATTGCTCTAGATATGGCGATTTCATACAAGGAATATATTTTTAATATGGAGATTACATAGGAATAAAAAAAGGTATTGCTTGGCAGTCAACACCATTTTAGGATATCTTAAAGAACAAGTACAAGATACTGTTTACTGGACGTACTTGGACATTCCAACAAGACAATGATCCAAAACACAAGGCCAAGTCGACCTGTCATTGGCTACAGCAAAATAAAGTGTAGGTTCTGGAGTGGCCATCTCAGTCTCCTGACCTCAATATCATTGAGCCCCTCTGGGGAGACCTCAAACGTGCAGTTCATGCAAGACAGCCCAAGAATTTACAGGAACAGGAGGCTTTTTGCCAGGAAGATTGGGCAGCTTTACCAACTGAGAGGATAAAGAGCCTCCTCCACAACTACCACAAAAGACGTCAAGCTGTCATTGAAGTTAAAGGGGGAATACACTGTATTAAGAACTGGGGTATGTAAACTTTTGATCCGGGTCATTTGTAGTTTGTGTAGTGATTATGATTTAAACACAGTTGTTTGGCAATAAATGGCTTCAGCCAACCACTAACCATGAGTGAAAGAAAAGTTTGTGTGTTATCATTCATACTCTTTGAAAAATGGTTAAGAAATCCTAAATTCTGCCAGGGTATGTAAACGTATGAGCACATCTGTATCTATAAACTCTATCGCTTCAGAGCATACATTCTATGCTCTGCTAGTTCTGACTTCTGAAACAGTGTATCAGAAGCTATCTTATTAAAGGGGTTGTTCACCTTTGAGTTAACTTTTAGTATAATGTAGAGAGGGATATTCTGAGACAATTTGCAATTGGTTTTCATTTTTTATTGTTTGTGGTTTTATAGTTATTTAGCTTTTTATTCAGCAGCTCTCTATTTTGCAGTGTCAGCAATTTGGTTTCTAGGGTACAAATTACCCTAGCAACCCTGCATTGATTTGAATAAGAGACTGGAATATGAATAGGAGATGGACTGAAGAGAATAAGTAATAAAAAGTGGCAATAACAATACATGTGTAGCCTTACAGAGCATTTGTTTTTAGATGGTGTCAGTGACCCTCATTTGAAAGCTGCAAAGAAACAGAAGAAATTTGCAAATCATTTAAAAACTATGAAAAATAAATAATGAAGACCAATTGAAAAGTTTCTTAGAATTGGCCCTTTTACAATATACTAAAAGTTAATTTGAAGGTGAACCACCCCTTTAACAGACCTAGAGGAAACGTCTGCTTTCAAGAGTCAGTTCAATGAGTGAATGTAAGAACAGATAAACAACAATTAATTTCAATTGCAATGACATTTTCCAATAACTTGTTGAAAATGTTGTCTAAAATGTTTTTATAAATGCACATTGGAATGCTGCTTAGAATTACTTTTGGGTTTCTGAAATTGCAGTAGATTAGAAAAAAGGTATGCGTGTTACCATGCTTGTGAAGATTGCAATTTATTGGAATTAATAGGACCAGTGAAAATAATTACCACTTGTAATTTAAATTTCACTGAGGGACGGTGTACAATGGTTTTATATTTTTTTCAAGACACGAAAAAGTTGTATCGAGAACTGCCATTTAAAAAAAAAAATCATTTATGAAGTGCATACTGACAAATTCTTAAAGAAGCAAATTCATTTCAACTTAATTACAATGTTTTATTTACAGTTACACAAATAAAGCTTTAAGATATCAAATATATTTGTTTAACTAATCTGTCTTTGAACATAATAAAAAACAGACAAAAGAAGCAATCACGGTTGTGCGACAGAACATTGCATAAAACGGTCGGAAACATACGGATACATATAAACAAGAATCATTTGGGAGCACTCTGCTCTTAAAGTTTTAAATACATTGCATAGATTTGATGGCATAAAACATTTAAGATGTCAAATGGCATGTTCATCCCTGAGTTCTGTCTGTTCTTATGCTTGGTATTGGGCTGCTTTATCTATAGGTCCGAATCCAAAATAAGAGTATCTGTAATATGCAGCAGGTACTACATTTGCTGACGCTTGTTCAGGCGGCGAGAAAGCCATGCAATTAATTTGCTTACTAACTGAATTTAACATATATTTTTGCCAAATGCTGTAATTTTAGTAACTGTTAAAAATACACACAATGTACTGAAGGTGTTTTCCTAGACTGAGGCAATGGTATGGAGATTTTCTACAAACCCTTTCTTCAGAAGGCTTCAAAAATGGTAATACCAAAAGTCTCCAACTTACTGTAAACCAACAATTCTCCATTCCTACAAGTTTTCTTTTTTAACAGAAATACCCCTTATGTGGAAAAAAGCAGGTTATAGCATTTCTTAAAGGGCTGGTTCACCTTTAAAACGACTTTTAGGGGCAAATTCACTAAAGTGCAGAAATTCGCTAGTGACGCCTTCGCCACATTTTGCCAGGCAAATTTTCGTCAGTTCGACGCTTATTCACTCAAATGTGAATTTGCACTCAGGGAGCGAAAAGTAGCGAAGTTGTGCTACCGTTACTTCCTCAGGCAAAGCGCATATACACTGGCGATGCCTAATTTGTATACGGCGCAAAGTTAAACGTATATGTTACAGCCACTACATTCCACTACACAAGCCCAGGAAACCTTTAATAAATTAAATAAAGTTGTCCTAAACATGTGCCCACTGTATAGTTGAGTTGCCATATGTTAGGAAATGTAGGGGGGAAGGAGGGTAACCCCCCAAAATAATTACACTATTTTTCAGACAATCACCCTAAAAAAGGTAAAAGATGCAAGCGTTTTTTGGGACTCCTATGTATTGTATTGAACTTCGCCAGGTCTGACCTGGCAAATCAAAGTCTAGCGCAAGAGGTAACGTTCAATAAAATGTTCATCTTAGTGAATTAGCGTAGTTATGTCCCTTCATCAGTGCGCAACTTCGCCTAGCGTAAGGGCATGAAGTTGTACTATCTACTTCGCTAGCGAATTTTCGCCAGGGACACTGTTAGTAAATTGGCAAAATTACGTCACACTGGTGAATTAGCGCTAGCGTTAGACACTTCGTGCTTTAGTGAATTTGCCCCTTAGTATGTAATAGAATGGCCAATTCTAAGCAAAGTTTTCATTGGTTTTAATAATTTAGTTTTATAATTATTTGCCTTTTTCTGCGGACTCTTTCCAGCTTTTAGATGGGCGTTGCTGACTCTGTCTAAAAGCAAATGCTTTGTAAGGCTACACATTTATTATTACTGTTACTTTTTATTGCTCATATTTCTAGTAAGGTCCTCTCCAATTTATATTCCATTCTCTTATTCAAATCAATGCATGGTTGCTAGAGTAATTTGGGCTACCAGATTGTTTACAATGCAAATTGAAGAGCTGCTGAATAAAAAGCTAAATAACTCAAAAACTTTAAATAATAAAAAATGAAAACCAATTGCAAATTGTCTCAGAATATCACTCTCTACATCATACTAAAAGTAAACTCAAAGGTGAACAACCCCTTTAATTATGGACCTAACACCTGTATTAATGGGGAATTCTAATATTAATTTGCCTGTGAATATTCTAAATAAATATATCCAAATAGAAAACAAGAATGGATAATTGCTTTATTGTGTACTTCAATTAAGAATGGTTCAGTTACTCTCTCATGCCTATATGTTCTGTTTTACTACTGTTAAGAAAACAAGGATAATCTAGTGCAGGGCTGTATAACCAGAGGCCAATGGGCAGGATGTGGTCCTCCAAAGGATTTTATCGCCCCAGTGTACTCACAGGCTCCATAGACTTCACCGTATGACATCATCATTTTAATTCAGTCCAACCCTCCAACATGTTGTATGACAAATGACTGGCCCACTATGTGTAATACGTAGGACAGCACTGATTTAGTGCATTACTAGTATGGAAGCTCTATACACTTCCACAATAAAAAAGGCAACCAATGATGTCTGGCTACAAGTGATGTCAACCAAACCAAAAATAAGGACAAAAAAACAGTGCAGGTATGGGATTCCTTATCCAGAAACCCATTTTAAAATTATGGAAAGGTAGTGTCCTATAGAGTCAATTTAAAGCAAATTGTTCAAATGTTTGAAAATGTTTTCCTTTTTCTCTGTAATAATAAAACACTACCTTGTACGTTATCCCAACTAAGATATCCTTAATGCATTTTAGAGGCCTTATCTGGAAAATCCAAGCTTCAGAGTATTCTGGATAACAGGTCCCATACCTGTATTAAATTTTACGTGTGCACTTGCATTTTAAACTATGGGGATGATCTATTAAGCAAATAAAGTTTTTCCCAGCCCGGATACTATTTTTCTGCTGCCGTTGAGCTTGAACACCTTGAGCTTGAACTGTTTAAATCAGCCGATCTCATTCAGACCAACTGACTCATTGATCTGCTATAATAAATCTGTCAGTCGATTCAAACACTTTTCCGACAGTCTGGAACATTTTAGCGTGAACAGGATTCAGATTTCCCTAGTTTGAATTTTAATAAACATGCCACCGTATGTCCTATTTTATACATGCACACAATGTCCCATAGATGGAGCATGAAATACTGCACTCATTTTGTGCCATGTTATACCCAATGTTCTTTTAAATGGCGGAATTCTGAAGAGCTGCCTGTTACCATTAAATGGGGCTTTCTCCCATAATTTGTAACACACGGCAGCAGATTTACTGTTAAATTGTCCATCTAATGAACATATGCTTAGAAAGACACATAAACACAGGTATACGATCATACACCCATACACATGCAAATGCTGTCAGTAACACCGTTCAACATTACAACCATTTTATTATAACAGGTTGAGTAGCAATGTAGCCTAATTTTTTTATCCCAAGTGAAAAAAATAAATGTTTTCATTTAGAAAATCTTAAGATTTGACCAGTTTAAAGCCCTGTCCTGTATCAAGTACAGCTGGAAGGAACCAATTCATTTTGAACCTTTTTAAACACTTGTAGCATGTTTTACAAAGCCAAAACATGTTAAGAGCCCCGCACCAATTAGCTAAATGAACAAGTGGGTATGTAATGCGAGGGAAATAGGTCATCCAATGTTTAGTAACATCGTTGCCAGTTGGTAAATGTAATGTATAGTCACTCCAGGGCTTTGATACTCCATAAACTGCCTTTACGGTACGGCCCTTTTCAGACCAATTTATATTGTGCTCAGGATTGCAGTTGTACTCCACCCATTCTTTAGTAAAATCCCCTAGCTGAGGAGGATCTGCTTCTTCAATATCTACAACCTTTGCCATCTCTGCTCCTTGCACAGCAACATATTGATCTCGGACTCTGCGAACTTCCTTAACCCAAGGCTGTGAACTTTCTGTGTCCAATACAATTATAAGTCGTGAACAAAATGAACCATTCTTCTCTCGCCACCATTCCAAAAGAGTATCAAAGCGTAACGTTTCACCACCTGTAAGCAATACATTAAAATACACATTATAATTATGGATTATTAACAATTCACAAAAGCAAGATGATTTCAAAATAAAATTAATGGGGTTAAAGGGTTTTTGACCCGAACCACTGTGTATGCACCGAAAGTCACAAAAGTTTCCAAAAGTTTTGTGACGTTTGGTGCATGCCAGTTCACTCCAACTGTGCATGCGCTGAAAACACCAGCCGGATTGCCAATAAAATGAAGATAGAAGGTGGCGCCCATGGATTCCCATGGCCCGAATCTGTACGGAGGGGTAAGTAAAAAATTAGGGGCATTTGCCCGGGGGGCAGGTAGGCTGGAGGGGAGTCTTCCCAGGGAGGGGTGAGGGCTTTTTTCTATTACAGGTTGAATTCTCCTTTAATGTTTTTCAGTACTTCAAAGGACTATTTTGAAAAGCAATTTGCAAGTCTTTCTTGGATGGTAACATTGGTTTGCCTTCAGCAGCTGTGCCTAGTATTGAGCATTCACTATAGTGCTCAGTTTCTGTATAAAACAAAGGAAATAAATCACACGGGGTGGGGTTTAAGGTTTAAAACATTATGCACTGTGAAAATGGGGGTGAACCCCAAACTACATGTGCACTGTCAAATAAAATTAAAATGCAGAGAAGTCATCTGCTGGATAGCCTCTTAAGCTGGCTATACACGGGCAGATAAAGCTGCTGATATCAGTCGTTTAGACCAATATGACATCTGCCCGTGTATGGGGGCTTCCGACAGGTTTTCCCAACCGATACCTGGACACAATATTGATCGGGAAGGGCGGATTTTCTTCCGACCGACCCGTCGGAAGTCCATTGCACTTCTCATAATCCGATTGTTCGGCCATAGGACGGAACGTTTGGATTACCCTGATATAGCCCTGCCAGGTTAGTGGCATATCGGGGAAAGATCCGCTTGTTTGGCGATGTCGCCAAACGAGCGGATCTTTGCATCTATGGCCATTAATATTGAGTATTTATGTTCTTACATTGCAGTCTTCGAGCAGTGTTGTTCATTCTACTAAACTAAAAATACAGTTAGGACAGATATACTCAATTTGCTTTATATTATCAGTTGTAGGGTTCAGATAAGACAAGATAGTGTTAATTTATTTTGTAATATTTCCTCCCAGAGGCCTGATGATTGCCCAGATTAAAAACAAATGGCAAGTCCGTCCCATCTGTCAGTATAAACCACTTGTGTTGAAATGCTATATTAGCAAATACCCTCTAGCTTTGCCATCAGTATGTAATGGCTGGATTTAGAAGATCTAACAGGAAAAATATACTTCTATGCAAATAATCCACAGATTAGCAGAAGATTTATCGAGCAAATATGAAAACATCAAAACACTGCCAAAAACCTGTTACATTTTGCTCTACATGAATAAAATGACAAAAACCGTTAGTAAAACTACATGATCTTTCACTTTGCTCATTAAAAAAAATAAAATATAGAATGCAATTAGAAACAAAATGCATGCGAAAGATTTAAGGAAAAATATTTCCATTATAAAATGTATAATAAATAGTTTTGTATTCCCATTAAATGTTTATTTCTAGATACTTTTGGTCAGAAATATTTGATTCAACTCCTAATTCACTACATCTAATTTCATTAAAAGAGAAGGAAAGGTTACAAATATAAGGTTTATCAGAAAGGTTTATATAAATACACCAGTAAACCCTCACAGTAATGCTGCTCAAATCCTGAAACCCAGCATTTATGTCCTTCTACTGTGTACACATGGGCTTCTGTATTAGACTTCCTGTTTTCAGCTTAAACCTCCTTGCCCTGGGTGTGAGCATGCTCAGTTTGCTCCTTCTCTGCTGTAAACTGAGCCAAGAGCTATGAGCGAGCAGGGAGAAACTCAGGCAGGAAGTGATGTCAAGTTAATACTGCAGCTGCTATCCTAAACAAACAGAGAGCTTCTAGAGCTTTTTACTCAGGTATGGTAAAAACATTCTAGAGAATAAATATAGTGTTCTAGCTTGCACTTTTGCAGCTGATCTATTGGCAATAAAATGCCTATTGAGCTTTCCTTGTCCTTTAAAGACAAAGTATCTTGACATGTTTAGACATGGCTATGTGAAGACTTCAATTTCACATTAAGGGTCCCAAATTCACGTTTAAATGTATGTAAAGTATAGCAACATAAATGACTGGTTAATGAAGGTTGCTATTCTTAAAATACATTACATGCATTCAAGAAGGGACAGATTTCCTGGCTATTACCCTGCTCTGTACTACTGCAAAAGGAAGTCTCATTATGCATCACACTGTATAGGAGTTGGCGTAGCTTTACTACTATTAGTTTGAAATCTAAAATTCCAAATACATAGTTGTTTCTCAGGAGTTATAAAATGTTCATGCATTAGACCAATCTTATGCATTCTCTGCTCGTATATGTTTATGTGGCTTGCTAGAATAATTTCTTTTAAAGCCTCAAATACAAAAAAAATCATCCTCTCCCACATTATACAAATTGATATTTAAAAAATGACAGCCATTTCCTACCTAAACAACAACAGGGGGACATAAATGCTAAAGTACCATTAGTAACCAGTGATGTGGCACTTAGAGGATACAAAAAAAAATTAATTGCACGGACTTACCAGCTAATGCCCACTCTCCAGTGCTATGTGAATGTCCACTGTAGTATATTATGTACGTATCATGTCTAGGTCCATCAGATGTTCTTAAGTCAAGAAATGACTTTAGCTTTGCATGTAGTGTATCAAAATTAAGCCCACTTGTGGAGTAGTCACACCCATACGTTTCAATCATATGAGAGGAAAAAAATCTCTGGATAGAATTTAACATTCCCGTTGACCGTAAATTTAATTCTTGCACATGTTCCGGGGGAAGAAGCATGGGCTGACCATTAGGGCTAGTTCAAGGTAAGAGAAAAGTAAACATAGCCATTAAATATTTAATTCATTTATGCCAAAACATAAATGTTTCTACTACTTTTTACTAAAACAAATGTACTTGTAAAAGGTAATTATTTATGCAATATGCTGCCACATGGTGCAACAGTGATTAAATATCGCATACATAACGCTAGATGTGTTCAGTTTTTTAATTAATAAAAAACGGTTTAAATGCAATACAGGACATTTGCATACATACACAATACATTAATGAAAAAAATGATTTCTTGCTGTCTAGTTTGTGCAGGACCATACCCCCCACCATTAAAAAGAAACCTTTCCCAAAGCAAGTAGAATAGATCTTATTTATTATTTTACTCCTCCTCCTGTCTCTCGCCTCTTTCCTTTTCTCATTGTCATTTGCATCTTTAATCTTGTCTCCCTATCACAGTTTTCCCTTCTTTAACTTTTTGAATTATCATCTTATCCCACCCCAGTTCTCATGCTTTTTGCCTTCTGATCTTACCCCCTTCTCTTTATTTCTCCCTTTCAACATTCCTAATTTCCATGTTGGCCAACTAGAAGAGTTTTAAAAGGACAGTAAAAAAATACTATTTTAGGATTATAGCTCTCTCTAAAAATGTCAAAAATGAAAGCAAAATGGCTATATGAGCGTCTATTAGAAACAAATTAGGGGGAAAAACCCAGGTTAACAAACTGAATATTAAGAATAATTGCAAAAACATTTCCTTGTATTTAAATTGAAAAAAAAAAAAACAAAAAAAAACAAACAAACACAAAGGAACACAAAGTTAAATAAGACAATAAAAAGTAGGATAATACTCTACCGTAAGCACCAATGTAAATCATCCAATCATATACACTAGATCAGGGGTCCCCAACCTTTTTTGCTCATGAGCCACATTTTGCTATGCCCCGCCCCTTTTCATACTCTTCACTTTTTTGCTTTACCCTTTTCTTCATGCTCACTGCTTCACGTTGTCTTGTGCCCTCGTCTTCTACCACCTCCATTTTCTGTTCAGCAATTGACCCCGATTATATTCTATATTGACTATTGCTTTATGGTCTACTTTCTCACCCTCTCCCTTTAACGTCTACTCCCTTTATCATCTACTCATCAATATTTGCCACTTTCTTCAAGCTATAATTATTAGGGCCGGATTTATAAACTGGTCGCCCCTAGGCTGGCTCCAGGTCATCGCCCCCTCCCCTTCCGGGTCCCCTCCCTCATTCCCTCCCTGTCCCCTTCCCCATCCATTTCTACCTCGATGTTGCTGAATGCGTCCCCTGCTTGTAGCTGTCCAGGTCCACCTCCCCTTCCTGTTGTGGCCTTGCCACAAATCCGGGCCTGATAATTATCCTCCTTAAACATTATTTTATGCTCTGTCACTTTCTTAAACTAATTCACACATCCATTATATATGCACACCATAAATGTGCTGTATACCTTCTTATGACCTCATGGGAAAAATAGCGAGTTGCCAACAGATATCCATGGTTGCAGACCACAAAAAAGCTCCTGAGAGCCAGATGCCTGCCTGTCTGCCATAAGTCAGACACTTCGTTTGTAATTACTCATAAAATAGGAAAACACTCCTGATATGTATCACTTCATATACAGGTTTTTAAGTTTTGAAATGAGAAAACAGAAATACCTGCAGAAATTTGTAGGAATCACAACTGCATAGCCAACACTTGTTCCACCCAAGCAGTTGCCAAGTTCATGAAAAAGACCATGCGCCATGGATTCCAGTGGTAATACAATCAGAAACATACTAATGAAGAGTCCATTCGATGACTGCAATATTAATAAACACAACAGAGAGGGGAAAAAACATAAAAATGTAGAATACATATTACGGTTAAATATTAAAACTTCCTGGCATTTATTGGTGTTCAGTTTGGCTGCTTTTTACACAGCATTTTAATCCACTTTTCGATGACATAATTTGTCCCAATAGGGTTATGGCACACTGGGCAGAAACTTGGCCTGCTAAAAAATGTGCTTGCCTCACAGATCCCACAAGCAGGCAAAATAAAACAATAGCAGACTTTATTTCAGGCAAAGATTGTGCTTGTTCTTTTACTTTGCCTGTCTGTGGGATCTGTGAGTGCCTGCTGTTGCTTTTAGTAATTTAAATCATCTTTATTATTTAAAATAGTTTTTAAGATACTGACTTGTCAGATTTCCCCTTGGGCAGGGGATCTCCAACAACCCTGCCTGTATGACATGCAGAAATATAAAGGAGGAAGTTCAAGACTGAAGAACTACAGCGCATTCCTTTCCTCTCCTGGATCTTGCCAGCCAATTGGATCAAATATATGCAAATGAAGCAGGAGGGGAAAGGAATGTGGAGTAGTTCTTCAGCTGGAACTTCCTCCTTTAGCTTTCTGTATGTCATATAGGCAGGGTTGTCTGGTCTTGTACTTCTGTGGGCATTAAAGGGGGCCTGTCACCCTAAAGCTGGCCATAGATGTAACAATTACGAAATAAGATCTTTCCAAGAAAGATTGTTGTTTCAACACATGTGTAGAGCTGAATCATCAAATATACAGGTAGAAACAATACAATTCTACCAGTATCTGACGATTCAGCACTAACAATGGTCGAAGGTCAGGGTGCATTCAAAGGCATCCAATCAAAATTTTCTGTCCAGCCTCATCAACCAGCCGACAGATATCTAAATCTTCCGACGATATCGGTTGGGACATTTCCCAACATACATGCACAGAATATCGTATTAAAATTTGTTTTGTACCATATTATCTGTGCGTCTATGGCCACCTTAAGAAAGAATATAAAATCCAATTTTAGTGAAGTCCTGTTTTTTTTTTAGTCTTGGAATTCACAATAGGCATGTGCCATTTTGTGGACACAGTTATTAAGGCAAACTTTGTATCATGCCAAATTCTTGTTTATCTGCCAGAATGGGGCACTTGATGCTCATGTCCATACAGTGGCTATACAGTTAGATATGGAGGGGAAATGTGGAGAGTGCAGTGACATCTAGCAAGTGCAGAATGGAAAGGGAAATTAATGGTCTGTCCCATCTCTGTGCCAAAGGCAATATAAGATTTTTTTTTATGTAGGAAGAGTTTATTGAACAGATTTTGCAGAACAGCATCCACAAGTTATACAATAGCATTTGTGATAAATGGGGGACAGCTAAGATTTTTAAATGCTTTTATAACGGGTATGGATGTTTCAATAAAAGGAATAAAAATAATTTAGGTTTCATATTTAATTTGTAATGGACTTTTATAATACAGCTTTTTATATCTGGATGACAGGTCCCCTTTAAACACTTTGTTAATGGGTTTCTTTTATAACCCCTTAATGTTTATTATTGTGTTAGATCACATTAACAGAAGCAGCTTTACAACTGGGTTTCTTTCTTTTTATTTAACCCTTAGCTAGTTAACCCCAGGTTGCAAGAGGCAGCCCGGCACAATGATGAGAAATTAAGGCAGTCACTCTAAATGCTGTCTTCTCTCTGCAGTAAGAAATGTGTACACATGGGGGCAGATTCACTAAGATCCGAAAATTCGCCAGCGTAGGCTTCGCTAGCGTTTGCCGCACTTCGCCAGGCGAATTTTCGCCAGCGCTACACAAATCCACTAAAGTGTGAATTTACACTCAGGTCGGCGAATGGTTGCGCTAGTTTTACTTCACTAGGCAGAGCGCTGTTACGCTAGCGAAGCCTAATTTGCATATGGCGGGAACTTTAACTTAGAATAGAAATTTTGTACATTACGTTTTTGGCTTCTGTACCAACCCAAGTCATTCACAGCCCTTTATCTGTTTCTCCAAAGATGCCCCGAATAGCCCCCATCTTCTTTTCTGCTGATTCACTGCACATGCACTTTGTTTAGGTTACTGCACTGTTAGGGGCTTATGGGCCAATGCGCAATATAATGAATATGTATTGTATAAATGTCACAATATAAGGCTAAATAGAAAATAATTCAGATTTTAGGTACATAACAGCTCATAAACCAGCACAAAAAGCATCAGAATTTAATAATCAGCCCTGTAGCATCAGCAAACCTCAATAACCTAATTTTATTCTTGATAATCTGTGATAACTCCTAATCTTAGCTTCAACAGCTGCCTAAAGAAACTCTTGTGACAACTGTAAAGGATCATAAAAGGTATTCTGTCAGGGGGAAAAAAAATTATTCTTTTTTTTTTTTTCTTTCAAAATGCATCAGTTAATAGTGTTGCTCCAGCAGAATTCGTCATTGAAATCAATTTCTCAAAACAGCAAACAGATTTTTTTATATTTCATTTTGAAATCTGACATGGGGCTAGAAATATTGTAAATTTCCCAGCTGCCCCAAGTCATGTGACTTGTGCTCTGATAAACTGCAATCACTCTTTACTGCTATACTGCAAGTTGGAGTGATATAACCCCCTCCCTTCCCCCCCCCCCACAGCAGCCTAACAACAGAACAATGGGAAGGTAACCATATAACAGCTCGGTAACACAAGATAAGCTGCCTCTTAGACCTAAGAACAGCACTCAATAGTAAAAACCCATGTCCCACTGCGTCCCATAACTGACGTGTTTTGAAAAAAACAAGTTTTCTCATGACAGCATCCCTTTAATACAATAGAGATGCTAGACCTTTAGGAGGGTTCTAATGCAGTTTCTAGCAATATTCATTTTAGGGTTTAGTTCTCCTTTAAGAGATTGCAATGGAACCCCTAGACTTTTGGCATTGCAATCCTGTTAAACAATTGTTACCCACAAATACATTTACTAAAGCAAACAAGCGTTAATTAATCACAATATATTTACCTGCCAGGAAACAGCACCTAAGATGATGGTTGCCAGAAGACTGAAAAAAACCAAGCGTTCTGAAATAAGGCAGAAATGGCGCATTCCTTTGGAAGCCATCACTCTGTCTAGGTTGTTGTTATCTGGTCTGTGAGTATAATATACTTTATGACACTCGTTGAGTTTGGTATTGAATCCCCAAAGGGTAATCAAAAATATTATGTGACAGATCAGCCAAAATATCCCAAAGATTGAGAATCCAGGAATGACAAAATACCAAAGTTGTAAGTTTCCCAGTTTTAAAGCCGCAAACACAAAAAAAACAAGTTCAACCAATCCAATGGAAATAACAGAAAACCTTCTACAAAATCTTCCGCGGTACAAGTACGGTTTCCATCTTTCTGTAACAGACAGTCCACTGAAATATACGTCAAGAAACGGGTTACTTATAATACAGAAGAAAAAGCAAGACAAGGCATATGGGTTTACATGAATATCCAAAGATCTGAAAAATAACTCTGGAGTAATTGATGCAAAAACAACTAGGATTGCAATAGACAGAAATGACTTCATGCGTAGGTCAATTATGATCATAGCCAATGCTGCAACTAGCAGAATAATGCTTAGAGACTTTTGTACCAACATAATGGTACTGGCAATTGCAAAACCAACCAGTTCCAGAAATTCAGAAGATGTCAAGAGAGTTGGACGGTGTCGAACACAACCACAAATTCTCTCCACCAAAGCACACAGAGTTTTGACGATTATGGAGGAAACTAGCAAGTATTTTGTAGCTTCTTCTTTTACATCATGCTGAAACTTTGAACTGTCGATAAAGCAGAGAAGTCCAAGAAGAAATCCAAACCAAAGATTGGAAAGACTCAAACTGGCTGCTTCCATTGAAAAATAATAGTATAGAATACTTGCGATTCCAAGGATGAAGAGGCCCAAAATAAATATTACTAGTATCAATGAATCTGCTGTCTGCTCCCATCTGACATACAGGCCCATACATATGGCCACTAGCAAGCTAATTCGAGCCAAATAGCCCAAATATCTTACTGAAGAATACATGTTGACCTCCCTATTAGCTTCTTCTAGCCTTGTCATTGCTGTATAAAGACAGTGACTAACACAATATCGAAGTGACCTGCACATGTAAACAGATTTTGGCTGGAACTTGAGGATAAAATTCAGTTTCTCATCCAGAATGGCAAAAGATTTGACATTTGATTCTTATTTGCACCATGTTACCAACTGGCCTAAAAAAAAATTTAAAAAAATGAAATTAGTATTTGCACATGTAAATGCTTGAAGAATTTAGTTTAAAAAAGGAAAATGTTACCTTCTGCACATGTCATTCTACATTGGTAGACTTTATTTAGGGTGGTGACATGCATGAACCACACTTTTCACACTTGGTCCAGATATAGCAGTGAATACATAGCACCAATGGAATCAACCTACAGAAACAGAGAGAACACTATATTTCAGAAAGCTTATTGGTTGGTTAAAAAGGAAAAAACTGCAAAAGTGTAGATCAGTAGTCTTTTAAGAAGCAAGGGTGAACAGGACAAATAGGGAAATACACAATGAACAATAAATGTATTTTAAAGGCTACAGGTTATGACGCTTTTTCTTTAAATAAACTTTTTAATCAACTTTTTTTTTTAACTACATAATTTTCCATGTGATGTCCAGTTTGTGCCAGCTTATATTGGAAGCCATGAGTGTATTCACCTCTCCTAAACTGAAAGACTGGGCATGAGCACCTGGACCCCTGTTAATTTTGGTAAGTTAACTCATGTTTCCATCTGTAATAAATAAAACAGAGATGTGAATGATTGTTTGTACCAAAAAAAACTACAACAGTAGTAAGGTGGGCCAGGTCTAATCTCTTGGTATATTTCTATGTACCCAGAGTTCTCTGCAGACTCTTTTAAGCCCTGTCATTTGCAACAAATAGTTATTTTAGTACAAGAGAAAGGCACATATTAATTTATTTAAATCCCCCACCAGGTCTGTTTTTTTTCCTCTGGGGATAACACTGTTTAACTTTGGTAGGGCTGCTGCATGTCCAGTTTTGAACCGGACAAGCTGGTTTTGGAAGAGGCTGTCTGGTTCACAACCTTCTGCCTGGTTTCTGCACATTCAAAAACCAGACAAGATCATAAGATCTGTGTGGCACATGACACCCCGCCCCCAATGTCACAACTCTTCCCCAAACTTCACATCCCCCACCACCAGAAAACACCTATGTTTGGAATTATAGAACTGAAGCTCCACAACCTCTACTGCACCTAGGGTTGCCACCTTTTCTTGAAAAAAATACCGGAAAAGTTAGAGAACTTAGCGGCCTCCATGACTTGAATTAGACAACCATGCTCATAGGGTATTGAATGATCATTTAAGCATGCTTAGCAAGAAAATTATTCACAACATTTATACTATCCAATTCAGCAAGTCAAATGTCCTTAATGGTGAGCCATATACTTTTACATTGCACTATCCTCAAAAACCTTGGTATGTCCATGCAAGGTCTGTAACAGGCAGAGCAACAACAAACATGTTTATAAAACAAGATGAGCTTTGATGCTATTTACTGTGCAATGGACTTTAATGTCACATTAAAGGGATACTGTCATGGCAAAACGCATCAGTTAATAGTGATGTTCCAGCAGAATTCTGCACTGAAATCCATTTTTCAAAAGGGCTAACATATTTTTTTATATTTAATTTTGAAATCTGACATGGGGATAGATATAGTTCAGTTATATAGTCAGTTTCCCAGCTGCTTCAGTTTTCAGTCACTCTTTACTGCTGTACTGCAAGTTGAAGTGATATCACCTCCTCCCCCCCCAGCAGCCAAACAACAGAACAATGAGAAGGTATCCATTATTAACATGTATTTCTATAGCGCCAACTTGTTGCGTAGCGCTGTCCAGATCCAGATAACAGCTCATTAAAACTGGCCATAGACACAAAGATTTCCCTGCAATATCAGACGAACGATGTATGTCCTCATTTCCCGACCTGCAACTAACCATTCAGATCAAACTAAATAGTAAAGAACAGATCAGACGATGTTCTGCCCCACAGCTATCGAAGGAAAGTTTATGTCCGACAAAGCGGACAGTGACAGTCTCCCACTGAAGATCGTCAGATTGGCAATACATGCAGAGATATGATTGGCAGCCCACAAAAATCTTTTAACCTGTCTGATCGACTGAATGACTAATCGGCATTGCAAGATAAAAGTCGGACACTCAACATACGAATCGAGGATCTTTGCGTCTATGGCCATCTTAACACAAGTTAACAGCTACCTTGCAGATCTAAGGACAACGCTCATTAGTAAAAGTCAAGTCCCACTGAGGCCGATTTAGTTACATTGAGTAGGAGAAATATCAGCCTGCCAGAAAGTAGTTCCAGTCTAAAGTGCTGGCACAAGTCACGACTGGGGGCAGCTGGGAAACGGACAATATGTCTAGCCCCATGTCATATTTCAAAATTGAATATAAAAATAATCTGTTTGCTCTTTTGAGAATTGGATTTCAATGCAGAAGTCTGCTGGAGTAGCAAATGATGCGTTTAAAAAAAAAAAAAAAAAAAAAAAACATGTTTTCCCATGACGGCATCCCTTTAACTTCAGTCCAACACATCTGACAGGGTGGGCTAATTCTACCAATATCAAGAGCAAAAATATCACAAAGCAGAAACAAATTACAGGTAAACCCCCCTGCTTTACACTTAGTTTATGTCTTTTACCGATTGTTATAAATAATTCTACAAGCATTTTTCAGAAGGTTCTTTAAAGTGAACTGAGAAATCGAACATGTACAACACCAAGTATACACTTTCTTTGTAAAATAAAAAAAAGGAATTATCCAGTGTCTGTCTGTGCTATATAAATAGTAATAATGGCAGATACTAACAACCACAAATCCTGATTGAAATGACTAGCAAACACAAAGGACTACATTCAATACTCTTTCTCATCTGTTCCTAGCCACACAGATGCCCATCACGAAGCCAGCACCATAAGTCAGTACCTTTATGATATATTTCCAGCAGGGGTATAAAGCAAGATATGACACGTGATCTGGAGTTGGTTAGCAAAGAGCAATAAACCGCAGCAGCCCCTTATTGTCCATGCACACTTTCAACGTACCACCCTCTAGTACTGTACATTTTATGTAATGGAGGGAATTCATCATTCCAGCTCCGACGCTATAATAGAGTTTTAGACTAGCTACGTAAGTGTAAAACACACACACACGACCTACTGTAGTGGCACGTCACCAACTAACAGTCCTTCGTGTGTGTAAAGCTGCCCACGTACCCTATTTTAAAAAGCCCAACAGTTCCGTTTTTCCTGGGACGGTCCTGATTTCCTTATTACAGCCCCTTCAGTTCCGGCCCGTCGTTTAAAAGTCCCGCAGTATAGTGAAAGTATACCTCTCCAACTCTTCCGGAAAGGTAAATGCAGACGTCACCGATGTAATCTCGCGAGACGGTAACGTCACGCTGCATCTCGCGTTGCCGCTCACCGCGCTTTGTTGTAGTGGCCAACAAGGACTGAACGGAATAGATCAGCGTTTCTTAAAGGTAAGATAATATTTTTACTTTCTCAGCTGCTTTCCGATACTACTATTGTCAGGTGGAAAAGGATGAGGCTAAAAAGATGATTTATTTTCTTTATGGTTACTGGCAATAATTGCCGCCACCACAAGAGATTCTCCATGTTTAACCAAGAGTGTTGTTCATTTCTTCTTTATCTCTTTAGATAACTGTTACCGACACCGCCTGGGTCTCTATTAGAGTTTTATGGAAACAAGGGCCAGGTTTTTCACAATCGGTACCTCTGACATTTGGAAACTAGAAAGAGGGGGGAAAAAAGATTTGCGTTGCGTAGAATTCTATAGCACGCCCATTCTATGGCCACACCCACAACCTCTAAACAACACGCCCATTTTATGGACCACATTCCCTAAATACCACGTCTATTTTATGGCCACAACCCGTGACTACCCTGTCCATTTTACAGAAGTTGTTAGGTTATGGAACGTTTGAACACATTTCTGTTCCCTGCTTATCTTACATGACTACAATTGTATTTGCATATCTTAAAGGGATACTGTCATGGGAAAAAATGTTTTTTCAAAGTGCATCAGTTAATAGTGCTGCTCCAGCAGAATTCTGCATTGAAATCCATTCCTCAAAAGAGCAAACAGATTTTTTTTTGTATTTCATTTTGAAGTCTGACATGGGGCTAGACATTTTGTCAATTTCCCAGCAGCCCAAGGCAAGTTGGAATGAAGTCACCCCTCCAGCAGCCTAACAACAGAACAATGGGAAGGTAACCAGATAACAGCTCCCTAACACAAGATAACAGTTGTTACTCAATAGTAAAAACCCATGTCCCACTGCGTTCCATTCAGTTAAATTGAGTAAAAAAAAACAGCCTGCCAGAAAGCAGTTCGCTCCTAAAGTGCAGGCACAAGTTACATGACCAGGGGCAGCTGGGAAATTGACAAAATGGCTAGCCCCATGTCAGATTTCAAAACTGAATAGAAAAAAATCTGCTTGCTCTTTTGAGAAATGGATTTCAGTGCAAAAGTCTACTGGAGCAGCACTATTAACTGATGTGTTTTGAAAAAAACATGTTTTCCCATGACCATATCCCTTTAATAAGCTGCTGTAGAGCCACAGGCTGCCATTCAAATTGAAATAGGACCAGATAGCACAGGTTAGACAGCAGATATGCTCTGTACGAATAAGAATACAGGAATCTACATTCAACCACATTTCAGCAAAAAGTCGAAGTCCAGATTGGAAAAGGCACGCTTTAAAACCAGACTATTGGATGTATTTAATGTTACCTACAATTTATCTCAGAATCTGTATCTGAATTCACTATTACATATTCACAGATATTCAGTTATTCTGAGGAGCATGGCAACAGTACTGTGCTTCTGTGTGTAATGTTATCTTCAAGAAAGTGTGATTTTGGTTTATTACAACAATGTGAAATAATAAATCCTTATAATGATGTCCAATATCCTAGAATCCTAGTCTGTGCCATAACCATAGTTATTCTTTACTTCAGTTATCGGTCACCTGAATTCTTGGCTGGATTTGTTGGACCTGTTTATTTCCAACAACGCTTTCCAGATACATAATATATTGTTTCTACATGCGAGTAGGTGATCTCACCTCCTAAAGATAACCGCTTTCTAAAGGTGGCCTTACACCTAGAGATCCGCTCGTTTGGTGATGTCACCAAACGAGCGGATCTCTCCCTGATGTGCCCACCTTGAGGTGAGCAATATCGGGATGATTCAATTGTGGGCCCTAGAGCCCAATGATCGGATCATAATGGAGGCCATATGGGCGGTTGGATCGCGGGACCGAAGGGATTTTTAGACCCGCCCAATCGACATCTGCCCGACTATCGGCCAGATATCGATCGTTGAAGCCCGTCGGAGGGCCCCATACATGGGCCAATAAGCTGCCGGCTTGGTCTGTCGGCTGCTTTTATCGGCCGTGTATGTCCACCTTTAGTCTATTGCTTCACCAGAAGATTCTAGGTTAGTGCAATATATGATGATATACACTGTCCACTGTTTCCTATATCATAGCTAACATTTACATTTTTTTTAAAGATTAAAATGATGAACTCACAACTAACCAGCTAAAACCTCAGTGGAAAAGTCATAGTGGAAAAGATTACTTTAAATCAATATACATCGGCACACAAAGACTAATATTCTGATACAATCTGGACTGCATTTTCCGGTTAGTATTGAACATTGAGAATTGTTTATTTTGTTTAATTGTTTTTTAAATTTAAAGTGCTAAAGTGTATTTCATTTTACCAATATCATGTTATGACTCCATAACATTGCATTCTTGAATTGAAGCGGAATGACAATTTTCACATGTGCTGTGACAAGGGTTGCCACCTTTTCCTGAAAAAAATACCGGCCTTCCTATATATTTATCTTTTTTTCCTATTAATAACATTGAGATCAACCAAAAAAATACCGGCCAGGTGGCAACCCTAGCTGTGACCACTTTTCAGATGACTTATCAAATTAAAGGCAACAGAAAATTATTACAAGAAGACTCTTTTCCCACAATTGTTTATTTTACTGAGCAGGCTGTTGATATGTCACACACATCTTTTGTGTCTACAGAAAGTGCAAGTACAGAAAATCTGCTCAGATGCACCTAGCTGTAAATATGTGTCCTTAGATACAAGTCCATCAATAATATGTGAAAAAACAGTTCACCACCAGACGTCCTCCAACAGTGATTCTGTTAGATCATCTAATATAAGGGTCCTGTCCCTTCTTGCTTAATTTTTTTTTTTACTATTTACATTAAAAAAAAAATTAATCAATTTTAATCCTTGCTGCAATACTCTCTTCCATCTAGTTTATTCTTGTGCATAATAAAAGTTTTAGCGATCCCGGCAAACTTGAAAGTCTAAAAAGCACATTTTTTCTTAGCAACCTCAACACCAAAATGTTTATGAAAACATAAGGTTTTGCTTTGTGGCGACATTCCCTGCTGACATGTAGATTTAACAAGTGGCAATTTAAAGACACTCCATTCTCCTTCTGTGTTTAAGACACTGAAAAACCTGCTAGTTTTTACTGACTTGGCCATTCCATTACTTCAGTTAATGTCTAAATAATTTGAAGCCAACCACGATAACAATGGTTCCTGGAAAGATTATGAGGTAAACTTTCATACTCCTTTAAAGGTGAAGGAAGGTATTGTTTTGCTTGGGTATGCTAATCCCAAGCACCCCCAAGTGATTGTATCTACTTACCTGACACCCTGGGCTAGTGCGCCTATCGGCAGAAAACTACACCAGGGAGCACCATGGAGCGACCCTCTTCCTGCTTCTTTTTGCGCTTGCACAGCAGAGTGAAGATCTAAACTTGAACTAAAAAGCCGGCTACTTCATTCTACTGCACATGAAATTGATAGAATGAAGAAGCTAAGATGATTTCTCTGTGGTGCTTGCTGGCAGAACCCCCGGGTTGGTGCAGTTTTCTGCTGATAGGAGCTCCCCGAGTGTTGGTAAATATAACCACTTGGGGGTGCCTAAGTTTTGGCACCCCCAAGTTAAAATTAATTTCCTTCTCCTTTAAAGAAAGATATGAGGAATAAGATGATAAAAGTCTCCTGCCCTGGTGTAGTTTTTCAAATGATTATCGGTCCTGGTAAATTGATTATAATCCATGCAGGTGCATAACAATTGTCACCCCTTTGCTTCTCCTTTTAAAGTTGAAGGAAAGGTTTAAACTAAGTAAGCTTTATCAGAAAGGCCTATATAATTTCACTGATCAACCCTTAAAGCAATGCTGCTCAGTTCAAAAGAAACACCACATTTCTTTCCTTCTATTGTGTACACATGGGCTTCTGTCTCAGACTTCCTGCCTGTCTGCCCTGCCTGGCGTGAGCATGCTCAGTTTGCTCCACTCTCCTTGTCCGCCTCCCTCTTCCCTCCCAACTGTAATCTGAGCCCAGAGCAATGAGTGGGCAGGTAGAAGCTTCTAGAGGGAGAGAGCTTCTAGAGGTGTTTACTCAGCTACAGTAAAGCATTTTACAGAACAAATAAAGTGTAAGGGCTAGACCACAGGGGAAGATTCAGGGAGATTAGTCGCCTGGCGACGTATCTTCTCATCTGGACTAGCCCTTATAGCTTGCACTATAATGGCTAATCTATTGATAAGAAACTGCCTCCGTAGCTTTCCTTCTTTAAGATGATCCTTAAATATAGCAACATTGTGCCTACATAATTAATGCTTACAACTATTTTTTCAGGTTCATTCGCACCCATGCCTAACTGTATTGTTTATGGTTGTCCGCATCGATCTGGACATAAGGATAAATACCCAGATGTGACTCTACATAATTTTCCAAACAATATCCATAAAATTACTAATTGGCTTAGACAAACATCTCAGTATGGTGAAGACTTGGAATCCGTTGCTAATGAAATCTTCCAAGTAGCAAAAACTGGTAGACATAGAATCTGCTCTGTTCACTTTACTGAAGATTCGTTTATAACTCAAGGGTCAAAACGGGTACTAAAGCCAAATGCTGTACCCACCATTTTCCTGAACCAACCAACTCCAGTTTCTGTATCCGCTATTGAAACTGCACCCTTTCAACGCCATAAACGAAGAAGAGTAGAGCAAAAGCTACCTTCTACCTCACAAATCATTGTGCGTGTAATAAAAAATCTTGTCACTGTAGGCACACAAACAGACAAAACCTTATTTACGGACGCCGTAAGGACAGCAGATGCTTTTGGTATTCATTCAGCTTATGGTCAAGATAATCCCATAAGACAACTTGATACGGCTGTACTAACTGGAGTTGATTCCGTGGGGACTGAACCATGGCGATTAAGAAGTGATCATTCTTCTCCAGTAGCATTCCCCACACCAATTAAATTAATCAAAGTCATACATACTACAGAACATATGCAATCTGTATCCAAACAAATTGATAACAGATCTAATGTGGAAGAAGTAGTACATTTGTCACAATCTTTAATATGTGGTAAATCAGAAATTAGTAGTGTTCAGCGAATAGACCCCAGTAAGGAAGGTTTACAGGAATCATCTTTCTATGGACATAAAGACAGCGCAGTAAAAGCAGCAGAAATTCATCAGCGCCGGTTCATTGTGTTTGAAGAACTACTTGACCAACTGCTGTATCTCATAAAATGCCAACACCGCGCTGAAGCACCTTGCCATGCACCAATTGTTGAAATTGACAAAAAAATTTACGGAACGATGGTTGAAATAAAATTAACATGTCTTTCTGGACATTGTTCTTTGATATGGAATTCACAACCAATGTCAGGTGAAATATCTACTGGCAATTTATCTGTAGCATGCGCAATTTTGTTAAGTGGTTCTTCCTTTACCAAGGTCCAGGAAATGTTCAAACTGATGTCCTTGCCCCTTTTCCCCCATTCTACTTATTATACATATCAAAAAAGGTACATATTTCCTGCAATTGAACTAGCATGGAAAAAAGAACAGGAAGCATTAGAAAAATGCATTGATGAACAAGCAGTTGTTTTGGCTGGCTATGGACAGTTTGACAGTCATGTGGATTGTGCCAGAACCTGTACTTTTTCAATGATGGATTGTATGTCCAATAAAATAGTGGATTTCTCAATTGAGCAAGTTGGTCCAGGAAAGAATGCAGGTACAACGGAGCAAATAGCATTACAAAAATGTCTTGATAATTTGGAAGCAAAAGGAGTTGACATCAAAGTCTTGGCCACCAATCGACATAGTAGTATTAGAAAGTACATGAAATCAAAATCTGCAACCATTAACCATCGATTTGATGTGTGGAATATCTGCAAAAGCCTTGTGAAGAAACTTACCGCTGCTAGCAAAAAAAGAAAGTGTAGCGATATTGCCCAGTGGATAGGTCCAATCACAAACCACCTCATCTGGTGTGTGCAGACATGTGATCAGAACGTTGACCTTCTTCTAGATAAATGGCGTTCACTAATGTACCATATAGCAAACAGACATACTTTCAAACATCTAAAACATTACACAAAATGTCAGCACAAGCAATTAACAGCTCAGGAACAGAAAGTCAGAAAATGGATCACACCGGCACATCCAGCATACAGCGCTCTTCGTGACATTCTAAACAATCGACTACTAATAAGGGACATATCCATGACCGAGAAATTCTGCCACACAGGTGGTCTAGAAGACTTTCACAGCAAAGTTCTAAAATACAGGCCTAAAAGAACTGAACTCCAAATGGATTCAATGAACGCAAGGACCATGCTGGCAGTTTTATCTCACAATAAAACTGTAAATCGCCCACAGGCAATGGTACATTGTAGCAAAACACCGCTAGCTGCTGGCGACAAAAGATTTCCGTTAGTATTTCCCAAACAAGAACAGGAATGGATTCCTAAACCCATTCAGGAGCAAGTAACCGATGTGCATCTGTTTGATATTATTTCAGACGCTGCAGAAATTGTAAGAAGAGAAGTTGTTCAAAGTTGGTAGTCTAGAAGTAGAGGATTGCCTATCAATATTGCTTTCATAGAAAGACCTGAAAAATCTGAACATTTACATCATTTGTATTGTGTGTCTGCACAATTGTTTTACTCCTCATTATCTTAGAACTACACAGGTATATATTAAAAGAATTCCCTGTTTATTAAGTCATTTAAAATACAAGTAAAATACAAGCCTGACTCATTGGCAATACTGATGCTACTATTAAACTAACACTCTGCCTAATCAAGAGTGAGATGCTTAATGAACACAGGGCTGGTTTTTGGTATAGATAACACCCATCTAGCCAAGGCTTTGTAAGCTGTTTTTTTTAAAAAGCCCCTTTTTTTGGGTTGGTCTTTCTGCTATCTCAGACTTCCTGTGGTTGCAATAAAGAAGGAATTGCTTGTTGTATTTTTAGCTTAGTTGCCAGTCAGGCGTCCCCAAAAAGATCAGTGGGAGGAACAGTGTTATATGGGTGGGTACTGGTGTCATAGCCTATTACTTGCCATTTCTTTTATGTGAACTCACCATATGGTCCTGCAGACAAGACTCAAATGCCAATGTTAGTTATATTGAAAACTAAACATTATATAGTGTACTAGTAACATAGATGAAGTGGCATTATTTTGTACATAATTTTTATTTCTATGTTAAATGGAGATCAACCATATTTAATGTGTGTTATATATATATACATGCATACATAGACCATTTCTTGGCATTTATATTTCAACATGAATGCTAGCTGCTATATTGCCTGCTTCAGAAGAGAAGAGGTATACAAATGCACCGAATCCAAGTGACTTGCCAAACTGAATCCAAAAAAAAACCAAACCATGTGACTTTTCGTCACACAAACAAGGAAGTAGTGTTCTTTTTAACCATATGCTGTGTGTGTGGTTATCTTTTTTCCCCTTGTTTCCCTGATTTGCATATCCAAATTATGATTCAGTTCTGTATTTGGCTGAATCTTTCACAAATCGGTTGAATCCTAAAATAGAGAATTTGGTGCATTCCTAAGGGTAAGGCCACACGTGGAGATTTCGGGGAGATCTGTCACCTGGCGACTAATCGCCGCAACAAATCTCCCCGAATAGCTTGCTAGCGGTGCACACCCGCTACACGTAAAGTCGCCTGCGCTTATTCACACACACCGACGCGATTTTAAAAGTCGCTCAAAATTGCCTGGCAAAAGATCACATTTTATGTTTAGTAAGAAGATACTTTAAAGGAGAACTAAACCTCTACCCCCTTCAGTGAAAAGCCCCATCCACTACCCTCCATAGTGACCCCCCCCAGCATTCGTGAAAAAGTGTCCCTAATTGTGCATTTCATGTATCCGCACAGAGTAGCGCAGCAGAGATAAGGGCATCATCTTCCACATCTCCAGTTTTCTTCAGGAATGGACCACTGACATTTGTCCTATGCACAGTTGGAGCCAGTCTGGAAAAGTCTAAATGGTTGAAGGGAATGAAGATATCCAAAAAAAAAGTGCAGATGCAAAAGACGGTGATCTTGAGCTCCACTGCTCTACTTTGCACAGATGCATGAGATTCACAATTAGGGATACATTTTTCACTCATGCAGGGAGGGGTCACTATGGAGGGTAGTGAATGGGACTTTTTTACTTTGGAGGGCTTTAGTTCTCCTTTAACCCAGAGCAAGAAAACGGTGTCCAATCATATATTGAATATTTAGTAAACTGTTATAAAGGGGGTTATTTATTAGGTTTCTAGTTTTCCCACGAAAATTCGAGTTTGATATTTTTTGGTCAAAAATCACATTTTTGGGTTAAAAAGAAAAGCTAATTTTTCAAAACTTGTTATACCCAGACCCTAGAAATAGCTTGACTCCAAAAATACACCATCTAAAACCTGTCGAGGGTCATGTAAAAGTCAATGGCAGAGGTCTCTTGACCAATTTGAAGAGGTTAATAGCCTTCATGATGTTTGTTTTTTTTTTTTGTTTTTTTTACAGAAAACTTGATCAATTTGGGTTTTTAGGTTTTTTCCATTCATTTTCCTTATTTTTAAAAAAGGGAACCATTCGACTTGAGTACAATTGAGGTATAACAACTCCTACATTTGACCTTTGATAAATAACCACCTAAGAGTTAGAAATTATTAGGAAATTTATATATTGCATGGGATGTTTGTAGCCAATAAGGCAAGAGGCTGCAGTGACTTTTCTTCACCCAAACAAAACAGTAACATTGCCTAGGCAAGTTAGGGTTTGGATTCAGTTTGGTATTCAGCCAAATATTTTACAAAGGATTTTGTGCATCCCTTGTTGCAATTTCCAGTGCTGCGACTCCAAAAAATAAACACTTTTTTTCTAATAAAGATTGACATTTTAATAGAAACGCAAAAAGTTACAAATGTTACAATGAACCACAACGATAGTTTCAAAACATTTCTGCTAATGGTACCATATACCTTTTAAGGCTCAACATTGCATGAAATATTTAGCTTGAAACTAATATGAAAAAACAACCATTAAAATAATTAGCTTATATGAATACAAAGTAAAAAAAAATGCATTCGTGCAAAGATTCAGCAAGGCATCATAAATGATAACACCTGTGTTCTACAATGTCTAGAAATTGTTGCTTAGCCAATATCTAGATGATACAATGTACCTGTGCAAATCCAAAAACAGTGCAGAACTCCTTCATACAAGGATATGAAATCAAGTGATATATAGTTAAAGGACAAGGAAAGTTGAACTAAAGAAGTAGCTAGAAATGTTGTACATTATTGGGCTTCTGTACCAACCGAAGGCAACCACAGCCCTTTAGCAGGGAAGATCTGTCTCCAAAGATGCCCCAGTAGCTCCCCATCTTCTTTTCTGCTGGTTCACCGATTCACATGCTCTGTGCTGCTGTCACTTACTGAGCTTAGGGACCCACTCACAATATACACTACACATAGAATAGATGTCACAATATAAGGCTGATTAGTAATTAATAAGGATAATTAATACATGTCAGCACAGAAACCAGTGCAACTAGCATCGTAATTTAAAAATCAGCCTTGTAGCATCAGCTTAAAATACAGGCCAACCAAATTTCTGCTTGATGGTTTGTGACAACCCCTAAGTTTATCTTCTCAACGGCTGCTCAGCATAAGCTGAGCATGTGAGTGTCACAGACACTTTCCAAGATGGTGACCCCCTGTGACAAGTTTGAAGTCCTGGATCATTGCTGCTATTGACAAGCTGAAACTTCAGGCTGGTTTATAGAACATGGCTTTTTTAGCCCTATTTTTAGGGTTTGGTTGTCCTTTAAAGGGGTTGTTCACCTTCTAACAACTAGCTGTTTTCAGGTCCCCAGAAATAACACCTTTTTTCAATTACTTTATATTTGTGACCATTTTTCTTATATTGAAGTGTAAATTGTAATTATTTTACCTTCTAAAGCATTTAGAAAATATAGAATAAAACTATTCTAACTTGATACATTTAATGGATACATTTATTTGTCCCTGCTGAGCAGAATCTCTGGGTTTCATTACAGGCAGCTGTTAGAACTGATACAATAGTTGCCAATACTCTAGAGATGCTGCTGCGAAACATATCAACTAAATGTTGCAAAATTGTATCCGTTTAGAGTGCACCTGAATTACTGAGCTGCTACACTCAAACACAAGAGACAAACATTCATCTTTAAAAGTTTGGAAAAACGGTAAAAAATAATAGAAATTGAAAAAAAAAAAAAAAAGTTTCTGGGGAACAATCTGAAAACAACTGAAAAGGGTTTGGAAGGTGAGCAACCCCTTTAAGCAACACTTTTCAGTGACGGACCAAATTATCTTAGCTAGAAGACGTATCTAAATCTATGGTCTGATTCAAAACCAATGTATGGAACTGAAAGCAGAATACTAAAAGCAGAGGAGCCCAAAGTACATATACCACAAGACTAGTTGTTTTGTGACACTGCAATAAGGGGGTAACTGAAAACTTAAGCTAAACAAAACTCTGGGGACCATGCTGCTTCCCCTTTACTGCTGCTGCTGTGATTCTGGGATGTTACAAAACACCTGTAACGAAGGTATGTTTTTCCTAAAGTGGATCTGAATGCCAACATTTGAATTGGTGTAAACTCGTTCAGAGCAGTGCTTTTATAATTTACATTCATTTTCAGTTTTTTGCTTGTTGCAGGGTTATATTTCTAGGAAGGCTTGGCTCAACAGCTCTCTTGGAAGGCCCAGAATATCATCAACTCAGTCTATGCACCTCCTTGATTCTTAATCCTAAGGTTGCAGACTCCCTGTTGAGAGAAAAACTTTGGAAAAAAAAAACTTTAAATTAAAATAACTCCTATCCTCCTCCTATTGTATTGAATTTTGCCTGGTCTGACCTGGCGAAGTAAAGTCTAGCACAAGAGGTAACGTTCAGTATAATGGGCATCCTAGTGAATTAGCATAGTTAGGTCCCTTCGTCAGTGCGCAACTTCGCCTGGCGAAAGGATGCAAAGTTACGCTAGTCCATCTACTTCGCTAGCGAATTTTCGCCAGGGACACTTAGTAAATCGGTCAAGTTGCGAAATTACGTCACACTGGCAAATTGGCGCTAGCATTAGGCGCTTTGCACTTTAGTTAATTTGCCCCTATGTATGGGATCTCTGTTTACTGGTTATGAGGGAAAAACATGGGTTATGGAGGTAGCTATTTACTGTACATTCTTCCAATGTTATTACATTATGATGGTGGACTGCTAAGCCACCCCAAATACAGGGATATGAGGAAGATTGTGGTAAACCAGTCAGATCCCGAAAGCTTTATGCCAATTGGTATTTTGACTGTAGCAGTCAAAAAGAATGTTAAGGAAAGGTGAGCTCTGAAATGTGTTTCTTACTGGAGGCTAGGCATTTTGACCACAAAAGTGTTAAGAATGGTATATGTGTCCATAGACATTTGGAGTAAATAAAAAAATATTTAAATGTGGATTTTAAACATTTTATTTTAAACAGCGCTTTGGACAATGTTTGATAGATCTGTGATCTCTACATTTTACTATTGCACTCAGAACACATCAAACATTTATACAAAGCAGCTGCAATGTCCCCACCATGGACTCATTTGGTGTATGTATAAGGCATATTACCTACTCTAGGAATACTCAGGACTTGGTGTACCTCTCTTAAATCATGGGCCTTCTTGGTTTATGAAGTTGTGCGTCTCAAAAGTGCACAGTGTAGTGATTTATAGTAAATTAACAATACAAGGACACTCAAAACTACAAATGTAGTTAGGGAAGTCTCAGAGAGATTGCATGGTAAGCTTCTCTCGTTCTGTTTGTTATGGTTAGACAGCATGAATAATTGGAACTGTGGGAAATGAAGAAAAGTGAGCTGTGCACGTGACAACATGTTGCGTCTGCAGATAAAACTTGTCACATCTTGGTCAAAACTGGCCAGACTGCCTGATCAAATCTGGGCATTATGGACAACTATAGTGCAAAAATATTTAATACTGGTTATCAGTACAGTCAACATATTTACTTCATGAATTCCCAGCCACTGTATGGATTAGGAATAAGGGCCAACAATTTAAATGTTAATGATAGAAAAGTTGTAAAATGCCAGGAAAAACATTTAATATCACAAGAGAAACCTTATCCTCTCCAAAACTGTTCACTAACAAGTATAGCTGCTATGCTAAAGTGCCTGGAAAAGTAAGGGGGAACTAAACAAGCAAGAATCTGGGACGTCATGCCAAAGCTCACAAAACTGGTCATACCTATTTATTGGAACATGAAACCTCAAACAGGAACTTTTAACCATTATTACAGTGTACGTGCAGTTTAGGTATATTTTGGACTTCTAAATCCTTTAAATTATCTTGATCGATTTCTACCCCAGGATAGCGGCTTTTTGGCATTTCAGTCACAAAGGCTTGGAGAATGATCCTATGTTAGCAGTAGTATAGGATCTTCAAACTCATAGAAAGGCATTGTGCTGCTGTGACTTTCTCCAGAATCGGAGTCATAGGGAGTGTCCGGTAGTTCAGTAAAATCGCATGCAAGTTGTTCATCTTCAAGTTCTGATCGGGGGCAGCATGGACTGAAATGATCCTCTTCTCCGTCATAATTAAAATCCTGAGGGATGTAAAGCATATCTGGATAATTCCTAGTAATCAAATCACTTGTAGTTTTTAGTGACGTTTTTCTAAATGCCATGAGATGCATGTGCGAAAATTTGGAGTAGGTCATACGTCTAAAGCCAAGAGACTCAATAGCAATTTTCCAGCTCTTCATCATCACAGCATGTCGATTTTGATGTGAAGAGTCTGGTGTTATAATGAGCAGCAAACCATTCAAAGTAAGAAGTTCGTGGGCCTTTTTACAGCAAATCCAGCGTTGGTAAGGTGAAGGAAAGTAAGAAAGAAGTAATGAAAAGACAATAACGTGGAAAAGTTCAGCGGGTAAGTAATCAATGGGACTTGATAGTTGTTTCAGAAAGGCATCAATTGCATCTGGCGCAAGCTGAAGGGGCCTCTGAATCTGCAGGTTCAGGAAGTCACATTTGAAAACGCTCTAAAAGAAATATGAAAAATATTAAAGCCAAGTATATAGACATGCTCAACAGTTATCTGAATTATCAAGTCTTTTTATGGTTTCCACAAATGCCGTCCATTTGATGAAATAAAATATATATTCTTTAACTGGCTTTGTTTTGTGCAGATAAATCTATGAATTTGCTTCATGCAGTGGTCGACAGCTTATTCAGTGATAAAAATAAACCACACAGCAAGACACTACTTTAGACATGGTTCTATTGAATGGAGACAGCAAAACTATGATAACGTATGTATCTCCTTCTGAAGTAGATACTGCAGGACTTCATAATCCGCACATTTCTCTGCATAAAAAGGGAATTGAAAACTATGAACATACCAGTGATAATGAGCCACTTAAGAGCTGCTCAGCAGGACTCATGGGCCTATCGACTGTGCCTAAGTGTTTGCTTATGTGCTGGTACACAGGGGAGCATTGTAGGAATGCAAGCCAATGTCATTTCACCTTTCCAAAATTTACAAGCACACAAGTAAAGCACATATTCTAGCTGCCACAAGGTCTGACAGACAGTACTAAAACAGGTTTAAACTGGCCATAGATGCAAAGATCCGCTCCTATATCAGGTTAATCCGGATGTTCGGCCCTATGGCCGAACTATCGGATTGCAACTACTGCAATGGACTTCCGACGGGTCGGTCGGAAGAGAATCCAACCTTCCCAATCGACATTGTGTCCAAATATCAGTTGGGAAGACCCGTCAGAAGCCCCGTAAACGACTGATAGCAGCTTTATCTGCCTGTGTATGGCCAGCATTAAGCTCAAGCAGGTCTCAGCATGTTTAACGATAACCATTATACTTAAATATGTATAGTGGAAGCATGGCAGATTTCTGTATTAAATTTTAACCCTGCACAAATGATATGTTAAGTAATCTATGCATGTAATTAATGGATACTGAAATACCCAGACTACAAGATTTTACATTGTTATTGATACAATGAGAGAAAAGAATAAATTACAGTGGCCTCCTTAACTTCCTATATTTCCATTAAATAAAAAACGGCAAGATTCTCACCTATACTTAAAGCAATCTAGCACTACCCAACATAATGTCACCTAGATTCTGTCTTTTGGGCATCACAGAAACATTATCTTTGAGACCCTCAACAAACTGTGTTATCTGCAACTGTTTTACTACGCAAAAAAGCTGATACATTGGAAATCTATGGGGCCCCCAGCACTAAACTTCTGGAAAAAACTTACTAATGATTCTCTAACCAAACAGAAGCTGGTGTACCAAGCGTGTGGATGCCCTGATAAATTTGATGCCATTTGGGGAACATGGTTGGAAGCGAACACATTGCCACAATAGGGCCCCAAATATCCGCAAACAATAAAATTATAGGTGTAATGATCATAGCTCTGTAAACTCCCCCCTCCCCTGCCACTCTTCTTTCCTTCCTTTCTCTCTCTCTCTATGTACTTCCTCTCTGTTCCCTTTTAACTAAGGAGATCACCCCTCTTTCTGTACTGTTTGAAAATTGAAATGTTAAAATAAATACAAACTGATTTTTAGCTTTGAAATGGACAAAAACCAACAAAAAGGTTCCTCCCAGTCTTGGCATCTACTAAAAAGTCCTGAGCAAAAGCATGGTTAAATGCAAGTGCAAAGCAAAATTAAGCCCCCTGCCAAACTTGGAAACAAAAGAATAACAGTAAATTACCCCTCA
>CM044435.1:58356521-58456869 GCA_024363595.1 Xenopus borealis
AAGCTGGATAATTAACCCTAATTATCAAGCAAAAAGTAGACAATTTTGTATTGATATTTAGAAGGTTACAGATTTCATTGAGATGAAGCTTACATGAATTCATTTTTCATAATAAACCTTAATCCTGACACTTTTTTCATGATATCTTCCCTTTAACAACAAAAAGAAAAATAAGTTTGCAATATTTAGCTAACTAGCACTAGGACAAAGAAAGGGGTGCCAAATCAATAGGGGGTGCCAATTTTATAGGCACTCTCCCAGTAATCCAAAGCACTGAACTTCTGCCCTAGACACGTACACCTCTTATGTAAGGGGAGGGGATAAAAAAAATAAATAAAAGCAGACATGCCCAGTCCAAGTGTACACAAGGGATAGCTGTGAAATGAATGGCGTCATTGTGACTTTCACATGGTACCACAGACAAAAGCATCTTCTGTGTTTTTACCTGCTGCAAAAGGCTAGTGGTTATAGTTTCAGTTACAAAGGGCAAAATTGCACATGGTTATTTGCCACCCGCAGTTAAATCAGCACTACCGTGGACAACAAACCTAAAAATAGCTTGCCATTAAATAACATTAAAAATGGATCAAGTAAAACATACTTGCGGCTCTGGGTTAAACATGGGTGACAAATCTTACTGTGTGCCATTGCCCTAGTGACTGCAGAACCAGAAATGAGTTTATTTTCTAACACAAAGTTAGAAAATTAAAGAGGTTTCATTTACTTGTTTTGTGATATCCGTTAAATCAAAGGTATGGTCAGCACGAGCGATTCATTCAGTACAAGTTAAAAAGGCCACCAAACAGACCGGGCTTATTGTGTGCAATTAACTGTGCATAACACTGTGTACTAGTATATGCAAAAGTCACATTATAAAAATATAATGCAACCTTTTCCTACAAGACAAACTAATGTTTTGTCCGGATATCTGTAATGTTTAGGCAAATTAGAAATGAATACAAATTATGAAGAACGAGTAAAGACTACAAATAATTTAAATGGAAAATGCAAAGCACCACTACAGCTGCAAAAAAGGAAAGGAGATTACCTCAACAGCAGGAACAATATCAATGCCAACAGCCAAAAAATCTTCATATTTCAAAAAGGGATTATAGCAACTACCAACATCAAGCAATCGTATCTTGCTAGTCATATATCTGAAAATGAATATTTAGTAATTAGATTTTTATGAATATTAATATTTACAGATTGTAAACATATAGCAGGAATTAGTAGCAAGAAACATACAGCCTAATTTCAACATAAAATTTGCATCAAAGGCAGTACAACCTGAGAAACCTAGGACCAGTCCAGTTCTCTTTAAATTGGACACTTAATTATAAATAGTGCAGAACTACATGAAATAATTGCTGTCTCACACACGGGAGTTGTAGTCACACAGCACGTTTTTCAAAACTGCAACTGTCCCCCATAAGAAACAGTGACATTAAGCAATCAAAAAACAAACCGTGAACTACCAATGCAACAGGCCCTATTAAAAGAATAAAAATGTTTAATGTCCAACTACAAAGAATGTCAGACTCTATATAGACAGTGTAGTATAATTTGTCATCTTTTAAGTATGTAACGCATAGTAAGAGAGGTGATTATAATTTTGACATTAATACTGCCATGCAATATATGGATGATTGGTAACTGAATCAACTTTACAGTGCCTGGCACCGGCAGCATAGAAACGTATATATATCGCAGTACCAGAGACAGCAGCTAATCAGTCCTGCAGCAGTAATTTCATAGCTTCTTTTAGAAATGTAACACTGCCATACCAAATCTGCAGTGTACAAAATGTGCCAGATTTCATGTGACCTCAAAAACAGAATATTATATTTTAATTACTTTGATACATTTTCAGTTTTTGGTGTTACGGTTCCCTTAATAAGTACTCTCATCCTTTGAGCTGCACAGGAGTCATATGTGTGTTGTAACTACGTCAGCCAGCCCTGCCTGTATTAAATCTGCAGTTTACAAAATGTACCAGATTTCATGTAACCTCAAAAGAAAAAGCAGCAGTACTAGAAAAAATCAAAATAGGCAGGGCTGAAATGAAGTCAAATAAAAAAATGAAGTCATGAAAATCTGACGAAAGAGTTAATCTAACTGGGCTTGCATTCATGAACATGCAAAGTTGTGTGTAACATAATATTTGCTTATATTCACATACATGAGCATTAGCGACTCATAAAACAAGCACACAAAACTGTACATAGAGGTCATCATGTTGCTTAACCCACATCTCACAATCAACATCTCGTAAAAAAAAAAAAAGTGGAACTCAATGTTTTTAGGCAGAAGTAGCACGGTGGTGTAGGAGTAAAAGCAGCCGTACATTCAAGGAATTATAAATATACCATTAATCATTCAAGGCAAAGGCATTTAAGAACTTACTCATCATTCAGGGGTTTAATATTTGGAACACTAAAATCAGAAACTCCAGCTTCTGCATGGTTTGAAGACTGCAGCTTATTTAAAGCAGCTCTCTTTGCATCTTTTTCTAATGCTTTCTTCTTTCCCCCGTTGAAAAAATATTCTTGGCAAACACTGTCAATGACACGAGAAACAAATACATATCTATTATCCTTCAATAAAAATCTACTTTAAAGCACAGTGGGGCAAAGGGGATTTTGAACACTCTGGCCCTCTATGAATCATAGTGAACATAATTCATCTCCCCTTAGATAGCAATTTGCTGTTTAGGTGAACAGGAAAAATACTTGTCTATAATGCAGTGAGACATCATTATCAATTAGAAACTTGCCACCCCAGGTCCCTGAGCAACAGACTGGCCAATGACAATACAGGTATGGGATCCCTTATCCAGAAACTATTTATCCAGCTCCGAATTACAGAAAGGCTGTCTCATAGACTCTATTTTATCCATATAATGTAAAAGTATGATTTCCTTTTTCTCTGCAATATTAAAACAGTACCTTGTATTTCATCCAGACAATTAATCCTTATTGGAGGCAAAACCAGCCTATTGGGTGTATTTAACATTTACATGATATTTTAGTAGACTTATGGTATGAAGATCCAAATTGCAGAGAGATCTGTTATCCAGAAAACCCCAGGTCTCATACCTGCACAGCTTTCAACAGCTTTATATCCAATAAACCGAGAGGTGGTTTCTGCTCGAAAAGGAGTTTTCATCTCTGAGAAGTTATTCAAGTTGTAACGTTTGCATAAGATCTAGCAACACATTTCTAGTGACACACCTATCTGAAAGCAAAAAATGGATTGGTTGCTATGGGTTATTACACTGGGTGCAAACGTTGAAACTTGTAGTATATTACACCTCCTTGTGTCTCGATAGCCAAAAGGACAGTCAGGTTAATAAAATTTGGATTTTGAGTGTAAATCATATGGCAGTGGTAGTACTCATTTTCTAGCAAATAATCCACTATTTGGATTTGGCCACATAATGAACCGAATCTGAACCCTAATTTGCATGTGGGAAGGAGAAAACTGTTTTTTACTTCCTTGTTTTGTGACAAAAATTCATGCAATCTCCATCTCCACCCCTAATTTGCATATGCAGATTAGGATTTGGATTCAGTTCGGCTGGGCAGAAGGATTTGGCCGAAGCCATCTGAAAAAGGCAGAAACCAGGCCGAATCCCGAACCGAATACTGGATTTGGTGCATTCCTAAAATAACTATTGATAACTGGTTGATCACATATAAAGTGACAGCAACAACTTCCATACAGTTCTGGAGCTGAAGCTAAAATATTATTTGGATAAATAACAGAATGACTCATGCTCTACGGTTTTCAGCTGAAAAATAATAATCTTTACTGAGGCAGTGACTTTATTTCAGGTACTTACCCGAGGCACCATTCAATGCGTCCTTCCCCTTCACATTTCTTCGCCCAGTGATTATCTGCCAAAGCTTTCATTGCAACAGCATATTCACACAACCTTCCCTCATCTTTGCAGTGCTCCAACCAGATTTTCTCAAAGTCTCCAGCTAAAAGAAGAATCAAACACACAACAAAACTAACAGTTAAACGAACAGGAACAGCAAAAGGTGCTCCAAGTCCTAAATACTTATTTTTATTTCTGTGGCAGCTCTTGTGGCATTATATAAGCTTAAAGGGCACCTATAGGGGCAAAATGATACCCCCAACCAAAAGTGCGGGCTGATAGAGCCCGCATTCCGGTTGGGGGTTTCACTGTTTTTTTAAAAAAAATATGCCCCTCGCAAGCGCTATCGGCCCCGCTCCGGGAGGGAGCTCCCGGAGCGAGCAGCCGTCTCTCCACAGGCGCGCGTCTTAATGACGTCACGCGCCTGTGCAGAATGAAAAGCTGCCAGAATTGAGGCAGCTTTTTCATTCTGCTCATGCGCGCCTATGGAGAGACGGCTGCTCGCTCCGGGAGCTCCCTCCCAGAGCGGGGCCGCTAGCGCTTGCGAGGGGCATTTTTTTTTTTTAAAAACAGTGAAACCCCCAACCGGAATGCGGGCTCTATCAGCCCGCGCTTTTGGTTGGGGGTATCATTTTGCCCCTATAGGTGCCCATTAAAGTCTAGTCGTGGTTCTGTATAAATACAACACCACATTGTAATCAAAAAGAAACAAAATAACTTTAGCAAACTTTACATGTGAAAGATAATAGTTTTAACATGTTACCATATTTAAAATAATAAATGAATATAGTACTATATTTTTCTCAAGAACAAACCATTAGCCCCTTGCATCATCATTTTTATCATTCTTAATTTATCAGGATGATAGGCCTCTCAAGTGGGGTTCTGTAACCAATAAGATGTTTGCTTTTAAACAGGTTACTGGTAAATGCTACCTACTGATTGGTGGCTATAGGTTACTTCTCCTGGGCAAACATAGCAACTTTTTATTACTACACATGCCCAGGAAACCTTTAATATAAAAAATAAAAAGTTGTCCTATTGCCCTACATGTGCCCCCTGTATAGTTGAGTTGCCATATGTTAGGAAATGTAGAGGGGAAGGAGGGTAACCCCCCCGCCCCCCAAAATAAAATTTCGCTCTTTTTCAGACTATCACCCTAGAAAGGTAAAACACGCCAGCATTTTTTGGGACTTAGAAAAAATTTCCACATTTTTTTTTTCAAACTCCTGTCTATTGTATTGAACTTCGACAGGTCTGACCTGGCAAAGTAACATCTAGCGTACGTGGTAACGTTCAGTAAAATGTTCATCTTAGTGAAGTTGCGCAATTATGATCCTTCCTGGCATAAGGGTGTGAAGTTGTGCAAGTCTATCTACTTCGCTAGCGAAAATTCGCCAGAGTCGGTGTTAGTGAATTTGCAAAGTTATGAATTGACGTCACGCTGGCGAATTAGTGCTAGCGTTAGATGCTGCGCGCTTTAGAGAATTCCCCCCCTAAATGTCACAAATAGGAGTAATCCTCTTCACATCACTCTCTACATCATACTAAAAGTTAACTCAAAGGAGAACAACCCCTTTAAAAATAGAGATGAGCTGGGAATTTGTTTAAAAAAATACTAAAAATAAAAAGTATTTAAAGGGATATTGTCATGGGAAAAATTCAAAACACATCAGTTAATAGTGCTCCAGAAGAATTCTACATTGAAATCCATTTCTCAAAAGAGCAAACAGATTTTTTTTATATTTCATTTTGAAATCTGACATGGGGCTAGACATATTGCCAATTTCCCTGCTGCCCCAAGTCATGTGACTTGTGCTCTGATAAACTTCAGTCACTCTTTACTGCTGTACGGCAAGTTGGGAGTGATATCACCCCCTCACTTTTTACTTCCAAGCAGCCTAACAACAGAACAATGGGAAGGTAACTAGATAGCAGCTCCCTAACAAAAGATAACAGCTGCCTGGTAGATCTAAGAACAGCACTCAATAGTAAAACCCATGTCCCACTGTGTACTTTTCAGTTACATTGAGAAGGAAAAACAACAGCCTGCCAGAATGCAATTCCCTCCTAAAGTGCTGGCACAAGTCACATGACCAGGGGCAGCTGGGAAATTGACAAAATGTCTAGCCCCATGTCAGATTTCAAAACTGAATATAAAAAAAATCTGTTTGCGCTTTTGAGAAATGGATTTCAGTGCAGAAGTCTACTGGAAAAAAAAACGTTTTCCCGTGACTTATTCTTTTAAAGGACCAGTAACATCAAAAAATTAAATTGTTTTAAAGTAATAAAAATATAATGCAGTGTTGCCCTGCACTTGTAAAACTGCTGTGTTTGCTTCAGAAGCACTACTATTGTTTATATAAACTGTTGTGTAGCTCAAGTTACACAGCAGATAGCAGATAAAGAACATAATGTTATCTGTTATCCATTACTTATCCTGTACCATATAGCCGATTTTTCAATTTCCACCATTGCTACTTAGCAAATTGTTTATATGAACTATAGTCGTGTTTCTGAAGCAAACAGATCAGTTTTAACAGCCCAGAGCAACACTACATGATATTTTCTTTACTTTAAAACACTTTCATTTTTTGGGGGTTACTGTACCTTTAAGGCATTCACCGCTTGTCTTCTACAGAAATGATTTTATTTTGTGGCAGTTTAGATATAAAATAGAAAATGGATTTCCATATTGATCCTACATCTGTATCGCATCAGAATATAAAGCAATCAGCTCCCCCCCCCCCCCAAAAAACAAATAGAAATAGCCTTTTAATCTTAACCAGTTGTAAAAATGTGAATGCGGCAGGGCCTGAATCACTGCTCCAATGGGGAAGTGGCCAAGAAGTTGTGAGTGCTACTCTGGGGGACTACTTTCTCTCAATACCTTTATAATCAGCCACACTATTGGGCACTGGGTAGTAGTGTAACATCTTCTGGGGGAAAGCAGAACAAGAAAACTGCCAGGCCAAAAAAAACATAAGAATGAAGACCAAGTGAAAATAAGTCAGAATGTCATTGACCTTAATTGAGAATTGACAGCAGCGACATGACACAGCAAATGAATACAGATACCACACATCACATGTGGAACCATATCCAGAAATAAGTGGAATGTGACTGTAAAGAGCCGGCAAGCAGTGGGAAGGCAGGGGCAAGTGCCTGGAGACAAGGCATGCTGGATAGTCACAGGGCAGCTAAGGCACCACCACAATTATACGCGTAGCCGCCATTTATAGGAGCGCAAGTATGAGTGTGAGCGGCGGCCCGTACATTATACATTCTGACGGTATTTCACGAACCATTCACTCATACCTTTCCGATATTTCTTACGCAGATCCAAGTGCACTCTCTTCACCACGCCCGACAGCTTCTCTTGCTCCGCCTTTTGTTCGCAGACAGAAGGAAAGCCGGACACGCACCTCTCCGCGCTCGCTTTTCCGGGAACGTTCTCCCGGTTGTACCTTGCAGGCAGTACGGCCTCCATGATTCAGCCTCGGCTTGCAAGAAGGAAAGCTAAGCCATCCACGCCTCCTTCAACTAACAGACCAGCGTTAGCAACAAGCGCGTCATAACGGGAGCCACGACGCTATTGGTTTTGGGGAAAGATAAAAATGACACTTTTAACCAATAGAAACAAGATATCCGCACATGGGTGTCTTTTTCTAATAAAGAACGCAGCAAGCTGGAGAGGAGCTTTCGGAAAACAAGTAGCGTACTTCCAGTCCGCCCTTAATGGGTTAACAAAACAGCAGGACGACTGCTAGTAACATACTGAGGTAACCCAATCCCAGGACTGACATAGTGTAGTTCCGCCCTTTGCTCCCACCCACTTCTTCTCTTTGTTCCTAATGCTGGTACAGTTCTATTCGGCCAATCACAAAGGGAGCCGCGGGGTTCGGCTAATCACAGCGTAGCAGAAAAAGAAAAGAGAAAATTATTTCATACTTACTGAAATTTTCTTTTCCTGGCCATCCTCCCCGTCAACATGGAAAAATACACTGATGGGTAATCTCCTACTGCTTCCCAGCCTGGACAGAAGAAATGGTTAATTTTCCAACCCCATAAAGCCCCACCCCTTCCTATTGCACTCAGTCTTATTATAAAGTCACAACAGGGCGGGCATATTGACGGGGAGGATGGCCAGGAAAAGAAAATTTCGGTAAGTATGAAATAATTTTCTCTTTTCCTGGCCATCCTCCGTCAACATGGAAAAATACACTGATGGGTTATACCCAAGCAATCAAAAGAAACAAGGGAGGGAAATGATGCTCAAAAAAAAATTTAATGTACAGAAGAGGCAGACAAAAGCACTGCCTGCCCAAACTGGGCCTGAGAAGAGGACATCACATCCAATCTTTAATGCCTAATGAAAGTGTTGGGGGTGACCCAAGTCGCCGCTCTACAAATCGCTTCCGACGAGACTCCTGCCTCCGCTGCCCAAGAGGCCGCCACACCACGAACCGAATGCGCCTTAACTTCCATTGGTAGAGAGCTGCCCTGCTCCTTGTAAGCTCGAGATATAGCCTTGACAATCCAGGAACTTAGCGTAGACTTCACAGCATGTTCACCTTTACGTTTACCAGCAGGAACGACAAAAAGCATTCTCGACTTTCGGAAGTCCTCCGTTCTTCTAATGTAGACCTCCAAACATCTTTTGACATCAAGTGACAAATCCTTCTCCTGAGAAGCTGAAGGAGGCTAAAAAGAGGGCAGAACAATTGGCTCATTGATATGAAACTTACTGACAACTTTAGGAAGAAAACTGAGAACAGGTCGAAGATGTACTTTTTTCTCATGAAAAACTGTTTAAGGCGGATCCACCGAAAGAGCCTGGAGTTCGGAAACCCTGCGGGCTGACGTAATGGCAACTAAAAAGAAGGTCTTCAAGGTAAGCAACCACAAGGAAACATCTTCAAGAGGTTCAAAGGGTTCACCCGACAAGGCTCTCAAAACAAGTGGAAGATCCCAGGTAGGACAAAGAGGTGTAGCTGGAGGCCGAATCCTTTTCACACCTTGAAAGAATCGCTCTATTAAAGGTTCTCTAGCCCACTTACGATCCAGAACAGCAGACAAAGCCGAAACCTGACCCTTCAAGGTACTGAGGCCAACTCCTTTCTGAAGACCGTCTTGGAGGAACTCTAGAACATCTGCCACAGTAGGGGCGAAGGGATCAACTAGATGGATAATCGCCCAAGAGTGAAAGACACCCCAAACCTTATGGTATATGGAGTTAGTGTTATTCTTCCTAGCCTTGATCAAAGTCTCAATCACAGAATTAGAACAACCATGATCTCTCAGAATCCTCCTCTCAACCTCCAAGCCGTCAGTTTGAAAATTGCCAGATTGGGATGCTTCCAGTTGCCCTGCTGCAGAAGGTCTTCGACCAGTGGAAGCGGTAAAGGATCCGCAATTGACAAGCGCTTCAGAAGTGGGTACCAAGGCCTCCTGGGCCAGTTGGGGAGAATCGCTATCACCTCCACCCTGGAAACCAAAATCTTCCGTAAGACCCGGAGTATCATCGGTATTGGAGGAAACACATAAACAAACAGACCCTCCCAACTCTGGGAGAAGGCATCCACTGCTACTGCCCCCGGACAGGGAACCATGGAGAAGAACATTGGAAGTTTGGTGTTCCAATCCGTTGCCATCAGATCTATCTGCGGGCAGCCCCAAACGGATGTTATCCAACAGAAGATTTCCTGCTTCAACTCCAATTCCCCCCTCGGGAGATGATGAGACTGAGTGCAATAGGAAGGGGTGGGGCTTTATGGGGTTGGAAAATTAACCATTTCTTCTGTCCAGGCTGGGAAGCAGTAGGAGATTACCCATCAGTGTATTTTTCCATGTTGACAGAGGATGGCCAGGAAAAAGCTTTACCTTGCGGATTATTTTCTCTCTCTCACAAAGGTGTTGTGATTGTTGAATTTTCTGTGTGAAAATGTGAGGGGATGACTCAGAATGTTCAAATAACATTTATTTTAGTAAGGCGACTCTCTTGTTTGCTGCTATAGGTTTGATTTGAAAGCAGGTTATTTTTAACGTCTTCCACCGTGAGAGGCACAGAAGAGTATACATTGCGTCGTTTCAAAGTGAATAAGAATAGCTATGCGCTATATCAATAGTGGCACAGGCCGCTATTTCACACTGTACGAGGGTGAGTTGAAATGACAAGCCTGAATGAGAGTTGTACAAGTTACCTTGACAGTATATACTATGTGACGCTAAATAAAATTCCTAAAAAACATAACCTCTGCATGTTATTCACAAATAGTGATAGTTATATAAAAACAACCAAATATGTATAGTTTTATAAAGATTTCTGACTTTAAAGGAGACATATTATGTAAAAAATAAGAATGTACCAGTGTATTATACTCATTTAGATATAGAAGAATTGTGCTTTAAAAAGAAGTTTCAGGCTGATTTATTGAATATTTCAGCAAAAACCCTAATAATCCCTCCCTTCCACTTCCTGCTCCCTGAATTCCCAGGCTGTGCAGGGGAGCTCACGGCTCTCAGCTCAATGCACTGTAGGTAGGGTTGCCACCCAGCCGGTATTTTACCGGCCTAACCGGTAAAACACTGGCCAGGGCCGGGGCCAGTAAATCTGTAATATCCCTATTAAAGGACCCTGGCCCACCTCAACCCACTAAAAACCCCACCCCTTTTATATCATGGCACGCCCCCTTGTACATCACATCACGCCCCTTTCTTCCCACCCCCCACCACTGCCATTAAAAAAAAAATTCAAAGGTGTCAACCCTAACTGTAGAACAGGAACCAATCAGCAGCTAGCAGGACCTGATAGGGAACTGAAGCCTGTCTCTGCTTGTGTGACTGCAGGTCTGTGATTGGCTGTCCCCCTCCTACTGTGGTTCTGGCAGGGACCATTAGGACACACCCACCCCTCATTTGAAACACAGACATGGACCAGAGAACATCTATAGGGAGCTCTAATAAATGGGCTATTTTTAAAGATAATAATTTTTAGCACCATGTAAAAGCAATACCATTTATTACTGATTATTAAAATTTTTAATTTATCCTATATGTCTTCTTTAAGAAATAAAAGGCTGCAGTGCAAAATCACATTTTCAGAGCACAACAAGAAATAAGCTACTCAAGGGAGGGGGGGTTGATTTCCTCTGTAAGGGGGGCCTGGAGACCAGTTGCCAGGGCCACCATCAGCAAGGGCACAGGGGGTACTATTGTACTGGTCCTAAAGAGGGGGCCTGGCTGTGCTGCACTTCTGAAATAGCCCAGCCCCCCTTGACCACCCAAAGCCTCTACCAATGTCCCGAAGAGCCAAAGACCCAAAGCCATGAAAGAATCTAAGTTGAAGCAGCGAAAGCACCCAAAGCTGAAGTCTGGAAGCTGTGAAAAGACCAGAAACTACTAAAGAAGCCGAAGTTCTACTGAACAGTGAACACCAATGAGTTTTTTTTTTTTAAATTGTATTAAACCCCTAGACACCAATGTATTATTTTAATACTCTATAGGCCCCCGCCACCAATGTTTTTGAAAAGAATTTTCTCTGGGGTCCCAATAGTGACGTACGGCTCCCTAAATTCAAAACAATTGTTAGACTCCCTGGTCACAGCTCAATCTTCTGCCTTTAGCAACCGACTTTGGCTTCAGGAGGAGCCCTCAGCTACTCAGATGCCGCCAGGTTTTAACTTGAAATGATCAATGCAGATGTTCTGAACGAGGGGCAAAGGGGCGTTACCAAGGTTAGGACGGAAGGAAACAGTTTAGTGGATGAAAAGCGTAGTCAGGCAGGCAGAGATCAGTGCTGGCGGAGTTCAAGCAAGGTCAATCATCCCAGGGTCTGTACAGGCAGCGTTAAAAGAACAATCAGACAGGCAAGGGTCAGTAACAGTAGAGTTCAGGTTCAATTTTTTTAATTTATTGTGGGGCCCTGACGCCACAGTTGTTTTCAACTCACCATCAATGGATTTTCATACCCATGGGGGGTTATCGTTTTTTAATACTGGTGTCTGTTTGATCTTTTAACTGTGGTGTAGGGTGGAAAGAGTCTGGGGTGGGCGGGCGGCGGGGCCCAGAATATTTTGTTGTACGGGGCACTGTGATTTCTATTGGTGGCCCTGCCCCCAGCACAGGCACCAATTCTTTTTCAGTACAAGGTGCACTGTGCAGCCAGACACCAGACTGTGCTCTCTGCATGAGCACACATTATAAATGGTGCTTGTCTTCAGTTTGCACTTAACACACTGCCTGCCACATTGTAAATAACGGCTTTAGAATACATGTTTCAGGAACTGATCCCTTTTTCACTTGAAAAAGGGATCAGTTCTGGAAACATGTCGTGAGTGAATATACACCAATAAAGGATAATTGCAGACTAAATACTGCCAGCTCCTGGTCTGTTTCAAATCTTTAAAAATCGAGTGTCTACCACATGTCGGATGGTTTGTGTTGAAACATCAAGTCTATAAGCATCTGATTTGATCCACTCATCTTTCTTTGATTAAAATAATATTTTTTGTCCTTCTATAGTTCACCTCCCAAACACTTTTTTAATTGAGTTGCTTTCAGATTGTTCTCAGAAAGAAAGACTTTATGCAATTTCTTACCTTTTATTATTTTTTACCATTTTGCCAAAATCTATGTTTAAAGTTTGAGTCTGGCAGCTCAGTAATTCAGGTGCAGATTCTGCGCTGTTACAATTTCAGCAATTTTTAGTTTTTACTTGATACATTTCACAGCAGCATCTCTGGAGTATCAGCAACTATTAATGAAACTCATGGATTCTGCTCAGCAGGGACAAAGATAAGAAATGTATCAACTAAATACAGTATATCAATTTAGAACAGTTTAGAGAGTCGGCGACCCCCACCCCCACCGAGCTGCTTGAAAAAGTTGAAAAGTTAGAAAAACGGTCACACATAAAAAATATAAAGTAATTGTAAAAAGTCTTTGTTTGAACTGAAAAAAATGTTGGAACATGAACAACCCCTTTAAATATGTGCATATTCATAGCCGATAAAAACATAAGACAATACTCAACTTGTCATAATGTCACTTAAAGGGGTGGTTCACCTTCAAGTTAATGTTTAGTAAACTTTTCAATTGGTCTTCATTATTTATTTTTCATAGTATTTTTTAATGATTTGCAATTTTCTTCTGTTTCTTTGCAGCTTTCAAATGGGGGTCGCTGACACCATCTAAAAACAGATGCTCTGTAAGGCTACAAATGTATTGTTATTGTTACTTTTTATTACTTATCATTCTATTCAGTCCCTCTCCTATTCATATTCTAGTCTCTTAGTCAAATCAATGAAGGGTTGCTAGGGTAAATTGTACCATAGAAACCAAATTGCTGACTCTGCAAACTAGAGAGCTGCTGAATAAAAAGCTAAATAACTATAAAACTACAAACAATAAAAAATGAAAACCAATTGCAAATTGTCTCAGAATATCACTCTCTACAACTAAAAATTAACTCAAAGGTGAACAGCCCCTTTAAGTTTATCTCCAATAAAGGAAGACTATACCCCCAGAATGAATGCCTAACCAACCATAACAAGTATGTTAGCTATTTTGAAAATGGTTTATTTAGCTGAAGCAGGGATTTACATATGAACTGTATATTTTTATGCAATATATAGAGGCAATATAGAGGCCTTCGTTATTCGGTAGTGTCAGTTACCTTTAACTAACACATACAAACTGCATATTAAAAAACGAAAACATCTAAAAATTGTATTTGTATATGCTTTCCATTATATCAATAGCTTAAAAATAAAAGGTTTGGTGTGAACCCCACCCCCCCAACAGTTATGTTGTTAAACACCCTGGGTTATTTGTCTGCAATTTTAGCATGTAGCTATATTTTATCAAGCTAAATGTTGGATACATATTCTCAAAGGTTAAACATGAGTAAGGATTTCCTTGCTCAGCATGTCGACATGATTTCTTCTGCTACTTGAAAAGAGGACACAAGTAGCATGAAGCTCTGAAGACATTTCAATGAAATGCAATGATTTTAATGAGAAATCTTGCTACCTGGGTGTGTTCATTGAACTGTAATGAATGAAGCTGTCAGCATTCTTTTTCCTTGATTCTTTATTAGAGCGTTTCTGTAGGTTTGTTTGTAGAGAGCAAAGCATTCATGTAAAACATGGGCTATCCTAGGCATCATGCTGTACTGTGTCATGCTCTAGAATGCTTCTGTTTGTATGTGATCTTCATTACAGGGGTCTGGCTGTGATCCATACAGTATCTAAGCTCTGAAAGTCTAGATTCATTAACTTTGTTGTAATCAGCTTGGGTCTGATGTCTTAATGGAGAGCATCATTAAACTCAGCATGGACAGCTGTAGGCATAAAAAGGCACATCATTTCTACAAATCATTTTTGAAGCAAAGGATTAAGTTTTATGTATCAATCTACAACCATAAAAATGCAAATGCCATGTGGACAAGAATTCCTGTTATGTTTCTTGTACATAAAATTCATTGTTTATCAGATTTTTTTTTTTTTAGTTAGAAGCATTTTTGCATATTTTATTTAGGACAATATTGCTAAATACAAGAATTAAACATTTTATGCTAATAATGCTTATCACAGGATCTATAAATAACTTTAAAGGAGTTGTTCACCTTTTAGTTATATTGTTTTTATTTTTACAATGAATATCGGATGTAGATGCAGTAAAAAACACCATCTGATATGACTTACATTATAGCAGTAGTGATCAGATTCTGTAGGATCCTGCTAAAACTTGTGTTTTTGCATGTGAAGATTTTGTGGATCAGATATAATTTGGCCCACAAAATCTGATCAAAATCTCCCATGTTGTTTATCACTTCAGGAATGCAGGCCTGGATTTGTGGGAAGGCCATATGGTGACAGTGAAAGTTTTTGACGTTCTTTAGAATTAGAACAGTGGTTCTCAACCTTCCTAATGCTGCGACCCTTTAATACAGTTCCTCATGTTGTGGTAAACCCCCAACCATAAAATTATTTTCTTTGCCAGCCCAAAGCAGATTGTTAACAAAAAACAGAAGGCAGCGTGGCTGCATAAGGGGTTGTTTCCGTGCATAGTGCAACAAAATTTGTGGCCACACCCCCAATTACCATGTTCATTTTAAAAATATGACTGCAGGGAGAGCTGTATGGCAGTCCCTTCTAAAGGGATATAGAAAGTTGCAGTGCAACTGGCTTCCCTACACAGGTTATTGAACTTCAACTTCCAGCACCAACACCCGGAGAACTACAACCTTGGCCCAGAGCTAGTGGGGAGAAAGATGAACCTGCTCCTGGAAACCCTTAAGCGACCCCTGTGAAAGGGTCGTTCAACCCCCAAAGGGGTCCCGACCCCCAGGTTGAGAACTGCTGGATTAGAAGATGGCCCCTGAGAAGCTTCTGTTCTTTTTGTGTTCCTCCAGAGGCAGCTTTGGGTGACTTCACGATATGTTGGTTTTACTGCCAGCTATTTCAGTTATTTGCAATGGAAAAAAAACAAAAAATCTCCCGGTCAAGTACTGCCCCAAGTGCCTTGTGGCACTTGAAGTAAAATATCACCTTTTTTCAAAATACCGGAGTGCTGCTGTCTTTGTCGATACTGTGTCAAGTTGCCCTAGTAGGGGGGCTGCAGAAAGCCATTTGCCTACTCTTGAAGCACACATGAATTGAATCGTATACTTCTTAAGCAATAACCTGAAAACTTGAAGGCCTGAAAGGTTTTTCGTGTGCTTGAAACAATAAAAAAAGTTTAGAATTTTTGTAAACTTTTTGAACTGTTCGGAGGTTATGTAATAAAAGACACTAAGTTTGCCCAGGTGCAGTAACAAATAGCAACCAATCAGCTGGTAGCAGTTAACGGTCACCTATTTAAAAGCAAACCTCTCATTGGTTGCTACTGGTTACTGCTCCTGGGCAAACTTAGAGCCTTACATTACATATGGGGGCATGTTCTTTTAATTGTCATACATTGACAAACAAACAAATGCTTAAATGTACTCACACATTTTTGTACATTTAAAGAGGAAGGTCACCTATGGGGTGGTGCTTACAGGGCTGTAACGTGTGCCTAAATAAGCAATTAATTAAAATATATATGTTTTATATTGTATTGTAAATAAGCTTTTATTCAGCCATTAGTTTCAGTGCATACCACTGAAACACTGACTTGCATGTTAATAACTGTGCTATGTAATGACCACATAAAATACAAGATATGTGTGGTAAGGCTTGAAGCCAGTGTTTCCCATGACTCCTTCTTAATATGCTGCTCACAGCGGAGAAGAGTACTATTATTTGTCATATGTAAAGTGAAAATATATACTCTTTTTAATTATTCATATTAATCATGCTGTTGTCACTTACTTTACATTTAGAACAAGGTCCAAATATATCCAGTATTCACTAAACTGTACCACTGATTACAATCTCAATTATAGTCCTTTAACATGGAAAAAGAAAGCAATTTTCTTCTGTGTTGTTTTTAAAAAATATAGTCTTTTTTTTCCTGAACAATTTAAAAGGAAATTGAAAGTAGCCATTGTAGAGAATACTCTTTTCAGAATTCTCTGCCTCTTCATAACACAGCCAGATGGAACAAGATGGACTTTTTGGAGCTGATTTTTTGATAAATTAGTTAAATTTATGGAAGGAAGATAGAGTGACTAAAAAATTAGATGCGTTGGAGTTTTAGTGAATAATAAGATTTAAAGGTAAAGCACTCATTTGAGTGCAATTATATACCCCTTAATGCTCTTGCACTTATTGTTGTACTTGTATTTGAGACATTTGTAAATGACCCCTATTCTTTTTAACACAGCAATAATGCTATAAGAAACCAGATAGGCAGTTAGTTCCTCTGATCACTATGACTTCCATTAATATAATAAGAGCCTTGGTCAGTGGGCTAAAGTTGTGTGAGGTCACATTTTAGGTTCAACAAATAAGTCACAGAGCTTTCCTGCAAACTATTCTGACTTATTTCCTGGATACTTTCTAAGTCCTTCTGACTTAAATTAAAATTACAGAGCAACCAATAATCAATCAATAATGGTACCTAGAGTTAGGATACAGGTATGTCATCCCCTGATACATGTTAATCAATAATACAGTATGTAATTTTTTCTGTACCTCAAATGGTAAAACTAATGTAAGCTCCGTAACATCCCTAAGCAGTTGCTCCTTCTGCATTATTATTGATGGTGGCATTTGGTCTTTTTCATTGCAAGCTTACATAACTCCGATATTAGATATTGAGATTTGAAAAGCTATCCACGATTTTTTTTTATTAATTTAACAATAATCCTTAACCATGAATAATTCTATAGAGAAAGGTAATATTCATAAATATCCTTATTTCAATAAGAGGGATAGAAACAGCTTTATTATTAATCCTAGAAAACTATTATCCTGGAATTAAAATGTTCCCTTTGTTGAATTAAAGCTTAAAGGAGAACTATACCCCCAAAATGAATACTCGAGCTTGCACCACCATTTCGTGATGATCTGTGTGCTGCCATCACCTGACCAGAAATATTTCAACTCTAAGGGGCACATTTACTAAGGGTCAAATTTCGAGGGTTTTTTAACCCTCAAATTCGACCCTCGAATTTAGGTTGAATTAAAACCCCTCAAATTTCGAATTTTTTTTAAAGGGCCAGCACTTCGACAATCGAATTTGAATTTTCGAATTTCACCTATTTGATTTGAATTTTGGCCTATTCGATAGTCAAATAAGCCCAAAATTAACTTCTTCCTGTTACAGTTAGGGGCACATTTACTAAGGGTCGAATTGATTCGAAGTGAAAATTCGAACCAAATTCAAATAAAAAAAAAATAGAATTTGGTTCGAATTTTCACTTTGAATCAATTGGAACCTTAGTAAATGTGCCCCTAACTGTAACAGGAAGAAGTGTGGAAGCAAAAGACAAACTGTGTCTTTTAATTGGCTCATGTGACCTAACTTTATAGTTTGTTTGGTATGTTTGTGTTCACCGTTGAATCCGACGATCCCAGGAGGCTGTCCTTACTTTTTAAAATGGCTATTTTCAATTTATGATTACCCAATGGCACATGCTACTAAAAAAGTATATTATTATGAAAATGGTTTATTTACATGAAGCAGGGTTTTACATATGAGTTTTTTTATGCAATAAATTTTTATAGAGACTTACATTGTTAGGGGTTATAGTTTTCCTTTAATTATTTCAGAAACGGTACTGAATTTCTAATTGATTGCATATAGAAAGTTTCTTAATTCAGTATGCTGAGGCTAATATAACTTTATAATTTCTATTTTCACGATATTTCTCCTTTAATGGATGATTACAGGAGAATGAAACCCTGTCGGCCCCAAATGCTGACCCCCTCACGGCCTACCCCTCCCCCCCAGGGTCGGCACCCAACACCAGAACAAACACCAAGCACCCTGGTCTCTGCTTGTGATTTACCCGTAGTGTGACCGCCTTTGGGCCTCGGGAGGAGCCCTCAGTTACTTGGATGCCACCTGGACTTATACTAGAGGTGCAAGATGAGGGTTCTGGATAGGCAGAGGAGCACGACTGTAGATAGTGTCTTTAAGGCCAATGGTCACGTTACAAGCGGAAGTAAGCAGATTCGTAGTCAAACAGGCTGGGTCGAGGCATGCAGATAGAATGGATCGTCAGACAGGCAAAGGGTCAAAACCAGTTAATCAATCAGGAGGTAATAGCAGAATCAAAGTCGGTAAACAGGCAAGGGTCAGGATACAGAGGTCAGAGTAAACGAATAGCCAGGCCGGGTCAAACACAGAATCAGGATCAGAATCAAGCAGGAACAAACAGGCAAAAGCACCAGGTATCAAACCTATCACGGGTAATTGACAAAAAACATTGATTCCTATTTATACATTTGAATTTTGCACTCGTCAGTGCGCCTGCACCTTTAAATTGCGGGAGTGTGCACAGCGCATGCACAAGGAAGCCGGACCACTAGACCACCAGGGTAATTCTCACATTTACCCTTCCTTCTAGGTGCTCTCCAGCGGAGTTCACGGCTGTCTTCAGGCGACTAATCTCCCCGAAAAGCCTTCCTGCTGATTATCATCTAAATCTCAGTTGGCATGGTACTCAGAACGCTTTGTTTTCCAAAGTTGCCTGAAGTTTCCTCGTGATGCAACCTCGGGTGACTGCAGAAAATGAAACGCTCTGAGTTTCATCCTATGGGTGATTTAGATTCTAGCCGGGAGAAGGCTTTTCGGGGAGATTAGTCGCCCGAAGAAGAGATGATTTGTCGCTGGGCAACTAAATGTCTGCTTACTGTACAAGCCTTTTGAGTCTAATGGTACAAAAGGCAGTTTTTAAATAGTGTATTTTAGCTGGTAGGCAAATGCCTGAAGCCACCCTGAATAATTGGGAAGGAATATAGGCTGTTTTGCCTGTTCTCCCACTTGCTAATATTCAGGACAGTAGAAGCAGTGTTATTATCCCATGAAGTCACTATCAGTTCAGGCAGCTGAATCCTTCAGCAGAGATGTGAGATAGCTGCTATCTGGTTGGCTGCCCATTGTTCTGTTGACAGGCTGCTGATGGGCTGCTGGGGAGGGGGGGGTGATATCACTCCAACTTTCAGTGTAGCAGTACATGACTGGGGGCACCTGGGAAACTGCCATCATGTCAGATTTCAAAATGAAATATAAAAAAAAAATTGTTGCTCTTATAAACAGATTTCAGTGAAGTATTCTGCTGGAGCAGCACTATTAACTAATCGTTTCCCAATGACAGTATACCTTTAAAGTGATTGTTCATCTTCCAAACACCTTTTTTTCAGTTCAGTTGTTTTCAGTTTGTTCCCCAGAAATAAAGACTTTTTTCAATCACTTTCCATTATTTATTTTTTACCTGTCTCTGGTGTCTGGCAGCTCAGTAATTCAGACGAGACTGTTACAATTTTGCAACATTTAGTTGTTAAATTTCTCAGTATCTCTGGAGTATTAGCAACTACTGTATCAATTGTAACAGCTGCTTTTAATGAAACTCAGGGATTCTGCTCAGCAGGGACAAAGATAAGAAATGTATCAACTAATTATATAATTAGCTGCATTAGAAGGTAAAAAAATGTCACTTTACACTTCAATATTAGAAAAACGGTCACACAAAGGTCCTTGGAAAAAGGTCATTATTTCTGGTGATCTATCTGAAAACAACTAGTTGTTTGAAGGTGAACAAGGAAAAAAAGCAAATAAAAAAATGAACTCTGTAGGAGCTTTTCTGTAATTTGGTGATTTCTGGATGATAATCATTTTAATATATATATTTGGAAAAAAGGAATATTCCTGTTTCTGCTGCTGATAATGTGTTAAGTGGTGTCATGCAGGTTAATCCTGTGATATTTTAATTATCTTATATTGAAGCACATAAAGGGGCAGATTTACGAAATTCACATGAATGATTCGAAATTCGATCGAATTTTCAAAAAGATTAGAATTAGAATTTTCTAATAAAATTCGATTGAATCAAATTATTAGAATAATTCGAATAAAATTCTATTCGAAAATGTCAGTCGAATTACTTGCCCTTTAATTCTTTATTCTACTGCCAGATTAAACCTACCAAACTGCTATTAAACCTTATGGGAAGCTCCCATAGGGTTTTTTTTTTTACTTTTTTGATAGAATAAAAAAAATCGATTTAATCATTTGATCGAATTTTTTTTATTCGATCTTTCGATCAATCGAATTGCGGTAAAAGCCTTCAAATTCAATATACGAATTTGAAGGTTTCAAATTCGACCAATCGTAAATCTGCCCCATAATTTCATTTTTTACCACTGTAGGTAAAATATGGCTCAGTATAGGAAACAATGTACCTCAAGGCTATTAGAGGAAACTGAGGACCATTTAAATGCATGACCTTGAGATCAAATTGAATTATGCAGTCCATGGAACGCCAAGCTGACTTTATAACAGAAAGCATATTCTTTTTTTTTTATAAAACACGGACATAAACACTGAATACAAGTTGATATAGCACTACTTTTTTATGCACTTGGGGAGAGAGGGGATCTGACTGATTAACTGTACCTGTGGGTAGCCTTTATGCGGCTAGCTTGATGTATCTGTTTATTTACAATGATCATGATGAAGTGTCATGCATTTGCTATTATTGTTATTATCCAAATATTTGCATATCAGCATCCCTAATTTTACGTCAGCTGCATGTCATTAATGATATCAAACTCATTTTACAATCTTTCCTGTTTGTGCTGAAATATTAAACAAGTCAATTAAGAAACAGGCTTCTCTTTCGTGTCTTGTGCTGCTATCTTTTTCTGGATAATTAAAATATCCATGAATAAAACTGCACCGTGTAATAAAGTTTTCTCTGTAGTTTAATTCTATCCACAGTTTGTCCATAATATTTGAAAGAATATCCACTAACCTTAGTATGAACTCTGCAAAACTGCAGCAGCTGAGTAGGTGTTATGTCTTGTTATCTAATGCCTTTGGGCAGCCGCTGTGAATGCTTCATTAATATACATTTTATGCAAGCTAATGTTATATGCCTGGCCCCAGGTGTTCGAAAAGGCAATTATAGAAAAAACACTCATACTTAGAGGGAAAATACATGGCCAAGAGGTAAAATTAATGCTCCGCTTGGGCTACATAATTAAAGCAATATTAGAATAAACTGTGATTCATTATGGAATATAATACATTAAATGAATTCAATTTTACAATATACATTTACAATAAAAAGGTATATAATAAATTCTGCGCTTGGAAGTCAGTATATTAGTATATATTAGTGTAATGCACTGGTGGAATTGGACCCAGAAGGAGAATCACAGTTCATTGAGTGAGGAGTTTCAATAACCAAGCAAACATGGCAAGGCTAATAGCTTAGAGAATTATGATTTTATCAGGTCCTCTGTAAAAAAAGCCAATTTGGTCAAAGAAGTTAATTACAAGGCGGGAATGAAAATGTTGTTCCTTATATTTTGACTTTTGTACCAGTCCAGGGACACCACAACCTTCTACGAGTATAAATCTGTGCCTTCTAAGAAGTCCCAGTACTTCTTTTGTTCTTATTCCTTGAACATGTTCTGGGTTATTGTCAGTCTAAATGGCAGTTTAACACCCCAGTGCATTCTGGATCAGAATTTATGAATGATCAGCCCTGTAGTGGCAGATGTAACCTTACTTTTGGCTAATGTTTTGATGATTTTGCAATTTTGTAATTATCTTGTTAGAGCTCACTGAACCTGTGAAGGGTTAGTGACACTCATAAGAAGGACTCACAAAATTAAAAGATGAGGCCCTGCTGTGGAAAACTTTGAAGGAAAAATTTATAATATGTTATAACGCTGGGCTTGCACAGTCAGCATATCAATTAACAGCATTTCTAGCAATGTTTAGCTTTTTAGGCTCTGGTTCTGATAGCTACACAAACCCATGCACCTTAAATACCCAGGCTTCATTCAAGTCTCCTTTGTGGCACAGCCCCCTGTCTCGTAACTTGGTAACATATTTAACTGTTCCTCAAACTGCCCCCCACCCCAAAAATATATTTTCAGAAGACTACTATGACCAAATCCACACAAATTTTTTCCCCCTTATTTATCAATACATTTTTTCAGAAGATTTCATGTGCATGAAAAAACTTGAAAAAATTTGAATCATAGGCATTTTTCAGATTTTCTGATTTTTCCAGATTTTTGCCTGAAAACCACAAAATCTTCAAATTATTGTACAAAACCCAGAGCAGATTAGTATATCCTCAGGGCTTCTCCTTTTTTTCTTCTCTTTTTTTATTTGGACTTTTAACACCATCAGCCATTAATAAACTAAAAAATTTGAGGGGTTTTTTTTCCACAAAAAAGTCAGATTTTATAGTAAAAAAAACTTGTTTTTTAAGAGTTTTTGGCATTCGGACTTAAATAAATAAGCCCCTAACTGTTTCTTTTACTTTTGCTGTATCTCATTATAATATGCTTTTAAAGGGGACCTAAGAGAGTGGCAAAGAGGTAGGACAGCTGAAATACCTTTATACCAGGTATGGATGTTTGAATAAAAAAATAATTAATTGTTTAATTTGAAAAGAGTTATCATATGATATGATAACTATGTATAAATATATAAGGGGATCATATAATAATCTCTCTAATGCTTTATTCACCAGTAGGTCTCTCCAACTGACACAAGGTCACCCATTCCAATTAGAAGAAAAGAGGTTCTGCCTAAATATTCAGAAGAGTTTTTTTTTTTTTTACAGTGAGAGCTGTGAAGAAGTGGAATTCTCTCCCTGAATCAGTTGTACTGGCGGATACATTAGATAGCTTTAAGAAGAAGTGAGGGAATACAGGGTTATGGAAGATAGCTCATTATACAAGTTGATCCAGGGACTAGTCCGATTGCCATTTTGGAGTCACAAAGGTATCTTTTCCCCCTCTGAGGCAAATTGGAGAGGCTTCAGATGGGGTTTTTTTTTGCCTTCCTCTGGATCAACTAGCAGTTAGGCAAGTTACAAAAAGTTAAAAGGTTGAACTTGATGGATTTGTGTCTTTTTTCAACCTAAATTACTAGGCTACTATGAGTACAGTTTTTTGTGTCTGGTCCCTGTAATCATAAATCTCTTTAGTAAGCAGATGATTTGATATCCCAGAAACATTTTGATATTGCTGAAGGATCTATTAGCCACAACAGGCAACACATGATTTTTGTACTTTAGTGCGCTTTTATATTTAAGAAAAATAATATATTCTACACATTTATTTTAAGTCAAATATTTCTCTTACCTATCGCATGATACCTAGGTATCCTTTTACATTCAAATGCTATGTTTAGCATAACTGCTTAACATACTATTTATTGTATTTCTAGACAGCAAATGTGCTAGAAGGGTTCAACAGTCTTAGGGCTCTTACACATGGGCGTTTTTACCTGCGCTCCCCTACATTTTGAACAAATCAAAATGTAGGGGAGCGCAGGTAAAAACGCCCATGTGTAAGAGCCCTAAGACTGTAGAACCAATTCAGCTGCAGGGGAGTGTAGGAGTAGATGCACTTGATTCTTTTCAATGTGGCTGTACTCACACAGATGCGTGTAAGTGCCGAACACAGGTAAAATACAGGATGTTGCGTCTCAACCTGTGTTTGGCGCCTACATGCGTCTGTGTGAGCACAGCCACATTGAAAAGAATCAAGTGCGTCTACTCCTGTGCTCCCTTGCGGCTCAATGGAACAAAACGGAACGCAGGGGAACACAAGTAAAATCGCCCATGTCTTATTTGGAGAATAAAAATAATTTACATGTTTACAATTTAAATAAATTGAATATTTATTGGTTAAATTATGAAGCTTATGCATTCAGACAGGTAATAGGATTCTACAGGGACTTAGTACAGTTTATGATTGATTTTCAACTTGTGGCCATCTAGCTGTGGTTCAACTACAAGCCCTAACAACCACAGCCAGTCTTTAATGGTCAAATTAAACTGGGAGATTTAGTTCAGCAACTGCTTGAGGACTGTAGGCAGGGCTGGCTGTACCAAGTGCGGGGCCCAATTGGAACCATTTTGGTGGGGCCCCCTACAAGGAACTTTGCTGTCTGTCGCAGGGTCACAGAGCTGGATGGGCAAATAGTGCCTGCTTTCCCCTCTGTCCGAGTGATGGCTGCCAGTTGGGGATGGGGGCAACTGGGGAATTAAGGGAATAGGAATCAGAGCTTGCACTGGAGTGGGGCCCCCATAAGTGCAGGGCCCAATTGGGCCAAATTGGTCCAATGTGCTTAAAACCGGCACTCACTGTAGGTTCCTGTCCTTTAGTCTTGTAATATGAATCACATGGTTCATATTAAACTGTTTCTCTTTGAGCAACTTTGCAATATCCAATTCAATATATTTTAAATCTACTAAAACATTTTATAATGAAAAAAAAAAAAACAGGATTGCTTTGCCACCTACATGGATTTATGCAGCTTAGTTTCCATCAAATACAAGGTACTGTTTCATTATTGTTACTACAAAGAAAAAAGAAAATCGCTAACAAAATACAAATTATTTGATTAAAATGTCCTTTGTAAGACTGGGTGTCGACTATCCTGGTAATTGATCCCATACCTGTACTGTTATTGTTTGTAGTTCTGACCTGATAAAACTTGTATCCGTATACCCCATAAGGCTTTTGCTGAACTTACTATTTTATATTGTTTGAATCACAACAAATCCATGATTTATTTTATTTCTTCCATTAAACAGGGCAAAGAGGGAAACTGAAGCCAGTTTATACTTGGTAGATAATTTTTATTACCAGTATAAAACCTCCTCCTTTTCCCTGTTTTTGTGACTGTTTTCTAAGCAGGAGTCCATCATGCAGGGGGATGATCTGTGCACTGGCAATCTATGGAATCAAATGATAAAACATGGAATAGCTATTTTCCCTGTTTAGCCCAAGAAATATAAAAAAACTTTGTTCTATAAGGGTATACTTCCCCTTTATACTCAACTGCAAACCTGGCGTTTTCCGGATAAGGGATTTTTCTGTAATTTGGATTGCCATACACTAAGGGGTAGATTTATCAAGGGTAGAATTTGAGGGTTGAAAAACCCTCGAATTCGACTATTGAATTTTGGTCGAATTGCAATCCTATGAATTAGAATATCGAATTCGAAGGATTTTAGCGCAATTCGATTAATCGAACGATCGAATAGAAATAATTTGATCGAATAATTAAATCGATCAAATTTTTTTATTCGATCTAAAAAAAACCATAGGGTTTAACAGCAATTCGATAGGTTTAATCTGGCGAACTGGGCAATCAAATTTTTTTACAGGGCAAGTACTTCGACCATCGAATGATCGAATAGATTTTTGTTTGAATCATTCAAATCATTCAAATCGATCACATTTTTTTAAATTTCGATAGTCGAAGTACCCAAAAAAGTTATTTGAAGTTCTAATTCGAATCTTTTTGAAAATTTTATCGAATTTCGAAATCCTTCACACGAATTTAGTACATCTTCCCTTAAGTCTACTAAAAGATTATTTAAACATTAATTAAACCCATATGAACTGTTTTGACCATGATAAGGGCTCTTTCACACAAGCGTTTTTAACTGTGCTCCCCTGCATTCCGTTTTGCTGCGTTCAGCCGCAGGGGAGCGCAGGTTAAAACGACCGATTGTAAGGGCCCTTAGGCTTAATTATATCTTAGTTGGTACAAGGTACTGTTTTATTATTATTATTTTTTTAAAAAATGTCAACAATTTAATTAAAATTGAGTCCATGGGAGACAGCCTAATTAAGAATGTTCACTGCATGAAAATGGAGTGCTCAACCCAATCCCAAAGAAAAAACCCTACTCTCTTAGGAGTCAATGGGATAATTGCAAAAATTTGAGATGCACACACCTTTTAGTTGCAATGTTTCTGGTTAATGGACATGATACATGTAATATAACTTTATTAAACAGCAGTAAATTGTTAATGCAGTGCACCCCCTATTGCTTAAAATGGTTTCACCATTGACAGGTGTCTCTGCTGCCTAGTCCTAGTCCCCTAGTCCTGGCTGTGTCTCAACGCAGAACTAATGATTTTAATTATGCTAATGAGTGAAAATAAACAGTACTTCTGCAGGTGAAAAGACTGACTGAAGATCAAAGATGTTGATTTAGGAGGCCGTTATTTTTACTCCATACACAGGTCAATAGACTGTCGATTAGATGGGGTTAGTGACCCCCATTTTAAAGCTTAGAATAGGCCACTCTATAACATACTAAAAGTTAACTCAAGGCTAACCACCTAAGTCAACTAAAATATCACATAAACATTAATTAAACCCAGAGCATCCTTTCACAGTCCAAAAAACAATTTGTTAGTATGCAAGTGATAGGAAAATTAGAATGCAAGCTCTGTGGGCAACAATTCTTTTCTCCAGGGCTGCAAAATATGCCAGGGCTAATTAATTAAGGACAATAATAATCTGTATAGAATGATCATTTGTCAGGATAGTTTGCATAAAGTGGAGAGCATAGATGATTTTACTTCATAATAAATGTAGCAGACAAATGGCTTGAATAAAACTAAATAAATAACGCATGGCTGTATGCCTTCTGTCATTTGAATTTGTGTGACAGTTTAATTATGTAACTGAAAGCCTACTAAGATTTTCCTTTTTGTGATCAATCTATAGGACTATTTGTTTGTCAGATACTTGCCTGAAGCGCAGGCTATTCTGGTCCTGGTTTTTAGGTCAGCAGTGGAACATCAGTGAAGCAAAATAAATCTAGCAGTCTGTGGAATACAGTGTATGGCATAAACCAACGCTGACTAAAACTCCAAGTCACATGACATTAAAAACCCTCTCAGGAAAACCAACTATTCATTGTAAAACTATGTCTGGCGTATTACCTCACATAATATGGCATTAGTTATGTCTCAGGGATTATATATTAATGCTCAGGATTACTTAGCTTCAGTAAATATAGAAGAAGCTGATATTATTCAGGTGACTAATGTAACCTTCTTGCAAACAATATTATAATATGAAAATCTATGGACATTGACTTGCAAATGGAGTGCTCATAATATTTTATTTTTCATGTTAATCTAGTCCTTAAAATAGAAATGTATTATTTTACTTAACAACACCCTTTGTTGTGTCAATGATTTTTAAATCCCCTTTCCAATGATATACCACATAATTCTTTACTTTACACTAGCCGTTATCTGCACAAATGATTTCCAGCATAATTACAATGACATGCTTATATTGTTCAGATTATACACAGTATCATTCCTTTCTATTCATCTATGAGAAAGCCTAATGCATTATTATTTACAGACATATTATCTTCTGGCCAGCTATTGGAATGGTATATTTCATAGCAAAATATGTGCATTGGGAGCAGCATTTTTGACAGATTTTGCAATAGCCACCTTAATGGACCAGTAACTGGTGATGGGCGAATTTATTCACCTGGGGCAAATTCACTGCGAAAATTAAACCTGGCAAAACTTCGGCTGCTTCTTGCCAGCGTCTCGTTTTGGACACCGGTTTTGGACGCGGCTGCGTTTTGCAAATTTTTCACCTTAGCAGAAATTGGTGAAATTTCAGTGAAGCGAATAGCCCCAGATTCACCCATCACTACCAGTAACATAAGATTTTTTTAAAAAAAAAATTTGTTTATACTGAACGAAAAAAAAAACAACCCACCAAGACACATTAAGGGTTAAATCTGCAAAGTCTTTATTAAGAAATAACTTACTGATATTGCGCTTCCACTCCTCTTCAGAAAAGGAGACCCGGCAACGATCCATCATGCGGCGCTTGATTTCTCCTCCCTGCCTTCTATAAAAGATAGCCAGGGAGGAGAAATCAAGTGTCGCTCGATGGATCGTCGCCGTATTGCTTTTTCTGAAGAGGAGCCGAAGCACAGTATTGCTAAGTTATTTCTTAATAAAGACTTAGCAAATTTAAACCTTATTGTCTTGGTGTTTTTTTTTCATTCAGTACTAAATTTTAGTTTTTTCTTAAATCTTATATTACTGGTCTTTTAAATACCCTTTTTCATGATTAGACACACCTGAAGAAGAAGTTCAAGGCTTAACAAGCTACTCCAACCAATTGAGCAGTTACATGCATTCAAATTAGCAAAATTACAAGGGTACTCATATTTTTGCACAGCCAGTTTTTCACAGTTGATTTAATGTCATACAACTGAATACTGCTTCACTAAAAATCTTTGTGTTTAGAAATGTCTTATTTCAGTGTGATGAAACTTATATTACATTTAAATTTTCCCAATAGTTCCCCTTTCAGCATGTTTGTATTCGTCATGTGAAAATTCTGTAGACAGCAGATGGTATACTGCTTAGTTGCAATGAGAGAACCTGATGTACAGTATGTATTTATGGAGCTGAGTGATCACACCAAGAATATCTTTGCTTGCCGGAGCCCTGGTGTTAGAAGTCCTGTAGTCATTCAATATGGATCCAGTCTGAATCATTATTCATTTCTATATGAGTGCCATATACTGTTTGCATACTAATCACCATAATCTACCTCATCCATTGTCCTTAGTGGAAATCATTGCATTCATTATGCTCAATGAACTGGCATTATCATCATAAGCGATTTATAAATAGCAGCCCCAGCATCACTTAACATATAAACTGATTAATTCTCAAATGCATTAGAACAAAATATTAGAGTGAATGTAATACAAAAAAAAACTCATTTAAGGAGTGAAGCATTGTATTCACTTTTTTCTCTGATACATAGCTATCTAGGTGAGACACTGGAATTAAAATAGGGACATTTATTTACCATGGCAGCAACTGTTCACACTGTTCTGTGCTGCTTGTTTAGTCTGCACCCAGTCTAAGGGATTCAAATAATTTAGTAAAATACATAGTAACATAGTAAGTTAGGCTGAAAAAAGACTCGGGTCCATCAAGTTCAACCTTTTTTTTTTTTAATTTTAACTGCCTAACTGCTAGTTGATCATGAGGAAGGCAAAAAAAACCCCATCCTAAGCCTCTCCAATTTACCTCAGAGGAGGAAAAAATTCCTTCCTGACTCCAAAAAGGCAATCGGACTAGTCCCTGGATCAACTTGTATAATGAGCTATCTTCCATAACCCTGTATTCCCTCACTTGCTAAAAAGCCATCCAACCCCTTCTTAAAGCTATCTAATGTATCAGCCTGCACAACTGATTCATGGAGAGAATTCCACACCTTCACAGCTCTCACTGTAAAAAACCCCTTCCGAATATTTAGGTGGAACCTCTTTTCTTCCAAACGGAATGGGTGACCTCGTGTCATCTGGAAAAACCTACTGGTGAATAAAGCATTAGAGAGATTATTATATGACCCCCTTATATATTTATACATAGTTATCATATCACCCCTTAAGCGCCTCTTCTCCAGCGTGAACATCCCCAATTTGGCCAGTCTTTCCTCATAGCTAAGGTTTTCCATACCTTTTACCAGCTTAGTTGCCCTTCTCAGTACCCTCTCTAATACAATAATGTCCTGTTTGAGTGAGGGAGACCAAAACTGTACGGCATATTCTAGAGGTGGCCTTACAAGTGCTCTATAAAGTGGAAGAATGACCCCCTCCTCCTGTGACTCTATGCCCCTTTTAATACAGCTCAAGACCTTATTGGCCCTTGATGCTGCTGCCTGGCACTGCTTGCTACAGCCAAGTTTATCACCTACAAGGACTCCAAGGTCCTTTTCCATAATGGATTTGCCTAGTGCAGTCCCATTAAGGGTATAAGTGGCTTGAATATTTTTACATCCCAGGTGCATGACTTTACATTTATCAATATTGAATCTCATTTGCCACCTTTCTGCCCAGATTGCCAGTTTGTCAAGATCCTGTTGCAAGGATGCCACATCCTGGATGGAATTAATTGGGCTGGATAGTTTTGTGTCATCTGCAAATACTGATACATTACTTACAACACCCTCCCCTAAGTCATTAATGAACAAGTTAAATAAAAGTGGACCCAACACCGAGCCCTGAGGGACCCCACTAAGAACCTTACTCCAAGTAGAGAATGTACCATTAACAACCACCCTCTGTACCCGATCCTGTAGCCAGTTCCCTATCCATGTGCAAACGACTTCATTAAGGCCAACAGACCTTAGTTTAGAAAGCAGTCATTTGTAGGGCACGGTATCAAACGCTTTGGCAAAATACAAATATATCACATCTACTGCCCCCCCCACTGTCCAGCATCTTACTTACCTCATCATAAAAAGCAATCAAATCTGTCTGGCATGACCTATCCTTCATAAAGCCATACTGATTGCTGCTCATAATGCCATTCCCTAGGACAACATTTTGAATGTGATCCCTTAACAAGCCTTCAAATAATTTGCCCACCACAGATGTCAAACTTACTGGCCTATAATTGCCAGGCTGAGATCGTAATCCCTTTTTAAATATTGGGATGACATCAGCTTTCCTCCAATCCATAGGCACCATACCAGATGAAAGTGAATCTGAGAAAATCAGAAATAGCGGATGGTCTAAAACTGAACTAAGCTCTCTTAGAACCCGTGGATGTATACCATCAGGCCCTGGCACCTTGTTTACATAAATTTTTAGTAAAGCTTTATGAATCATATCCTGAGTCAGCCACTGACTAGATTGAGCTGAGTCAGTGCATCTATAAAACAAGCCTGGGAACTCAGACTCTATTGTATACACTGAAGAAAAAAACTGATTTAGCACATTTGCCTTTTCTGTATCGGTTAAAACCATACTGGTACCATTATTTAATGGAGCAACACTCTCAACGTGCATCTTTTTACTATTAATATATTTAAAAAACTTTTTGGGGTTACTTTTCGCCTGCGCCGCAATTAATTCTTCATTTCCTTTCTTTGCCTTCCGGATTGCTGATTTACAACATTTATTATAGTGTTTATATTCATTAAATGCAGCTTTTGTCACAACAGATTTGTAGTTTTTAAATGCCTTTTTCTTCTTTCCTATTATCTTCTTTACATCTGTATTAAGCCACATAGGCTGATTCTTAGAGCTTCTACATTTACTCCTTAAAGGAAAACTATACCCCCTGAACAATGTAGGTCTCTATAAACAGATATTGCATCAAACAACTCATATGTAAAACCCTGCTTCATGTAAATAAATCATTTTCATAATAATACACATTTTAGCAGCATGTGCCATTGGGTAATCATAAATAGAAAATTGCCATTTTAAAAAATAAGGACAGCCTCCTGGGATCCTAGGATCCAACGGTGCACACAAACATACCAAAAATACTATAAAGTTAGGTCACATGAGCCAATTAACAGACAGAGTTCTGTCTTTTGCTTCAACACTTCTTCCCTTTACAGTTAGAGTTTAAATATTTCTGGTCAGGTGATCTCTGAGGCAGCTCACAGACCATCATGAAATGGTGGTTCAAGGCAAGAGATGTAAAAGGGCAATATTTACTTAAATATATATTCCAGGTAGGTAAGATTATTTAATATGTCACTTGATTTGATATAAAATGCTCAGAAATTCATTTTGGGGTATAGTTTTCCTTTAAGGGAATAAATTGAGAACAGTAATGATTTAATATCATTTTAAATGACAACCATTTCTGTTTTCTGTTTTTAGCTGAAAACATAATGCCCCAATCAATACTCTGAAGGGCAGCCCTAAAGGCACTAAAATTAGCTTTTCCAAAATTCATGGTTTTTGTTGCCCCAGTATATATTTGTTTTTTGCACCAGACATTAAATGAAATAACATTATGGTCACTACTACTCAGGGGTTCAATGACTTGCACATTTGCTATAAGTTCTGGGTCATTTGAGATCACTAGATCCAGAATAGCATTTTTTCTGGTAGGCTCCTCAACAACCTGTGCCATAAAATTATCATGCAACAAATTTCTAAACTTATTCCCATTAATTGATCTGGCAGTACTGTTGCTCCAGTCAATATCTGGGTAATTAAAATCCCCCATTATCAATACTTTTCCCAAACTAGCAGCTTTTTCTATTTGTGTCAGGAGCTTAGCCTCCTCCTCCTCACTTACATTAGGGGGTCTATAGCATACCCCTACAATTAATTTGCTGGACTCTTTACAATTGGGGAAGAATTCTACCCATAAGACTTCTGCCCCTTCATTCTCTAGCATAACCTCCTCCTTTATATAATATAATTGAATAACAATTGGTTTGGCTTTGGCACAATACAGTAATGAGTGACCAGTGCATCCTTGAATAAGCACAGACCACTTAAAGGGGTGGTTCACCTTCAAGTTAACTTTTTGTATATTGTAGAAGGGCCAATTCTAAGAAACTCTTCAATAGGTCTTCATTATTTATTTTTCATAGTTTTTTAATGATTTGAAATTTTCTTCTGTTTCTTTGCAGCTTTCAAATAGGGGTCACTGACACCATCTAAAAACAAATGTTCGGTAAGGCTACAAATGTATTATTATTGCCACTTTTTATTACTTATAATTCTATCCAGTCCATCTCCTATTCATATTCCAGTCTCTTATTCAAGTCAATGCAGGGTTGCTAGGGTAATTTGTACCCTAGAAACCAAATTGCATGTGCAAGGCCTCTATATCAGTCACATGCACAACCTTAAGTAATAAGTGATGTGTAAATGACTGTATGAGGTGCAGACTCATTGGAATTGACTATTTACAGATGGAACTATGGCAAAGTAGTCATCTGGTTAATTTTGTAAACCTTTTTATTTCTCTAATAATAACATTACCAGAGTACAAATAGCCATTTTTGGGAACAGCAGGACAACTTTTGACAAATCAGTCAATAATTGATTGGTGGGACCACAGAAAGAAAACTTGAAATTGAGGTTTCACTGTTTTTAAAAGTGTATGATACACAGTAAGAAAGATCTATTTATACCTACACAACATTATGTTAATGGTATTTGTGTATTAATAATTGAAAGGGTTTATGCACAAAGACCACCTTTTCAATAAAACTCATTATAAACCAACACTAAAACCTTCCTATAAAAAACCATATTTAACTGAGCCAACACTCCAACCTTGCTAAAGGCTTCTCCTGGGCTGGAGGTGGCGCGATCCTTCCATAGGCTGGCGTCCTATCTTCATTTGCAATTAGCCTCTAGTAGGATTACACTGCCCCCAGCCCAGTGTATCTCACACCATTGCAAAGGAGCCCCCAGACCAGTGTATCTCACACCATTGCAAAGGAGCCCCCAGCCCAGTGTATCTCACACCATTGCAAAGGAGCCTTTAGCCATGTTGGTAGTATTGCTGGGTTGGGAAGGCTTTGGTTTGAAATTGGGCCAGAAATATTTAGGTGCTGCAACTTTTTATTAATACAGTACTGGCACGTTTCTATGGATTTTCATAGGACCGTGTCAGTATCACTCTAAGCTATGTAGGCAATATGGTGTAAATTATTTGTGACTAAGCTGTAACTGAATGACCTACATTACAGAAATAAATAATTGCTGCACAGCAGGAGTGGAGGAAGAACTTTGACACAGAAATACAGGCCTTGGGCAGCAGATCCATGCCAGCATATTGAAAGAATAATTATTTTTGTATATTCACTGCTCACTCTACTCTGCTATGCTTTGCTTCACTTCTGTACAGTTATACCAGAACCTGCCTGAAAAAATAACCGTTCAATACCATACAAACCATTTTATGTTCAGTTAAAAAGGTTTTACCCTATATAACTGTATTTAAATTTGGTTTTCTTTATAGGGCAATTTACCTACCATTAAAACTTCATAACTAGACCATCTTAATCTGTGCTAGTGACAGCTGTTAAACACAGGTTACAGTGCTCTAAAAGGTGAAACCCATTATCAACAGTCTGATATAAGAGGTTTTAGAAACCAAAAAAATTTTTTTCCCCCTAAAACTATTAATGGTAAGTGATTTATCAAAAGATCTGAATATAAATAGCACAAACAAAATAAAACGAAGAACTAAGCAGAACTTCGAAGCCCTTGTGCAATTACAAATGAAAAAGCCCCGGAAACCATTAAAAGCTTCATTCAATTAAGGAAAGATTTTACAATTTGACAACTTCCATTGGCTTCTACATGATTCCACCAGCTTTAAGATGGAGCAGTTTTGTGTTAGTGTTTTTTGTGTTTTTAAAAAACACAATGATCGAAGTTCGATCGAACAACGATCGTACAAATTTTTCGTTAAATCGTAAAGTAAAATTTGGCCTCTTCAATCATCAAATATCGAATATCTAATAGATCGAATGATCGAATATTCAATAATTCGATCATTCGATGATCGAAGGATTTAAAATTTTAAAGTTATCCGACTGCCTACTTCGCCAGATTGAACCTACCGAAGCTCCCCATAGGCTTCTGAGGCTAAGTCCTGCTCGAATACCATTCGTACGATCGGAGCGTTCGATGGTCGAATACTTATCGAATTGCGAATTTGGTCGAGCTAATTATGGGGAATAATAGTAAATTTGCCCCTAAATACATCAAGCATTTTTTGTGGTTTACGAGTAATCAGTAGAATCCACAATTTTTAGAGATAAAAAATATGATGAAGTGAAACAAACAAATACAAACGTTAGCAAATCAGCCCCTTAGTGTTACAATGAGTAGAGTCCTGTGCGGGTCCATTTTTTGGGACCCGTACCCGACCCGTACCTGCAACCCGGAAACCGCAACCCGGACCCGCGACCCGCATTCTTACCCGCTTGGACCCGCGACCCGCTGACCATCAAGAATCAGGAAGTGCTGTCTTTGTAAACCGGAAGTGACATCATCGGAAGTGCCCACGATCAGAAAAAAAAGGAGTAAAACAGGAAGTGCTGTCATTGTAAACCGGATGTAACATCATCAGTAGTAGAAATGCTCAGAAAAAGGAGTAAAAATCGCCAACCTGCAGAACCACCGGCCCACTTCTATACCCGCACCCAGAAATTCTACGAGCAACCCGCAGGGTACCGCGGGATTTTGCGGGTACCCGCGGGTACCTGACCCGCTGCAGGACTCTAACAATGAGTAACTAACTAACTACTTTCAGACACAATCAAAATGAATATTATTGTGTCTTTGTGTTTTACTTATTGGAACCCTACCTTTCTGCCTAAATGAATTGATGCTGGTCTCTGAACTATGTTTTGGAGCATAGAGATCTGCAGACACATACATACTTTGTTGAAGACAACCTGCATTTGGTATTTTTGTGGGGCAGGAGGGGGGAGGCACCTGGATATCACCCCTCCTACCCCTCTCCCATCCCCTAACTTGCATGTCATGCAGGAGTCCTTAGTGTTTGCTCTATGGAAGTCCATAATGACAGGGCTAGCCTGTGCTGCCAACACTGCTCTCTCCGTCGTCAAGCCCCAGTTTTATTTCTACCAGGAGTCTTTGCCAATGACCCCTTATATTTTAGTTAGTTTAATTAGTTTGTTGTGCATATAAAAATGGGGGATGTTAAAGGAACATTAACCCCAAAAATTAAAGTGTTTTAAAGTAATCAAAATACAATGTACTGTAGTTTATACAAATAAGCTGCTGTGTAGTCATGGGGCAGCCATTAAAAACCACAGGTTAAATAGCAGATTATAGATAAACTCTGTAGTATACAATCAGATTCTTCAGAACGTATCTGTTATCTACTGTGTATCTTCTGCTTAAATGGCTGCCCCATGGCTACACATCACTTTGTTTATATAAACTAAAGTAGTCTTTCTGAAGCAACTACACAATTTTTATCAGTGCAGGGCAGCAGTACATTATATTGCCATTCTATTAAAACACTTTCATTTTTTTGGTGTTCCTGTTCCCTTAACAGCCCCCATTTTTATATGCATGACAACTTATTTTTTTGTAGTTTTATATTATTAATGGCAATAGTGGTATTTATCATTCTTTGGTTATTAGTACTGTTCAGTCATGGAGTGATTAGAAAAAAACTGTGCAAATCTTTAATTCCCTGCATCAGGGATAAACTATTCGGAGCATTGTTAGTGTTCAGTGCTGCTACTTAGCGGCGTTGAGCATTAACAACCAACTGAAAATGATCATGTGCTCTAAGCCATCACATATTTGCACTAATTGACACTTTTTCTCAACAACATAACGGTTTAAAAAATTGGAGCACTGCACTTATGCCAGAGAAAACAGTGACAATCAATGCCCTGTTCTTTTGGCAGCGACAAAACATTATCTATGGAACTGTGTGTTGCTAGTCTACAAGCAGTTACATACAAAAGGGGAAACCTTTATTGGAACAGGCAATATGTCACAAAAATAAAGAGAACAGAGATAATGTACTCTAGGAGCTTGATTGAGCAGCTTATGAAAGAAGCTAACACAATGGAATAAAATCAGAACTCAATGGCAAAAAAAAATGTTTAATACAAAAGACGAATAAGTGGTGTATAGCAGCAAATAGTTTCTAAATGTCGATGATTGCACCCAGGCCTGCCCCTCCTTGGGGCTCTCCAGGCCCTACTTAATATATGAGTAGGGGCCATCTACGAAGACCCTGCAAAAAGTTTGCCCTTTAGTGCTCATTTAGAAAACACCTCTGTCCATGGTCTGATGACACCTTGATAAAATATTTAGCATGAGGTGCAGAGAGAAGCATCAGCATTAATTACAGGCATCCGTTACACCTTCTGACCACCACCACTCCATAACTTGTCTATCTGAATGACACACAAGTGGATGGTGGGGGATTACCTGTCCCACGCCCCTCATAAGTAGAATGCTGTGGAACACAGGTGGTGCTATATTCAAGGGGTGGTACCAGCTATTTAGTCAAGTGCAAAAATATGATTTCACCTGTGCACTTTGCACCCTGCCCTGCACAACATAAATTAACTGACTTTCTACTTATCATGTTTTATGGTCATGTAGAGAGTCAGCACAAAGGTTTTGCTAGTGGCAATGTTTAATTTATTTATTTGTATTACAGAACTAGAAAATGATCAGTGTTGATGTGGGATTGCAAAATGTTTATTCTGTACCTAGTATGAAAATAAATTATAAATGCAAAGCCTAAGAAAGGTCTACCAACATAAAGTCATTTTAAAATCACTTCATATTTATAACTTATCTTCCATTTAGCTAAATAAATATTTTTTTTTCTAGTATGATGTTAATATGAAAAATGTATGTATTTCAGTTCAGGTGCCTAATGTTTTAAACTTTCTGTATTATCTTGAATTATTTAAATAATTTTTAAAACTAATATAGACTGTAAAAGGATATACTCAGCAATCATAGCAGCTAGGGTATTTCCATTTCAAATATTTACCAAGCCAAAACTCTTGGGTTCTGGGATGCCTGGGGATTTTAATTCCTACCATCGTATTCACAAAAGAAAAAGACTCAGCTTGCATTTTGGTTTTTTTTCACAGTAAAAGATGCATTATGCCTGAAGGTGTCCTGTTTATATTTAAAACATACATTCTCTGTATAATTTTAGAATGTCTAATGGTCAAGATATGTGCCTTCAGAATGTCACGTTTTGCTGAAATGTAGTATAAGTAGTATAAGTATACACCAATAATGCACTTATCAGTTAATAAGACTACTCATTTTAAAAACATAGAGGACATTTAGTTATTTGTAAGAGATTTTATAAGGGAAAATCTCCAACAGAATGATAAGAGGTTGGTAAGACCATCATGCAAAGGGCAGCTGGGAACCAAGTGAGGGACAATAAGGGACTACACCAGTGATCCCCAACCAGTGGCTTGTGAGCAATATATTGCTTACCGACTCCTTGGTTGTTTCTCCAGGATGCCTCAAAGCAGTGGAGGACAGAGTAGGTGAAGAACCAAAATCTACTGAGCAGGATGGAGCTGGTAAAGAAGCAGGACAGACTGGAGTGGATCAGAGCTGGTACAATGTGGAACAGGCTGGAATAGGGTGAAGGGAGTTAAGAATTAGGACAGACTGGATCAGGACAGAGCAGGAAAAGAACCAGAATAGACTGAACACAGAACTGGCAAAGAAGCAGAACAAACTGGGGTGAGACAGACTTCTCATATTCATCATGCTGTGTATAAATTTTCAACATAAACATTTCCAAGTATCATTCCAGCACAAAAAGCAGCAGCTACTTGAAAATGCAAGAAAAAGCAATCATCCAAATGGTGTAAAATATACACAGAAAATACAGCAGTAGGTGCAGCATAATAGAAGATACACAGCTTTGTAAATTTGCCATTATTTTACACAATTTCTTACACATTCGTTCTGGTGTAAATCTGGTGTAAATAATTATACACAGCATAATGGGTCCCCTATCACACAGAACAGAAAGATGTCTGGACTGTAAGCAGTAGGGTGTGAAAATGTTGTCTTTTTGTATTCTCAATTTTTGGGGAGATTGAGTTGCCTGGCGACTAATTGCCTTGATTTTGCGGCGACCAATCTCCCCGAACGCCTTCCCTCACTCTGCGTCCAGCTTAGATGGAAAATCGCCGGCGCTAATCACACATTGTGATTTGTTTTCCGAAGTCGCCCGAGGATGCCTCGCAAGGAAACTTTGGGCGACATCGGAAAACGAATCACCATGCGCCGGCGATTTTCCATCTAAGTCAGGTACAGAGTGAGGGAAGGCTTCAGGGAGATTGGTCGCCTCAAAGTCGAGGCGATTAGTCACCAGGCAACTCAATCTCCCCAAAACGCCCAGTGTGCCCTAACCCTTACACTCCTTGTTAATATCACACTTATGGGGTTATGTAATAAAAGTCACTAAGTTTGCCCAAGAGCAATAACCTATAGCAACCAATCAGCAGGTAGAATTACCTGTTTAAAAGCAAACATCTTATTGGTTACTATGGGTTTCTGACCCTGGATCAACTTAGTGCTGTTTATTACATACGTGTTTAATAAGTAATGAAAATTAAATACACTATCTAAACATATTATGCCACCATAATATCCACAGTTTTGGCACAGATATGTATCTGAATGTAATTAGTAAGTTGCATAGGTAACGATCTCATGCTTTTGTGTGTTTTCTTCTAAAATGTAATGATATAAAGAAAAAAAAATTCCTCAAAGGGTACCATCTACTTTAAATGAATACTTTTTACCATAGATATTTACCCTAAGTATTTACATATTATATATTATGTTATCTTGATATGGTTCAGTGCAAAACGTAGGTTTCTAACAGTAAACAAGAACTGGTGTGAGGAGGGCCCCTGTTTGCTTATGGCTTGTATCAATATAAACATTTTTAGTAATCAGTAACTCTCTGTTTAACCACAAGTTAACTCTCCAGAACACTGAGACTTTTCACAGGCTCATGACTGAACATGCCTTAAAAAGAGGCCTTGGATAAAAGTCTAAACTTCCTGTATTGACGCTTAAGCGCTTTGTGGAAAATGTAATAAAATTTGCAAAGAGAACAAATTTATGCGCAAATAAGAATAAAGATTTGCATGACTCAATGTAATACTTTTCATTATACTTTTATTGCATTGCAAATCTTAATTGTGCATTGTGAACCTTTAAGACCAGCTTGAAGGTGAAAAGATTTCTGCATGTATTGCCGATCTGATGATATCAGTGGGAAACTATCACCAGCTTTTGTCGGACATATGTATGATGTGATTAACTTAGACTTTGCTAAAGCATTGGATACAATGCCACACAGAAGGTTACTGGTTAAATTAAGGAAAGTTGGCCTGGAACACAGTATTTGTACCTGGATAGAGAACTGGCTAAAAGATAGACTACAAAGAGTGGTGGTAAATGGAACATTTTCTAATTGGACCAGTGTTGTTAGTGGTGTACCCCTGCGCTCTGTACTGGGTCCCTTGCTTTTCAACTTGTTTATTAATGACCTGGATGTGGGCATTGAAAGTACGATTTCTATTTTTGCAGATGATACTAAATTGTGCAGAGCTATAGGTTCCATGCAGGATGCTGCCACTTTGCAGACTGATTTGTCTAAGTTGGGAAACTGGGCAGCAAACTGGAAAATGAGGTTCAATGTTGATAAATCCAAGGTTATGTACTAAAATAATATATATGTAAGTTTTACACTAAATTGTGTGTTGGGAGTTTCCTTAAATGAGAAGGATCTTGGGTTTTTTTTTTATAGATAACAAGTTGTCTAATTCTGGGCAGTGTCATTCTGTAGCTACTAAAGCAAATTAAGTTTTGTCTTGCATAAAAAAGGGCATAAACTCAAGGGATGAAAACATAATAATAAAAATGAGCTGGAGAAAGTGAAGAGGTGTGCAACTAAACTGGTTAGAGGGATTGAAGATTAGAGGACATTATAGACAAATATCAGGGGACCCTTTTACCCATAAAGAGGATCACCGCACTAGAGGCCACCCCTTCATTTGAAGCAGCGTAGGTGGTTCTTCATAGTGAGGACAGTGAGGTTGTGGAATGCACATGGGAATTTATGGTTTGTGTGAAAGTGTAGGGGTGTGTGTGTATATGCTGGGTTTTAATTTGGAGGGTTGAACTTGATGTCTTTTTTCAAGCCAATTTAATTATGTAACTATAACTTTCACATGATTGCTGTCAGGGGCAAAACATAGTCTGATCTGTCCTTTTATTACTTTATCTGATCTGAATGATTAGTGGCAGGTTGGTAGATTGCACCGCATGATCGTTCGTCCGACATTTAGGGGCAAATTTACTATTATTCCCCAAAATTAGCTCGGTCAAATTCGAAATTCGATAAGCATTCGACCATTGAATGCTTATAGAATTGTTTTAGGCTATCATTTTGCTAGCTATCCGATTTCTCAATGAATTCGTATTCACGAAAAAAAATTGTAAAATTTCGTACGATTCGAACGATTGAACACTTCGATCATACGCATTGTATTCAAGCAGGACTTAGTCTCAGAAGCCTATGGGGGGTTCCCATAGGCTTCTATTGCAATTCGGTAGGTTAAATCTGGCGAAGTAGGCAGTCGAATAATTTTAACATTTTGATTCCTTCGATCATCGAATGATCGAATTATTGAATATCCAATCATTTGATCTATTCGATAATTTGGTATTCGATGATCGAAGAGGCCAAATTAGAATATCCGATATTACCAGAAATTTGTACGATCGTTATTCGATCGAACTTCGATCATTTTACATGAATTTAGTAAATCAGCCCCTTAATGTAAATCTGCATGTCTATGACCACCTTCAGGGATCTGGAGCAGTACAAAAATGTACAAAAATGCTATGTCTTGTTACTAAAACAAATGATATTGGACATTGCTAGCAAATCATCTCTTTAATCATGATGCATTCTAAATTTCTTATCATTTATAATCCTTTTGTTTTGCAGCAGGCAGACCTTCTAGGAAACCATTGCTAAAATACAGAAATATCAATTCTTGTTAATGTAATTCAGTTCTTGTAATTTACAACATTTAATTTTTTGGCAAATGTTTGGCCTTTCTTACATTTTTTTAATTTCTGTGACATTATTTATTTTTCTCATTTCAATGAGGCACTTTTGATTGCATAAAAACTAGATGTATTTCGAACCAGAGCCTCATGTAGGCTGCTAGTTCACGTAGACTACCAAATAGCCAATCACAGCCCCACAAATATTTTTCATACTTGTGTTGCTTCCCAACTCTTTTTACAATTGAATGTGGCTCATGAGTAAAAAAGGATAGGGACCCCTGACGTAGAGGGACCATTGGTTGATCTGTTAGGTTTATTTAGCCCCATATATGTCACTTTCTTATCACTTCTGTCCTGGCCTAGAGAGAGGTTATTATGGACCATTGCTGTATTGTGGTTCATAGTTTTGTATATCTTTGGATATCTCTGTCTTCACATTTGTTCAATAGCCACTTTGTGATGATTAGTCCCATGCCCTATTCTGTTCTAGGTTTAGTAACTTTTCAATTGCCATATGTTTAAGTTTTTCAATAAATTACCCGGAGTGTGTACAGGATGATCTGTAATAGATATAAAAATCTGGGTAGTGTATTTATATATGTATCAAGCACAGATCGTTTTGTTTTTTTATTTTTTCTTTCTTTCATTATTCATTTAGTTTGCTTTCTTTTGCCTTTAAATGTAACCAAAAATTCAAAAGTGGCATTTGCTCAAGAGCATTAATAGTTGGGGCATATCCTGACCTTCCAGATTTGATGTCATGTACATTTTAATGTATCTTTATAGTTTCAGTACACTGAAGTAGAGAAAAACTGATTTAAAATTAATTAGGGTGCCTTCTTATCTTCTGGGAAACCTCTGCCTACTTTAGTCTGCTTCTAGATACATTTTTTACACGATGATTCATAATTAATTACTAAATGACAAAACACCTACAAAACTAATTACTTATAGATGATAATTGCACCTATTGTGCAAAATCACCTACTGCATTTACAAGATCCCCTCTAGTTAGTAGAGCAATTTATTTACTTGTAAAAAAACCTTTTACAAATATGGTGAATAGCAGTATAAAGGTTAGATATCTTATTGTTTTATTTGACCAGAGTATGTAACTGATATTCATCATTGGAAAACATGTAATTATTTCTAAAATGATTTATATAAACCCATTCTCTACTTGCAGGCTATTCAAAATGCACAAAATGGGAAATTAGTCTATGCAAAGAAAAGAGAAAATATACATTTATACACTATTATCTTTAAAACCATTGTAAATAATAGGGGTAGGTGTCAACAATTTATTTTATTGCCTTTTACTTTTTTCTTGCAGCTACTGAGATAATTAGTTAACTATTGCACTAAGCTGCTAAGGCCATCTACAAATATATGAAACCAGAAGTGTGATGTTTTTCCTCAGTATTCAGATATTGTGCTCTACAAGAGGCTAGTATGATAATGGGGCAGATTCAGAAGTACGCAGTGAGTTTGCAGAAGGTATACTTGGCCTTTTCCAAGGCTTAATGCCTAGATCATCTTATATTTACCCAAAATTGAAGAACTTTGCATATATATGATTAATGGCAGATATGTTCTTAAGAAGATAAAGATATGTTTGTAGATATTTCTTACTTTCCTGAGGATCCACTTCCCTTCTTGATGGCTCTGGTATGCACTGCAGGAAAATAAGTTTCCTAACAATGAAACCTAGACTGTACCTGTACTGTAGTGATTTATTATTATTTTACTATTATATTTCTAAGTAGTTTGTTTATAGTAACTAAATGCCAACTTCATTATAACTTATAACACATTAAGAATGAATGATCTCTTCTGTATTTCAAACTGAAAAATATAGATGTTCCAGATCATATCAAAAGGTATACAGATATATACAAACTGTACAGCTGTCAAGTAATAGATAAAATAACATTTCAGTGTTTTGGAGATGAATGAGTATTACCCTTTCTATGCTGATCTAAAAACCTGTGACATAGATAGACAGGTGAAAGATATAAATTGTGCTTTATGTATTTTAACAGGCATTTTTATAGCATTGTAACTGTTTCCTACCCCCACTCTTTACATTGCTTTTAACACTGAAAATTTAAATCAAATTGTTGGTCTACTAGAACCACCATAAGGTATATCATGTTCTCTGTACATTTTACTCTTTATAATGTGTTAGCTTGATGTTATTTTTGGAATTTTAACAGAATTCCTTTACTCATTGGTTTGCATCAATCCCTTGTTTTTTGTTTGCAACAATTTGTTTTGGTAGACCAAAGTATTAATTTGTTGCTTTTAATCCAGTCTTTAAGATGGCTTTATTTTGAATACTAAACATTTTTTGAATTGCTTTAAACTAAAGCATGGTTTTAAAGTATAATAAATATTGCACAGTATACAGTAGGTAATGCTGAGATGAGCTTGAATTGTAGCTGGGCAGAAGTTGTGGTATTTGGTTGGAACGCCAACCAAATTTAAGGGCATATGGTTCAATGATATCAATTTGAATGCAAAAAAAAGTTGAAGAAGATTTTATATATATATATATATATATATATATATATATATATATATATATATATATATATATATATATATATATAAAATAATTACACTTCATAAAACTTTGCTTTTTACTAGAAGGATGCCTTGTGAACTTTGCTACTATACCCTGGAATATCGAGTTCACAAGGCATTCAATGATGGCACATTTATAAATGCAGGGCATGAGCTGAGTGCACTTTTTGGACCCTTTGTACCCTTTTCACAAGTACAACCCTCAGCTTTGTGGCACCAGCAAGTATATAATACAATTCTATTGCCAATCAGTGCACAGAGCATTCTTGATAAAAAAAATTTTGCATCTGCTCTCTGAAGTTCTACATTGCACCATACAAGCAGCCACACACATCTGTTAGACATGAAAACAAGAGCTATACATTTAAAATAATATTACAAACTGGTTACCCACATCTGTAGTGCAGCACATTGGCACAATCGCAGATTCTAGGTTTACAGACACTCATAACAAGAGTGAATTTGATTACAGTAATGGACATAATGAGAGATAAACTCCTGGATAGGAGCTATGAAGGGGAGCTGGAGTGGGTTCTATGGGCTCATTACCTAGAAAACCTATATCTGAGAGCCAGTGACACAATCTGAGGTACCAAATGTAGAACACATTATACAATGATCTCTCCTGAATGAACAAGAATGAACCTGAACCTCCTCCTTTCTTTTCAACCCTCCACCCTGCTCCCCCCCCCATAGGCACGACTGTTAGAATTTAATTGAACCTGTTCAGAATTGTTGATTGGTGAAGTATTACAAAGCATTTTGATTCATTTTTATGTAGTAAGTTGCCAACATCTTTCCTTGTCAAACCTATTTTCCTAAAAATGTAATATAAAAAAATCTGAACTATTTGGTCTGTAGTCTGTAGTAGGCTGGAATCATTGTTTACAACAGCTCTATATATATATATATATATATATATATATATATATATATATATAAAAACACATACTTTATTTTTCTATTCTACACACACAGTTTTCGGAATAATGGTATACGGCATGATTTTGTCAATTACCTGTATGTTACGAGTATTATAATTCAAGGGCCTGCATAGTTATCATAATTTCATAATGCAATACCTACCAACCTTACCTTAAAATGGTGAACATCACAATGGTAAGAATTTCCGAGATAACCCTGTTTAAAATGCAGAAGGCAACTGAAATTCTTGAACACAGATAAGACTTGAAGTTTGATGACTTCCCTGGGGAGGTTTAGAAAGTACTATTTCATTTACTTTATCTAGTATTAGAGGAAAAGCCAAGCTAGAACGGCATTTTTAGACATTCATTACCAGAAGAAACAAGAATAGTGCTTATAGCAGTGATAATCATTTACTGCTCCTTTCCGGTACTAAATGCAAATTTCATGCAGAAACAATATTTTTCGCACTCTGAAGCAGAGGTATTCAGTGGCACATTTGCATGGAACTTCATTATTGTAAAGATAAGTTGTGTAATTCCTAATGCAGAAAAAAAATAAGCTAACCACAATATTTAGTATTTACCAAAGGAAGGGGTTGATTTAGAAGCTTTATACCATGGTCATTGGTTAATTCTGAACAAAGTATGAAGCCCCGTTCTGAAGAACACAGAATCATCAGGAAGGCATACGGTCCCTATTGCATGTGTAAACTGAAATCATTATTGGGGTGAGTGAGCAAAGGTGCTTCAAGTTTTTACTTCACAGCACATATCGGATCTATAGGTTTAGTTGAGGTTGGGCAAATTTGCCCCATGGCAGTAACCCACAGCAACCAATTAGTAGTGATGGGTGAAAAAATTTGCCAGGCGTGAATTTGAGAGGAATTTCCATGTTTCACCATTTGCGAATACATTTGCAATTCACTGTGTCAAAAAAAATAGTCCCCTGTGACTATTTTAACACCTGTGACTATTCTGATGCACATCTAAATTATTCTGATTCCCATTGACTTTAATACATTTGGACAAAATAGGCACATCAAATTTGTTACTGGCATCAAAATTCGCCCATCACTACCAATTAGCAATAAGCTTTGGCCAGTCTGCTGAAGGAAGAATCATTCAGATTCAGCCAATACAGACCCATATTTAGTGCCAAAGCAGTAAAAGCATTTGTAGTTTTTTTTGGCTGGTTTTCCAAACGTCCTTTTCAACAGACATCAAAAATATAAAAAATGTTATTGAAGTAATTCATATGCTTTTTAATAAAGGAATTCCAATATCAGAACAGTAACGTTTGGATGCTTTATGTAATCTGAAACCAGCGAGGCACTTGAAGTAGCAACATGACTACTTTGATACATAATAAACACGGCCCTTAATGTTATGGGATGTTTGTGCAGTGGACAGCTGTAGAAAGCAATTTTTTTTGCTCACTCAAGCAGCAATTGTGACTTCTCAGCTAAAATCTGAATATATAATGTACAGTTCAGATTCAGTTATATGCCAATTTTTTCCCCAAATCATTTTGTATTTGGATAGAGCTTGGAATGATTGATTTATATGTAAATATAGTCATTTCTATTTGTTAGACTATATTTCTCAGCAGTTTGTGGCAGCTGCATGCTGTCAGACTTGGGGCTAGTACCTTGCCAGACCTCAAACAGAGATTCCTTCCTAATATTCTGTTTTTATCTCCAAAACAACTGCTTTTGTACTAGAAAGGATGATATGCCTCCTGCTGAAAATTATAAAGGGCATTAGAAGTTACCCTGTAGAACTATGCTAGTGATGAAAGACTATAAATTGAAAGCACAACATTGTAAATGATACAATAGCATCAGCAAGCACTCACTATTCCCTCTGTCCAACAATGGTATGTATACATGTCATTTTATACCTTCCTTTCATTCTGAAGAGCAAGAATATATATATATGTATATATATATATATGGGATTGCCTGAATTAAACTCCACATGTTTATCAGGGACACTATACTTCGCTAAAGTCTAAACACATCCAGTGCAGTAAATGTTTCATGGGAATACACAGTTATTCTGCTTGAATCTAAAAAACGAAATGCAAAATGTATGAAACCGTGTGTGTGTGTGTGTGTGTGTGTGTGTGTGTGTGTGTGTGTGTGTGTGTATGTATATATATATATATATATATATATATACAGTCATATGAAAGGGTTTGGGAACCCCTCTCAGTCTGCATAATAATTTACTCCACTTTCAACAAAAAAGATAACAGTGGTATGTCTTTCATTTCCCACAAACATCTGAGTACTTGTGTGTTTTCTGAACAAAGATTTTTAGTGAAGTAGTATTCTGTATGAAATTAAATTAATTGTAAAAACTTTCTGTGCAAAAATTTGGGTACCCTTGTAATTTTGCTAATTTGAATGCATGTAACTGCTCAATACCGATAACTGGCAACACCAAATTGGTTTGTTAAGCCTTGAACTTCATAGGCAGGTGTGTCCAATCATCAGAAAAGGTATTTAAAGTGGCCAATTGCAAGTTGTGCTTCTGTTTGATTGACAACATGGGATCCTCAAAGCAACTCTCAAAAAATCTGAAAACAAAGATTGTTCAGTTTTATGGTTTAGGGGAAGGCTACAAAAATCTATCTCAGAGGTTTAAACTGTCAGTTTATACTGTAAGGAATGTAATCAGGAAACGGAAGACCACAGGCACAGTTGCTGTAAAACCCAGGTCTGGCAGACAACCCAAAGATCACCTCCAAAGACCTGCAAGAACATCTTGCTGCAGATGTTATATCTGTACATCATTCTACAATTCAGCGCAATGTGCACAAAGAACATCTGTATGGCAGGGTGATGAAAAGAAGCCCTCTTGGCACTCACACCCCACTTGTATGCAAAAGCTCATTTAGACAAGCCACAGTCATTTTGGAACAAAGTGCTTTGAACTGATGAGAAAAAAAATAGTTATTTAGTCATAACAAAAAGCTCTTTGCATGGCACAAGAAGAACACCACATTCCAAGAAAAAAATCTGCTACCTACTGTCAAATTTGCGGAGGTCCCATCATGCTGTGGGGCTGTGCGGCAAGTTCAGGGACTGGGGCCCATCAAGGGTTGGATGAATTCAACCCAATATCAACAAATTCTTCAGAATAATGTTCAAGCATCAGTCACAATGTTGAAGTTAGGCAGGGGTTGGTTATTCCAACAAGACAATGACCCTAAACACACTTTGAAATCTACAAAGGCATTTATGCAGAGGCAGAAGTACAATATTCTGGAATGGCCATCACAGTCCCCAGACTTGAATATCATGTAAAATCTATGAGATGATTTGAAGCATGCTGTCTATGCTCAGCAGCCATTAAATTTAACTGAACTGGATAGATTTTGTATGGTTGAATGGTCAAAAATACCACCATCCAGAATCCAGATACCGATTAAAGGTTATAGGAGGCGTCTAGAGGCTGTTACATTTGCAAAAGGAGGATCAACTAAGTATTAATGTAATATCTCTGTTTTATTTATACACCTGTCTAATTTTGTTATGATGCATATTGCATATTTTCTGTTAATCCAATAAACTGTACGGCACTTCTGAAATACTAGTGTTTCCATAATGCACGTTATAAATTAATAGAAAGTTGCTACTTTGAAAGCTCAGCCAATTATAAACAAAAGTCCAAAGAATTCAAAAGGGTTCCCAAACTTTTTCATATCACTGTATATATATATATATATATATATATATATATATATATATATTGTACTTGGTGAGCGTCCGCACTCCAAAGCTGCCGCTGTTACAGCCTATCCGATTGTTACTTCAGGGTGCACGGTAAAGGTTATTCATATATAGCTTCATGAAACCAGCACTCCCATTTAAAATTTCTTCAATATTTTATTGGCATGTCAAAGTATCCAACGTTTCGGTCCTCATTAGGACCTTTCTCAAGGATTTATACAAAGGCCATTCCAAAAACTCTTAAATAGCATAGTGATTTGCATCCTCCAATCAGTGCTCAGTGGGAGTGCTGGTTTCATGAAGCTATATATATATATATATATATATATTGTGGTAGAGTGACTGGGAAAAGGTGGACTCTAGCCTTTAATTTCTTCCCATGTGCTAAGATAGACTCCAGGAAGGGAGTTGTCTTTAAACAGATTCTCTGTTTAAATTTGGTAGCCAGGTACTCCATTCCACAGAGCCAGTCCGGAGATTGGAGCTCACCTTCCACAGGAAAGCTCTCCTGTGGAAATGCTATTTAAAGTTAATTGGAATGGGAGAGTGGGTCTCTCAGCAGGGCACAGCAGGTAGGAGATTTGGCTGTGTTAGGAACTCTCAGAGGAGCTGGGGGTGCTGCCCTACCATTTGCTAATTTCCCCCAAATTTACGTGTTCAAGCCACCAGGTTGTCACAATATATATATATATATATATATATATATATATATATATATATATATATATATTGTACTTGGTGAGCGTCCGCACTCCAAAGCTGCCGCTGTTACAGCCTATCCGATTGTTACTTCAGGGTGCACGGTAAAGGTTATTCATATATAGCTTCATGAAACCAGCACTCCCATTTAAAATTTCTTCAATATTTTATTGGCATGTCAAAGTATCCAACGTTTCGGTCCTCATTAGGACCTTTCTCAAGGATTTATACAAAGGCCATTCCAAAAACTCTTAAATAGCATAGTGATTTGCATCCTCCAATCAGTGCTCAGTGGGAGTGCTGGTTTCATGAAGCTATATATATATATATATATATATATTGTGGTAGAGTGACTGGGAAAAGGTGGACTCTAGCCTTTAATTTCTTCCCATGTGCTAAGATAGACTCCAGGAAGGGAGTTGTCTTTAAACAGATTCTCTGTTTAAATTTGGTAGCCAGGTACTCCATTCCACAGAGCCAGTCCGGAGATTGGAGCTCACCTTCCACAGGAAAGCTCTCCTGTGGAAATGCTATTTAAAGTTAATTGGAATGGGAGAGTGGGTCTCTCAGCAGGGCACAGCAGGTAGGAGATTTGGCTGTGTTAGGAACTCTCAGAGGAGCTGGGGGTGCTGCCCTACCATTTGCTAATTTCCCCCAAATTTACGTGTTCAAGCCACCAGGTTGTCACAATATATATATATATATATATATATATATATATGTGTGTGTGTACTACAAAAAGAGATGTTTGGTCTATACAAATCATCCCCAATCAGTTACCCAGTGTATGCATGATACACCCTGTGTTTGCCTCTCTGTGGGTTTATTGTGAGCAAAAATAGCCCTTGGATGGACAAAAAATAATTGCCAGTTTTTCCGAGTTAGGCTAAGGCCAGACGGGGAGATTCGGGGGCATTTTATCGCCTGGCGACTTCTCGCCGCGACTTGTAGCCCCCGAACCTCCCCGAATAGCCACTTCACTAAGCGCACCGGCGTTGCTTGAAAACGCCGGCGCGTATCCACACAGAGCGGCACGCTTTTTGAAATTGCTCCGAATTGCCTGGCGAGGCAATTTGGAGCAATTTCAAAAAGCGCGTTTTCAAGCAACGCCGGTGCGCTTAGTGAAGTGGCTATTCGGGGAGGTTCGGGGGCTACAAGTCGCGGCGAGAAGTCGCCAGGCGACAAAATGCCCCCGAATCTCCCCGTCTGGCCTAGCCCTTAGACCTGCCAAAAGAATTGAGGGGCATTTTTCTAAAATTGAATTTTTGGAAACAAAATTTATTGTCACATAATTGTGATAAATTGCATTTCTGTATTTATTAAAATGATTGAATTGGAAAGAAAAAAAATATGATTATGCTTTTTCATCACAGAAAAAAACTTGATCAACTTTTTTTTGAATGCTGAGAAAACACTTTCCAATAACTTTTATAGCAAGTCACCAAGTTTTTTATTAAAATTTTTCTTGATTACTGTTTGCTTAATTTTAAAAAATTACAGCCAAAAACAGTGATTTTCTCAAGTTGGATAATAAACAACCCTGCCCATGTGCTCATTTTATTCTAAACCACATTTGCTCAGAATGGTGCTTAATTTAGGGGCCAATTTACAAAATTCACATGAAGGATTCGAAGTTCGAACGAATTCGATTGAATTTCGAATGTAGCATTTATTAGTTTGGTCGAATATGCAAATTTTGGCATATTCGATCATCGAATAGCGAATGGTCGAACGATCGAATACATTTGAATAAAGTCGAATGAACGAATATTCGATCATTCGACCAGTGAAGGATTTTAATTTTAAAGTTTATTCAATTGCCTTTTTCGGCAGATTGGACCTACCGAATTGCAATAGAAGCCTATGGGAGCACTCCCATAGGCTTCTGAGGCTAAGTCCTGAATGAATAAGATTCGTACGATCGAAGTCTTCGATCGTTCGAATCGTACGAATCGTACGAATCATTCGAATGAACGAATGATTTATTCATTCAGTCGAATGATTTATTCGACTGATCAAATCAATTTGTATTCGATCGTCGAATGATCGAATATCGAATAAAAGGTAGCCTAGAACTATTCGATTAACATTCGAAAATTGAATGCTAATCGAGTAGAAACTAATTTTTTTGGGGGAATAATAGTAAAATCAGCTCGAAAACTCGAAACCTTTGTGGAAAACACAACTCGAACCTTAACAAATAACTCCCTTAGTTTATAGTGATCCCACACATAGGGGCAAATTTACTATTATTCCCCAAAAATCCTACGATTTAATTTGATAGTCGAATGCTTATCGAATAGTTTTAGGCTATCATTTTGCTTAATATTTGATTTCTCAATTCATTTGTACGATCGGATACCGATTGTTCGATTTCACGAAAGAAATCGTACAATTTGAACGATCGAACGCTTCGATCGTATGAATGGTATTCGAGCAGGACTTAGTCAAAGAAGCCTATGGGGGGTTCCCATAGGCTTCTATTGCAATTCGGTAGGTTCAATCTGGCAAAGTAGGCATTTAAAGAATGTTTACATTTTGATTCCTTCGATCATTAAATGATCAAATTATCAAATATCCGATCATTCGATTTATTCGATCTGTTCGATATTTCGGTATTCGATGATCGAAGAGGCCAAATTAGAATATTCTAATATCCGATTAAATCGTACAATCGTAATTCGATCATATTCAATCGAACTTCGATCAATTCACGTGAATTTTGTAAATTTGCCCCATAAAGCATATTGCTGTATATTTCCCCTTTGAAATCATTGGCCATTCCAAACCAAAATTAATTATACTAATGCAGCAGAAAGAGAGACAAGATTGTACTTTAAAATATACCTTGTTGGCAATAGTGTTCACTGTAATATACAATATAGTTGAAATAAATGGGAGACAAATATATATTTCCTTGCTTTTATATCTTTTATTTCTTTGGCAGACATGCCTCTAGCCTCAGAGGAAAACATAACATTGCAGTTTGTTTAAGAAAGCCAACTTAACATTCCCTTACAGTTGTGATATATCTAATAAATGAATATCATGAATAAAATCATCAGAAAGAAAAATGAAAGCAGCTTAGTAGAGGGTTGCTAAACACAATTATTCTATGCTGCTCTCAGTGCATTGAGACTGTTTCACTATGTATTATGCCCATTCTTTAAATTAACTTTTGGAGGCAGATTTACTAAAATTCGAATTTCGAAGCTTTTTCACTTTGAAATTCGACCATTAGTAAATCTGCTAATGTAAATCTCATCAAATTTTATTTAAAGGGCTTTTTCATTTGAAAATTGACCTATTTCGAATGAATAGGTTTGCTCTTGATCAAATAAAAATCGTTCAAATTGTCCGATTTTGCGCATCCTTCAAATTCCTAGGACTTAGAAAAAAATTCAGGACAGGTTCTAGGAGGTCCCCATAGGCTACAATGGCAATTCGGCAGCTTTAAGGTGGCGAAGTGTCGAATTCGAAGGATTTTAAAGCGCCAGTACTTATAAAATTCGACAACTTGAATTTTCTAATTTTTTCTGTTCAAATTGAAATTTGGCCTATTAGATACTTGAACTTTCCATTTACTGCCATCTGAGGCATGGTTCTCACTTTGCCTCATGTCAGGATCAACCCTGTTGGGTGCAGTGTTGTATTCAGGTCCACTGGATCTATCTGCGCCCCTAGTTTGAGAAAGTGAAGACACGCTCCAAGGAATCACTGGCTGACCCCCTCAGCTCTCCTGGCAGATTTATGTAAGTAATTTCTGGTAGCTGGGGAGGCATTCTTCTTTAAAAAAAATTAGCAACTATATAGGCACCCAAGGGCCACCCCCTTAAAACTGTTGACCCTAGGCACAGGCCCACAGTTACGTCCAAGTCTACGCTACTTTTTATAAATGTGTGCATTATACAAATGCTAAATACAATGGCTTCCATTTCCTAATTTCTAGTTTATAACTTAACTTTAGATGGTAGATAAATAGTACAGTACAAATCCAAATGCATCATCATACTGGGAATTTATAGACATGGAAAATATGAAGGACATCTTCCTTGCTATCTTTTGTTTGAATTTGGCCAACTTTATGTGGAACGGGTAAATATTTTGAGCAGCAATGTCAGGGGAACAGATATATGATGCCTAAACTTTCTTTCCTGAATTCATTTTTGCATGAAGCTTATGCACACATTTTCATAACCAGCATCAGTTGTCTTATATTTATGGTCAGGCTTCCTCTATGCTATTTTCTCCATATTCTGTAAACATGCCTCCATGCTTCTTGTTCTTGTCTGTGAACTACAGTATATTTTTAAAAGATTTCCCAGGAGGTGCTGAATGGATGCAGTTAGAATAGCAATTCTTGCAATGTAAAATCTGTAATGCAATATGTATGTTTATTGACACATTGTAGTAAAGGTTCCTGTGTGAGCTGCAAATTGAGTTTAATGTATGCTGCATACTTACTGCATCAGAGAATCTGACATGAATTAAGGAGGACCTTTGGCTCCTGTTCATTTCTTTCTTGCTGATGCCCCATCTCCCCCAAAACCCTCCAAAGCAAGACCATAAGCAGATTACCTTTTCAAACATTTGTACTAAATCTGGTGCAAGTTTTGTTCTTCTGTTATATTACCCCCCTTTGGAGGTTACAAAAAAGGTACAAATACTTGGTATTTTTTTGTCAGCATTTCATATATACTACCCCCATATATATGCATTTTTAATAATTCTCCAGTCCCATTAATGTAAAAATAGCTTATGCTGCTTGACATGAAGAATATATATATAGCGTTATTTTGGTGACCCTCAGCCCTTTCTTTTTTAAACTCTTCAAGTCTTTTGTTGACAAAAGGAAACAGATCATTGACTGCTTCATGTTTGCTGTGTATCTATGCAGCCTTTCAGAGCACTTATAAGATGGATTTGCCTTTGGCTATTAATATTATTGCCTCTTTAGGCTTCTATTATGTTCAGTCATTCTAAATGCAATGGATTTGTGACTGCATATTGGTGTATACACTAGAAATCAAATTTCAGTTGATAATATTTGTTATAAGATTACAAACATATAAGCACTTAGGCCTTTTCAAAAGTGTGTGTTTGCCTGCAATTTACAAAAGCTTTTTTTTCTATAAGCTTTTTGTATTCACATGCACAAGACGATGTACACCATTATGTCCTGTGTCAATACTGAAGCACAATTTCTAGTATATCAAAATTCCAATATATTCTTACAGCTGTCTATGGGAACATTCTCAACAATGTAGTATATCTGCTAGTCAGTATTTTCATTATGATATTCATCTACAGACTACTACAGGTATTTTTAGAGGGTAAAGCAAACTGTTGTCCTGTAAGTATTTCTACCAAACCAGAATATAATTGTAGTAACTGTAGTAATCTAATTCTGCCTCTAGTAATAAACTCAACTAAATCCCAGCTCACAGTATTGCTTCTGTTGCTGGGAAATTGAAATCTCAAGGACATTGTAATGCATTAATAAATTGTAATTAGTGGTCAGCTTGTAGTTATTTTAAGTTTTGTGCAGAAATACAAAAATCAGGGTCCATTTACTTCTAGTGAACAACAGGAGAAGTAGGAACTAAGGCTGGATGTGCTGTTAACAGTACTGCCAAAATGTCCTCTTATGGCTACTCCAAGATGGCCATCAAAGCATGGAGGGCCTTTTACTTTAACATCCAGTTTAATTTCATTGCTCCTCCACTCATGTAATTTCATTGTTTCATGTAATCACCTTCCTCCTTACCTTCCTTTTTATAACCTGCAGAATGGCAAACCAAACCATCACATCTAGGGCCAAGCAATTTTTTTCACCTGATAGTTTTGTCGCGAAATGCACATTTTTGCAATTAGTTCACAAATTTTCTCTGTAATCTTCCTGTGTGTTTAGTTTTGATGAAAAAAAAATGTGAAAAAAAATATTAGAGTTTTGACATGCATTTTGTTTTTCAGGAAAAAATGCATGTTACACCAGACAAGAACACCAAGAGCATCCTTAGAATTTCTCCATACATTATTTTTGCCAAAAAAAATATTTACAGCACAAGAAAATGCAGACTGACTCTAATAAACTTGCAGTGAGAAAAAATCCCAAGGAACAAGCCTTATGTGTTTTGTACCTTAAAGAGGCAAATACAAGAGGTCCTCTGTACTCAACTCATTATCAATATATTAAGGACACAGACATTTTTTGCGTTAAGCTACTAAAAAATGCCCTCCCCTTTAAACAAAACAGGGACACTTAGGGGCAGATTTACTATTGGTCGAATTTCGAATGGCAAAAAAATTCGAAAATTCGACCAGGGAATAGTGGGGAATTAAAAAAATTAGAATTCGAATTTTGATCGAATAGGGAAATTCAATCAAATTCAAATACGAATTGAATTTTCGAACAATTTTTAAACGATCGATCGAATTTTTCCTATTCGATCTTAGGGAATGATCCCCATTGCGGTAGGTTTAATCTGGCGAAGTAGGGGATCGAATTTAAATTTAAAGGGGAAGTATTCGACCATCGAATTTTCAAATATTCGAATCATTCGAATTCGAATATTCGATGGTCGAATTTGGTTGAATTTGCCTAATTTGCATATTTTAAATTCGAATTCGAATCTTTTTGAAAATTCGATCAAATATTCGAATCCTTCATGTGAATACATGTGAATTTATTAAATCTGCCCCTTAATCATAAGCTAGGGTGATACTATACATTTTACAATATTTAAATCTAAAACAACCATTCTTTTTCCAGTTAATTGTTAAGGCTACTTCCTTCCCTTACATTTTAAGTAATCTTTTGAATTCCTGTTACTAAAAAGAAGTCTAAAGGTCTACCTGTACATTGTTACTTTTTAATTATATGCTTTATTTGGTTAAATTAGGAGCTGTGAATAAGAATATAAGATACACTTCCTTTTATTGATATTCTGTTACAAATGTTTGTAGGTCTCTGACACCAGCATTAAAAATGTTCCCACAGAGGTAGATATGAGAACAGCACTCAATAGTAAAACTTCAAATCTGGCTAACCCTATTCGTGAATTCTTCAGTGACATTGAGTAGTAAAAACAATAGCTTTTCCTGAAAGCACATGAAGAGGCACAATAACATGTGATGGTTCCCTACACACCAATAAAATACATTTATGGGGAAATGTAATAACATTCTCAAAGAGAACAAATTTGCGAATAAAAATTTAAATTTTGCAATGTAATATTCTTCATTAGGCTTTTATTGCATTGTCAATCTTAATCGCGCATTGCAAAACTTTAAGTCCTATTTGCAGGTGTGGTAAACTTTCTGAAGCAAATGTACTACTTTCTAAAAACTTTTTCATTAAGAAGTTTTATTACTTAGATTGCAAACTGACACAAACTATAAAATTCTAAATCGCTATCATACAAAGTGTTTGCAAAGGCAAAGTTGTTCTTTTTGCTAACATTTATTCGCATTGCGAACAATTGTGAAGGACTTTTCCATTAGTGACCAATATTAAAATTTTATTTTAAATAGTAGAATGAATTAGTTGCAATGCACACAGAGTATACAGTGTAAGTAAAAAGTGTAATAAAAATTATACGATAAACATTATGATTTACTAATAAGATGAGTTAAAGTGGACAACCCTTAGGGGCAAATTTACTAAAATTCCCCAAAAATTCCTCGAATTCCCTCGATATTCGATAAGCATTCGACTATCGAATGTTTATCAAATAGTTTTAGGCTATCTTTTAAATCCTTCCATCTTGCTTCTCAGTCAGGTGTTAGCAACACAGATTCCATGGCTTTATTCTTGTTTACTGTTCTGTTACCAGTCAGCAGTTTCATGAACTTAGAGGTAGGGACATAAACATATGCAGTGTGCAGCCACTGACTGCTACCAGTAAACAGAAACATAATTTATAAAATACATACATCTATAATATGCTCTCAGTGTAACACATATGAATTAAATTACATAACTGTGAATATCACAAAATATTATTGCATTTTAATTTCAATTTAGGCATGCCGATAAAGAGGCGTGCATGTGGGCATACACAAGTCTAGAACATAGTGCAGAGGGAGACTTGCACTGCACTGACAACACAAGCACATTTATTATGTTTCATATAACCACCTTATTCTTTTTTTACTCTTAATAGAATAGATATTAGGGCTCCTTTACAATTGCCCTAGGTGCAAAAGCAAAAGCACCCAGGGGCACAAAAAAGGCGGGTTTGGCAAAATGGATTGTACAGGCTGCACTATACAGATACAAATCTACTCAACATCCTCCATAGTCATGTGATAAGTATTATTATTATTATTATTATTATTAACATGTATTTCTATAGCGCCAACTTGTTGCGTAGCGCTGTAAAGTGAATGTGATTATACAACCAAATCACATGAATTACATATATAGAACATAAAGAGTTACATACATCACAATAAATATGGAGTTACTGTACATACATACAGATGCAGTCACTTTGGATGGTGAGTTTAATGCGTCGCGACTTAACTCATTTATCTCATTTATCCCACTTATCACAGAATATTGTGTCACAGCATCCCATCCAATTAAAGAGTTCACCATTGAAAACAATGGAGCTTTGGTATGCTAATGAAAAGGTTAAATGCATTAAATGAGTTAAGATAACTTTAGATAACACAGTTTCTTCAATTAATGCTGAGTCACGACGCATCTAACTTACAAATCCAAGTGACTCTATCTGTAACAATAAAGGAGGTGAGGAAGGCCCTGTACAGAAAAAGCTAACGGGAAGGGAATGATACACAAGGTGTGGGAGAGGGCAAGATTAGAGTAAAGTGGGTGAGAGATGAAGTAATGTAAGCGGTATTGCATTGAGTGGTTAACAGTGAGGGTAGGCTTCTCTAAAAAAGTGGGTTTTTAGAGATTTCTTGAAAGCTGAAAGATTGGGAGAAAGTCGGACAGACCGTGGGAGAGAATTCCAGAGGAGGGGTGCAGCTCTTGCAAAGTCTTGAATGCGAGCATGTGAGGAGGTAATGAGAGAAGAGTTGAGTAGCAGGTCAGTAGAGGAGCGTAGTAGGCGGTTGGGTGAGTAAATGGAGATTAGTTCAGAGATGTAGGGAGGGGCAGAGTTATGAAGTGCTTTGAATGTCAGGGTCAGTAATTTGAATTTAATTCTGAAGGGGAGTGGAAGCCAGTGCAAGGATTGGCAGAATGGTATGGCAGAGGAGGAGCGGTTGCTGAGGTGTATAAGCCTAGCAGCAGTGTTCATTATGGACTGGAGAGGTGAGAGTTTCTGGAGGGGAAGGCCAATTAAGAGAGAGTTACAATAGTCTAGACGCGATATGATAAGAGAGTGAATAAGAATTTTGGCAGCGTCTGGGGTGATAAATGATCGTATTTTGGATATGTTCCTTAGGTGGAAGTGACATGACTTAACAAGTGACTGGATGTGAGGAGTGAATGTCAGGGCAGAATCTAGGATAACCCCAAGGCACCGGGCCTGGGGAGATGGGGTGATAGTGGAATTGTTAACTACGATGGATACTTCTGGGATGTTAGTGGTGTTAGTTGGAGGAAAAAGAACCATTTCTGTTTTGGAGAGGTTTAGTTTAAGGTAGCGTTGTGACATCCAAGTAGAGATAGCAGACAGGCAGGAGGAGACACGAGTAAGGAGTTCAGGGTTGAGATCAGGAGAGGAGAGATAGATCTGAGTATCGTCAGCGTAGAGGTGGTAGTGGAACCCATACGAGCTGATTAATTTGCCGAGGGAGGAAGTATATAGAGAAAATAATAGGGGTCCCAGGACAGAGCCTTGAGGAACCCCAACAGAGAGAGGTAGGGGGGAGGATGCTACTCCGTTGTAGGAGACACTGAAGGAAGTACAGGATTTTACTGCACCTTGGGGACCTTGATGACCTCTACACCCGCCACATGCACTCTCTGAATGCAGTACTGCCAGTTAAATGCATCATCATATTTGCAGCTATATATGCTACATTCTATTGTGCCCTAATATTTCATTCTAAACATTTTGGTAACATAACCCTCTGAAAAGATTACAAGTAAATGCCTTTGCTCAGTGTTTATGTTTTAAACGGCTTTTACAGTGCATGATTATCTGTGTAATGTTTTCAAATAGATCTCACTCCTGGGGCTTGTTTGTAGGCTGCTAAATATGAGAAAAGACAAAATATGCCAAAGTAATAAAATACAGATACCCTGCCTATCATCTTAGAATATGTAAGTTGCTCATCCTGCGGTTTTTACTTTCATTAAAAATAAGAGGAAACAGAAACCAATAATTCAATATTAACATTTCAGTTTCTGTAATTTTTGTAAAATGAATAACTTTATCTCTGCTCCACAAAGCACTTGCATATCTGCTAATTATATTTACTCCTGAAAAACAAAACAAAAAAAAGAGGGATATAACAGCCGAGGGGGGAAATGTTCTACTCTTCCTTGCTATAGTTGACTACCTGTATAATAAATAGTTATTCCTGGCATCTGCAACATGGGGATTGACTTCTCTGCATCATCTTGCAGGCGCTGATGTCATTGCACCAATAATAAGATATATATATATATATCATCTGCAGAGGACCTCTTCTATTTGTCTATATGTATTTTGTGGTCACGGCCTCATTGCACCCCCACCTAATGGTTTTAAAAATTAGTGGTGAGCACAACTTTTACTTGTTAAATAGCATTACATTTGCCACAACAATGGTATATTTAAAGCCCACACTGATGCACGCTATTACTACTGGTGCTGAACTGTGTCTGCTCTGACCTGTGCCTGGATTTGAATACAATTCTGTTTGTCACACCATCAGACTTTGCCTGTTCTTAATGTTCCTGGTACCAGATTTTGCTGTTGCCTAGCTCCTGCTTCCTTCTCAGTCCTTATTACCCTGACATTTCTTAATTGTCCTATCTATTGTGTGACCAGTACTTCTCAGAAATGTGCATTAGCTTATACATTGACTCAATGAAACTTATTACAGAGAGCTGTATAGGTGACTCAAACAGATTTTGCACATAAAGATGGACAAAAGACAATGCTGTCCTACACATACATTATATCCATGCTATGTAAAATAATTTATAGTTGCTGTTCTATGGTCTGCTCTTTTACACAGTCTGTATGTTTCCATGTATTCACCATACTCCTGTATTACAGGCTGTGGAATATTTTGCCACTTTATATTATTATGCTGTTTTATGATAAATCATTGTTATTTCAGTTCTGCCAAGGAAAAATAAAACGTGAACGTGACTGTAGTGAAAGGAAGATGATATCTGTGAGAGAGAATAACATTTTGGGTATACAGATTCCACCATAGAGCCTCCCTGATTTGGATGGATTCTGTTCTCAAGGTAGCCTTGGTCACTAGTACCCAATCCTTGAAGGCAGAGTCGCCTGTAAGAACAATTCTTTGCTTTTCAGCGCTGTGAAGAGATATCTCTATGCTTTCCCATCTGTAACTTCCTTTCACTCCCATACTCATATGTTCTCATGTCATATGTTCTCATACAAGTCTATAAAAACCCTGTCATTTCTTTGATCAGGGTTCTAACTCTTGGTGAGTTCAGAATCCTCGGAGATTGTGTCAAATAAACTTCGCCGTTCACCTCAAGTGGCTTCTGGTAGCTGAATTTCCCTAACAACTACAAGCATGCATTCTATGAGGTATTTTTGTTAAGTGCAACTGGTTAAAAGTGGACTAGAACTAAATAAGAAACAACAGAGCAAAAAACGTACTTGGATTACAATGGAAATCAGTAACACTTCCTACTTAAGGAAAAATATTATGAAGTAATAAGTAAATACTTAACTTTTACTTTGATGTTCAGAATAATTTTCTGTTTTGAAAGAAAACCAGAACCAGCATATTTACATTTTCACAGCAGCACTTGATGTTGGAGAAGAATAGCTGTGACACAGCAGAAATCAGCCTGCCAACAACATCTCAGAAAGACAGATATGCTAGACCTGCACAAATGCAGAAATAAGCAGTAAACACAGAAAACACTATGTCAGTCCTAAAATGGTTCTTTGTGATTGCAAATTAATATTGAACTTGCATTTACTTTGCACATTTCTACTTTTCACTAGTTGAAGGGCACATGTACATCCGCAAGTGCAGTAAGCAAAGTGCAATTTCAAGAGCATTTGGATTTTTTCATAGAATTCCAGCGACATTGTGGTTTCAAGGGGATGATGCACTTGGTGTGCACATTTTGAAACAAATCAGACACAATCCGACTGGCATAATTTTTGGTGTTTGCCGGTGCAAGTGATATCTGCCTGATTCTTTAGGCACAACTGTGCTTCGCCTGTTGACGCTGGACACAAGGGAAACTTGGAGCTACTGACTGGTTAGTAGGTGGTGGTAACTCCAGGGTTCCCCTTCTTCAATAGGCAAAGCAGCTCATGTTTTGAAATGGAACTGATCTGTGCTGAGTGCAACTACACAGAAGTGCAAGGAGTGCATTTTTATCCAAGTACCTATAAAGATGTGGTAAACCTTTAAGTTAACTTTTAGTTATAGAATAGCCAGTTCTAGGTAACTTTTCAATTGGCCTTAATTTTTTCTTTCTTATAGTTTTTGATATATTTGCCTTCTTCTTCTGATTCTTTCCAGCTTTGAAATGGGGCTCACTGTCCCTCATACATCATAAACATTATAAAAACCCATACAACAGTTTGGTTTGATAAAAAAAAAAAATCTTATGTGCAAAACTCAGTGTTGGTCACAACAATAAGAAGATTTCTCTTTCTATAGTTATACAATTGGAGTTGTACAATGAAAATATAATATATAATGCTCTCTTTCTATAGTTATACAAATGGAGTTATACAATGAAAATATAATATAAAAACAAAATATAAATATATAATGTTAAAAACCAACTGTGTATGCTCAAGCTGCACATAAATGAGGCTTACAGAACTATACTGTGTGTTTCTTGCTTCACTACAATGGGCCCCTCAGTAGCAAGATACAAAGACTTGACCTGCACAAATAAATATTTTATGCAAAAATTAGATGAAAAGAACGTATTATAGAAATGGCGCCACCTGCTCTATTCTAAACAAATTACATTTCAGTCATTATCCACAGATGCTTTATAAATGCATGTTTTTTTTTTTGCTCTTAAATGAAAACTAATAATTAGCAATCTAATATCTAATGGTGTGAATAAAAGGAACTGGAACAGTTGTAACTGTGAGATAATTGTGAGAGAAAAAAAGGTGCTTGTGAGGTTGGCAAGGTAGTTCTCTGTGTAACTGGTCTATTCAAATAAAAAAAGGAACAGTTCTATTTTGTACTGCTGCTCTATAAAAAAGCACTAAAGAGTACATTTAGTCATTTTCCACACAAAACCCTCTTTAACACTTTTAGAAATTCTGTTGCATTATGAGTAAGGTAGTACATTTAGTATCAGCTGTTTTATTGGAGGCACAGAAAAGCTAGTGTCAGAGTCCTTTTCTAATTTAACCCCTTATTAAATCTAACTAGGTTCTTACTGTGCTATTGCTTATGCATACTTTGTGTTCTTTGGTACAGACTAACATGGCTATGTTTCGATTTTAATTTTTTATATATAGTTTATTATCACACATTAAAGTGAGACGGTCTATATATTTTATGTATATGCAAGCAAAGTATAGAAAATAGCCAAAATCTGCTGATTTATAACCAATGTATCAAGAAATTGCCAAGATTATGTTTACTGGTAATGTGCAATATCTACTTTTACCCAATTACAGAGTGCTTTATTGCCAAACAATCTCAGCAGTATTCGCTAGAAAGAATGTAATGAATCTGCTGGGGAAGAGTGAAAAAAGTTGGTAATACTGAGTCTGGTGTAATAAAATGTGATAAAGCTCTCCATCAAAGATCTGATTGGAAGCATAGGGTATCATAAAGTATATGAAAAGAAGATTTTTGGAGAAACAAGATGAATTAAAGAAGGGTGAAAAATGTAGAGATCAGATATATCATTCATTTGGAATAATGGAATAATGGAATTGTTTGAAGGAAAATGGTTTTGAAAAAAACTTGTTCTGTGAATTACTGATGGCAAAAGCCATTTCATTCTCACATGAGCGCCTGTTTAGTATTTGAAATTGCTGATTGTTTTTTATATTGGGTATCATCAATAAACACAGCCTACTTGCCCCTAAAGAATCAGATGCAAACTTGAGGGCAAGTTGTAAAAAGCATCTCCTCCTCTTGGTACAAAACAATCATAACATGAATCCAAAATTGTACTTTACACACTGCACATATTTGTAAAAGATGTTTTGAGGCATATGTATCATGCTATGTAGAAACTAGAGGATAACATCACCAGAGATGTTGACCAAAGCATCCAATCATCAATTAGATTTTACAAGTTAAAAAACAAAACAAAAGATCTTGCCAGGGGCAACATCACAGAAAATTTTAATAAAGACGTTCCAAGTGTTTAAAAAAAAAAAAAAAAAAAAAAAAAAAAAAAAAAAAAAGCAAAGCGATATGTATCTCTGACTGCATAGCTTGCTATAGAATCACAAAATAAAGGCAGGGAAATGGCATTTTAGAGTGACTGCTTTGTTTCTTTCAAATTTTAAAATTATTTATAGACATATGTTCTCAGTGGGGTGTCAGAGGATTTCTTCAGTACTTCAAATACAAAAAAATACATATGAAGGTTCAAGAAAAAAAATCTTCTAGTCCGTTGTTGGAGGAGAATCAATACAAAGTAAATTTACAGAAAATAATAAGGTTTTGTCACTATGTTGGTGCTCATGAATACATAGGACCGCCATCTATTCTAATAAAAATCATACCACTGTATCTGCCTATGCTATTTTTCATCCCTATTAACAACATAGGAATTTAGCATAATTTTTACATTTAGGAGGTTAAGTAATAAATGGCATGAAGTTTGCCCAGAAGCAGTAACCCATAGCAACTAATCAGCAAGTAGAATTTACTGGTCACCTGTTTTAAAGCAAACACCTTATTGGTTGCTACAGGTTACTACTACTACTGGCAAACTTAATGCCTTTTATTACATATGGGGGTTAGTTTGCAAACTAATTTAAAGAGAAAAGCAAATTCATGCCAATATAATAAATTTAATTGTTTTGATGTTGTAAAATATTGTCCACCTATTTCTTTATTGTGAGCAGGATGAATGAGTGGCAGCAATGGTATACTTGGAATGCAATAATTTGGATCTTCATACCCAAGTCTTCTATAAAATCAGTAAACATTAAATGAACCCAATAGGCTGGTTTTGCTAAGGATTAATTATATCTTAGTTTGGATCAAGTACAAGGTACAGTTTTATTATTACAGAGAAAAAGGAAATCATTTAAAAAAATCTGGATTATTTGGATAACATGGAGTCTATGGGAAAATGCCCTTCCACACTGCAGAGCTTTCTGAACATTAAAGTCATTAAGGAATTATAGGTTTATGTAATATAATACACTATTGGGGGAATGTAAACAAAGACGCAAAGATTTAAAAAAAAAAAAAACATTCTAATTTTGCAATATAATATTCTTACTTAAACTGTTATTGTATTGCAAATTTTAATTGTGTACTTTCAAGACAAGGTATCATTATCTTTGGAGCAAGCATAACAACTTTTTAAGTAAGAAGTTTTATTACATTCACTGCGTACTGGCACAAAATATAAAATTTGCTAACTTTCTTCCACTGTCAAAAGAGGTCACTAAACAGTTTTTGGATTTGCAAAAACGATATTAAATTTGTGCAAAGGCATAACTTTTTGCATTGCGAGTAGTTATCTGTTACCAACTTTTATTACATTCCCACTTATGGTTTCCCAGGTGTAGTAAGCTAAGAATTAATAAGCAAAAAATTAAAAATAAGAAGTGGTGCCCTTTATGGTGGAAATATTTGGATTTTCTCCCATCACATTAATTATGCAAGAAAAATATGTAAAAAATGTATGTATATTTACATGGCAATTATATATACACTCTAGAATACTACCTACATTTGCCACAGTTCACAATTCTACCCGTTTGATATAAGAAACAAATACACATATCTGTTGTGTTAATGGCCAGTGCTGGCACAAAATTGAGGACAATGGTATATTGATCTGTACAGAATATCTGGTATTATTAATATGAGTACATAGATTTTCCCCACATATATAACAGCATCTTGTCCAATACTAATACTGACAATAGTAATGACATATTATCATTCAATATATGACCAATTAATAATCCAAGGGAAAGATTAGAAAAAGACCATATATCCAGCTATTGAAAGTTTAGACTTACGTTTTGTCCAAAGTCCAAAGTGCATCTATCATCAGCAAATCTGTCATTTACATTGGCTGCTGTACCTGAAAGACTGTAAGGATGCAGGAATTAAAATAATTCCCTTTCCTTTTTGATGATTTGATTGTACCATTCTATAATGGATAGAAAAGAGAGCAAATGGAAAAAGCACTAGAATATATACAAAGATTTTATTTCATTTCTAGAGCCAACACAGTTATGGGTGGATATAGATGGGGTGCTTTAACTTTTCCTGTATCAGATCTACAGGGAATACAGGACAAACGTGCATAACAGAAAAACATTTTGAATTAATTTTTCAATAATTATATCTTTACAAAAATTGACAGTTAAGACTTTACCATTGTCTGTGTGAAATATACCGAGTGCTACCTACTTTCCATAGGTGTACAGTGGAAACCTGTTTATTTTAGAACGTTGTATTAAAAAATGTGGTGCTAGTTTTGGATAGCTGTGTTTATCTATTATCTATCTACCTGTTAAACCTAAAGATGAAGAATACTTGATAATTGGAAACTTTACAATTTGGATGATTTTCTACCCACAAACCAAAGCCCAGATGAGTAGCTGAAAAGGTTTATATGGCATTATGTGAATCATAAACAGAGGCCATTTATTGCCAATAGATTAGTCACAATAGTGCCAGCTAGACGCTATATTTATTCTGCAGAATGCTTTGGGGTGACATCACTTCCTGCCAGAGTCTCCTTTAAGTGAACTCTCCTTTGCCCTCTCATTCGCCGTCTTCAAGATGTTGTTCACCTTTAAATTATTTTTTAGTATGATGTAGAGAGTTATTCTAAGATAAATTGCAATTTTTAAATTTTTTGTGGTTTTGCATTATTTAGATTTTTTATTCATCAGCGCTCCAGTCTTAAAATTTGTCAGTCTAGTTGCTTGGGTCCTAATTACCCTAGCAACTATGCATTGATTTGAACAAGAGGCTGGAATAAGAATAGAGATGGACTGAATAAAAATATGAGTAATAAAAAGTAGCATTACAGAGCAATTATTTTTTAGATGGGGGTCAGTGACCCCCATTTGAAAGTTGGAAGAGTCACAGGTAGAAGGAAAACAATTAAAAAAATATTTAAAAAATATAAAAATGAAGGCAGATTAAAAATCTGCTGAGAATTGTCCATTCTATAACATAGTAAAAGTTAACTTTGGTGAAAAGGTGAACCATCCCTTTAAATATACATATTAGGTAAAATATTTTGAGGACTTCAAAATCAATATAATTGAACAAGCTGAAGCTTTTATGGCAAAAGCCCTCTTTACCTCTTGTATCAGGTATTGGTTGCTTTGTATGTAAAGCTATATGCTTTGTGTAATTTGTGTGTGTGTATATATATATATATATATATATATATATATATATATATATATATATATATATATATATATATATACAGTATATATATATATAAATAGAGTAATAGAAGATAACAGCACTCCAGGGATTCACATCCAGGCAAAAAGTTTCAAATAAATGGTGGGTTTATCGTGTCCGACGTTTCAGTTCCTATTGGAACTTTCTTCACTGAAACGTCAGACACGATAAACCCACCATTTATTTGAACCTTTTTGCCTGGATGTGAATCCCTGGAGTGCTGTTATCTTCTATTACTCTGTCTATAATCCTCCGGGTTTGTTTCAGTTGGGCTTATGGAGTGCAGCAGAAGCTAACTATATATATATATATATATATATATATATATATATATATATATACAGTATATATATATATAGTATTACTGTACAGTGCTGTGGAATATGCTGAAGATTTATAACTCTGTGTACAATAATACTACGACTACTATCACCCTATTTATCATTTAGGCTCTATATTTAAATCTAGTTCATTTGGAGTATATGTGTATGTAAATAAGCTGCTGTCATACTTGATGTGGAACCCTAAAAGATCTTGTCAGATGGCTTTTTTCTACATCATTAAGACTAAAAGCTTTTAATACATTTCATCTTCCTCTGAATGACAACTAAAGATAGGCCCATCCATAGCTGTATGTGTTAGTGGAGAGTTTGCTTTGGAGCATTTTCTATTGTGTCTGAAATCTGTTTAATGATACTAAAGTCTGTTGTATAGGGCAGTTTTTATTCTTTTGTATAATAATTCTGTCAAACTGTAACTCAAAAGATGTGCATCTGTATTATAATAGAAAATGAATGCTACACGCCATTTTAATTATTGTTATTGGTTATCATATAGTTCTTTATATGTATACATGTGCCTTAGTATACGTTAAATATTACTGTGGTGACACCCCAAAGCTCCCCAGTAAGTACCAACACAAGTAGGGAAGCAAAACCAAATTTTATTAAGCTGGAACTTCTCTGAAAGTAAATTAGCAGTTAATGCAGAAAATAGAAATGGTAACTATGGTGATACTTTTACAAACTGAGCAACAATAACGATGCCGCAGTGGTTTTCTGTATTGCTTTTTTCCTCTGTAGCAGTGGCTCTCTTTACAGTACATATAGAGAGTTATTTATCAAAGGTTGAGTTGTGTTTCCATGAAAATTTCACATTTTTAAGGTTATTTCTTGGTCAAAAAACAATTTTTTGGGTTAAAAAAAACCTTGAGAAAACCTTTTTGAGATGTATTATACCGCGACCTTGGAAATAGCTTGAATCCGAAAATACACCATCTAAAACCTGTTGGGTCATGTAGAAGTCAATGGCAGAGGTCCCTTGAACCATTTGAAGATATTAATAGCCTGCATGATGTTCAATTTTTTTTCAGTGTGTATCACACGAAAACTTAATCGATTCGAGTTTTTTCTGCCGAAAACTTGACCAATTCGAGGTTTCGTGTTGTTAACCCCGAACTCACTGATTCAAGTTTGTTCCATTCTAATTTCTTCTTAAATTAGTAGCCATTCGAGTTGGGAGTTCATTTGAAGTTTAAAAAATCTCACATAACTCTGATTCGAAAATTTGACCTTTGATAAATAACCTCCATAATGTTCCTGCAGCAAACTCTGGGTAGGATTTATTGTATAGTCTGTCCCAGTGTTGATTGTGTTATACAAACGATGCAGGTTACCTATGTCTTTGTCTTGCTGCACACTTTCTACTGGCATGTGAAGCAGGTGAATCTGATACTTAAAGGGATACTTTCATGGTAAAATGTTTTTTTAAAACGCATCAGTTAATGGTGCTGCTCCGGCAGACTTCTACAAAAAGAGGAAATGGATTTTTTAATATATAATGTTGAAATCTGATGTGGGGCTAGACATATTTCCAGTTTCTCATGTGCTCCCAGTCATGTGACTTGTGCTCTCATATACTTCAGACACTCGTTACTGCTGTGCTGCAAGTTGGAGTGATATCACCCCAGAACAATAGGATGGTAACATCTCCCTGATAGATATAAGAACAGCACTCAATAGTAAAAATCCATGTCCCACTGCAACTCCTTCAGTTACATTGAGTAGAAGAAACAATAGCATTTCCGAAAGCAGTTCCATAGTGCAGCACTGGCTACTTCTAAAAGCACATGACCAGAGATGGCTGCTTACACACAAATATTACAACTAAAAAAAACAAACTAGTTCGATGAAGGAAATTTTAAATGGTATAGTGAATTATTTTCAGTGTAAACAGTGTTATAAGGAAATACAAACTACACCATAAAATCATAAAATAATCCCCAACTTGTTTGGAGATCTCAGATCTCACTTTCTAAGGTCAGTCTTTAGCTGGTTATTGATATGGCTCTGGGTGGAATTCAGTCGACTTCCAAACAGCACATGATGCTCTCTGTCTTCTGTGTCACTTGTGCAGATACTTGCAGGGGGCACAAGTACACACATTGACAATAGGAAACCCTTGCATTGCCACCAGTTTGGGTGTGATGGTAGTTCTAAGATTTCATTAGCAATGCCACACACATTAGTGAGCCTAGTGATGGCATATTCACTTTGCAAATGCTAGCCACATTCACAAAATAGTGCAATGCAATTAGCCTGTATTTTGGTGCATTCTGTGCAATTGTGCTGGGCAAAACTTAACATGCAGCCACAATAAAACTATAATTCTGGCAAAACTTTCATTATGGGGGAAAGAAATGATAGTTTACATCTGAAAATGTTTGGCTATTTTTATTTACAAATATGCAGACTAAAAAAGAATGCTAGTTTTTTTACCACTATTATATCAACAAAGTTCTTGATATAAGTTTTCTCATGATCTAAAACTTATTAGGATTTTCACTCCAAATTTATGATTGCACATAGCAGCTCTTCATTATTCAAGAATACTTACATTTATTATGGTTCTTCGTTGACATCCATTAACTTTGCTCTTGAAGTACCTTCAAGTTAACAGGAAGACTGGGTTACACCATCATCTATAATAGGACAATATAGAATGATATACCCAGTCTTACCACATCTGGAACCATTAAGGACATATAATTGACATATATCAAGGTCTCTCTTTTTTTAAGCACTCCATATTAGTAGTTTGCTCACTTATGAATTCAGATATGTATTTCTTCTTTGTATGAAGGTACAATATAAGAGTTGAATCATCTTGTTAATACCTTCTATATCACCTCTAGAACTTCATCTAAAATAGCACCTGTGTGTCCAGCTAGATAATATTTCAATACTATTATAAAGATGTCTAAAACATTCCTGAATCTTATTTTAGATGTCTTGGGGCTATGGTAGTCTCTTATGCATCCCAAGGGTGTAATGTTCTCATGAAGTTTCCATGTCAGGTCAGTGGGGTCAGTCAACATTATCTTGTAAAGTTACAAGATTATGTAAATAACTGTATATTTCCTAACGGAATAAAAGCTGCACCAATTGCTAATTCAAATGCAAACAGTACAGTCTACCAAAGTGAGTTTCCTACAGCAGTAAAAAATTGAGGGGATTTAACACAGAGGTAGGTTTCTTCTCTGCATTATTGGAAAAAATGAGGCGGAGCAAGTTTTCATCATATTGGTGGGACACCACTTGTAGGGATACACCAGAGGCTTTTTTCCCTGTCTGAGGCATCACAAGGCTCCACAAATGGTTTTCCTTCTAATCTGAGCTGGAGCTATATACCGCACCTCTGGGTCAATCTCTGCAGGGAACACCTTACTTCTTCACTGAATTTCCAACAGAGCTGATTCTAAAGGCCTTTTATGGTCTTTGTCATGTCTGAAGTATAGCATATCTTCCATTTTTATAGTAGTGCTCATTTAATCAGGCTTTAGGCCATTCCCCAGCCAGCATGTTTTATGGTCCTCACTACTTTTGTTCATTCTTGTTATTGATGTTATTCTAGCCCAATCACTGTCACTCGGTCAAGATTGCTTCCCAATCTGTTAAAACATTGTGGATCACTTGCCATCTGCTACTAGCATTTCAGAATATACCATTGGCGGATGTTATGTACCATTACAACAAATTTTTACCTGCATATTGCTTGCTTTTAAGGTTAAACCTCCCAAATGGCCACCACTGGGATTATATGGCTGGGAATGAGAGGGCTTGAGTTTTTATTTTAAGTGGAAGGCATTATTTTTACCATATTGAACAATATATATTTATATATATATATATAAACAACAATCCAATTTGTTGATAGTATATATATATATATATATATATACATATATATATAGTAATACGAAAGGTAACCGATCTCTATCACCGTCTTCCACTTCCTGTGTGCTAGGTCAAATAAATATGTCTAAAATATGTATAAATGTTCAAAAGGGACCAGCACTCTGGTCTAGAATCACCAGAATATGTATTTATTATATTAATTTATTTAAAATGTATTTATTATAACTGTGCCTCCGATGTTGTGGCCCGCATTGGGGCCTTTATCAAGGATGTATATATATATATATATATATACAAGAGGTCCTCTGCACGCATGCTATTACCAATATCATTTGTCACAGCCTCATTGCACCCCTGCTTAATGTTTTTAAAAATTAGTGTCGGGCATAATTTTCCCTTCATTGTTATCTATCTCTCTATCTTACTTTTTTTTTATAATATATTTCCCTTTGCATAAAACCTTTAGTGCTATGAACCTTGTCTGTGTATTAGAATACTTTCAAACCTTCTTATTCTTAAATAACACAAGCTGTATCAAGAAAAATTAAAAGTAGCATTTTTTTTCGAAATGAAGACTAATACTAATATTATATTAATACCAATTAAGGAACATAAATGTACCTGTCTTGGAACATATAAATGAGCCACATTGTTCATTGATTCATAATAATGCATATTGTGGAAATAAGACAGATAGCGGCACCGAGAGAAATTGCTTTGTAGCATTAGTGTTATAATCAATTAATGCTACGTTATACAGAAATATCACAGTTGAGGTAAAAGGCTCACCTAGAAGTGATCATCCATTTAGTCTGACTGATGTCACAGGCATAACAAAGGAATCAATAATGAAGTTTGCAATGCGGATTGACTGGCAGAATACAATTATCCTTAATGAACAAAGGTACAGGGTAAGTAGATTAATGTCACATAAACACAATCAATAAACCTGCTAGCAATAATCTATTCTTTAAAATAGCAAATGTGAGCATGTTGCTTATATTATTGCAGAAGTGTGGACTCATACAGATATGAAATAGCATAAAAAATAACAAACAATATACAAAGATCAGTAAATATATTTAAGACACTGGAACACTGCATGTATGTTTTCTCACAAATATCTTGAGCTAGAAAGCACAAATCAGTATATTCCTATTAATATGTAAGGTGGAAAACGGTATTCCCTATACTGTACATATTATACATGATTTACTGTGATTTACAGCAATGTTACAACAGTGGCAGCATACCAACACTTCAATGAGTGGTCCCATCTGCTCTTTATGTGCCTTACATACATTCTACTAAGGGTAATGGCATTCACAATTTTTAAAGAACCAGTGTGTCCCTCTCTGTTCATAAAACAGTGATCACCCAACATCTCTTTAATCACCTTCATAAATCTCGTACTAATGTTCACTTTGCCTTGAAGGGGCATTATGAATTACTGGATATGCATGGAAAGGTAGTTACATTATCTTGATAAATATGCAGCTACAATTTCCATATTCTAAAACCATGTAGGATGAAAACCCCCAGCTTGAAAAAAATGCAAATTAGACTTCTTCCCAGTTGGATGCAAGGAGTAAAATACCAGCAGAAAGCTTACTTTATCTCAACCACCTCATTACAACAGCCTACACACAGCTTCTTTGCCAAGAGAGCCGTGAGAAACTATGAAAAAGCTGACACAGAATCTGAACACAGTCTTTACAAAAATATAATTTACTAGATAAAGGTGGGTCATGGGGGGGGTCATGGTACTGGATACAGATACTTTATAAGTAAAATATATGAATTTGATATGATATTCTCCACTGTCAAACACAGAAGCCTTATATGCTGTCTCCTAAAAATATTTGTATTTTTTTACAGCTAATGTTGGTGTTAGCACCTATTTTATGCTGCCACAGGCTCCCTCAATGAAAGCAGCATGCGTCAAGACCAATGTATGGTTAAAGCAAATAGTAGATCAGAGTAACAAATTGCTTTTTTGAACCTTTAAATAAACCTTTAAATAAAAGTATCAAGGGGTCTGGCTACATGCATAAGGGGTGCTGTCCATTATGAGGAGAAATTAGCAATGTGAGCTGCAACATTTCATCACTTCCTGTATAAAGGGGTAATATCACTGATAAGTTAGTTATCAGTTAATGTGATAAACTGCTTGGCTAGCAGTTGGTTAAATGATTCTGCTGTGTTATGATGGCCATACACTGAGAGATCCTCTCATTTAGCGATGTCGCCAAACGAGCGGATCTCTGTCCGATATGCCCACCTAGGGCCCTAGGGCCCAACTATCGGATCAGAATAATGTGCAAATGGGCGGTCGGATCAAGGGACTGCATCAATGCACAGATGCAGCCGCGATCCGACGGGATTTTTAATCCTGCCCGATCGACATCTGGCTGACTTTCGGCCAGATATCGATCGGAGCAGCCCATCGGAGGGCTGATAATCTGGCGACTCAGTCTGTCGGCAGCTTTTATCGGCCCGTGTATGGCCACCTTTAGTTCAGGGGAAACAGTCAGACAAGCACAGGAACATTTGGTTAATTTGTTAGAACATGGCAGGTAAGGCAGCCTTGCTCCATACTTGCTCTCATCTTAGACAGGAAAAGGGAAACAGGAATATAAATCATAAGACAATGGCAAAACAGCAGGAATGCCCTTAACCAAAATGTCCACACAATCAGGTTACTTCAGTTAATGCATTTTATGCCAAATGTCACTGTCAGATTTGCAAAAAACAAATACATTTATAAATATGTATTTCCTACATGACCAGTGTCATTCAAGTGACAAGGGGACAGATTCACTATCGGGCAATTTTTTGCCCACGTCAGCTTCTCACCCCTCGTACCACTTCGCCAGGCGCAAATGCTCTACAAATACAATAATTCACTAAAATGCAAAGTTACATTCCTGGCATGAATGCTGGCAACTTTTTGCTGGCATACTTCAGCTGTGCGAGCATTTCATAGCAAAGATGCGCTAAGTTCATTTGTGCCTAGCGTAAATTCACTAGTTATCTTGCACTAAGGTCAATTTGCATAGGGCAGGAAATTTAAAGTTGTATGGAGGTCTTTATTATAAATGTTGGTGCAAATGCTTGAAGATACCGGTTTTTATTACACATATCCAGGGAACCTTAATAAAGACAAGAGAGTTAATATAATGCCCTACACATGAGCACACTGTAAAATGAATGTTCCATATGTTATGAAATATCTGGAGAAAACCAGTTACCCAAAAAAAGTAAAAGTTAGGACTTTTGCAGCCAAACCTGCTTAAAAAAAGGAACAGTCTCCAGTGTTTAGTAATGTTAATGCATTTTTGGCACACAGGATATGATGTGACAGAAGATGGATCTAATCTTTTTAGCACTTCGCCTGGTCTGAGGTGGCAAAATCAACTCTGGCGAAAGAGGTAACATTTAGTAAAATCCTCACTTTAGTGCATTTGCGGCATAACGATCGTTTGCCAGAGCAAAAAGTCGCCTGGCGAATGAACACTAGCGATGGTCCAGTTCACTAGCAAATTGGCGCCTGCACCTTTTAGTGAATTGTGGATGTCCCTGTGGGTAGCAACACTGGCGAAAAGTTGCTAGGGTTAGCCACTTCACCCTTTAGTGAATCTGCCCCAAGGTGTTTTGGATTTTAACAAATTTGTTAACACACTGGCTTTAAAGATGCTGTTTATTAAATACAGGTATTGGATCCCTTATCCGGAAACCCGTTATCCAGAAAGCTCCGAATTACTGGATGGCCATCTCCCATAGACTCCATTATAATGAAATAATCCAAATTTGTAATAATAAAACAGTAGCTTGTACTTGATCCCAAATAAGATACAATTAATCCTTATTGGAAGCAAAACTAGCCTATTGGGTTTATTTAATGTTTACATGATTTTCTAGCAGACTTAAGGTATGAAGATCCAAATTATCCGGCAAACCCCAGGTTCCAAGTATTCTGGATAATAGGTTCCATACCTGACTTGGGTTTTGGCAAATTTGTTAAACTCCAGTATTGATTAAGTTAAAATATGTTTCATTTGTGCACTCATGATTTGCCATTCACATATCTTCCACACAGGACATACACACAGACATACACGGACTCTCACACAATACATACATACATAGATTTTACATATCATATTTTACATATCATATATCGTATTTGACTCGCTAAATATCTGATAATTTGTATGTATATTCTTTAACGCATTTTTACACATTAAATATACTTAAATATCACCTTGGTGAGTGGTGTTTGTTGACAATAGAACTTACACAAATTATTTAAAGAGACTGCATTTTCTACACTGTTATGTAGTCTGCTTATGTTAAATGGGTGCTTCACATTTACAGTACATTAAATTTTTAGTATGTAATCCTCTGCAACATTTCAGGTGGCCTTCATTTTTTCTTTTTTTATAGCTATTGAATTATTTGCCTTCTTCTGACTCTTTCCAGCTTACAAACAGTGGTTACTTACCCCATCTAAAAAACAAATGTTCTGTTAAGCAACATATTTACTGTTATTGTTACTTTTTATTGCTCTTTTTATTCTATTTAGGCCCTCTTCTATTTATATTCCAGTATCTTATTTCAATCAAGGCATGTGTATTTGGACCTAGCAACTATAATGCTAAAGATTGCTAAATGCAGAACTAATGAGTAAAAAGTTAAATATCTGAAAAACTAAAAATAATTTAAAATGAAATATCAGTCTCTACATCATATTAAAGTTCATGGTGAACAATCCCTTTATAGAGCGTGTAGCTGCAGAGGACTCATTTTTAGTGACAATGTATTTTTTATGTATAGGTTTACAAACATAGAATAACCTAGCAATGTAGTAAGTAATGTAATGGATTGTGTACTCATTTTATATAGGGCTAACCTGTTTTTTCAGGTTTTCATCTACTGCACGCAACAGAAATGTTAAATTAATAAATATATATTACCTGACCTGTTGAAGGACGTACTGTTTTTACTAAGGCAAATTCATTACTTTGTTAATATGTAACAGCTGCTAAAAGGACCTTGTAGTTAAAATGAAAAGTCATTAATAGAAAATAGAAAGAACCTCTTGTTTAGTACGCATTTTGGCAACCAGACAAGTTATTTCATAATGATTGCATTTGCTACACATTATAGCAACCCTGAGGATTTTTTTTACACTCATGGAAAACATGCCAGTATATAATGGACGCTAATATTATTTTAGTCTTCATTTTATCCTTAAAATGAAACATTTGCTTAATAAAAAAGCCATTCCTTTATACATGGCAGCGGGCAGCTCTTTTATTGTGTGGGACCTCAGAGGATGCCACCTGCTACATCTTTCTCCAGTATGTGTTTATGGTAAGTAAACAAGATTTTTTTTTCCTGTTGTCCCTGGGAACAGTAATAGCAGGCCTTTGCATGTCTGTGATTGTAATATCTCTTTTTCTTTCTCTGTATATAAATATATATATATTTCTCCCCTGTGCACTGATTTGCCTGCAGCGATGGATTGACACAGGATCTCATGTTATATTTAATAAAGGAACTAACACTACAATACTGTTTCACTGTGATTTTATTGTACATCTGTAAGGCACAGACTAGTAAGCAACAGAGTGATATTTGCATTCATTGGGGCAGATTCACTAACAGGCGAATTTTTGCGAGCGCTAGCTTCGCACCAGGAAAAATGTGCTATAAATACGCTAATTCCCAATGCAAAGTTTTGTCCTGGGCGTTGAATGCTGGCGACTTTTCTCTGGCGTTACTTTGACTTTAATTTTGCACAGCCCATCTAATTACCCAGTATTTATTTTTACACTGAACAATTAATTTAACAAAGATGAGAGTTAACAGAATAACCTACACATGAGCCCACTGTAAAATTAATGCTCCATATGTTATGAAATGTAGAAAAAGTGTAAGCTAGGACTTTTGCAGGCAATCCTGCTTAAAAAAAAGAAAAGCCACCAGCATTTCTTTAACTTTAACACATTTTCAGCAGACAGGATATGATGCAAGAGCGAAAAGTCGCCTGGCGATAGAGTGCGAATGAATGCTAGTGACGGTCTCTTTTTGCTAGTGAAGTGGCGACTGCGCCTGTTAGTAAACTGGAAATGCCCTTGCGGGTGGCAATGCTGGCAAATTGTCACTAGCGCTAGCCACTTTGTCCTGTAGTGAATCTGCCCCATTTTTAACCTCTGGATTTTATCAAGATTTTTATAAATGCAAGGGTATGATCAGCAAGACATTTTTTTGTTAAACCACCTGAATTTTAATTAAATGTAACATTGTATATAACGACTGGTGCTGAGAATGTAGAAAGAAAGGAAAGCACAGAACTTTACATGATCATATTCGAGTAGAAGCAATGCAGTCAGTCTGACAGCAACCAGACACATACTGTATCTAGCATTTTGCAAAAGAATGAGCAATTTTGTCCACATGATAAAGCATACCTGCCAAGTCACTTTGGTTTTGCATGTGACACATACTTGGAGGACCCAGAATCTATCGTCTGCATAGGCACATTAACACACAGTGTACTCTCTGAACATTTCCTTTTATAGATCTAGGGCAAAATAAATGCATGAAAAAAAGAGTTGTCCCTTCTCCTGCATTATTTTTACTTATGAGCTGCAGGAGAGAAAATTATTTAGACATCTGCATTGAAGGAGAGCTGAATAAATGCTGCCCGGCTATACATTTGTCCTTGCTCATAGTTCCTAGTTCCATGCATGACTCACATAGATTTGCTTCCTCCCTCCTGCTTGTATGTATCCCTCACCAAGACTGAGCTCATTCTGATTTAATTGCAGGGGAACGGCTGGTCAGACACAGGGCAATGACAAAAGGCTTGAATACTGCAGCTCCATTCTGACCACAGAGAAATCAGTGTTCCCAGTCTATGCAAGACAACTCGGACTGATTAGAAGAAGTAAAATGGACTCTAGCATGGACTGCTTTTTATAAGTGAAGGGGTCCTGTGTGTATGTAAATATATAGATATATATTCCTCTACAACCATTTTAGCTCACCAATCTATTATATTTTAGCTCTGTGCCAATCATCAACCTGACACTGTAATTAAACAATATTAGAAAACCAAGCAAATTATATGACTATGAAATCTGCATTTAATGTACTGAATGAACTGTTTCAATTAAGAGGCTTTAAAACTGTTGAAAAGCTAAGTTTAGGCTAGGGCAGTCCTCCCAACTGTCCAGATTTTAACAGCTCAGCCCACAGTCCCCCCCAGTTGTTACTGAAATGTCCTGAGTTTCTGTTTGATCTACTGCACTGAACAGCCAGAAAATGATACAACCTTTCTAAAACTGAAATAAATAAGCACCTGCACTTAGATACATTTGTGACAGTTTAAGATAAGCAAAGAAGATACACTTGTAACTATTTAAGATAAGCAGGTCTCTTGGGAGAATTGAGACTTGAAGCTTAAAGGATAAGTCACCTTCCTTAGCAAAAATGTAATAACACATAAAACATGATCCTAAAATCACTGGAAATGTGGAAAGACTTTTCATAACATGCCAGTTTTTTTTTTAAATGCATGTGGTATTTGGGGAGTGACCATCAAATGGACATGGTCAAAAATGTTCACTTGGCAAAACTTTTTGTCCCTGTTTCTGATTTTCAAATGTTGGGAGGTATAGGCTAGGGTCAGTCGGAGACAAAATCAGCCCCTCACCACTAGAGGAATCCTCTTCTCTGTCAAAAAATAGTTTATTCCAAGGGGGAGCCTATGATTAAGTATCTGAATGATATGAAACGCTTAAGGCTGTATTCTTGTGCCTTGGAATAAACTATTTTTTGACAAGTCTGCCTGGAAGAGTGGTCCCTGCCAGTGCCTGCCTTTTTTATGTATATAGTGGTCCACTCCATAAGCTGAGGGTTCAGGGCGGTGCACCTGGACCTCCCTTCACTACCGGTGAGTTCTACTTAAACTCGAGTATCTACTACTTTCTATATATCGACTGCTTGACTGCAAAAGTGTATGTTTTCAGAAATTATCAAAACAATTTAGCAGATAGTGAGGTTACATCTTCAAAGAAGATGATGCTAGAGATCTGATAGTAATACATTTGGATGCAGGATTCACTGATTTCAATACTGCTGTGAAACATAATCCGAATTGCTAAACAGAATTGTACAGGAACTTGTACATAAACTGTATATTTTATGCTCTGTAATTTACAGCAGGCCAGAGCAATGTGTTCAGGGCTGTATTTAGGTCCGGTACTGCCCTCAGCATGAGATCTCCAACTGTCCAAGTGATTTTAAGTGTTTTTAAAAGGGTTGTTCACCTTTATATGAACTTTTAGTAGATATATTTTGAGACAACTTGTCTGCAATTGGTTTTTATATTTGATTATTTGTGTTTTTTGAGTTATTTAGCAGTTCTCCAGTGCATATTTAGCAGTCTCTCAGTTTCAGCATTCAAGTTGCTAGGGCCCAAATTACCCTATCAACCATGCACTATTTTGAATAAGAGACTGGAATAGGATATGAATAGGAATGGCCTGAATAGAAAGATACAGTAAGTAACAAAAAGTAACTATAAGAATACATTTATAGCCTTACAGAGCATTTTTTTTAGGATGGTGTAAGTGACCCCCGTTTGAAAGCTGAAAAGTGTCAGAAGAAGGCAAATGAACTATAAAAAAGAAAACCAATTGAAAAGTTACTTAACCATTCTGTAACATAAGTTAACTTAAATGTGAACTACCCCTTTAAATGCACTTTAATATTTAGTACACAGTAGGCATTGTAGGACTTACATTAAATGAAGGGCCTTGCTGTGGCATGTGAGCGTACATATTTGAGAAAAATGTGGTATGTACGCCTCAATAATTGTAAAATTTAATTAAAGGGATCCACGCAGGTTGATCTGGAACACTAGAAGTTTACTTTCTCTTTTGTACAATCTTAATTCTTTGTTGGTCTTTAGTTAGCCTTAAAACCTGAGAAATCCTGATGGGTTTTACAGTTAGCAACATTTTCTTGACTGTAAGGAAGATTAAAACAGTCAGGAAATTTTTTTAAAGGAATTGCTCAGTAAAAAAATAAAAACTGGGTAAATAGATAGTCTGTGCAAAATAAAAAATGTTTCCAATATAGGTAGTTAGGCAAAAATGTAATGTATAAAAGCTGGAGTGACTGGATGGCCAGAACACTACTTCCTGCTTTTTAGATCTCTTGGTTTCCACTGATTGGTTACCAGACAGTGACCAATAAGTGACTTAAGGGGGGCCGCATGAGTGTGAACATGGTGCAACATAACTGTTGCTTTTGAATCTGAGCTGAATGCTGAGGCTCAATTGCAAACTCACTGAACAGCTATGTCCCATGTGATCCCTTCAGGTCGCTGACTGACACAGAGCTAGGGAGCTGAAAAGCAGGAAGCAGTGAGAGCAGTGTTAATTATTTTCCTGGTGGTAATTATTTCTGATGACTACACTAACTTTCAGTTAGACAGTAGTGTACATTTGGCACAATTTAATATCAAAACAAGGTTTTTCCTGTCTATACATATGTTTATATCTTGGAGGGGTCTGCTATCCCACAGATTTGTGGATTGTTCATACAATATGAGAGGAGTTTTCCTGCTGGATATGTTGCGGTGTTTGCAATAAAGACAAGGTGGTAACAAAACATTAAATACATTTCATATATAATCCCTGTTTCCAGAGTGTGAGGCAGGGTAGTAACACAATGTTACCAGTCATATCATTATATATGATTTTAGCAAATGTTTAAGTGTGATGAGCTCTTGAAGCCAGAGTCATAACAAGAGTCACTAGTTAGGAGGCAACTGAAGGAACCAAACACAAAATTGCAGAAGCAGAAATTTGACTACTTCTATTTTCAATGGAAGAAATTTTTTTCGGCCCCACAACTAGCAAGTACAAGCATTATCAAGCATTGTTGTCCACCCTTCCATGCATTAGAACCACTGCAGTCCCTGAGAGGTGAGGAAGAATAGTGGCCTGTGCCTGAAGGAACAGATAAAGGGAAGCACAGACCTATGACTGGCTTCTCTCTCATGCAATGTCCTCTCTTGTGTTGCCATGTAGGGCTGTTTACTTAATGCATAGTCCTTGTTTGACAGCCCTTTAACAGGATGGTTCCCCAAATTTTGGTGTGACATGCCACTTAATACTTGGACTTATGTTAGCATTGGGGAACATTCTAAAAAAGTTTGTAACCGATACATGGTGGTATGACTAAAAGGAGCCAAAGAGACCTTCACAATGGAAGGCATGCCATGTAAATTCTTCTAAAAACAAAATGCTTTCACATCTCATGCTATACACATAGCACTGCCTTAAAACCAAAAATGAGAGGTCTTAAAGGAACAGTAACACCAAAAAAAAGTTAAAATTTTTAAAGCAATAAAAATATAATGTACCGTTTTGCTGCACTGGTAAAACTGTTTTTGTGTTTGCTTAAAAAAACAAACTACAATTTATATAAACAAGCTGCTGTGTAGTCATGACGGCGGCCATTCAAAGCTGGATGCACAGTCAATAACATGTCAGCTCTGTAGTATACAATGGGATTCTTCAGAACTTATCTGTTATCGACTGTGTATCCTGTGGTTGAATGTCTGCCCCATGGCTACACAGCAGCTTGTTTATATAAACTATGGTTGTTTTTCCGAAGCAAACACAACAGTTTTACCACAACAGGGCAGCAGTACATGATAGTCATTCCTTTAATATACTTAAAATTTTTGATGTTATTGTTCCTTTAACACACTCACATAAGAAATCACATGCAAACCCCTTAATGTTCCTGTGGCCAACTGTGCATCCAGGAATGAAAATTGTGTACTTGGAGTAACACTTTTCATGATTCAAATGAACACAAAACGAAAGGTACAAATGAAGATATTATTTCCCAAATGTTCAGAAATCAGCAAAGAAAATATATTTATGGTTTAAGTGGCTTTAAAAAACACACAAACAATTCTTTATTTGTCTTGACATACTATTAACTTCTAGCTAGTACATGTAAAATCTTTTCTTGTAATAAGGGCTCTCATTTTCAGATTTCAGCTTTTTTTAATATGAGCTTGGCAGTGTTCAGCCATGTTTTATCTATTGTCTTAACAAAGCATTGTTTGTTGTTTTTTTGATAGCGTCTTAAATAATACATACTCAAAAATTACCATTAAAGCCATACCGGAAGAACTACAGGTGTTTTTAAATACAAATGGAAATGGTGCCAGTTTTATGAAAAATCAACAAACTCTGTATAAAAGCATTCCTGCCGTTATCAAGTCTGGTTGCTGTAAGCAATTTAAGCATTTTCCAAACAAAGACATGATTAAGGTTTTTCTTGTTCTCACCATGCATCAGTAACCTATAGATGAGCTTTTATAATGAGAATTAAGATATTGGGATGTGTAATTTTTTCATTATTTTCTAGTTAACCAGGAAAGGTATCCTCTATTTTCTCTTGGCATTTAAAATTAAAGTATCCCCTTTTATAAACCTTTACTTCTTCGGTATGTTGTATTTCAACAATTTATCTTGTGAGGCACTGCTCCTCAATCTGATTAAGTGTGTTCATTATAACCACAAGGTGAGGAAGTACAGCCAAAAGACAATTCACTAAAGGGCAAAGTGGCTAAAGCTAGCGACGTTTTGCCAGAAATCCCATCCGGATGGGACATTGGCAATTCACTAACAGGAGCCGATGACATTTCTAAAGCAAAAGAGACCATCGCTGTTGTTAGTTCGCACTCACCAGGTGATGTTTTTCTCTTGCGAACGGTCATTATTCTGCAAATTCAGTAAAGTGTGAATTTTACTGAACGCTACCTTTTTCGCCAGAGTTGACTTTGCAGCCTTAGAACAGTAAAACTGCTAACATTAAGCTACATATTCCTCAATTTTATGTCAGTTACACCATATCCTGTCTGCCGGAAATGCATTAAAGTTGTAAAACCGCTGGCGACTTTTTCCTTTTTTTAAGCGGGCTTGCCTGTAAAAGTCCTAACTTACACTTTTTTGGGGGCCATGGAACATTCATTTTACAGTAGGCTCCTGTGTAGGTCATTATAGGATCTCTTTTGTCTTTATTAAGGTTCTTTGTACATTTGTAATAAAAAGTGACCACTTCAAGCATTTGCAACAACATCTCTAATAAAGATATTCATACAACTTTAATGTACCATTCCTAGTCAAATTGACCTAAGCAAAAGATCACTAGCGACTTTCACACAAGTGAATCTTTGCTATAAAATGTTCACACTGAAGAAGTATTGCTAGTGTAAAGTCACCAATGTTTGGTGCCCAGGACGCAACTTCACATTTTAGTGAATACCATAGTGGTAACAAATTTTTGTCTGGTGAAGTCGTGTAAAGTGTGCGAAGCGGTCACTGGCGACAATTCGCTCTTTAGTGGATCTGTCCACTATCACTTTCAATGTGAAGCAAACAAAAGTTCAGATAGGTTTAGCATAGCCAATATTCAGATATACCTGTAGTTGCACCAAAAAAAGATAAAAGCTAAAGCATACAATTCTGATAACATTCAGCAAAAATTAAATTCGACCAAAGTGTTTTTATGAATGAAAATGGACCGTTTTCGATCGAACAGGTCCACTTTTTCGAACAATTTCTCAGAAAAAGACTTCTCAAACTTAAGCAAAAGACTCCATATAGATTATAGGATCTCCCCCATATGCTAAAACAGCAATTTGGCAGGTTTAAGGTGGCGAATAGTCGAAGTTTTTAAAGAGACAGTACTTCGATTTTTGAATATTGATATTTTTTTTAAATACAAATCGAATTAGCTTATTAGATAGTCGAAGTACCCCAAAATTACCTTGAAATTTAAATTTTTTAACTTCAAATTTTTACTTCTACCCTTGATAAATCTGCCCCTTAAATATAAAGTGACAAGAATAGAGTCAAGCTGTTATTGCAAATGAAAGAACTCTCTTTTGGATTTGGTATTTACTAATACTGAACCCATGTGTAGAATTTTAGTGGGTGAGCATTTAGGGAATAAAGATCATAACATGGTTTCATTGAAATTATATTATAGAGGCAACTCTATAATTATGTAACCTAAACACTATATTTTAGTGTTTAGAGGGGATCTCTGCAACATATTAACTGGGAAAAGCTTTTCACATTTATAAACACAGAAGGAAATGGGATGTCTTTTGAAATGCTGTTATTTTATCAGATGCATGGTGACCAATAAAGCATGTAAAATAAGCAGACAAGCTAATTTAGAGATGGAAAAGGGTATTGCACTGAGGAGTAAAATGAATTATTTTTAAATATGTAAATAGTAAAAAAATTACGCAAGATGGGTGGGATCTTTATTATCAGATCAATGTGAAATGGTGCTGGGGGAAATGGTGCTGGGCAGAGAATATGCAGACAAGTGCATTTAACTTTAAGTTAGTCAGCGACTTGAAGGGGGGCCACATGGGACATAACTGTTCAGTGAGTTTGCATTTGATCCTCAGCATTCAGCTCAGATTCAAAAGCAATAGTTATGATCCACGTGGCCCTCCCTCAATTCACTGATTGGTTACTGCCTGGTCACCAGGGTAACCAGTTAGTGGAAAACAAGAGAGCTGAAAAGCAGGAAGTTGGATTCTGGCTATTATGTTAGAAATCCAGTCACTCCATCCTTTATACATTACATTTTTGGTTAATTAACTATATTAGAAACATTTTTTTTTATTTTGAACAGCCTATCTATTTACACAGTTTTTATTTTTATACTAAACAATTCCTTTAAAAACAAACTTGCATGGTAACTACCTTGATGATGAAAATTTTATGAGCATCATTTCATGAAAATAAGAAACTTTCTATATATTATCATTTAATAATATTGTACCATTTCTGAAATAATCAAGGTAATCTTCAGACTCCCCTTCTAAGCAGTCTGTTCTTTCCCTCTTCATTTAGGATTTGGGGTCAGAGTTTGACAGTGCTAATACATCATTGGTGCATGCTCTCTTTGACTAGTTAATGTATTACAGCTAATTGTCTTCAGTTTGCTGTCAATCAAAGTCTAACTTTAACTCCTGTCTGAAGAAAGACAGATTGCTGAGAGGGGGATACTAAAGATTATCTTCATTATATAAAAAATAGGATAGAATTTCTAACTGATTATATTTAGATAATGTATTTACATAAGGTGAAGCTCATTTTACATTTTATTTTTGAAATAGATCTTTAAAAGATTTTGTTGAAACACAGGCAACTTTTTTTTTCTCCAGTTCAGTAACACCTACCATCCAGTCAGATGTGTGCTTTTAGTATTCTAACTACAAAAGACCAGAAAAATGTAAATACTGACTGGCTGCTAGGAGTTACTGAACTGGGGCAATGTTTGCTTATATAACTGCAATTGTTTTATTTGTGAATAATTCTATTCATATTATTGTCCATGATGAAATCAATATTGTGAATATACAACATTTATTTCAGAATGTCGCATCCATTGTTTTACATACAACCTTATACTTTTATTGATGTGCCCTATCATGTGTTCCCATCTTGATCGCTCCATTGATTACTTTTGAATCTAATCTAAAAAGTAAAGCTGTGTTATTTTTTGAATGCAGAATTTCTAAATAGCAGAAAATATGTTATATCCATATAATCATATAAACATGTAAACAAATGCTTTAATGGCAGCCAGCTGTAGTAACCCTCACTTAATCAGTTATTTTTATAAAAAAAAATAGAACGTAATCACAGGAATAAAATACATACAAATAGCCTACTAGATAAGCGAATCAATGTATAATAGCAAATGTTGTAAATGTGCATTATTTATTATGTTAATGTCTTGCCAATATACGCTAAATATTAAGGTCCAATAGGTAACCTACAAATTAAGGAAGGAAGGCTGAATTACGGAGGGATGCCATTTTTTTTATGCACCCCCAGTAATTATAATCACCTATCTTAGACTCTTGAGCAAGTGCTTCTCTTCACTGAAAAAACAGACTGGGGCTCATTTATCAACACTGGGCAAATTTGCCCATGGGCAGTTACCTATAGCAACCAATCAGTGATTAGCTTTTTAAAGCCAGCTGCAAGTAGAATGATGAATGCACCAATCTGATTGGTTGCCATGGGCTACTGCCCATGGGCAAATTTGCCCAGTATTGATAAATGACCCTCACTGACTCAGGGAAGTATCATAGTAAGCACAACACTGCCATCTTGTTTCCTGTTCCTGGGATCAATGTTGCGGCCCTTGGTTGTGGGCAGGTTCATTAAACGTTTGGCTTTTTGCAGTTAAGTTTTCAGTGCCAAAACATTATATATATATTATACTTGTGATACCTCCCTAACTATAGAGATTAAATATTTCAATCTTTCATAATTCAATTTACTTGTAAGATATGATATTTGAGAACAGTCTACTGATATATTTCTTTAAATTATGTATACTTGAGAGCAATAATATATTACCGTTCTTGCATTCATATGTTAGGGACAATTTAATTATGTTGGTTGAGGCTTTAGTGGCTTATTGTCCTTTTTGCTAAACCGGTATTTCGAGATAAAGCTGGGTTTTGTTTTTTAATTTTTTGTTGTTTAAAGCCTAACAAGTGTCTAATATTTTTAAGCATGGCAACAACCTGCCTCAATGTAATTCATTCTAAAATTAAAGAATCTTTTTCTTGTTAATGTTTTGAGTTCATTATAAATTCCCTTGGTGAGTATTAATCAAGCACAAAGGCATGCATTTGCACATTTGTACACTCAAAATATGAGCTTTTGTGTAAATGATGAAACAAGCATGCATGTTTGCCCCTCAGGGTCCAGATGGGGGGGGGGGTGATGACATTGGGATGGGCAGATGACAACGGGGGCAGGGTGGGTGGCATTTCAGGGGGTTTATGGCATTAATGGGCAGGGCTATGAAATGGCGATCAGTGATTGACATGCCATTCAATTCAAAGTCCTGTCTCAATTTCTTAATTTGAAAATCCATACAGGCAGTTTTCATCCGGACAGCCCTTCCAAAACCCGGGCTTTCCAGGTCAAAGCTGGTCAGGTGGCAACCCTAAAATAGAAAGACAGATATATGACTACTTAAAATCCATCTAGATGACAGCTATATCAAAAGATTATGGGGCAGATTTACTTAAGGGCGAAGTGGCCAACACTAACAATAACTAGCCAGAAATACCATCTGCAGGAATATCACCAATTTACTAACTGGTGTAGAGCGCAATTAGTTGGGAAAGAGACTGATGCTAGTGCAGTTTCACAGCCTATTGCCAGGTGAATTTTCACACAGGCGAACAATCTTTACTCCGCAAATTACAGAGTACTCTCATCAGCTTAGACCTGGTGAACTAATAAAATAAAGCTACATCCACCTCAATCTTATTTTTTCAATCTGTATGCTGAAAATTTGTTAAGATGCTAAAAAAAAAGCTGGTGTTTTTTCATATTTTAAAGCAGAATTCTCTTGAAAAGTTGTAACTATTACAAATTTTTGTTTTAACTTTTATTTACCATTTCAGGGGCATGCAACATATGTTTTAGGGTGGGCTCATTTAAGCATTCAAGTTGCCACTTCAAGCATTTGCACCATCAGTATATATATATATATAGAAACAGAAACTCAGCACTCTCTGTGTAGTTGTGAAGAAGTATAGTGATTTATTCTCGCACAGATTGCATATATGGTCTGACGTTTCGGTCCCACATGGGGAAAATGTCCCCATGTGGGACCGAAACGTCGGACCATATATGCAATCTGTGTGAGAATAAATCACTATACTTCTTCACAACTACACAGAGAGAGCTGATCTTCTGTTCCTATACCTATACAAATTGTGATCATGCACCTCTGGCTATACCTTGGATTGAATGCAGGCACTGTGGGACTGTGAGTGTGGGCACTGTGTATATATATATATATATATATATACACATTTAGCACGCAGTCTTGTTTCTTTGCCATTTATTGGATTTCAGGCATCATATCAGTAAACATCAATGTTTCAGTTCATGGACTAGAACCTTTGTCAATATATATATATATATATGTACCCACCCTATTCAAATTGACCTAATCGCAAGTGTACTAACGAAGTTTCGCTAGGCAGAAATCAACATTAGCAGAATTCCGATATGAAATGCAAGCTCTTTGGTGCATTGCCCCAAATATATTGATATTGATATATATCAATAAATATATGCAGACAGGTATACAAAGACAGATGATAAGTGGATGATAGGCGGAAGATAAGTACATGAAACAAATACATTTATAATTAAAGTAGTTGAACAGGTGTACACCATATGTACAACAGATGAAGGTTTCAGTGTGAGACCGAAATGCCTTTTTATACATTTTTGTTTGCAAACCATTTGCTGTCATTTGCTCTATATATATATATATATATATATATATATGTATATATATATATATATATATATATATATATATATATATATATATATATATAATACCAAAACAGGGGTGTGTGGTATGGTGGCTTATCAATTTTATGATCATAACTTTGTAACAAAATAACCCCTGTTTTGGGTGTATATGCATTAGCATTTATAATACGTATATATTCTTTAAAGCCTTTAGAGTGCTCCCACAACCCCCCTGTTTTTGAAATTATATATATATATATATATATATATATATATATAAATAGAGAGAGAGACAGAGAGAGAGAGAATCAAAGAGAGAGAGAGAGAGAGAGAGATAGATGATACCAAGGTGAATGACAGTAAAAGAAAAAAAAGATTGATACATGTAAGTAAAGTACATATTAGACAGACAATTTAGAAAGGATAGATAGAGAAAGAGAGAAAAAGAGAGACAGACAGACATCACAATAGACACATAGACTAGACAGATGTGTGTATTATTTGTATACATAAACAGACACATATGCAGACTGTCAGACAATTAAGATAGATAGATAGATAGATAATACATAGTGGGTGTGTATTGTTTGCGTGTCTGCATAGAAATAGATGCAGTACGTAGGTTAGATAGGCAGAAAGTCTATATTGATAGACAGATAGATAGGATAAACCAAATGCAGACAGATATAAGATCATGATAGAAATAGTTAGACAACTGAAACAAAAGATGACAAGATTAATAGATTACAGATATAGACAGACTGAACCCAACTCCTTGGATGTTGATCCCAGTGGCCTCAAAACAAGTGCATATTTTTGAATTCCTCAATTGAAGGCAAGTTTTGATTGCATAAAAACCAGGTGTACTGCCAAATAGTGTCTCCTATGGGCTGTCAGTCCACATGGGGATACCAAATAGCCAATCCCAGTCCTTTTTGGTACCCCCATGGACTTTTTTCATGCTTGTGTTGCTCCCCAACTCTTTTTATATTTGAATGTGGTTTGTGGGGTAAAAAAGGGTTGGGGACCCCTGATCTACATAGATAGATATGGGAATAGATAACAAAAGAAAAACTTGTGCAAGGGAGGTATACGTTGTCTATGATCAGGAAGGAGACATGGAAACAAGGACTCCATGTAATTTATGCTTATTGTTCTGTATGACAAGGAGTGTAAATATACTTTTTTATGCATGGTAAATAATACTAATATGAATTATATTATTACCTGGTCATTATTATTTGAGAGATATATTGAGGCAACCAGCAAGATGGAGAAGACATTGCTGTAGTGGTTGGTTACAGACATATATGAGAATAGGAAACTGGAGCATATTGTGACCTCATTGACAATGCCACTTACTGGTTTTTATAAAGTCTTGCTTTTTTTTACAGTTATCTGCTCATTGGACAGTCAACTTATAGTGCTCATCCCAACAATACAGTCAAATTAGCTTCTACACAGGGCTGAAGCTAGTAGCCTAATAGTATCACAAGAATATACGAACATATATGTATGTGTGATTGTATATAAGCAATTACATACAGTGTTTATACACACACACAGATATACGTAAATGTTTTCCAGTGCAGATGCTGTGTTATAAAAGCCACATGAAAGTGTTGCTGGGAAAGTCATAGCAGCAGATACACTAATTATTTTCAGTTCAGTGAACACTGGCAATGATTACTTACAGCTGCATAAACATTGCCCTCTAAGATTATGTGGAAATCAGTGTTTTGAGTCTGTGTGAGCTCCAATACATACATCTTCTGACACAACATATTCAGTATAAGGGTAAATAGGAGCAATATGACTATAGCACCTGCCCCAGACACAAGAAGCTACTTGGACTATTATACTTTGCCTGCAGCAAGCACTTCAATTTCGTGTTTGTTTTCAGTCTGATACTCCTGATGCAAGTTTTGTTTCTACATGCTATGTGGTTGATGGACAAAAAGACTGAAGATACTTAGTTACTTTTAAAGGGATTGTGTCAGTCTGTAGAGTATAAGTATTACTTAAAGTGAAACAAATACATAAATAAACAAGAGGTTAAAGTGGAAGTATCTTGCTGTACCTCAAACAACTGCTATTAGGAGGTACAATATGCACCCCACACTTGTCATTTAACTTTGCACCTTACATCAGTAGCTTATGTTAAAATACATTTTTAGTAAGAATATAACTTTTTTTGCTAAGCAACTTTCAAGTTTGACATTTCAGTGGCTTTCTGATAGCTAGATGGAAAGAGGCAAAAAAGCATGAGATTTGGGGAAGAATGCCTTTTTCCCACTAGTAGATACTCATGGAAGGCCAGCCTGAAGGGTAATTATGGTAAAATTTTGGATGGATGAGCATTTGCTGCCCTAGATATTCTTCCATCACAGGCCGAAAGAACAATACTAATGATGTATATGTAACCTAGTTATGAACCACTAGATACTTAACCAACGTTTCACCTCAAAGTGGGGCCTGTACCAAAAATATGAATATCATTGCTCTAAAATAAGACCAAATATATAAATATATATATTACCAAGTGTTAGTTGTAGGCAAATTATGTGATGCAATAGAATTACTTCTTAGAACGGACATGCTCATGGCCATAGCTAAAATTAAAAACAAGTATGGATTAGCGCTATCTCCTTTAGTTTGTTAGGGCAACATGATTGTCCCAGACAGGAGGGTCCAACTGTAAAGAACTTAAAGAAGGACAACTTTAAAGAGATACTGACACCTGAAATTAAACTCTTTTTTACATCTATTATAATATTGGCTTTGAGAGCTACTTCTAACTTTGCCATAAAGTATTTACATGATGCTTTTACATTACCTGTCTGATCCCCCCATGTTCCTGTATGAGGGGGCTGCCATATTTGTGCAGCAGGCATTTGTTATCATTAGAAACTGTAACTAACAGACTGAGATGGGACTGTTAGGTTGGCAAAGTCAGAGTGTCAGAAAGTCAGGCCTAGAAATTTCAGCTAACAGTTATATACAAAAACAAAACTTTCAGCAAAAAATGATCAACATGACCTATAGGTAACAATTAATGTACATTCATATGTTATATAGATGTAAAAAAGTTTAATTTCAGGTGTCAGTATCTCTTTAAAGGGTGTTCAATAGTCACAAGTGGGTTGGCACAAAACCTGCAGTGGACAAAAGCAAATCTTACTAAATCCACTTATGTTCATGAACAATGCTATTATTTCTCTAGCAGCCACCAAAATCTATGATTGGTACACAGTGGAAGAGCTGCAAATAGACCTGTGTCTGCGTAACTCTGGGGAGCCTTTTTATAACCTTTTTGAAAATCCAAAACTGGCTAGTATCAATATCACTACTGCTGTGATATTTTTTAACAAAGGTGCAGATTCCAAGCCATTGTTCTTCATCAGCAAAATCTGAAGGTGGCGTTTAATTAATAGCCTAGCAACATCAACCATTTACTTTCCATATACTAATATGAAACAAACTTCAGTTTTAAAATGGATGCTTAAGTGCATAATGAGTGTTCAAATGGTCCAATCTTGAAAAGAGCAAGTTCAGAAAATGTATGAAGTGCATAGCAGTAGGGTTGTGGTAGGGCATTTGATATTAAGATTTTACATTAGTAGTGCCTTTTGATGACCATGTTCATATGCCTGATAAGAGAATAACGTAGCAAAGTTTATAAAAACAAAAATACCATATATATTATATATATATATAGTATATATTTTTTTAAAGAGATGCACCAAATCCAACTTACAGGGTCCAGGTACACCCCCTGAATCATGGGCAAAGGATTCAGTCGAATGTTGAACTAAATCTTAACCCTTAGTGGAAGTTATCAGCATGTAGCCAGAAAATGCTGATGCATGTGCATTCATTTTTTTACTGTTGTAAAGGTTCAGATTTGGTTCAGCCAGGCTCTTGCATTCGGCAGAATCCTGCTAAAAAAATTGAGTTAAGTCGAATCCTGGACAGAATCCTGAATTCAGTGCATCCCTAAAATTTTGTTAAGGTTTTCCTGAAAGGATTTCATGCATGCAAACAGTCTATGGGGCAAATTCACTAAAGTGTGGAAATTCGCTAGTTACGCCTTCGATGAATTTGCACTCAGGGAGGCGAAAAGTAGCGAAGTTGCACTACCGTTACTTCGTCAGGCAAAGTGCATTTACGCTACGATGCCTAATTTGCATACAGCACAAAGTTAAAAGTATAATAAAAGTATATGTTACAGCCACTACATTACACTACACAAGCCCAGTAAACCTGTAATAAATAAAATAAAGTTGTCCTATTGCCCTAAACATGTGCCTACTGTATAGGTCTGACCTGGCGACGTAAAGTCTAATGCAAGAGGTAACGTTCAGTAAAATTAACATCTTAGTGAATTAGCGTAGTTACGTCCCTTCGCCTGGTGTAAGGGCACGTAGTTGCACAAGTCTATCTACTTTGCTAGCGATTTTTCCACAGGGACACTGTTAGTAAATCGGCAAAGTTGCAAAATTACGTCACACTGGCGAATTAGCGCTAGCATTAGATTCTTCGTGCTTTAGTGAATATGCCCCTACATGTCATTAGATGTTGTAAATATAAATCCACCTCAATTTTCAGCATATGTGGAAGAACAAATCCTCCACTACATTCCCCAACAAACAACTCCCCAAACCCATTTTGGCTTGTATGAACAAAGAGGTTTTCTTGTGGAAAACTTGAGTGAATATTTGACAAATGCCCTTTTGAAAAATATGCCCTAGTTTACATCTTAGGAAAAAGTAATGTGAGTTGTAGCATTGTCTGCATTGTCTACAATTATATGAACAACTATGAAACCGCTCATTAAAATAGGTTAAGTGCAAAAAGAATACCATCCACAGTCTGAAAATGAACCAGTTAGTGCTGAGAGTTTGATAAGATGTGATGCAATGTTTGGTTGGCTTTACTAGTATCATTTTAAACTTAACATTTAAGTAATATCCCAGCAAAGCAAGTCATATTCTACTTCAATTGTTATAATTTATTTATAAATGTTCATATAATGTACCTTTTAGTTGGCAATACTTGAAAATACTTGAAAATAATTAGCAGGGGGAGAGCTGGACTGGCACATTAGTCAAAATTTTCCACACCACATATAACATTTCCAATGGTTATAACAAATACAGTAATGTATATTATACAATTTCAGAAAGTAACTGTGAAATGGTCATAGGCACAACTGGTACTTTTAAAATGAAATCAAAGGCAGCACTGATAAGGGATACCATATTTGATCTTTGCAGATCCATGTACTTCATAGCTGTATTCCTTTCCATTGCCTTTATTCCCCTCTTCATTCCCAATGTACTTTTGACCACAAAAGGTGTTTACTTGGCATGTGCAAGCCCACAGAAGCATGTGATATGGATTAAAGGGGATGAACAGTAATCCCGTTGAATTGAGTGATTCTGTTTGAACCACATAAAACAAATACAGATATTTTTTTTTCTTACTGTTGAAAAGGTAAACTATCTGGTTTGCTCTGCTGCCACAGACAACCTCAGTCAGCACCTGCTTTAGTTCCAAAGTAATCCGATTGGTTTCTTACTGCACAGTCCTCCATGTGCAGTAGGAGCCAATTGGAAGCAAGTATGCTCACTGCTGGATGTATGTTCTCTGTTCTGGCAGGTTCCCGCTGCGCTAAAAGAACAGCATGGCTGCCGGCTGCTCATTTTTATTGAACAGCTTAGATAGGGCTAACTGAGCTATAGGAAACTGGACTGATTATCTTTACAACAATAAGAAAAAAATGTGTATATACTTTATATATATTGGTATACTGTTAGGGTTCTAAAAGAATTCCTTAACTTAATGGAATGAATATACATCCCAATTAAATAGTTCAAATCTGGGGCACTACCATAGAGCGTTTGTACCACTGGGATGTACATTAGCCCTTTAGAATATAACTGCTGGCAGTGTTTTAGTTAGTCTCTAAATAAAAATTTACAGGGACAACAGAACCAGCAAAACGGATTATATATAAAAAAAGGACCAATGGCCCAAATGCCCTTTAAATATATAATATACCAGCTGTGCTTCCTGAATTGTATCTTTATAAGACACATAATGTTGTGTTCGTCATTCATGCATCTACAGCTGTGGCAATAATCACTAAAAAAGAAAAATCCATTTTCCCATTCTCGCTAGCTCATTCCAGATCACTAGACAAAATAGGAGGAAAAGGTTAGTTGCATAACTGGAAAAATGTAAAATTTTATTCCAGGAAAATTAACAAGCTACACAGGAAAAATTTTGGCAAATGCAACTTTATATTTAAATTTCACACACATCTGTAATTTAAAGAATGAAAGACTCACAGACTCTAATGTTAATCTAAAATACTAAAAATGAATGTTTTTCACAAGAAGGGGGGGTGGGGGGGGGAGAAAATAAATCATTTAAACAACCAATACACCAAAATGTGCAGAAAGTATAAATAAAACTGTGCCTTCAGTAGAATAAATGCTTCACAACTTGTGCAAAATATAATACCAAGGACCTGGTCTCCTCACAAAAGTTGAGTTCAGATATAAACATGATCAACCGTCTGTGGTTCTTAGAGTGAATCAGAATGGGCAGCACATCTGGAAGGCTGATCTCATCCAAGTGATGTTCAAACTGATTTAGAGAACAATGGGAGCCAAAGGAGAGAGGTGAGAGAGCTTTCTTTCATGCACTCCCAAAAAGATTGACCCAACATTATGATTTCATTGATATTAATTCAAGATTAAACAAAATGGAAGATACTAGATAACCAATTAAGGCAACATGTATTTATTCAGATTTAGTGCTCAGTAAGTAGACCCTTCAGTAGCTGAGGCACCAGAGAAGTACCCAGCTCAACCTGTTAAATGCCTCTCAGATACCCAGGGGATTCAGAATATAACAGAATATAAGATATAACGTTGCCATATTGACTACTAGCTAGGTTTTCTTTTAAACGAGATTCAAATAAAAAAAATTGGCAAAAAGAAAGGGGAGGGGGACACAAAAAACATGTATATGTAAATTTCACTGTTAAAGAAAACCTTTGCTTTATAGAAAGAATACTTGAAAAAAGTAGAATATCATTTTAACAAAAAATACTGCTTTGGAATGTTCCCTAAGGTTTACTTACAAGGCAAAGAAAGCTCTTAGTAAGATAATCCAATAATGAATGGCACATCCTTTTTCATTTACAGTACTTTTAATTCCCATTAGTCAATCTTTGAAAAAAGGACAAAAAACCCCCCAAACAGTATTAAATATTCAAAGAGTCTTCAAACTCTTAAAAGCATGTTTATTAACACATTTACCTCAATTCAATTATTTAAGATGTCCATTGCTAACCTTTCTTGCTGTTCTTTTTGTAGTGATTTACACAGCATTCAGTAGTGATTCCTAGCACCTGCCATTCTCATGATCTAGCTTTTAACCACATAAACCAAATTAGCGACGTGGTTGTGTCCTCTGTTTCAAATGACAAACCTTCCCTGGTGGCCAGCAGGAACACTTTAGGTTAAAATAGGATTACAGGTGCGCTATTGCAAAGTGTGCACAATGCTGCTGACATTCCATTCTTGATCTTCTTCTCAAGAAATGGCTACAGGCCACAATTGCTTAGCAGAGAAGGGTAGTGTTTCACAAGGCTAAAGATTTTGCAGATGCTCCCTCATATAACACAGTAAGGTTCCCTTGGTAACCTGGATTTTCTGCAGTAAAGAAGGGTTGTGCTGAAACAGCGCCTCAGCTCCCTGTTTGAGAAAATGCAGACAAAAGGATTGATTCCAGCTTGGGCGAAGCTCATCCAGACAGCTGCTGTTAAAAATCCTCCTGGTACCACAGGACCTCTTGCAAAAACTCTCCAGTAACAAGCTACCAGATAGGGACCCCACAAGGTTAAGAATAAGAATGTCATAATATAGAACATTCTACTGATTCTTTTTTCCATTTTAAACTCATCCAAAACCAGGAGTCGTCTCCTTCCTGTGGTGTTTGCATTTTGCCTTATTCCCAGTAAGGTGGGTGGAGTGGGACCCCTTCCAAAGCCAGCTAGCCAATTAGCAGCTGCTTGACCACTGGCTCCAGGACCATGGAAAGTCCAGTTCTGGCTCACTGCTGCTACAAACTGGACTGGCTTCATTTTCCTGCGATCATGAACAAAAAATATCAGCTTGAGGTAGACAAGCTGTGTGGCTAAAAGAATGAGGGCAAGAAGTAACATAAATCCCAAGGAATCATTGGCCCTGAAGGAACGATGCTGAAATGTGCACTGGTCTTCCTCCCTTATGAAAGAATATGTACCAACATCTAGGACTGGTGGAAAGGCCATAGCTACTGATAAGGTCCAAACCATACAAATAACTGCCAGACAAGTCCAAAAGGTCAATCTTTTTGTATAAAACCGGTGATGCGCTATAGCTAAGTATCTGGTCACACTTATGCAGAAGAGCATGAAAGCAGTGTGAAAGCAGGACAACACCCCAAGAAATGCAATCACTTTGCAAGTAAGAGCCCCATACGTCCACGAAGAGCCATTTTTTACTGAGGTGAATACAAATGGGAAACAAATAGCAGATCTGAGGATATCTGAGCAGCAAAGATCCAATAGGAAGTAGTAAGGAGCTCTATGTAAGGTCTTATCTTTCACAAGCAAGATGGAGATTAGAAGGTTACCTACCACGCTGACTCCTATTATAAAGCCCAATGAAGTCAGCTTTAAAAATGCTGTTAAAGGAGACACATTTTGCAGAATGTTGTCAGCTGCATGGCTATCGTTCGCCATAGATGGATGATATAGATATTGCTTCAGTCAAGTCTCATGGTCTATATACAGGGTCAAGCACACGATAGATCCATACATTTTACTGCAAATATAATCCACAAAAACAAGCAAGCTGCTGTCTAGGCACACATTCTGCTCTTTCTTCCTTTTGGTGTGTCATGCTGTCAATAGATCTGGAAAAAAAACGAAGCTATCAGTTTTCAGATAGCAAGTAATGATGTGAGAAAGTGCTAACATAAGAATGATAATTTATGTAAGGCAGCAAAGGGAGACACATTCTAGTACTACCATTTGTTTTTGTTTGCAGGACTGAAAAATACGTTTTTGCCCCTCAAAATGCTGTAGAAATGAATGAGGCATAGATCAGAAGCAACGTATAACAAAAATGCCTGTCTGTTTGGATGCTATTTAGCACTGCATTATCACACATATATATTCAATATCTATATTCTCTGCCTGTATATTATGAATGCTAAGATTTATAACAGAGCAGCACGACATGGATCCCTCTCATATAAATCATGCAGAATGTGATTTAGTCAACATCCTCACAGGACAGAATTAATATGGAGAAATGTACATTATGCTGGAATCACAATGACATCCAGCCCTTTCAAATAGCTAACACCGGAGTGAATGTATTTATAAATGTATCCCAGCCCATGAATGAAAGGCTGGGGGGTAATAATAAGTATTGTCAAAGGAAACACCCTAATATTGAAATCAGCATCATCTGTAGATTTTTTTGGTCCTGGATAAATCTGAGCATATTATGTCAGGAATTAACCCTGCCAGATTCCAATAATCCTATGTTTGTGCTGCCATCCAACATGCAGCATTCATGCAGAATAAAGATAATGCAATGCCTCCAGTACAGCTAACAACATTAGAGATCAGGCTCCATTATTCATAGCATTCCTGCTGCCGTTACTATGCCACTTCTCAGCTCTGAATGGATAAGAGATCAGGGATGTTTGCTGCTGCTTTGTAATCCACTGGTGCACATATATTAGCACACATATTCACTAGGTGCATGTATATATATATATATATATATATAACAAGGTATGTATGTGGATATGTGTGTTATGTAGGGGCACAACTGGATGCTCTATATACAGCAACAGAAAACGTCCCTTTGTTAGGATGTCCTGTAATCCATGGGCTGTTTGTTGCTGTATTCCATATGGTGAGGTTGGTGTGTGCTTCATAATGCAGTTTCCTGTAAGCTGCTGGTATGATTGTGTCAAATAACCCTCAATTAATGATCACTGTGCTTCAACATTGTCTCTATGGAAAGGCAAATTGAAAAGCTGGGAATGAAATGTGCCTACCTGTTGGCGTTAGCTCTCTTCACAAGAAAATGTATATATGTTTTTAATCTGGAGCAGTTTCTTCTTTGTATAAAATGCTGCTTTTTTTTCCTTGGGTACCTTGCCTGAGAATATAGTCAGTGAACTGGACAGCGCATGCTCAGCTCCTTGAGCTTCTGGCTTCGTCCTCCCCTGTCGCAGCAGCAGCAGCAGCACAGACTCTCCCAGCAACAGCAGCAGCAGCAGCAACCCCTCACTTGTCTTGTTGAGGGCGCGTCAGGCTGCCCCTTGCGTACCTGCTGCAGCTCCCACAATCATCTCACCGTAGGCACCTTGGCCATCCCCTCTCCGACAATTCATTCGGGCTTGTGACAAAGTCTGTAAGCTGACAGATTCTGTATCCAGGCAGCCTAATGGGCGTGGCTTTGTGTGGTACAGGAGCAAGCAGGGCTGCAGGGTCCTATTTCATGGAGGGCTGTTCATGGTGCTGAATGGATTTATGACTGAGCTTCACAGTTTAACTCTTACACTTCCAAACCTTCTTATTGTTAATATATTTAGGCTGATGTATGGATTTGTTTTTAGCTATTTGTATTTTCAGCTTCATAATAATTTTGCCACTTTAAAAAGGCAACAGTAATATTTCTGTTGGGGGCACTTTTATTCACTCTTGGTTTTGGTCATAAAGCGTAACTGTTCCATTGGCACAGTAGCTCTGCCATAGTTGTTTATTTTAACTCTTTCAGTGCCACTTGGCCTTCCCCAAATTTAGTGTCATAACTAGATGTTACTGGGCCCACCACAAATTAATTTTTGGGCTCCCATCATAACCAGAGGTTGTCCTGTTTTACCAACATATATTAAAATTGCTCATTAATTAAGGCTCTATAGTGATATCTTTTAATTCTGCACCATCTAATCAATCAACTTTGGATGCAAATGAATATTATGAGGAAAATTGGACGTGCAGAAAACTCCAAACAAGTTAAATATTTATATTAAAGACTAAAAGAAGAGTTATTTAGTGTCGTACCATCCAAACATCATATCAATGTGACAGTGAGGTTGTCGAATACACTGCCGGGGATGTTGTGATGGCTGATTCAGCGGCATGAACGCCCTCCCCCCACCCCCCCGTAGGGCCCTCTCCCTACCTCCCTGGCCTACCTCTACACCGGGCTATTGCCCCTAAGTCGCTACT